>OX422140.1:269288950-269888950 GCA_949129095.1 Volucella bombylans | reverse complement strand
CTCTGAAATGGCTACTCCAATTTAAGAACCCTGAAGGCCAAGTTGCAAGATGGATCGAGCAGTTGCAGGGCTACGACTTTGAAGTGCAACACCGCAAGGGAACACTCCACTCAAATGCTGATGCTCTCTCTCGTCGACCATGCGGAGTAAAATGCGAACACTGCAATCGTAAAGAAGCAAAAGAACAGGCAGCTATCCAAATGATCAGGACTGAGCCAATAGAGGGTTGGAGTATAGACGAAATCCGTTCCTCCCAACAGCCAGACAATGACATCGAACCAATATTGGCCTGGAAGGAACACGAGGAAAGACCAAGCTGGCAGCAGATATCAGATCGGAGCCAAACTCTGAAGGCATACTGGGCACAGTGGGACTCGCTTTTTGTGCAAGATGGATTGCTGAAGAGAAAATGGGAAAGTGCAGATGGGACAACATCTCGTATGCAGCTAATTGTGCCACGGTCCAGAGTCAACCAAGTGCTCCATGAAATACATGACGGAATCTCAGGAGGCCATTTGGGAATAAATAAGACGTTGGAAAAGGTAAGGGAACGTTTCTATTGGCTAAGCGCTAAACAAGATGTCGAGAATTGGTGCAAAAAGTGCATAAGATGTGCGGCTACCAAGGGCCCAAAAGTAAAGCCACATGGACAAATGCAACAATACAATGTCGGAGCACCTTTCGAACGAATAGCCATCGACATCGCTGGGCCGTTTCCCGAAACCTTTAATGGAAATCGATATACTCTCGTAGTCATGGATTACTTCAGTAAGTGGCCGGAAGTGTTTGCCATCCCAAATCAAGAGGCTAAGACCGTAGCCGAACAGATAGTCAACAACTGGGTGAGCAGATTTGGGGTCCCAATGGAGCTGCACTCTGATCAAGGGCGAAACTTTGAATCAAAAGTCTTCCAGGAAATATGCCAATATTTGGGAATAAGAAAGACAAGGACAACGCCACTACACCCTCAATCTGATGGAATGGTCGAGCGATTCAATCGGACCTTGAATGAGCATCTATCTAAGGTTGTCAGCAACTGCCAGCGGGATTGGGATCGACACATACCCCTCTTCTTAATGGCCTACCGAAACGCGGTCCATAGCTCAACAGGGCACACACCATCCGAGATCTTATTTGCTCAAACAATTCGGTTGCCAAGTGAAGCAAAATTCGGATCCCCACCGACGGAGCCCAAAGAGGTGAACGAGTACGTGAATGACTTACGCAGCAGGATTCGTAAATTGCATGAAGACACCAGAGAAAAGATGAAGCTAGCAAGCAGCCGCATGAAAACTAGGTACGATATCAAGGCGAAATCTTCCGGTTTCAACGAAGGAGATCTGGTTTGGCTGTATAATCCTCAGCGTAAGAAAGGCAAATCAAAATTGCAACAGGACTGGGAAGGTCCATACAAGGTGATAACCCGCATTAATGACGTTGTCTACCGGATCCAGCGTGGGGATCGAGGAAAATTTAAAGTGGTGCATTTGGATAGAATGTGTCATTTCAACAGGATGCTGAATGACGAAGTTGTTCGGGACGAACAACTGTAGGGAGGGAGCAATGTGATAACCACTCAAATGTGAGCAGCGACATCTAGCAGAAAATGTCGAAACTCGAAGACTAGAAGGTTTCGATACTGGATTAGCAAAGTCTCGACTGGAGAGTAGAATCGAATTTTCTAGCAAATTGGAAATTGTATGGGACGCTGGATGGCGAGGATTGTTCTCGAAGTATGTCATTCGAGTATAAATACCAGCATCCCAAAGGTATGCAAATCAGTTCCAAAGTTGAATTTGAAGTGTTAATTAGAAGAAGTGATTAAGTGGTTTAAGTAAAAGATAAGAAAAGTATAAGTGGTTGAGAAATTGAATTGTACTGAGAGAAAGAATTAAATAGTGAATTGTAACTGTACTGAATAAAGGGATTTGTATTGAAAATAATAAGTTCTATTATTTGTACCCACACAAACATTTTACAATATAAAAGAGCACAATGAATTATATCAATGTGTATATAATATTTAAAAGCTTAAATCAAATCCAAGTTTACTTTCGGCTGAAGAATGTTCCAAATTAGAAATAAATTTAACTTATAATGGCAGTTCCGATTTAAGTGGCACAGAATTTTTTGGAGAAATGATCATGTTGTCAACTTTGATTAATGAAAGTGATTTCGTGATAAACATTTTTAATTTCATTCACAACAGAAATATGAAGACTCTTTTTCCAAATACTGTTATAGTCCTAAGAATAGTTTTAATTTTACCACTTACTGTAGCATCAGAAGGACGCTCTCTTTCCAAACTTAATATTATAAAAAATTTCTTACGTTCTTCAATGTACGAACGATTGGTATCTTTGGCAACCATATCAATTGAAAAAGAAATTATGTCGAAGTTTGATAGTAATTTTCTAGTGGAAAGTTTTGCCAAAATAAAGACTTGTAAGATCATTTTGAAGGCACCATAAGGCAACACTCTTTTTAATTTTAAACTTTCTTGCCTATGGAAATTCCTAACTTTAGTTAGGAATTAATAAACCTTAAAGAAACCTTATTATTGTAAAATGTACGTAACTTAATTTTAGCTTTAAACTTTTTCATCTTTTCTCTTTTACTGGGCAATAACTTTTTACCAAAAAAACACGCAAGTGCAATAATATGTGTGTACGGTTTATTATTTATTCAATATTAGCGTGAACGTATTTAATTTATTTAATTTATATTTATTAGTTCCTAAAAATGCATGAAATGTTTAACAAATAAACTTTATTTGAACTTTTTGAATTTGTATTTATATGTATAGAGGAATAAGCCTACTGGGGAAACCTAAAAAAAAAACGCATTGGTATTCTACCTCCTTGGGTGATGTGGAAATGTATAAATACTGTGATAACCACTCAAATGTGAGCAGCGACATCTAGCAGAAAATGTCGAAACTCGAAGACTAGAAGGTTTCGATACTGGATTAGCAAAGTCTCGACTGGAGAGTAGAATCGAATTTTCTAGCAAATTGGAAATTGTATGGGACGCTGGGTGGCGAGGATTGTTCTCGAAGTATGTCATTCGAGTATAAATACCAGCATCCCAAAGGTATGCAAATCAGTTCCAAAGTTGAATTTGAAGTGTTAATTAGAAGAAGTGATTAAGTGGTTTAAGTAAGAGATAAGAAAAGTATAAGTGGTTGAGGAATTGAATTGTACTGAGAGAAAGAATTAAATAGTGAATTGTAACTGTACTGAATAAAGGGATTTGTATTGAAAAGAATAAGTTCTATTGTTTGTACCCACACAAACATTTTACATTGGTGTCAGAAGTGGGATAGGACTTATTGTGTGTGTAGAAAAAAAAAAAAAAAAAAAAAAAGTGTTTTCTGACTATTTGAAAAGGCTAGAATGGGTCGAAAACTATTGCAGTTGACCCTCGTCCAACTCAAATCCGAGTTGAACAAGAGAAGCCTCAGCGCCAGTGGAGGAAAAAGTGACCTGGTGCTCCGACTTCAGGAGGCTTTGAACAACGAGGGACATGATCCTGATGCATATTCCTTTGATGTTGACGAGGATGAACAGACAAGTACCGGCAATGACATGGCTGCAATGATGCAACTCCTCTTATTAAAAATGGACGAACAAAACAAAAAAATGGACGAACAGAAGAACAGCCTCAAACAAAAGCTGGACGAACAAAAGAAAAATATGGAAGAACAGAAGAACATTCTCCAGAACAGTCTGGAACAAAAATTGGACGAGCAGAAGAGCAGCATTGAACAAAAATTCAACGAACAAACCAACAATCTGCACGATCTTCAACAGAAAATGGATGAACAAAAGAATAATCTGGAAGAACAAAAGAACATTCTCCAGCAAAAATTCGAAGAAATCGATGACAAATTTGAAAGAATAGAGAAGAACGTTGATGACAAATTTGATAGAATAGAGAAGAATGTTGGCGAAAAATTCGAGGAAATGGACAGCAAAGTTCAGCAACTGGCAAAAGAGCTCGACACAGTGCGAAAACAGAAACTGCGAGAATGTTCTTTAAGCGGTCCAAGGAGAAAAGATTTGAAGCCTCCCTCATTCGATGGCCAGACCTCATGGTCTACTTATAAGAAGCAGTTTGAAATGGCTGCCTGTGCAAACGACTGGGACAATGAGGAAAAGTGCTTTGCCCTAACAATGGCCTTGCACGGTCCTGCAGCAGAATTGTTGCAAACAGTAGATATCGAAAAGCACAAAGATTATGTGACTTTAGTACAGGCTATCGAGAAACGGTTTGGGGATAGCCACATGCAGGAGGTCTACAAGGTCCAATTGCAAAGCCGAACGCAGCAACGAGGAGAAACACTTCAGCAGCTCCAAGCAGACGTGAGTAGACTGGCACATCTGTCATACCCCACCGTAGGCCAGGAAATTATCGACGAAATGGCAAAAGATGCATTTATCAGGGGAATTGCAGATTCGAAGCTACAGTCAGCAGTAAGGATGGCCGGGAAAAGAACCCTTGCTGAAGCACTTGCCTTCGCTCTGGCGATGGAAGCAGCCAATCAGGCTTCCAGGGGAACACATTTCGTCAGGGAAGTAGCATCTGTCGAATGCTCCTGCACAAGAATTAGTGCCGAGGAACGAGATACTCGACGGGATAGACGAATAATGCGCTGCTGGAATTGCAATAAAATAGGACACCTTCAAAGGCAGTGTAAAGAACCGGTGCGTCGAAAAGACTGCCCTCACTGTGGTGACAAGCAAATAGAGGAAGAAACCCGCAGAAACAGCTATCAAGAAGCCGGTCAACCTTCCCGAAATCATCAGTCGGGAAATGCTTAAGCACCAACTTCGCGGGGCAGAAGTTGGTAGCAGGAGTCGACGGCCCCAGGACCATCACCCAAGTCTCGCTGGCAAAACGATGCAGCGAAAGCCTTCTAGTAGAAGTAGTCAGTGGAAAAGAAAAATGGATGGCAACAATAGACACCGGTGCCACGGCCTCAATCATCAGGAGGAATCTTGTATAGAAGTCTTGGCTGCATAACACTAGCAGTTGCAGCTTGCGAACAGCTACAGGAGCAACGATTAAGGTATATGGTGAAGTCCGCATAAAAATCCAACTGGCCGGAATAACATTCACTCACGCGTTTCTGGTAGCTGACATATGTGACGAGTGCATCATTGGTACAGACTTCATGAGAGAACATGGACTTGTAGTCGACTTGGGGGCACAAACCCTGAAATACGGAAACATGGAGATACCAATGATATACGGAAACGCCAATACCACAGTCTCAAATGTCGTTATCTGCAGCAATCAGAGTCTAGAGCCTTCGTCAGAAGCAATTTTGTGGGCAGAAGTGGAAGGTGGTCCTGGTAGCCACCGATTCTATTTGATGGAGCCAGAAAAGAAAAGAGACTTCATGGTGGGAAAGACCTTAGTAGAGCCAAAGAACAACATGGTCCATGTAAGGATTCTAAATCCAAAGACATTCAGTGTAAAGGTGAAAAAGGGGGAGATAGTGGGAAAATGTGTACCTGTTGAGGCTATATCGACTACAACGGAAAAAAAGGGTGCAAAACCGGTCACAACAGTTCAGAGCATAAAAATCAAGAACAAAATTCTCAGCCTCTGTAATCTGGACGAAGATCAGCGAATCCTGGCAGAAAAACTAATCGGTGAGTACGCTGATATATTTGCTACACAAGACGGAGAATATGGACGTACGCATATTGTTCAACACCACATTGACACCGGAGACGCTCGACCAATCCGTCAACCTGCAAGGCGTCTTCCATTGGCAAAGCAAACAGAAGTTGCCGAAATGATGTCGAAGATGAAAGCTGAGGGAGTGATTGAAGAATCGCAAAGTCCGTGGGCATCTCCAGTGGTCCTCGTGAAGAAGAAAGATGGCAGCACGAGATTTTGTGTAGACTACCGACGTCTGAATGATGTCACTAAAAAGGACAGCTACCCACTTCCGAGAATCGATGACACTTTGGATATGCTTTCTGGAGCGAAATGGTTTTCAACACTTGACTTGAAGAGCGGTTACTGGCAGGTAGAGATAAATCGTGCGGATCGTGAGAAAACTGCCTTCACTACAGGAAGCGGTCTTTGGCAGTTTGCAGTGATGCCGTTTGGACTCTGCAACGCTCCGGCCACCTTCGAGCGACTAATGGAACGAACATTGCAAGGACTCACCTGGAAAACCTGCCTAGTATATTTGGACGACGTTATCGTCATAGGTAAGACGTACGAGGAGCACCGCGAAAATCTAAAAGAAGTGTTTGAGAGGCTACGAAGTGCTCATTTAAAGCTCAACCCGGAAAAGTGCGCCTTGTTTCGTCCGGAAGTAAAATATCTGGGTCACATTATATCAGCGGAAGGAGTAAGAACGGATCCTGATAAAATCGAAGCCGTGAAAAGTTGGCCCTCTCCAAAAGATAAACACCAACTGAGAAGCTTCTTGGGCCTCGCCACGTATTACACAAGGTTCGTAAAGGATTTTGCTGGCATTGCACAGAGCCTGCATCAACTTACAGAAAAAGGCCGACAGTTCAGGTGTTCTGGAGAATGCGAAAAAGCATTTAAAGAACTGAAGCGACAGCTGTGCAATGCCCCCATCTTGGGTTACCCCACGCCCGGAAAAATGTTCATCGTGGACGCAGACGCTAGCAATGTTGGGGTCGGAGCTGTGATCTCCCAAGTTCATGACGGTCAAGAGAAAGTGGTCGCATATTACAGCAAAGTACTCTCCAGACCTGAACGGAACTACTGTGTAACCCGGCGCGAGCTTCTGGCTTTAATTCTGGCTACGAAGCATTTCCATAAGTACCTCTACGGACAAAAGTTCATTCTCCGGACAGACCACGCAGCTCTGAAATGGCTACTCCAATTTAAGAACCCTGAAGGCCAAGTTGCAAGATGGATCGAGCAGTTGCAGGGCTACGACTTTGAAGTGCAACACCGCAAGGGAACACTCCACTCAAATGTTGATGCTCTCTCTCGTCGACCGTGCGGAGTAAAATGCGAACACTGCAATTGTAAAGAAGCAAAAGAACAGGCAACTATCCAAATGATCAGGACTGAGCCAATAGAGGGTTGGAGTATAGACGAAATCCGTTCCTCCCAACAGGCAGACAATGACATCGAACCAATATTGGCCTGGAAAGAACACGAGGAAAGACCAAGCTGGCAGCAGATATCAGATCGGAGCCAAACTCTGAAGGCATACTGGGCACAGTGGGACTCGCTTTTTGTGCAAGATGGATTGCTGAAGAGAAAATGGGAAAGTGCAGATGGGACAACATCTCGTATGCAGCTAATTGTGCCACGGTCCAGAGTCAACCAAGTGCTCCATGAAATACATGACGGAATCTCAGGAGGCCATTTGGGAATAAATAAGACGTTGGAAAAGGTAAGGGAACGTTTCTATTGGCTAAGCGCTAAACAAGATGTCGAGAATTGGTGCAAAAAGTGCATAAGATGTGCGGCTACCAAGGGCCCAAAAGTAAAGCCACATGGACAAATGCAACAATACAATGTCGGAGCACCTTTCGAACGAATAGCCATCGACATCGCTGGGCCGTTTCCCGAAACCTTTAATGGAAATCGATATACTCTCGTAGTCATGGATTACTTCAGTAAGTGGCCGGAAGTGTTTGCCATCCCAAATCAAGAGGCTAAGACCGTAGCCGAACAGATAGTCAACAACTGGGTGAGCAGATTTGGGGTCCCAATGGAGCTGCACTCTGATCAAGGGCGAAACTTTGAATCAAAAGTCTTCCAGGAAATATGCCAATATTTGGGAATAAGAAAGACAAGGACAACGCCACTACACCCTCAATCTGATGGAATGGTCGAGCGATTCAATCGGACCTTGAATGAGCATCTATCTAAGGTTGTCAGCAACTGCCAGCGGGATTGGGATCGACACATACCCCTCTTCTTAATGGCCTACCGAAACGCGGTCCATAGCTCAACAGGGCACACACCATCCGAGATCTTATTTGCTCAAACAATTCGGTTGCCAAGTGAAGCAAAATTCGGATCCCCACCGACGGAGCCCAAAGAGGTGAACGAGTACGTGAATGACTTACGCAGCAGGATTCGTAAATTGCATGAAGACACCAGAGAAAAGATGAAGCTAGCAAGCAGCCGCATGAAAACTAGGTACGATATCAAGGCGAAATCTTCCGGTTTCAACGAAGGAGATCTGGTTTGGCTGTATAATCCTCAGCGTAAGAAAGGCAAATCAAAATTGCAACAGGACTGGGAAGGTCCATACAAGGTGATAACCCGCATTAATGACGTTGTCTACCGGATCCAGCGTGGGGATCGAGGAAAATTTAAAGTGGTGCATTTGGATAGAATGTGTCATTTCAACAGGATGCTGAATGACGAAGTTGTTCGGGACGAACAACTGTAGGGAGGGAGCAATGTGATAACCACTCAAATGTGAGCAGCGACATCTAGCAGAAAATGTCGAAACTCGAAGACTAGAAGGTTTCGATACTGGATTAGCAAAGTCTCGACTGGAGAGTAGAATCGAATTTTCTAGAATTGGAAATTGTATGGGACGCTGGGTGGCGAGGATTGTTCTCGAAGTATGTCATTCGAGTATAAATACCAGCATCCCAAAGGTATGCAAATCAGTTCCAAAGTTGAATTTGAAGTGTTAATTAGAAGAAGTAATTAAGTGGTTTAAGTAAGAGATAAGAAAAGTATAAGTGGTTGAGGAATTGAATTGTACTGAGAGAAAGAATTAAATAGTGAATTGTAACTGTACTGAATAAAGGGATTTGTATTGAAAAGAATAAGTTCTATTGTTTGTACCCACACAAACATTTTACAATACTTAATTAAATATTTTCGATTTTGCTATCGTTTTAAAATCTACTCATATGGTTTAAATCTACATTTTTACGCGGCTATTATAATTTTTAATAGCTATTATTATGCACCGGGCACCAAATTTCATCGAACCGGCCGTGTACAGAATTAACTGGTTTGAGGGACAAACTACACCGGACAAATTATAGAGCATTGTTCAAAGTGCTATAGACGGATTCGATAGTGACAACGATGTTTTTAGTAGCGACTCATTCGACGAGAGTGATCTTGATGATAAGAGTTAAATTTTTCTAACTTAGTTTTTGTTTCTAATAAATCTAATAAACTATTGAAATAAAATCTACTATAAGAGCGTCTTGCAGGCAAAACGTCTTGGACTACCATATTTGTAATCAGGATGACTAGTTCTATATTTAGGAGAAGAAAAAAAAATTCTATCATAATTATTTAAAAAATCGATTTTTAGCATGTTACGAGTATAAGAGCGTCTTGGCGAAGGCCGCCTGTAGAACGTCTTGGAACACCATATTAGTTATCAGGCCACTTAACTCTACATTTTGAAATGATATTAAAGTTGTAATACTAATTATTTGTGTTTTAGACAAAACTGCATTTTTGATATAGTATTACTCACCATTGCAAGACGGTAATATTTAGGAACTACTTAATAACTATCTAATTATGCGAGTTATTTTTTGTTATCATTCACACCCAAAAATTACTGTGGGCTCTTAGCCTATACGGGATGTTATTCCAATATACATAACTTAATTTTTATTTTTTAATTGAATTTTTTCACAATTGATGTTAGTTTTTTACTCACTGTATATAACCAAGTCTTTCTCAAATGACAATAAGCCACAAAAGCAGTATTAAATGTATATACGCTGCTTTCCATAAGTTTCTGGTCAATATAATTAAAGAAATTTATACAAAATTTGCATTTTTGATTTCAATAAAAAAAAATATTTTCAATAGCTTAATCAATACAAGATTTATCTGATCAAATAAAGAAATAAAAGGACTGGTAATTAATTAGAATTCACTTCGTAACTGCATCATAGTACCTACAATGAAATTGGACATTACACTTCGGAAAAATTGCCAGAATACTGGAAAGATATGAACCTAGATATTGTGGTTCTTAATCAAATGTCAAAAGTCCTGTGTTTGGCAAATTTATTATTCTCAGTGTTCAAATTGACTCAGACGCAAATATATTTAAAAAATTAATGAAGATGGAAGCACAAATATTAAGCATTTTATTATCCTCATCGTCGTCATCCAATCAAATAAACTGCAATACAAAAATTAGACATAAACCCTTAACTTTCACATTCTTCATCTCTATTACCTGTCAGAATGGCTAAAATGACGGCAAATTTATACTCACTAGGTATAGGGTCCGCCATCTAACGCTTTTTTTTCAACTAGTGCTTATTTCATGAATGGTAACACTTAGCTCATGTCTGAACTGACAGATAATTAACTTTATCCTTCCGCTAAACGAATATGGTTGTGTATATGCTTGAACAACGCTGGCAAATATTGCGACATTAGTTTGAAAATCATGGTAATGTTGCAGAATGTGTGCGAAAATTGCGTACGGATTTTGGAAGAAGAGAAGCACCGTCAGCTCCGTATGTTCGTTATCTTGTGAAAAAAGTGAAAGAAACTGGCATCCTCATCGATAAACCAAAGCGTGAAAAGCCAAAAACAGTGCGTACACCCGAGAATATTGCTGCTGTGGCAGAAAGTGTGCGTGAAGCGCCATCAACATCAATTCACCGTCGTTCTCAACAATTGAACATTTCGGAGACATCATTGAGACGAATTTTGCATAAAGACCTTGGTATGACGCCACACAAAGTCCAATTGGTTCAGGATTTGAAGCCAACTGACCATCCAATGCGTTTTCGCTTCGCTAAGTGGGCCTGCGATCGACTGAGAGAAGATGCCGATTTTGCCAAAAAAATCATCTTTTCAGATGAAGCTCATTTTGATCTTGGCGGGTATGTAAACAAGCAAAATTGTCGCATTTGGGGCACAGAACACCCGCACGCATACACTGAAAAGCCGATACACCCAAAACGAGTCACTGTTTGGTGCGGATTTTGGTCCAGAAGCATAATTGGGCCATTTTTCTTCGAAAATGAGCAAGGAGTGGCCGTTACAGTCAATGGCGATCGTTATCGGGCCATGTTGAACAAATTTTTGTTCACAAAAATTGAAGAGGAGGATACTGGCAACATTAATTTCAACAGGACGGCGCTACGTGCGACACAGCCGAAGCTACACTTGATGTTTTGCGCCCTGTTTTTGAAGATCGCATTATCAGCCGCAGAACTGATGTCGTTTGGCCACCTCGGAGCTGCGATTTGACACCGTTGGGCTATTATTTGTGGGGTGCCGTAAAAGATAAGTGTTACGCCGACAAGCCAGAGACAATTGAAGCTTTAAAGGACAATATTCATGAAGCCATTGGTGAAATACAACTGCACACAATCGATAATGTGCTTAAAAATTGGACCGATCGTGTAGGCTACTGCATGGCCAGCCGAGGCAGCCATTTGAATGAAATTATTTTCCATTATTAACCGGAAGGATAATACTAATTATCTGTCAAATCAGACGTGAGCTAAGTGTTACCATTCACGAAATAGGGACTAGTTGAAAAAAAAATGTTAGATGGCGGACCTTTTATTATTTTTTTCTGTATTACTAGGTGGGGTGAAAAGTAACCTCCTTGGGAATGAAATTTTTTTTTTTTTAAATGTTTTTTTTTATTTTATTCAATATAGTCCCCTTTTAGCTTGATACACTTATTCCAACGATTTTCCAACTTCTTGATCCCGTCCGAAAAGTAATTTTCCGGAAGGTCTGCAAAATACTCCTCCGTGGCGTCGATGATTTCCTCGCGTGAGCTGAATTTTTTATTGATGGGCCATCTTTTGAGGTTTGGGAAGAGATAATAGTCCGAGGGAGCCAAATTGGATGAATACGATGGATGCGACAGCAATTGGAGCCGTAAGTCATTGATTTTAGCCGTGGTTGCTATGCTCTTGTGCGCCGGCGCATTGTCTTGCAAAACCAAAATTTTTTTTCGCTTCATGTGAGGCCGTCTTGCGGCGATTGTGGCCTTCAGTTGTTCCAATACGGCACAGTAATACTCGCTGTTGATGGTTTTTCCTTTTTCGAGGTAGTCCACGAAGAGTATGCCATGATAATCCCAGAAAACCGACGCCACAACCTTTCCGACCCATCGAGCCTCCCTCGGCCATTTCGGAGCAATCGTGCCGTCTTCAGTCCATTGCCGGGCACTCATTCTGTTTTCTGGTGTGTAATAGTGGATCCAAGTTTCATCAACAATTACCAGTTGACGCCAAAACTCCGCCGGATTCCGCATCTGCAAGTCCATATTCTGCAGGCCCCTTGCAATTGTTTTTCATATTCCTTGTGCCGCTGCCCACAACTTGTAGTGAGAGAAAAAAAAAATCTCTCAGTAAACAAAGCAAGAAAGAGCGAAAATAAAAAAGCTTTATATTACTCCGAAAGCTCGTGTCGGCTGGACGAGTGTCGACTAGCCGACCAAAAGTGAACCATTTTTTTCTAGAGGGTTGAGACATCTGTATAGATTTATTATCTGTGCTAATATGTATGCACTCATCGACCTATCGGTCCTTTCTTTTTAATAGAAGGAAGAGCAACCAGGAACAAATCAGAAGATGATGATTAGGAAGTTGATAACGAATGGTTTGTAATACTTGGACACTTTAGCGGTGAGGAGCTTCAAATCGAAGATGAACTTTACCCCAATATGTCTCGTTAAGAAAAGAACACCGAAAAAATTTAACCACGATTAATCAGTGCAATTTGGGAGCATGAAAACGACAATCAAGCATATCACTGTCCTACACACACGATAATGTGTGTTTACGTGCAATGATGTTTTGTAAACCACTGCTTATTGAATAGCTTGGAAGCACAGATCCGGAATCTAGAACACCATCACTAGAGCAACCAAAAAAGATGTAAACTTGCTGAACTTCAGTGATTTGGTACGTCTAATTCATGGCAATAGACACTCAAAAGTTGTTCTCATAAAAAAATGAAAGTTCTTCAAATTTTGTTATCTATAGAATAGGAATGTACTTTTATCGACTAAACACATGCATACATATATATATTACACCCAATACCACTTGGTTTACAAAAAAAAAATTAAACATTCTTTTTTATGTAAATGAGATATTTTTTTTAATTTTAATCTTATTTTATATTTCACTTTTCAGAATGCAGAATGGGTGCAAAAAATCGGTTAACACACCGCTATGGATACGTCAAAGGTGGTGTGGAATTACATAATTTCATTAAATTTATTTTATTTATTGAATAAAAAAATCAGAACAAAAATCCAGAAAAAGAGATTAAGTTTTTACATATATATTAAACATATAGTTAATATCCAGAAAGAAAAATTAATTCCGTTGTTGTACTCTAAATGTTGAATCTGTAAAGAAAAATGCATTAAATGTATGGCCAAACTAAAATGTATACTGTCAACGGCTTCGCCACATTGAAAGCATCGGTTCCCACTAGATCACCGAAATCAGGCAGTCTGGGCGTGATAAGTATCTACATGGGGGACCACATAGGAACTCGGTACACCGCGTGCTGTTGACAAAACGCTACATGGGCGTATTATATATAGTACCCGGCGTAAAATCCCGGACTTTACAAATTCATTTGTATCGATCCCTTGAAAATAAATAAATAAATAAAATGTATACTGTTTAATCATATGTACTCGTATTTAGTCAGCACATGATGGTTACACCCTGGGAACGCTTTTGTCGGAACCATTGTACTCCAAATGTTGAATCTGCAAAGAAAAAGGCATTAAATATACGACTAAACTGAAATGTATATTTTTTACTTACATGCATAATAGTTAGTTACCATCACTTATCCAGATTTCTTTAAGCTCTTGAATGGTGCGTTTAGATTCATTATTCTTACTGTAAAAAAGAAGAAAAGTAAATTGTTTTGAAATTCAAATATTTCTACTTACTCGCAAGAAAGTGTAAACAAACTATTCCAACTGCTTTTGCCACATCAATATAAAAGTAATCTGTTGGTGGCAGCAGTATTCTGTAAAAATTATTTCTTTTTGTTCCAGATGTCTTGATTTTTCTTCTTGTGTTGTCCTGGAAAATATAATAAAGAAAATTATGGTCCAACATAAAATTTTTTTTGCAACTTACACGAAATTAGATTTGTAAACATGAGAAATGTCAAAATCGGAATTTATCACGTCATTTTTATATGGGTGACGTCACTCCTAAATCCTTACGAACTTTGACATTGTTGACAATTCACACGTCTTCATGGAGAGGTTCACACGGATAGGGCGATCAGTAGAAAACCGGTTTTGATTTTCTAATATCTGGAAAGTTTAGAACGTAACGATAATTTTAAAAAAGGTCAAAACAGCAACGCCATCGATGTTCAAAACTTTCTTCATCCATTGAAATTCTATTTTTTTCTTGTTTTTCATTTCAGAAGCAACATTTCTCTTCTGGATTTTTTGTCAGAACAATTTGTCAAATAGTATTGTGTGTCAAATCAGTATTCTATTTCTAAGCAATCGATTGTGCTTGGCTTCAAAGCCAAAGAAGTTTTTAGTGCTCCATTGGAGTCGAAATTCCCCAACTTGCGGAGAAAAAACTTATGTCAAACTCTGCTAATGCTTTCGCAAATCTTTAATCCTCACACTAAAGAGCCGAACAGAATGTGTATCTGTAGCTGTGTCTGTATTTGTGTCGCAAGCTGTCAAGACATTAAATGTATGGAAGTCGTCTGTGTCGTGTAGGTATCGTGAAGTTGGATTTAGTTGAACTACAAGCTACGCTACAAGATTGACATTTAGGAATTTGTACACAAAAAATCTGCTTTGTTCTGAAAATGGAAGTCGAGAAATTCATTGAAGCGGTACGAATAAATGAGATTCTTTGGAATTTATCGAATCATGCTCTTAGAGGTGTTTGAAATTTGTCTCAAAAAATCATCTTGCTTTTCTTTCCTTATAAAGAGGACGAACCCACCATCTGCGTTTCCTCTTTTTCATTAATTTTATTGCTAAATAGCACATGTGCAGAACGCACATAATAAAAGCAATTTCTTCTTGTTCGTCCATATCCATTATCCACAAATAATAACAAACTTTTTTAAGCACTAATAAAATTAATAAGTAAAAACATAAGATGAAAATTTGACAGTCGCTTTCATTGTGCTTCCTTTAACTGCAGGCCGCGCGGCAGAGATTTGGCAGCGCTACACGGGGGTGGCCGTGGTGTAGTGGTACTAGCAATCGCTTCTCACTCCGCGGGGTCTAGGTTCGAATCCTGCCCATGAACAAGTCTTTCAAGTTTTTCAGTTGTGTAATTGGAACTCAGACAGAAAAATTCTGCGTGTGAAGGCATAACACTGACACGTAGATTTGGCTGTTGTAGAGTTTCAAGCACAAATAATTACTGCGAATTATAACCTGAGTGAAGAAAAAACTCTCAGTCCTATTCGGACTCCCACCCCTGGAGAGCAAATACCGAAACCAAACACACCTGAATTTCGAACCACTACAAAAAACAATTTTCCTTTCTCCTCCTTTCTAACTTCCCGCCCGCGCCCTGGCAACAGTAAAAGGGTATCTAACCCCTTAGGCGCGCGTAAATTATAAAAAAAAAAAAATAAAAAATGCCACTGATAGAGATACACATTCTGTTCAGCCCTTTAGTGAATTACCTACACATTGTGCAAGCCATTAAATTGCTAGCATTTGGGCAAGTTTCAATTAAAGCTGCTAAAATGAGAGCAATTTAGAAGTAAAGTTGCTAGAATGAGATCGATTTGCACCTAAAGTTCATTATGTACTTACTCGTACATATGTGTAATGTGGATGACGTTTCTTGAGTAAAAATGGCGGGTTTTGTGTAAAATGAGAGGGTGGTCAGGAATGGAACAGAAAGGGCGGATCTAAACCGAACACTATAATAAGACTTTATCAGGTAAGAAGAAATCCATTTTAACAAAAACAAACTCAAAGCCAAGAGCAGACAATTTTAGGAGGATCAATTGATGAGACATCGTATCAAACGGTTTAGTGAAATCAGTTGCGATAACATCGATTTCTTCGCCATTTTCTAAGGCTGCGAGAGCAAAAGATACGAATTCAACTAGGTTTGTGGTAGTTGATCTACCTGTTAGAAAACTATGTTGTCGTATAAAATGCTTTCAAAGAGTTTGAGTATATGAGAGAGTTTAGCAATGGGGCGATAATTGGTAACTTTATGTTTAGATCCCTTTTTTTTGTATCGGGATTATAAAAGAGGACTTCCAAATCTCGGGAAATTCTCCCTGTATAAGGGATGGACGAAAAATGAATGAAAGGGGTAGAAACAATTTGGAAGAGCGTTTTTTAAGAAAAACGGCGGGGAGACCATCTGGGTAAGGTACAAATTAATTTTTAAGATTTTTAAGATTTAGATAATTTTTTTCAATAACTGCAGGATCGCAGTTTTGAGTGCGAAAGGGGCCAACGGAGAAATTTGGTAGGACATTGAAATGTAAGGAGTAAGGTCATTGCAGAGAATAAATTGGAAAAATTACTTGGTGTCATTAATAAGATTGGTTTGCGCTGATAAAGAGAGTTATAGGGTTCAATGAAATGAAGATAAGTTCCTAGTTAATTTGAATAGTCGGAATATAATATTATTTGGTGATTTTAATACAAATATTCTCTCTGATTCTGTAGATGTTGACAACTTTTTGTCCGTACTTTCTTCATTCGGTTTCACGTCTGTCATAAACGACATATTTTTATAAGAGTACACAGAAATAGGCAAGCAGAATATAAAGCAATGGTCTATGACCTAAGAATTGCTGATCATTGTTTAACATGTATCCAACTAAGTAATCTAGTTACGCGATTGAATAAACTTGAAGTTAGCGAATCTGTAAGAATTGATTTCGTTGCTTTAAAAAACCATCTAAATTATGAATTCTGGGATGAAATATATGCTTCTTCTAATCTCTCTTTGACATTTGACTTGTTTCTAAAAAGGCTACAATTTTATATACGATATCGTATATCTCTCTGTTCTCAGAAGAAAAATATTGTTAATAACAAACTAAAATGATTGAAACAGTGGATGTCTATCACACTCTTAAAGAAAATCAAGAAGTAAAAACATATCATGCATATAAACATAGAAAAAACAATTAATGCTAGGAACTCAACATTGTGTTGTGATAATTGTATATTGGAGACTAGATTACAACCTAATTTGGTTCCACTTTTTGGAGAGACATGCCATCAAAGCACCAGTGGACCTGTTGCTACGAAAACTATACCGCCGGTCATTAAAAAGTTTCCACAATTCAAGATATTTCATTAGCTGACCATTTATCAGCGTTTCCCTGACCTTGGAAAGAACGGACGCAAGTGCGATGGGTCTGTAGGAGGAGAGAGAAGAAGATTCGACTTTTTAGGGACGGGTTCGATAAATGCTGATTTCCATCCTCTTGCAAAGAGTGGTTGATAAGCGAATGGAAAGGACTACACAAAAGCGAATGTGCAGCCCAAGAGGGAATAGCGAAAACCGGAATTGCAACAAGCAGCTGTTGGTTAGCTGCACACCCCGGCTGCTCAGCAAGGGGGGGTTCGGGATGATCGATCAACACAAAAGCTGAAAACAAACACAAGAGATAGGCGCCACCCAATTTTTAATGCTAAATTGGGAAAACAGATGAGAAAAAAACAACACGAATTGTCTTTTCCCTGATGGGGAATTTATACATATGTATATATTTGTTTTTTTTGATTTGGGGAATCACAGGGTATACCGAATTTACCAACCAAAGTTTTAAAAAAATAAATTAATTTTAATTTTATGGGTCGGCTAATGGAAGGCCCACAGTTTCGCGTTGTCGTATCGGTAAAACTAGCGGGTCGCGCAATTAAATAAATCTAACCGTCTTACGAACGGTTTCAACGGAAAACGGTAAGAAGGCTTACGGACGCGGGTTTACTGCACCAATATGTGTTATTTAAAAAGGGTACTTAGCTGTTTGATCTGTTTCCTGCCTATGCGGGGTCGCTCTCTAGCTGGGTCTCTGCTGGTGGAGGAGGGTAAGCCGTCTCCGCCACAATCACCGACTTTTGTCCGGTCGTGTCCGTTGTGTGTTGTAATTTCCTTTCCTTTGTCCTTTGGTGTGTTTCTCGTCCTCGGTTGTTTAAATTTTGTTGTCCCTGTTCTTGTTCTTGTTATTTTTATCGTTTTCGTTTTTTTTCTTCTCTTTGTCGTTGGTTTTTTTTGCCTTCGTTTGTTTTTTTTTTGCTTTTTTTTTCTTCTTTTTTTTGTTTGAGGCTCTGGCCAACAAGACGATAAGCTATCGGATGAGCATACCGCGCTTTTTTGGCTATCGCCGCCATTCGTCCACACACACACACACACACATGGGGTTCCGTCAATTCAGCTGTTAGAGCAAAGGGAATCACATCCAGAGCTCCAACAGCTTCTCACGAATCCCCAGCCAATCACACACGTCGATGTTCTATGTTTGTGGGTCGTGTTTGTTCGTTCTGTTCGTTTTGTCGTCCAAGTGATTGCTTTGGTTCGAAGCCAGCCCTCTGACCCAAAACCGAAGCTATCGTTGAGAGCTTCCATTGGGACCGCCGGATAGGGAGGAAACTTAGCTTATTAGGGGTCCAATGGGGAGTCAGTAAACCTTCTTGCAGACATATGGAACAGTAGAACGACCGCGGGGAATTGTGGGCTTTCCTTAACAATTTTTAACTTTTGGTGGGGTAGGGGGTTCTACAAATTTATGGTGTTGCAAACAATATTAAATATGGTGGGCTCGCGGCCATTGTTGATGGTGTTGACATCTCGGGGCATCACGGGGCGGACCGTCCGTCCGCTAGAGTCTCCAGGCCGTTCGCCTGGCTCTATCAGGGGTACCTATATGGTCATCTCTGGAGCGGTAGGCCGGGGGAGGGAACTGAATTCAGAGGATCCAGTGAATCCCACCTGTGCTGTGGCATCCAGAGCATGACGGAAGAAAGAAAAGAAGGGATAGCACAAGAAGGGGGAGGAGAAATGAAGAGGTCAACAGACAACAGATGGAAAAGGGCGTGGAGGATTTTTGGGGCGTGATTTGCACGCAACAAACCCTAAAGGGTAGGATTAATGAAAAAGCTTACGCAGTGATTTGGCCAGCGTGGAAGAATAGCTCTTCAGAAGAAGGGGAGATATGCCATCTGGATCAGCGGATTTGTGTATGTTGAGATCTTTAAGTACTCTTGCTACTACACGAGTGCGAAAGTGGATTCGTCCCATTGAGGATTCGATGCGCTCAAGTGTAGGCAATCTGGGAGCGTTGAGCTGGCCGCAAAGTGTGCAGGAAGCAGATTGGCCTAGTCCAAAGAGCTGACAGCTGGAACGTTATTGTAAATGAGCGTTGGGATGGAGGATGGTGCAGAATTTCTAATGGTTTTGACGAACGACCAAAAATTGTTACTGCTATTGGGACATTGCAGTATTTTTTGCCTCAGTTTTTGGTCGTATTGGAATTTCAAACGCTTAAGAAAGGCGTTGCAGTCATTTCTGGCCCGTTTGAACTTTTTTCAGCTTTCTTCTGTCGATGTGGTCTTGAAGGACCAAAAAAACATTTCTCTAACCCTGACGGCCTCTTTACAGCTCGAGTCATACCATGACTTTTCTATTGGTTTGATCTCATTCCAAAGAGAATAGTGTATGTAATCATATCAGCAGCGGCATCCAACTCGTTATCGGGGAAACATAACGACCAGTTAAAATTCCTAAAGAAGCTATTAAAACCGCTTTGGCATTCTCGTATTGCCATACGGTTCTTTTAGGAATTTTTTCTCTACCTGTGCGGTCGGTGTACGAGAAATTAGCTGATATGACACAATGGTCCGACGAGCCTAGAGGGGAGAGCACATCAATGGTGTACCATCAGGACGAGAAGTTAAAAACAAGTCCAGGGTGTTGGCGGTATGACTATTAACGTCTGGTATTCGCGTGGACTCATTTACAAGCTGCGTTAAGTTGTATTCCGCAGCGAAGATCTCAACACACCGTCCTTCGGGTGTTGCCTGTGCAGAATGTCGACGGCACCCAGAATTGTGAATATTGAAATCGCCCGCAATAACGATTTCGGTATGAGGCTACAAGGATACAATTCTTTGTATGGAGTCAGACAGCACATCGAGCTCGTTGAAGATCGAATTGCTGTCCAGTTTGGGGCTTCAATAAATAAAGCAGTAGTGGATAATTTGCTTACGGAGATGGAATTTTAGCCACATGAAGTTGAATTTTTTAAACAGTACACTTATCTCAAAAATCAAAGAAGTTACAGCCTGTGCATTAGCTGCCGAAATTTATAACAAATATCAGACGTTCATTTTTTTTTTTTTTTTTTTTTTTATAATTTACGCGCGCCTAAGGGGTTTATACCCTTTTACTGTTGCCAGGGCGCGGGCGGAAAGTTAGAAGGAAGAGAAAGGAAAATTGTTTTTTTTTTTTTTTTTTTTTTTTTTTGTAGTGGTTTGAAACTCAGGTGTGTTTGGTTTCTATGTTTGCTCTCCAGGGGTGGGAGTCCGAATAGGACGGAGAGTTTTTTCTTCACTCAGAGTGATTCGAGATATAATTCCCAGTATTTTTTTCATTGCTTGAAAACTCTATAACAGCCAAATCTACGTGTCAGTGTTATGCCTTCACACGCAGAATTTTTTTTGTCTGAATTCCAATTATACAATGAAAAACTGATTTTGCCATGGGCAGGATTCGAACCTGGACCCTCCGAGTGAGAAGCGTTTGCTACTACCACTACACCACGGCCACCCCACCCCATAGACCTTAGTGGCGATAAGACGCATTTTCGTGTTCGGCTTCACAAGTGAAGAAAATAAATAAAGTAAACGTTGAAACAAAAAAAGTATCAAGTGGCCGGTAGCCGATGTGGCAAACACTTGGACGACATCATACTTGGTGTGGCGATTCGGAGGCCTGGGTTCGATTCCCAACGGCAGACATTGTTTTTTTTTTTTTTTTACTGAAATAATAAGTGAAGTGTAAAAAAAAATAAAAAAGAGATCAAATTCACGTGATGGATTGTGGAGAGCGGTCCGCTATGCCAATGGCGGGATCGGCTGAGATAGCAGGTGAGGCTTCGAGTGGTTCGAACCAAACACCAAAGCCAAAGACGAAGAGGATGCTAAAGTCAACCTCTAACTTGGCAGAACGTCCCACCCTACAAACGACCACTGTAAAGCTTGGTGGAGTGAGGGCAGGAAACAACTTCGCTGCATTGGCAGCAAGCGAATCTGACGACGAAGAGGAGGAATTAGAGTCGATAAGTAGCAGCATAAAAATGCTACAGCTAAGGATACAGGCCATTAAAGAACAGCAAATGGTCAGAAGGAAGAGGGATGAGCATGAGTAATCCCAACAACAGCAGTCGCAGCTTTCTCAAAAGCAGTCCAAACAAAAACAAAAGACAAATACAATACCACAAGTGCACCAACAACGCCAACAAATGCAAAATAAACACCAGCAACAACAACAAGAGCAGCAGCCACAAAAACAGCAGCAGCAGCGACAACAACAACAACAGCTGCAGCAGAAGCAGCAGACGAAGAAGAAGGAGAAGGTGCCTCCTATCAACACCTACAAATTGGAGGTGAAAGCAACCAAGGACCTATGTAAGTTGGTAATTGGTAGTAATTTTAATATCAAGAGATTGGGGAACGATCGCCATGTCATCCACTGTAATACAGTGGAGGGCTACGCGAAAGTGAAAGAGCTCCTAAACGAAACGACGACGGAGCACTACTCATTTACACCGAAGTGTGAAAAGCGGCAATCGATGCTGCTGAAGGGATTGGAACCGTCTTCTGATCCTGAGGAGATCCTTGCACTTCTCAAAGAGAAGGAGTGCGAAGGACTCAAGTTTGTGGGGGTAAAGCCATTTACCACAGCTAGAGCCACTCGGGAGAAACGGAGTCTGCCGTTCTTCCTGGTGCAGCTCAGTCCCGATAGTCTAAGGAGAATCAATGTCGTAGACTATCAAGTGATTCACTGGGAAAAATTAAAAAGGAGCGAAGGCATTATACAATGCGTTCGCTGCCAGAGGTTCGGGCACGCCGCGCCGAACTGCCAAATGCAGCATCGATGCGTGAAGTGCGCAAAGAACCACAGTTCCGAGGAGTGTGCTCTGGGTGTTGACGGAGCATCCGATAGGACGCAGCTCTCGTGCGTGTTATGTGGGAACGTGGGACACACCGCAAACTATCGGGGTTGTCCTAAGTTCACCGACATTGAAGAAGCAAAATTGGCTCGGCAGCAGAAGGTGGAACGTTCACCTGTTAGGTTTCAAACACCAGCCGTCACGCCCCAAATTTCCTACGCCCAAATGGCGTCAGGTAGGGGGGCTACGGTACAGCAAGCGACTGTTGCTTCTCCGGCGCCGATGCCGAGAACAACGGAAGCTGTACCCAACATGCTAGCCATCTTGCTCGCAATCCAAGGGCAGATGGCTTAGCTGCAAAAGCAGGTTCAAGAACAGGCCAAGCGGATGGACCAGATCTACGCGTTGCTGCCGGGCCTAATGCAACACATGCCGTAATGGGTACGCACATGGTGGAGCAAACTTTGAAGGCCCTTGCGGTGAATGTGAATTCACTGATTAGGATCGAACGAAGAGCCGCGATGTTTAAATTGCTACAAGACCAAACTCCTGATGTGCTTTTCGCTAGCGAAACCAAGCCATCCGATAAGCACAAACTGGAGTACAATAATTATATTGTTAGAAGAAGAAACCGGCCCAGATCCAAACGTGGAGGCGGTGTCGCGATCTTCATTAAAGAAGGTATAAAATTTCACAAAGTGTACAAGGGCGTGTTGCGCAGGTTCAGGGTGTTGGAGGCAGTCGTCGTTTACATCCCACTCCGCAGTGGAAAGCGGCTGTACTTGGCCTCTGTTTATGCACCTGAGGCTTCACAATCCACCCTATTCATTACAGAGCTCGACACGCTTTTTCGACTTCTGAGGCTGGAATCGGGGGAGAATTATTTTATAATCGGCGGGGATTTCAACGCTAGACACAGAGATTGGGGAAATAATTTGCCAAATACTAGAGGGAACCTACTACTCGATTGGTGGGTTCAGCACGATGTCATGTACAGACTCGGTCTTAAAGCGACGGATAACCCGTCGTTTCCCAGAGGCGGGTCTTATTTGGATCTACTGCTGTACGACGAACGTATACGACTGACAGGTACGAATTTACAAACGCTAAACTGTCTGCGCACATTCGTGTATGACAGCGACCATTGCGGTTTTAGCACCGAAATTACGGTTCCCAACGAAATTGCGGAATTGGAGGAGTTTGTCCAAAGATATACTTACAACTACAGTAAGACTCGATGGACACGCTTCTCCGCAACCTTGACTAGAGCGCTCTCCTCGAACACGCTCCACCCACCGTCCAATAGGAATTTGTCAAACGAGGAGATCGACCATTACCTAAAACAAATGGACGAGACAATTAAACAAACTATGGACACTACAATACCGCGGTATCGACGTACGACTAACGAAGACCTGTTCAGCAATCCTACTATTGACGCACTGCACCGACAGAAAAGTAGACTTCTGGCAAGACTCAAAAACTTGTACAGACAGTTAACTGACCGACAAGACCCGGAGATTAGGACACTGAAGTCGTCGATTAAAAATATCCAAACGCTAATAAAAGACAATTACAGAATTTCTGTAAGTTTGTATTGGAACAACAACAACCCGAATATGTCTCCGCAAATAAATAAAATATTTCGGAGAAAAAATCAAAACGACCTTCAGTGTCTTAAAATAGCCCGGATAACAGACAACGAACGGTTACTGACAATAGCAGGCATTTATCCAAATGAGGCCGCTGATGACGACTTTTTTGTGATCGAGGATCCACAGGAGAAGGTTGAGGCCATAGGGGCGACTTTCCAGGAAGTATACAAGGCCATTGATAACATTGGCCCTAATTACGACCTGGACAATCGCGTCTTGGTGCACGACTTCTGCATTCGAAATGAAATAGGGAACCGGCGATCCGATGGCTCTGGTTTCACCCGGTTTAGCGACGAAAATATGGCAAATAACGTCATTGCCAGAGAGGGTGGCCTACCCCCGTTCATTTCGAAGGAAGGTCTCCATGAGATCTTCGACACAATCAGGGCTAAGAAATCGGTCGGGACCGATGGTGTTCCGAACATCGCGCTTCGATATCTTCCTCTAGAAGCGGTGGACATTTACACCACCCTGTTTAATAATGCAATGAATAATGCACATTATCCAGCACATTGGAAAACGGCGGTGGTTCAACCTATCCCCAAAAAGGGGAAGGATATATCCAATCCGGCGAATCTGCGGTCGATAAGTCTCCTTCCGAATATCAGTAAGGTTTTTGAAAAAGTAATCAATAGAGCTCTGTCTAGGTGGGTTGAAGACAAACATATAGTTCCGGATAATCAATTCGGTTTTAAGGCGGGACATGATATCTCACATGCCGCGTCTAAACTGGTGTCCGATATCCAATGGAACAAAGGCAAGAAACAGTGCACTGGTGCCTGCCTTGTTGACTTGGAGAAGGCCTTCGACACCGTATGGTTAGAGGGTCTTTTCTATAAACTGACTAGGCTGGGGATCAGTAAACCACTCTTGTACATTCTCTATAATATGCTAACCAACAGACAATTCCTCGTGAAAAATGGCGATGTGACTTCTGTTGGAATATTTCAAATTAAAAATGGTCTTCAGCAAGGCGCGGTCAATTCGCCGATCCTATTTAACATTTATACAAGCGACTTGATAGGTTCACTTTCTCATACTATTGCGTACGCAGACGATGTGGTAGCGTACAGAACAGGTTCAAAAATCGAGGTCATTAATACTCTCTTGCAGCGTGACTTCGATAATATAAGACGATTTTGCGATGACTGGAAGTTGAAAATCAACTTTCAGAAGTCGGAAACCATTCTCTTTAGGACGCCGTTGTCTGGAGCCTCTAGGGATACCAGAAAAAATTGGCGAAAGTTCTCAATCATTGGACAGCACGGACAGCCTCTTGCCTGTCGAAATGTAGTCAGATACCTTGGGATCTGGCTAGATCAGTTTCTGTATTTTGGCAAAAATGTAGATGCTGCTCTGGCCAGAGCCAAAGGTGCTTTTGCCCTTACAAAGAGACTGTTTTATAGCAGATAACTCGATGCGAGGGTAAAGGTAATCTGCTGCATGGCCCTTATTAGGCCCATTCTGGTATTTGGTTGTCCCGTGTGGTTCAATGTGCGAGCAAGCTTAATGGAAAAGATTCGGGTGTTTGAGAGGGCTTGTCTTAGGGCTTGTCTTCGCTTGTACAGAACACCAGAGTCGGAGTACAAGAAATTTTATCCTAATGAGGTCCTTTACAACAGGGTGAACCTAATAAGATTGGACAACTTCGTAATTAAGCTGACTCGAAGGCACATTGAAGAGCAATGACCTCGACGAATAACCTGATATCTGGGGCTTACTACCCCAATTACCTTTACCACGAGAGTGTGCGCTCTGACGGCTTCGTTCCACCGGAAGCATTCCTCTACCTGGATCAGATAGGGTTGATCCAGGATAAATCAGCGGTGCCGTTAATCTTCCATGTCGCTCGGACAGCTGGGGACAGGCGACTCAACTACAACAGAGACGTCGCACACGGCAGTTTGGATCGCCTCCGGTTCAGTAGGGCGGTGGGGAATCGCGATAAGAGGGATGTCGTTCGGCAGCACCAGCATTTCTGGTGGTTGAATGATGGAGAAGATGTTTCGTCGTCGTTTCCGTCAATTACGGGCCAGCCTTACTAATGAGGCAGAGCTGACCAATCTGTTTTCTCTTGTAAATAGCGATGGCCAGCTTACATAGGTTTAGGTTAGCATCTAAGAAATATATACATAAATTAGTATATACAAAGGTGTATACTAATGTATGTATATAATTGTGTATAATGTATATGTGTGTGTATGTGTGTTTTGTGTATGTAGGTTAAGTAGAGTAAGGTTTATTTTAAGTTAGATATTAAGTTTTTATAAGAAAATAACGAATATTTTTTCTTAGCCTTAAGTATACAATATAAATAATTCTAAATAAAATGTAAGTAAAGTCGAAAGACATAGATATAAGTATTTAGAGTAGCTTAGAGTGCCTGTGTGGGGCCAGTAAGTTAGTATAAGACCGTTAAGTAATTGTAAGCTAGCATTTAAGCATTTTTTGTTAGTATGTAAGAGTTAATTAGTAAGAAAATAAAATGAATTGAAAACTGAAAAACTTTATAACAAATATTCTTTGTTGAGCATTAGGCCTACATTACACAAATACATAGGTCAAGATAAATATAACCTTAATATGGAAAAGGGTTATAAATCACACAACAACCAAGATAAAACACTAAACTCTAAGAATCAAAAACCACAAAGGAAAGTGATAGCACATTTAATGGTAATAGGTCTCAGAGATAATGAAAATTTAGACAAAATGGAGGAGAGCAATCAAAGCCACTTCTCCATTCAAATCAAGTAAGAGTCCAAAAAAATTATGGTTATAATAACAATAAGAACTCTGGACAACACCGATCAGGACAAAGTAGGGAGATTCAAATGGAAGTAGATATTCTTAGTACTAAAGAGGAAGTGAATCAGATAGAAAGCGAGATTTTTATCAACTAGGCTCGGACACAAAAAAAAATTTTATTGAAATAACATTAGAAAGCAATAATTTTGTAGCCTTATTTGATACGGGTTCTACAATCAGCCTTCTAAATTCCAACAGAGTACACAATGAGTTATACAAGAAGATAGCAGAACATCGTAAAAGAGAAAACAGAACAAGTAAAATCCAAGTGTCCCGAACAATAAAATGCCACATAATGCTGGAATGAGATGAACGAAAATAGCATTGGACAAACCATACGATTTTTCAATCAGAATGGATTGGATAACGCAACACGCTAAAATAATAGGTTTGCAAAGTCAAGAAATCTTATTGATGAATGGGATCCGTCTTCCCTTCTTATCCAAATTACTCAACGAAGTAAGTATGTTAGAAGCATTTGAAGTTAGGTACATTCAGACAGATCATCTCAAAGATAAGAAAAAGCAATCCATTGAAACACTTCTTAATAAATACAAAAAACTGATATTTCGGGAAGGAGAGCAGTTGACAAACGCGAATACAGTAGTTCATGAAATTAAAACAATTAACAAATTAACAGATGAACAAATCAATACAGAAGTACAGAATTGTTGTGGGCTATAGAAAATTAAATCAGGTAACAGTAGATGATAAACACCCTCTTCCAAACTTAGAAAGTATTTTGGATAAATTGGGCAAAGCTCAATATTTTAACACCTTAGATTTAACTAAGGGCTATCACAAAATTCTGGTAGCAGAACATGATATCCAAAAAATGCTTTTGTGACACCATCAGGCCTTTATGAATATGTCAGAATGCCATTCTGACAAAACACAAAATTTGTGTTGTATACCTTGATGATATTTTAATAATCTCTACAAGTCTTGAAGAACATCTAAACTCTTTAGAGAAAATATTTAAAAGATTGCAAGAACACAATCTTAAAATGCAGGCTGATAAATGTAGCTTCATGAAACAAAACAGTGAATTCTTAGGGCACATTTTAAACTAAAGGATGATGAATAATATTTTGCGGGAGTATAGTTACGTCACCATTTGACATTCCCTTTCCCTTCTACCATTAACTCCTCCCATAAGTCAGGTTTGATCATGTACAGTTACGTCACCATTTTTGCGCAATTAACAAAACGCCCCTTTCCCTTCCACCATTAAATCCTCCCATAAGTGCGGCTTGATCATGTGCAAGCCACATGCACCATTAGAACACCAGCAACCATTTTTGCGCAATTAGCAAAACGCTCAACTCCATATCCTCCACACATCCCATCCATTTGATACCTGCACAAACAAGCTGCATTCCATTCCCAGGGGAAGAAATGCAGAGTAATCATTTTGAGAATTAATAAATATACCTGTGGAAAGGTTCAGAGACACACTACGTTGTCAAAGATACACTCCGTTGTCAGAAAGACACTCCGTTGTCAGAGATACACTTCGTTGTCAGAGAGACACTTAGTTGTCAGACACAAACTGCATTGTCAGTACACTTCGTTAAATTCATTACATTTTTCATTTTGTCTCACCTAGCGTTAAGATCGTTTATTGTAATACAGTTTAAATAAATAAAAATATATTTTTTTGCTCCTCCGCTCGAGCAGCAACTTAATTGGCGCACTCGGAAAACGCGAGAAAAGTTCGATTCAAGAACCAATACTCACGAGTGTTCAATAAAGAATAAGAAAAATAAACAAGTTCGTCTAAGAACGGTAAACGCGAGAAAAGTTCAATTCAAAAACCAATACTCGCGAGTGTTCCATAAAGAACAAGAAAAATAATCAAGTTCGTCTAAGAAAAATAAACGCGAGAAAAGTTCGTTCAAGAACCAATACCCGCGAGCGTTCGATAAAGAACAAGAAAAATACAATTCGTTAAAGAATCTACAAGAGAAAAGTGCGTAGTTATGTTACAATACATAACCAAGAAAAATAAAATTCGTTAAAGAATTTACAAGAGGAAAGTGCTTAGTTACATAACCAATTAGAAAATATAGTGACCAGTAGACAAAAAAAAAAACATTAATAAAAACGCAAGTGCAGTGCTCAAAAAAAAATATAAAAGCGCAATTGCAGTGCTCCTAATAAAAAAAAACACCAAAAAGTGGCGAACGAACAGGAAAGAGGAAATTCGAGGAACCAAGGGGAACGTCTCAGAAGAAACCTTTTCGACGCACAAAGAACAATGGCAACAGATCCTGTTAATACTTTAGTAAGTCTAGTTTTAGATCCTATGAAATATCTCAACTCTCTGCCTACATACGATGGCAGTAGGGACGACTTATGTAATTTTATAGATTTGGTGGATAGAATCTATCCAACACTGGGAAAATATGACCAGGCTAGCCAAAAATTATTTTTCGATATGTTAAAAAATAGATTAGTTGGAAAAGCCCGAGAGGCTATAGAAATTAATGTAGTGAAAAATTGGGATGATGTGAAAAGAATTTTTTTTCAATACTTTGGTGACTTTAAATCCGTAGAACAACTCTATGATGACCTTAGAGGTCTGCAGTACAAAAATACCTGTCAAGAGTTTTATGATAGTACAAAGCGCATACTTAGGAGATTAAATAGCAAAACTAGGATAGAAAAAGGCAGTGATTCACTAGTACTGGAACAAAATTGCAAGCCATCCGGCAGACTTCCCTATATAGTCATTAAAACTAAAAATGACAAATATAAATTAAAAATACTCGTTGACACCGGGTCAGAAATGAGCATTCTCAATCCCGGTATATGCCATCCAAAATGGCAAATACACTTAACATCACCTATAAAAGTTAAGACTACAAGTTCTATTATTTAGGCAAATACAAAAGTAAGAATCCCATTGTTCAAAGAATTTGGTCAGCTTAACAAAACTGCTGAATTCCTTGAATATAAATTTCACAATACTTTCGATGGACTAATTGGCAATAATGTTCTTCTGCCAATGAACGCCATAATTAATTACAGGGAAAAACTATTGATAGTAGAGGAAACTAAAATTCCGATCTTTTTTAATGAAGATGAAGAAGAAATTATCACGATGGAAAACTACAAGAAAGTGGTTCCACAACTGGAAATTTACCGTACGGAAATCAATACAGATCCCATCCCCGATCAAGTAAGACTCGATCACTTAAACGACGAGGAAAAAGAAAAAATAGTGGAATTAATTTCCCAATACTCTTCAATATTCTACCAAGAAGGAAGTGATCTATCGTTCACAAATGCGATTTAGCATAGAATAAGGACGGTAAACGACATCCCAATACACACCAAAAATTATAGATATCCCGAATTGCATAAGGCCGAGGTGAAAAAACAAACAGACGAAATGCTGAAACAAGGCATAATTCGCCCAGAAAAAATAGTGGAATTAATTTCCCAACACTCTTCAATATTCTACCAAGAAGGAAGTGATCTATCGTTCACAAATGCGATTAAGCATAGAATAAGGACGGTAAACGACATCCCAATACACACCAAAAACTATAGATATCCCGAAGTGCATAAGGCCGATGTGAAAAACAAACAGACGAAATGCTGTAACAAGGCATAATTCGCCCTAGTAATTCACCATATTCACCACCTATTTGGATCGTCCCAAAAAAGAAGGATGCTTCTGCAACACAGAAATGGAGAATGATCGATCGTTGACAAATTTCCGATTCCGAACATAGAGGATATCTTTGACAAATTGGGTAGGGCAATGTACTTCACAACGTTAGATCTTGCAAAAGGTTTTCATCAGATCGAGGTCGCTGAGGAAGATATTATGAAAACAGCTTTTTCAACAAATGATGGGTATTACGAATTTGTTCGTATGCCATTTGGTTTGAAGAACGCCCCTTCAACGTTTCTGTATGTCTTGTCTGTATGGACGACATAATTGTATTTTCGACTAGTCTCGAAGAACATTTACTCGTAGTATCTATCACTATTCTAAGGTAGCACAACCTATGACTATGTTTCTTAAGAAAAATGCCAAAATTGATCTAAAAAATACCGATTACATCGCAAGCTTCGAAACTTTGAAGAAAACAATAACTTCAGAGCCAATCCTTAAATATCCTGATTTTCAAACAAATTTACTCTAACAACGGATGCTTCTAATTACGCATTAGGTGCGGTCTTATCACAAGACAACCATCCGATATACTATGCTAGTCGTACCCTTAACGACCACGAAACCCGCTACTCTACTATTGAGAAAGAGTTATTGGCCATTGTGTGGGCAACAAAGTACTCGTATTATAGACCCTACTTGTATGGAAGAAATTTATGATAAGGACTGACCATCGGCCTTTAATTTGGTTAAGCTCGCTAAAAGAACCGAATGCCAAACTCCAAAATTGGAAAATTAAGCTCGAGGAGTACAACTTTGACATAGAATATGTTAAAGGAAAAGATAACCAGGTAGCAGACGGTTTATCCAGATTGGAAATTCACTACAGCGAAGTTGTAAATGAAAATACCGTGGATAACAACAATACGGAGATGGATGCACAATCTATGATAGCTACTGTTCACAACGCAAAGGAAGACAGTAGTTACCATATTCCTATTGTTAACTCTCCTGTTAACCTACACAAAACACAAATCATTTTAAATTCCACAAACACTATAAGCAATCACAAAGTATATTACAAATTTGGTAAAAGAAGAATTGTTATCGAATTGAAAGAGTTTAAAGAAGAATTTATTTTAGACTTGATGAAAAAATATTTCCCAGAAAAAGGTATAGTGGCTATTTACAATTCCAAGATGTTTACATTAAATACTTCAGTAGAAATAAACTTTTAAGAGTAATTAAGCGTAGTAAAATGATAGGCGACGTTACAGATGAAGAGATGTTAGCGGAACTTATTATTGAAACCCATAAATTATTAAACCATAGAGGCATTAATGAAACCTATTTAGAACTCAAAGATATTTATTATGCTCCAAAACTAAAAGAAAAAATTCAACAGTTAATTAATAATTGCGAAATTTGTAACAAAGCAAAATACGATAGACAACCAAATAAGATTCCTTTTAAAGTTACCGATACTCCCGACAAACCAAATCAAATATTACACGTAGATATATGGTATGCAAACATAAACCTTATGTATGTAACTATAATCGATAAATTTACTAAACATGTAACAGTAGAAGAAATTAAACATAGAACGTGGATAAGCTTACTTAATACACTTAAGAATAGGTTCTCATCGTTTGGTACCCCCAACAAAATAGTTACAGACGGCGAGTCAGCTTTCTCATCAATTCTAATGAAAGAATTTCTGAAGGAAAACAATGTCGAACCCCTTATATAAAGACAGGTAACTCAGATATTGAGAGATTTCACTCCATTTTGAATGAACATATTCGCACATTCACAGCTGAAGAGGGTAACAAAGATACGAGTACTCTACGCAATAAAGTTTTAAAAGCAGTAACAATATATAATAAGATAATTCACACAACCACAAAGAAAAGACCAATCGACTTTCTTAATGGAACTGTAAATAGTGAGGATTATGCTGAAATTGTAGAATTAGTTAGGACAAATAAGAAGAAATATATAGATAAACTTATCAAAAATAGAAAGGATATAAACCTTACAAAAGATAAACACTTATACTTAAAAAATAGAAATAACCGTAAAATTAAGCCTTTATATAAGAAATCAGAAAATGAAGTAATTGATAAAGATCATGTAAAAGATGAAAAAGGAAGCAAGTTTCATAAGAGCCAAGTTAAAAGAATTTACAAATACGAAGACAATTAATTTCAGATTTTGATGTTGACATTGACCATTACTACTAGATGGACACAACGAATTGACGTTCGAGACCTAAACAATGGAGAAGGATATGTAACAGTAAAGGACGAACAACTACAAATTATTACCGGATATAATAAAATTCTTCGCAGCGTTAACACAACCGCATGGTCAAGTAGTTTATAAATTATCGAACATAATATAAATAGACATATTTATAAGAACAAATATCCCACAATAGTACAGCTTTAATTTATTAATCAGAGAGATAGAAAGCCTTTTAGGACATCAGCATTACAAAGTCAAAAGAGATAGTTTGCTAACTGATTTTATAATGTTATTATATTATTATTATTATTTTTAAATAAATCAAACTATCTATCTATCTATCTATCTATCAAAGTCAAAAGAGGACTAATAAATATAGTTGGAAAAGTACTCAAATATCTTACAGGAACTATGGACTATGACGATGAACAACAAATTAAAACACATCAATAGACAACAGTTAGAAATAAAAAAACAGTTATCTACACTAGGAAATATAATTAATCAAGTGTTTTCTGAAATAGCTAATATGCAGCATATATTTCAAATCCAATATGTTATACAGATATTGAGAGAACAATTTAGAAAAGTTAAGAAAAATTTACTTCTTAGCAAATTAGGAGTTTATGGTAAGGATATTCTATCACCAAATGAAATATCTACTTTTAATATAACAATGAGCAAGCTAAAAGATATCAAAAGCAGTGTTATTATACACGACGATAAAGTAATTTTTGTTTTACTTATCTCAATTTATTCAAACGTTCAATTTTTAAAATACTTTTAGAACCAATGCCTAACAAAAACAATTTAGAATTAATAACCCCATGTAACGAATTTATAAGAGGTGATAATGTTAATTATAGATATATGAATCAGACACCTATAAGACTTAAAGATAATTCTAAAGAAAATAAAGATGTAATAGTTAAACAAATACACGATAATATTATTATTACCAAAAATATTCCATACACGGCAATTGTCATAATTGTAATAATTTTACTTTTAATGTTATGGGAAATAACCTAATAAGATTTGAAAATTGTAAAATAGAAATAAATAATGTAAGATACGAAAATTTTATCGAGTATGATAACTTTGTAATACCTAATTATAATAATATTACAATTAATAAAATTGTGATGAACTTTTCCACAGAGGCAATTCACCTCAATAATATTGAAAACCATAAATTAATTGAACTTATTAACTCAAGGATAAACGCGCACGAATATATAAATCTTGGAATTGCTCCCATGATAGTTATTACTTTCATTATAATTTTTGTTTTTATTTTCAAAAATAAAAATAATCAAACCAAAGTTAAAGTTGATATAAAGTCAGTTGATTCTTCGGAGCAGAATCCTAAGGGGGGAGGAGTTACGTCACCATTTGACATTCCCTTTCCCTTCTACCATTAACTCCTCCCATAAGTCAGGTTTGATCATGTACAGTTACGTCAGCATTTTTGCCCAATTAGCAAAACGCTCAACTCCATATCCTCCACACACGCCATCCATTTGACACCTGCACAAACAAGCTGCATTCCATTCCCACAGGAATAAATGCAGAGTAATCATTTTGAGAATTAAGAGACATCAGAGACACACTCCGTTGTCAAAGATACACTCGTTTATTGTAATACAGTTTAAATAAATAAAAATATATTTTTTTGCTCCTCCGCTCGAGCAGCAACTTAATTGTATATAAACAAAATTTGTGCTGTATATCTTAATGATATTTTAATAATCTCTATAAGTCTTGAAGAACATCTAAAGTCTTTAGAGAAAATATTTAAAAGATTGCAAGAACACAATCTAAAAATTCAGGTTGATAAATGTAGCTTCATGAAACATAACAGTGAATTCTTAAGGCACATTTTAACTAAAGATGGGTTAAAACCAAACCCAAACAAAATTAGAGAAACCGAAAACTTGAAAATACCAAAAACTGAGAAACAACTTAAGGGATTCTTAGGTATGACAGGATACTACCGTAAGTTTATAAAAGATTATTCTAAGGTAGCATACCCTCTGATAAAATACCTAAAGAAAGAGGAGAAAATAAATATAAATGGCCCACAGTATATATCGGCATTTGAAAATCGAAAAGCCTTAATTACGGCACATCCTATTTTAAAATTCCCTGAATATGATAAGCCATTTGTTTTAACAACGGACGCCAGCAATCATGCTATTGGGCATCCAGTCTGCTTTATTTCAAGAACTCGAAACGATCACGAAAAAAATGATAGTGTCACAGATAAAGAATTTTTATCAATTGTTTACTGTGTTCAATATCTATATGGAAACACATTTAAAATAGTAACCGATCATGCACCTATTAAGTACTTACATAGCAAATACAAAGGTAAAGAATTTTCTCAGAGAAATCAGAGATGGTTATTAAAACTACAAGAATACAATTTTACTATAAAATATCTTATAGGTAAGGACAATAAGGTTGCGGATTTTTTAAGCAGGTTCTAATGCACCCAAAATCAAGGAAAATAGCGATACCGAATCAAACATGGAACTAACAGAAACCATGCATTCAGTTGAGGAACAACAACTAGATCATATAGGTATTAAAGAGGAAATCGTTAACAAGTACAAAACACAACTTATATTAACTTATAATGTTATGAAAGAAATTGAAATCTTACATAATAGAAGGATAATATATCTGAACCCACTTGAAGAAGTAAGAAAATTCAAAGATGTTTTAATAAAGAAAGGAATAATAGGAATATATTCAGAAGTTGAGGACCATCAATACAACATAGTCCAACAAGTTATTATACAGCTATTCTCACGAGATGCAATTGTCAAATTCATTAATTGTTCACAGTAGGTTGCTGAAATCCAAACCGACGAGGAGGTACACTAACAAATTTCCATCTATCACACAAAGGAATCCATGCAGAGTGGCGTTAAAGAGACGTATTACACACTTAAAGACAAAATCTATTTTCCTAAACTTCATGAACAAATTCAGTTACTAATTGGCAATTGTAAAATATGTCAAGAAATAAAATATGATAGGAAGCCAATTAAACCAAAATTTCATATTACAGAAACTCCAATGCAGAAAAACGAAATTGTTCATCTAGATATATTTCACATTAAAAAGAAATCCTTTGTTACAATTATCGATAAACTTACTAAATTTGCAAGCCACAGCAACAATTAATGACAGAAATTGGAGATGCAAAAAGGAAATTTTAATGGATCATTTTTCTAAATTTAGAAAACTGAAAGGGATTATTACAGACAACGAATTAAAATCAGAACAAATTATACAGTTTTTGAGAGAAAGTAACGTTGAAGTCCATTGGACTAAACCGTGGTGTAGTGGTACTAGCAATCGCTTCTCACTCGGAGGGGTCTAGGTTCGAATCCTGCCCATGAACAAGTCTTTCAAGTTTTTCAGTTGTGTAATTGGAACTCAGACAGAAAAATTCTGCGTGTGAAGGCATAACACTGACACGTAGATTTGGCTGTTGTAGAGTTTCAAGCACAAATAATTACTCCGAATTATAACCTTCCACTCTGAGTGAAGAAAAAACTCTCCGTCCTATTCGGACTCCCACCCCTGAAGAGCAAATACCGAAACCAAACACACCTGAGTTTCAAACCACTACAAAACAATTTTCCTTTCTCCTCCTTTCTACCTTTCCGCCCGCGACCTGGCAACAGTAAAAGGGTATCTAACCCCTTAGGCGCGCGTAAATTATATAAAAAAAAAAAATAAAAAAAATAGCCATACAGGTAATTCAGACGTAGAAAGCTTCATTCTACCATGTTAGAAAAATTTACAAGAGTAGAAGACAAAGATCTTTCAGTTGAATGAAAATACAATTAGTTTTAAACAACTACAATAATCGGTTTCATTCTACAATTAGGACAACACCTATAAAATCTAAGGACGAAATTAATGAACAAAAGTTAAGTAATAGAGTAAAGGAAACAAAAATTAAAAAAATTAATTAACTCAATGAAAAACGAGAAGATTACACGATAGGTAGGTCCGATTAAAAATTATAAACACGTTAGACATAAAGAACAAACTAGATATAAGATCAAGAATTTAAACAATGTGCACTTAACAAATATTAAAAGACCACATAAATTTACAGGAAATACTATTGACCATCCTATCCACAATACCAATGATACATGCAGTTCTTCAGATAACACCAATCAATGAGCAGTCAGGGTATTTAAAAATCAAAGCAGAGACAGTTCAAATTACTAACCAAACTAATATTATTCTACACCTTATAAACCCAGAAGAAATATTACGAACAACAATTATTCTAAAAACTAACCTTCGGCATATACAAATTGTAAATAAAGACATACGAGGGGCGTTCAATATATTCTCGGTATCGATATAAAGGAAAATGCGAATTCAATTTAAATTGTTTTTATTTTTCAATATAATCTCCCCTAACATCAATGCATTTGTTACATCTTGAGATAAGCTTTTTTAAACCCTCAAAAAATAAATTTCCTCTTTCTCTGCAAAATACCCATTTATTGCCGACTTGAGTTCTTCATCATCCGAAAATCTTTTTCCACGAAGACATTTTTTCAAATCCGGAAATAGGAAATAATCACTAGGGGCAAGGTCTGGATTATAGGGTGGGTGTTGAATTTCTTCGAAACCACAATCTCGCGCAGCAGCCTTGGAAACTCGCGCCGTGTGAACAGGAGCGTTGTCATGAAGAAGCAACACACCCGCTGCGAGTTTCCCCCTCTTTTCTTTTTAATTTCCTCCCGCAAATTATGCAAAGTGGAAGCGTAGGATGTAGCGTTGATGGTTTCAACTTTTTTTTTTTTACACAATGAGCAAGATTCCCTTTGAGTCCAAAAAACTGAGGCCATGAGCTTCCCGGCAGACGGAGTGACTTTGAACTTCTTCGGGGGGTCTGTTCCTTTTTTATGCCACTGCATGGACTCTTGTTTGCTTTCAGGGTCATAGTGGTGGACCCATGTTTCGTCCTTTAATGCTTTCTCCCGTACAAGAAGTAGCCGGGGCGCCGGAGCGGGGGTCGTCTTCAATGCTCTCTCTGCCTCTCTTAAACTCACTTGACCACTTTTGCACAGTTGATAATGAAGGTGCGGAACCCTGGTAAACAACCACCATCTCTTCATGAATAGTTTTTTGACTTTTTCCTTTCTTAGTGAGAAATTTAATTACAGCGCGATGCTCAAGTTTCACCATCATCGTCTCAGTTGCCATTATGATTCTGTTTAACTAGAGATAAAACGCGAATTAATAATCACATTTATATGAGTTAGTTTTAAATGCATTTTATTTTCTTAACACTAACTCTTACATTCTAACAAAAAATGCTTAAATGCTAGCTTACAATTACTTAACAATCTTATACTAACTTACTGGCCCCACACAGGCACTCTAAGCTACTCTGAATACTTATATCTATGTCTTTCGACTGCAGTTACATTTTATTTATAAATCACATTTATATGGAATTGTACATGAATGCACTAAAATAATAGTATTACTTGATAAATAATTACAATTTATATATACAACCACAGCTTCATCCCGATACCGAGAATATGTTGAACGCCCCTCGTAGTTTACAAAAGATTAGAAATTTTTATAACTAAAATTAACTCAATAATGCCTAAGAAAGCAGAAAGACAGAAAAGAGGTTTATTGAATATAGTAGGAAATGCAGAAAAATGGCTCTTCGGAACTATGGACGATACAGATAGACAAATTATTTTCAATCATCTTGGAAACATAGAAGAAAACACACAACGAAATTTACACAATTAATAATCAAGTCAAAATTAATCAACATTTTAATGAAACCATACATTCCTTACAAACCATTTTACTGAATGATGTACAAGGAATACTATACGCTTACAATAAAGTAGATAGCGTTATAAATAATATTGTATCAAGATAATATTGTATCAGCCAAACATAATATAGTTCATCCAAGTATTCTCACAGCACAAGAAATTAACGAATATAAAATCGATTTTTATAAACTCAAATTGTTAAAGGTAGGAGTTAGCGAATACAGAAACAATTTTGTTGTTATAGCAATAAAAATAAAAAAATAAAATAAAAATAAAAAATAAAAAAGTATATATTGTAGAAATAGAAAATAAAACTTATAATTATCAACCCGATATTACATTAAAAAATTTAAAATTAAGCAAACACTGGATTGTAACGAAAAATTGTAAACTTAGATATAATAAAGAGACGCAAACCGAGGGGGAGTAACATACGAGTATGCAATTCTCGGTCAATCCACCACCAGCAAGAATTGGGTCACACAATGCGACCAGTACTACGTTTATAGCTATTGTTGATCGCAGCGACACTGAAGACGGCGGGTCATCATAGGATAAGTTAAATTAAGATTTTTCATAATAAATGAACGGTCCCCGTTGACCGATAAGAACTTGATAAATTGTTTTTTTTTCTTTCTCAACGCGATAAATAACTGGCGCAGTCGGTAATCCTCCATTCGTCAAAAAAGAGGAACATACGAGAAACCTAAAGTAAAATCGGTTTTTTTTTTTTTGCGGTTTAAGAACAAGTGTAAAAGTTCAATAAAAACTGCGAGAGAGAAGAATAAGTGCGAATTAAGTGACGGTATATTGTGACAACCACTATACGACAAAGTGAAACAGTATTCGTGACAGTTCGTGACAAAATCAAATCACTACGAAATAAATGACCATATAATCACAGTGTAACAAATAGTGAAAGGTCAAGATCGCAACACAGTTCGTAAGACGGAACAAAGATGTGTATTGAAGTAACATTTACCAATACACGAAAAAACGGGTTAAAGAACTTAAAAGTGAAAAAAAAGTGAAATAAAGTGATAGTTAGTGCGAAATGGCTCAACAACAAGCTTCAGTGGAGCAATGTCTAATTACAATAACGGAATTGTTAGTGAGACAAAACCAGTCACAGAGCTGAAGAGCCGCAGTAGAAAAAGAGATAAAATTCGTTTAACCGTTCAGTGGTGAATCGGGGACGTTACCCTCGTTTTTAGAAACAATTGATCAAACCTTATTAGAATTTGGTGAACAAGCCCCACAAGTGTTTATAATGAAAAAATTTATATAATGAAAAAATATAAATGGTGCCGCGAAAAATTACTTATCAAGCAATGTGGCATGAGTGCAAGGAGAAGCTTAAACTGCACTACCGACCAACGAAGGACCAGCTCAGTATCACAAAGGACATCAATAATATTAAGGTATTTACTATAAACCAATTATTAGATGTAGTCCAAAACATTGTTAATAATATTACTGAATGTGCTGCCTTTAGTGATCAAGGTCTAGAAATAGCGGCTTGTTTAAACAGTAAACTTATCTTAAAAATCAAAGAAGTTACAGCCGGTGCATTAGCTGCCGAAATTTATAATAAATACTCGTATACTTTGTCGAGCATTAGGGCTACATTACACAAATACATAGGTCAAGATAAATATAATCTTAATATAGAAAAGGGTTATAAATCACACAACAACCAACATAAGACACCAAACTCTAAGAATCAAAAACCACAAACGAAAAGTGATAGCACGTGTAATGGTAATAGGTCTCAGAGATGAGGACAATTTAGACAAAATGGAGGAGAGCAATCAAAGCCACTTCACCATTCAAATCTAGTAAGAGTCCAAATTGGTTATGGTTATAATAACAATAAGAACTCTGGACAACACCGATCAGGACAAAGTATTAAGAATCAAATGGTAGTAGATACTCTTAGTACTAAAGAGGAAGTGAATCAGATAGAAAACGAGTTTTTTGTCAACTAGCCTCGGATACAAAAAATTTTTTTATTGAAATAACATTAGAAAGCAATAATTTTGTAGCCTTAATTGATACGGGTTCTACAATCACCCTTCTAAATTCCAATAGAGTACCCAATGAGTTATACAAGAAGATAGCAGAACATCCCATAAAAATTAATACGGTTCAAGGTCTCGTAAAAGAGAAAACAGAACAAGTAAAGTCCAAGTGTCCCGAACAATTTAAAATGTCACATAATGCTAGAATGAGATGGACAAAAATAGCATTGGACAAACCATACGATTTTTTAATCGGAATGAATTGGATAACGCAACACGCTAAAATAATAGATTTGCAAAGCCAAGAAATCTTATTGGTGAATGATATCCGAATCCCTTCTTATTCAAATTACTTAACGAAGTAAATATTGTACGTTAGAAGCATGTGAAGTACATTCAGACAGATCATCTCAAAGATAGGGAAAAGCAATCCATTGAAACATTTCTTAATAAGTACAAAAAACTGATATTTCGGGAAGGAGACCAGTTGACAAACACGAATATATTTAGGCAGACATGCCAAATTTCAGTGCGATACTGTCTTTAGTTTTGTTTTGACAGCTGATTGTTGTTTTCCCGTTTTTTCATCATGTTGAGTATGGACAAAAACGATTTTCGTTCTAACATTATTTTTTGAGAGGCAAAACGGCGAAGGAAACAAAAGAAAAGTTGGACAAATATTATGGGGCTAATGCTCCGTCAGATTACACCGTCGAATATTGGTTTCGAGAGTTTCGTGGTGCCCACAACTCCACTACCGATCAAGTCCGCAGCGGCAGGCCCTCCGATGCGGTTACAGAGGACAATGTCAAAAAAATACATGAAATGGTGTTGGCTGACCGGAAAGTGAAGGTGCGCGAGCTAGCAGATACCACAAAGACTAGTACTGAGCGCACATGCCATATTTTGGGCAATATCCTGCATATGAAAAAGTTATCCTGCATGCTCACTCCTGACCAAAAACACGAACGCGAGAGCACTTCGAAAGAGTGTTTGAACTTGCTGACTTGACTTTTGGCGTCGATTGGTAACTGTTGATTAAACTTGGATCCACTATTACACACCAGAGAACAGAATGAGGGCCCAGCAATGGACTGAAGACGGCTCAGAATGATCTGAGGGGTATAGGCGGAGATCTACCTGTGTTTCGCTAAGTGCCAAAATAGCTGGTCTGTATTTACAGACGTGGATGTACGCAGAAAGGTGATTACTTTCATTATAAAGAAAGACAAACACAAAAAACAAAAACACTGACGTTACTAAGCACAGCTGTGAAGTAAAAATTCAGAGCTGGTTTACCGAATGAAATTGTGTTATACCATTACAACAATAGAAAACAGCACACGAATAAAATTCGTACTCACAACCGGCTATACATTGGTTGTTACATACACTCAGCCACTGCACGCGCTGTATAATAATATAATACACCAACGGCAGTGACCGAGTGCAAGCAACAGTATGACCAGGGGCAGAAGATTGAAATGCCCGCACTGTGGATTTCACTGCCCTCGCGCGTTGATATTTTTATTTTTTGATTTCTTTTTTTTCCGTCCACACAAGTGGAATTTTTTTTTTGTTGGTTGATCTGTTTTTTTTGTGTTGTTAACTTGGGCGCGGTTTGTTTTTTTTTTTTTTTTTTTTTTTGCCTCCACGCGAGGAGCGAATTTCACAGTGCATTTGTGCGTGTGCACTAGTCTTTGTGCGTATGCTTTCAAACTGTGTGGTCGGTATACGAGAAATTAGATGATATAACACAGTGGTCCGACGGGCCTAGAGGGGAAAGCACTTCAACAGTGTACTTATCAGGGTGACAAGTCAAAACAAAAGTCCACGATGTTGGCGGTATTACCATCAACGTCTGGTATTCGTGTGGGCTCATTTACAAGCTGGGTTAAGTTATTTTCCGCAGCGAAGATCTCACCGTCCTTCGGATGTTGTCTGTCCAGAATATCGAAGCCACCCAGAATTGTGTATATTAAAATCGCCGCAATAACGATTTCAGTATGAGGATACAGGGATACAATTCTTTATATGGAGTCAGACAGCGCATCGAACTCGTTGAGGGTCGAATAGCTGTCCAGTTTGGGGCTTCAGTAAATAAAGCAGTAGTGTATAATTTGCTTACGGAGATGGAATTTTAACTACATGAAGTTGAATTTCAGATTGGAACATAGATCACATTGTGGTGGAGTTTGGTAAGCTACATCAATACGAACGTAAATTGCGAGACCGCGGTGAGAGAGGAATAATGGCACTAGTTCGTAGACAGGTAGATCCAGATCAGAATGATCTGAGAGGTCTGGGCGCGCATCTACCTGTGTTTCACTAAACGCCAAAACAGCTGGTCTGTATTTACAAACGTGGACGTACACAGAAAGTGATTACTTTTTAGCCCACATATATTTACTGCGTCTACTCTAAATTCGCTAGTAATTACAAAAAAACAAACACCAAAAACACAGACACCGACGATGCTGAACAAGGCTGTGAAGTGAAAATTCAAACGTTGGATTACCGAGTCAAATTGTTGTAGGTGTCAATCTGCCCTTACAATCATAACAATAACAAATTCACAATAGCGGATTGTAACCCGCTATCCATCAATTGTTACATGCACTGAGTCATTGTTTTTGCCGTACGATGGAGTTATGCAGCAACTGCAGTGACTGAGTGCACAGGATGCCCGCACTATGTCATTTTTTTTTATCCTTCACTCGCGCGAGTAACATATGCAATTCCGCAATTCTCGGTCAATCCACCCAAACCAGCAAGAATGGGGTCACACAATGCAAGTCCCCCAATATCAGCAAATGACACTAAAAGCAATACTGCAGACTCAACAATTAACGGCTATAAAAGCGATAAACCAATTATGGGCAAGCGACTAGTACTTCGCTTATAGCAATTGTTGATCGCAGCGACGCTGAAGACGGCGGGTCATCATAGGCTAAGTTAAATTAAGATTTTTCATAATAAACGAATTGACCGATAATAAATTGATAAATTGTCTTTTTTCATTCGGTTCTCAACGCGATACATAGCTTGCGCGTGGAACAGTGATGTTTGGAATGAGTGTTTTTTTTTTGCACGAAATCCACACTGTTAAAAGATATCACGAGGTTTTACGAGTGCACTGGTGTCGCGTGTGCATTTGTCGGTGGCCAGCTCGGAACTCCGAATTGATCTGCATAGTTTGGATACTCATGTCCATTGGTTATGGTGAAGGCTACGGTTTAGGAGGGGTTAAAGGATGTATACGTATTGTAGCGGCCTTAATGTTAATGTTAATGCTGCAACATGTTACTCGCTTGTTGATATTGCCTTACGATGTTTGGTCTCTGAGGTACTTATGGATTGTAGAAAAGTTCAGGATAAAAGTTGTGTCCCGGTGCCGGAAGTGGTCTAGGTTATTTTTAGATTTAAGAGGAAGTGGGACATGCTCTCGTCGCATTGAAGTTTAGCTATTATTTGCATACTGCACCCTGTAATCAACATTTTACAGTTTCAGGTACAGGTGTAAGGCCTGTCGACTGGTCCTTTTATGCTAAGAAGTCGTGGAAGATCCTCTTTGAGACCTCTGACAAATGCATCATATATGTCAGCCATTCTTTGCTCATGTCCATGCAGGACAGTTTATTAAGAATAAGCGAAAGATGTTGAAACACTATTTGGTAGAACTCTGGAATCGAGTGGTTCCCTTGGACCAGTGTCGTCAATTGGTATTCAAAGGTGCCGATGTCACGTTTATCCGCGTGATGAAGTCTTAAGCATTTGGAAATTCTTTCCAATTAAGGGGAGTATTGTCGGACTCCAAGGCCTACAAATTTACTTCCGATCACACTTAAAAAATCATAGTATTTAGGAGTGCCTTGCAAATGCTCGTAGATGTTACGCAACATCATTTTGGAGATTAAGGCATGAATGCCTAACTAAGCTATTGGTATTCATGGTTGTGACACAAGTCTCAGTTTATAAAAAGATCAAAATTTCGTAAAGGAACTATATTAGCAACTCGAGAATAACTTGGGCTGAGAAAGATGAAGAAGAAAATAACTTCAAACTCAAAATGAAGAATTTAGAACAAAATAATTCGGTTTAATAAAATCATACATTTGGTTGGATCTTAAAATTACTAGCACTACATACAATTAATATGTACTAATTAAACTGCCCTTTTCTTTATAAGGTTTCTCACTTATTAGGTTTAAAAAAAATTATAATTGCTTTAAATTTTAATAGATTCTTTAATATTCACTTGTTTATTCCTTTTTTAATATTCGTTTACATTTTCTTACAGCTAAATTTATATTACATTCAATTATAATAAATAGATTCTTTAGTATTCACTTGTTTATTCCTTTATTTAATTTTCTTACATCTAAACTTAAATTATGAAATGAAGAATAATTGGTGGTTTAAGAGGTTTGGATGGTTTTGTTAGCTTTGGATACTTTGGATGCGCCTTGTGAGGACTTGGCGATAGGTAAAGTATATGGGGTTGGTATATTTATAAAGAATGGGTGATTTATTATTTTATTGGTCAATTTCTAGTGTTTACGTACAAAAATAGTAATTTTATAAGTTATTTTCGATCGGGTACATTTCATGTTCTTTGTTACTTTAGTCACTTTGGACGCGTCTGGCAAGAACTTGGCCGCGCGCAAAACGTCTGGCGTTCATATTTTTGAAATCTGGAAGATTTGAATTATCTTTTGAGAGAAAAAAAATATTTGCTTATTTTAACGGCGTTTGGCACTGCCTTCAACGCACCGTAAACGTCTTGGAACCATATATTCATAATAATATAACTCTGTTCTATGTTTTATGTAAAATTGGCATGGTTACCTTAATTATGCAAAATTGGGCATAATTCAAACACTTTGATGGCGTCTGGCGTGGCCCTCGTCGCATCCTAAACGTCTGGCATAAATGAATCTAAAGCAAGCAAATTCTGCTCTATTCTTTTCAATAAAAATTAAATGGTTATCTCCCCTATTCCTGTTGGGCATAATTTCGCATTTTAAAAGTACTGTTATTTTCCTCGGCCGTCAGTGAGGACTGCCAGACTGCCTTATTTGAAATCACACATTCATATCACACATAAATACTACCTATGAATGTACATATTTTTTGGTTATCCTTCACTGCAAATCTATACTGCGGGCTCTTGGTCTAAGATTATTGCTGCACTTTAGTTTTTAGATAACCAACTTTTTTCCCCGAATTTGTGTTTCAATTAAGAACACAACGAATACTGTTTCCCTCTCCAGCGGTCCCTGCTCAGGCGTCAGTCAATAAAAGATAAAGTCAAACGTTTTAAAAAAATATTTTTTCCAGGCAGATTACATATCCTTTATTCAACTTAAAACTAAATGCAAATAATCACTTCACATGCATTTGTGTTTCCAATTTTGATTATTAAACTTTTTGCACATCTAAGCCCAACGTTGAATATTTCTTAGAATTAGTTGCGCAGGTGCAATGCGCTATGGGGGAATGAAATTCATGTGCAGATTATGGTATCAAGTTGATTCTAATTGATTGTTGGAATTCATTCAATGTGAAGTTAAGGTTTTCCTCCTTAATCATTTAGAAATATGGAAGATCGTATAGTTTTGTTTGCCGGATTATACGTTTTGCTGTCATGGTGTCTAGTTAAATTTTTGAAGAATCTTCTATTGGCCTTTCACATGAACTTTGGAATATGATTCGTGTGTTTTTTTTTTTTTGACTACGTCCTTGAGGGTGAATGTGATCTGGATGAATCCGAAAATTAATATCAAGCCGTAGGTAGTTTGCTCGTATATGGACTTAATTTCCTTAGTGTTGTTTATATGCAGTTCGTTAAACAATTTTTAATGATACGAGCAGCTTAGGGTATTCTTTTTTTTCGGGGAGCGTTGTAGTACGGCTGGTAGAACTTGATGAGCTAATGCTTCTTGTGAGATGAAAATTTTGTTGTTGATGGTTAAGTTGGTGTCATGGTATTTAACAAGAAATACCCCGGTGAGGTTTTGTTTAGTTGAATCCACTTCTATGGGTTAGGAGTATTATTCCAAGTGTGATTTCTTAAACCATCTGAAAATGATACAGTAAGTAGCTTTAAAACTTTTGTGTAAGTTTGGTATACATGTGAATTTTGTTATATTGACAATGTTTCTAGTTTTGCATATTGAAATATATTTATACATTTTACTATTACTAATACTTCCAAATATCTCGTCTTCATTTTTTATTGAAGAAATCTTCAAACTTTAAATCAGTTAAAATAGATTTTCTTTTAATAGGTCTTAACAATATCTTATCATACAATGGATTTTATTAATAGTAATGGGTATATTGATAATATAAAGAATTGAAGTAAAATTACTAAGTATCTTTATATCGGAGAAATTTAGTACATCCTCAATTGTAGCGGATGGTATTCTTTCTTCCTTTAATGTACTAACTGTCATATTAATTTCATCTTTTGATGATGAATTTCGGCCAGTGAATGACCAAATTAATATTCTGAAGTTCTTCCTTTATAATCTTTAATTTGTATTGAATTTGTAATAGTATTTTTTGATTAACATTTTCATTATCTTTCAAAAACGGTTTTATTTAATTTGAAAATTTGGTTATAAATATTATTTATTCGCTCATTGTGTAATGTATTGTTTATTACTTGGTTTTTATTGTTTTCTTGTAAATGTTTCATATTTCTTTCTTTCTATATCTTCATAGTATGGATTGCCCACAATCCATTTCCACGCTGATCCTATGAAATGTAATGATGTTTTAATTTTTCATAGTTTGAGATAAAAAATCAGATTTTGTATCTGTAATGTCTGTAATGTAATTCATAGTATAGATAAGGGAAAAATGAGCTGTTTTTAGTCGTCTTTATGTCGAAGGTAGGGGTAATGTCAGTCACAGCCTTTTCATATTGGTCTAATGTCGATTTCATGGATTTGTTTGAAATTTCCGTTTCGAAATTTTTCTTATTCTAAAATATTTGAAGTGACACAAATTGTGAGTTGGAGAAGTCCAATATTTGTATTTCTCTTTTGGCAAGGTAGGACCAATGGGATAGAGATTGTTAGTTCCTGATTTTTCTTTTATTGATTGTATTTCCGGATTCTACTATTACGGCTGAAATCTAGTTTTCTTTAACAATTTCCTTTTTAAATCTGACTGTTAATTTAAAACCTATTATGGCCACTGGGAAATAGAACTTTAGTGGTTTCCGTCTTTTATTATTGGATGATATTGGATGTCCTTTTCTTGTTTTCTTTTGAGCTTTTGAATATTACTGGACTCGTTCGAAATTTTCTTTGTCTATTCCACGAGTTCGACCGAAATATAGTTCGACAATTTTATCCATTGACTATACGCTCCAATAATTCTTGAAAAGGACGGGCTGTTCCCTCTGTTTTGAGACACCTCATTATTTCAGAGAGGGTAGAATAAAAGCGTTTTACCAGTACATTTAGCTCGCTCTCATGAGGTAGTGTCGTATAGACTTTCAGGTTGAGTTCGTTCGTATACTACTCGTAACATGGACGTTATAGAGGCTGAATTGAGCAATTTCTCATTGTTAGTGACAACGTTTTCTGGGACGCAAAAGTGGAACAAAATGTCCTGTAGGGTCTTTTAATATGTTCTATACAACGCGATTCGATTATTTTTGCTTGGGCAAACTTTGTGAATTTGTCCGATTGTTTGGACGGTATATAGTGCAATATCTAACTAGATTTTTGATTTTTGACTTCATTCTGGGAAAGTAAAATTTTTGAAGTTTTTGTGATCAGTCTTCAAAACAATTTCTATGAGCTCTTTTGAGTTCTGTGTGGATGATTTCTTCTCATTGATTCTTATTTTCAACATCTTCATACAACTGCGTGTATGTGCGTTTTTTTAATTTTGGAAATGTTTTGGGTAAATTTATTGTAGTTTTCCTATGACCAATTCTGGTCCATTTACAACGTTGGTTTTGAGATATCTTTGGAGTAATTTCATCAAGCCAGATTCCGTGAAATTTCGTTGCTTGAACATGTGTCTCGTGTAAGTGGAAAAGGGTTTTTTAAACTGGTAACTACTTTCATTTTCAAGTTTGAATATGAGTTGATTGTGGAAAACATTTACTGGTATTTCGACGGTTGGTATCAAATTGTGAGGAGAACTTTCAGCACTATGTTGGGTAAGACTTAGAGGATTGACTAATGTTGATACAAGAGGTCTTGAGAGTGAGTCAGCCACAATATTGGCTTTTATATTTCGGCTCATTGTTGTATTTTTCGAGAATGGCCTTCCATTGCTTCATTTTGTTGTTTGTATTCTTATTGCTGAATGCACATGTAAGCGGCTGCTGGTCAGTAAATTTTTTTCTTTCCTTGGTCCGTAAAGAACATATATCAAGGATTTAAGTGACCACATAATTTCTAGCATTTCTTTTCCAGTAGCTTTTTTTATATATAATATATATATATATAATTAGCGCGCGCTCAAAGGATTTATGTAACCTTGAAATGTTTGTACGGACGAAGGAAATTTAGGGAGAAAGAAAAGAGCGGTACCGATGAAGCATAGCTTTCTTCGGTTTTATTAAGCGTACATGAGAGGAATGTCAGGAATGAAAGACAGCACCGATGGCGTAAACGGATGCAGCAGTGTTTAATTCGAATTCCTTCTTTCCGTGAGATAATACGATATATAATATAAAATATGGTCTTACTTATAGAGGCATTTTTCGACACGCATCCATCTTCCCCTCTTAGAAGGGATGTTAGTGGTTTCGCCAACTTTGCATAGTCCTTTATGAACCTGCGATAATATCCTGACATACCGAGAAAGAATTTTAATTCCTTTAGGTTTTTAGGAGGAATTATATCAGCTATTGCTTGAACTTTTTTATACTCGGTTTTATACGATCTGTTCCGACGCTAAAACCTACGAACTCAATGTCTTTCTTTAAGAATTCGAATTTGTCCAACTGTACTTTCATATTATCATATTTCTAAATTTTCAAAGTCGTTTTGTCCAAATATGACTATGTCATCAATGTACGAGTAGCAGTAATTTTTTTTTACTTGTTTTCAGTGCCATAGGATAAGGGTAAGTTGTAGAGTAGACAGGTGTTTCAGTTATAGTGCGTACTTCGCCTTTGACTGCTGATGTGTATGTAAGTTTTTGGTCAGGTTCCGAAAATAGGTAAGGGCATCTTTTAACTAAAATTTGAATATGTATTAACATATTCTGAAATGTGTTCTTTAAGGGGTATTACTGTATTAGGATATCTTTTTTCGGAATAATGGCTTTTAACTTAAAGTATCTTTACGAATTATTCCATCGAATAAAAACTTCAGAATAGAAATGGCATTCAATCATTGCCTCTTAACCGAGTAACACATGTTTAATTTAACTCCTCCGGAACATTGCAAGTTCCAAATAAGGAAGTGAACAGCAATATTTAATCTAAAAAAATATATGTCATCTAACTGTTCAGTGGGTCATAATATGTATTATTTGTGTATTTTTCATTATAAATTCTATGATTTTGGGAAAATCTTCCTGTAGAGTGAATAGTACCTATTGTTATAAATTTTAACTGCTTCTAAGATTCTATATCGGAGTGTATCTTTATTGTCTTTACCTACTGCAAAAGTTCTAATATGTTCGTTTAACGTCGACTGAAATCTTTTTATATCTGAGTTTCCTGTTTTATTGTAAGGAGTTGTAATTCTACATTGTTTTCTTTAAGAAATTCCTTAATAATAGTAGATCAGAAACCGGATTCGCCATCGTTTATTATTTTTTTAGAATGCCAAAGTTAGCAAATCTATATTTTAGGGTATTAAAAAGAGATATCCAAGTTCTATGTTTTATTTCTTGGACTGTCACATGCTTGAAAAATTTATCTATCATAGTAACGAACATGAGATTAATGTTTGCATACACATCACAAAAATTGAAGAGGAGGATATTGGCATTTGGTTTCAACAGGACGGCGCTACGTGCCACACAGCCGAAGCTCCACTCGATGTTTTGCGCCCTGCTTTTGAAAATCGCATTATCAGCCGCAGAGCTGATGTCGTTTGGCCACCTCGGAGCTGCGATTTGACACCGTTGGTCTATTATTTGTGGGGTGCCGTAAAAGATAAGTGTTACACCGACAAGCCAGAGACAATCGACGCTTTAAAGGATAATATTCGTGAAGCCATTGGTGAAATACAGCTGCACACAATCGATAATGTGCTCAAAAATTGGACCGATCGTGTAGGCTACTGCATGACCAGCCGAGGCAGCGATTTGAATGAAATTATCTTCCATTATTAACCGGAAGGATTGTACTTTCAAATAAAAAAAGAAATTTGGGAAAATATTTAGCAGTTTTTTCTTATAGCATTTTCAAAAAAAAAATTTTTTGGCGGACCCTATAGTTAGAACCAAATTCGTTGTTAGTTCTACAAAGTGTATGTAATAGCGCTATCCGATCCAGGGTTAAGTTTTCTTTATGTATGTACAGTATGATTTATATGAAACAAGCAATTCCCCCGCGAATTATTCTACTTTGTTTAGAGTCATATGGGAAAACGTATGAGTTTAAATGATTTTGAAATTTATATGCTAGTTATTGTCGAAAGCATATAACTTAAATAATTCTGTAAAACTCTGAGTTATAAAACTTTTATTAAGCCCTGCAAAAAAGAAATATATACTAATAATGTTTTTTACAAAAATTGTTTGCAAACAAATAAAAGCGAAATAAATATATAGACTATTTTTTTTTTTTTTTTGTTTTATAATTTACGCGCGCCTAAGGGGTTAGATACCCTTTTACTGTTGCCAGGGCGCGGCGGAAAGGTAGAAGGAAGAGAAAGGAAAATTGCTTGTAGTGGCTTGAAACTCAGGTGTGTTTGGTTTCGATATTCGCTCTCCAGGGTGTGGGAGTCCGAATAGGACGGAGAGTTTTTCTTCACTCAGAGTGATTCGAGGTATAATTCACAGTATTTTTTTCTGTGCTTGAAACTCTACAACAGCCAAATCTACGTGTCAGTGTTATGCCTTCACACGCAGAATTTTTCTGTCTGAGTTCCAATTACACAAATGAAAATCTGACTTGCCATGGGCAGGATTCGAACCTGGACCATCCAAGTGAGAAGCGATTGCTAGTACCACTACACCACGGTCACCCGTGGTTGCCGACTCGAAAGACGTGCGAGAACTTCCGGTTCTCAAGTCAGCACTAGCATATTTAAGCGCCAGTCCCTACGACCATTACGGCAAAGGAAACACTCACTGGGAACTGTACTTGTTTAAATTGAAATGGGGAATTGCTTAGAATTAGTGGAATACGTGGTATAAACACCGTTTCACCTACAACACAACCCATAAAAGTTTCCACTTCATGCTGATTTCTTTATTTCTTTGCAATTTGATCACTTTGTGTCGCGTTCCCCTGCATAATTTCGGAGGATTCAAGTTCACATGAAGCATTTCTGGAACACCGACTTTAAGTATAATCCGAAGTGCTAAAAGTAGTCGCCAGTGAGAGAATTCAGAAATGCTACCTAATAATTAGTGGCATCAGTTTGATCAGCTGTGGTGTTTATTGAGGTTTATTTTTTATTTTTATAATAGGCACGCGAGTTACGATTGCAACATGCCAAGGTCAACTACCTTGACCGCCAATAACCCTCACAACAAGAGCAAGCACTCAACCAGATGCAATTAGAACCCGACGAAATTCCTCAATAAATCAAATCAAATCAAAAACTTAGTAAATGCCAAAGGAGCACAAAACATTGTAAAGTAACCAAATTAAACATAAATAATTCTAAAGTAAAGTTTAATAAAGCATTGTATATTGTTCAGACAAAGACAAAGTTTGTTTTTTTATCTAGTCCCGCGGATCCCCAAACATAACTAGTGCAGTCGGCAGTCCGGTGAAACAGTTTAGAAACTGAGTGAAGATAAATTGCGAAACATAGTGATTGAATCGTGAACTAGTTCCATATTGCATCGTGCAATATTTGCAATTTCAATTTCAAAGATTCATTTATTGCAATTTTTCAACACATATACAATAGTTTTTATGAATTATAAAGCATTGGCTTAGCCGTCAGTTCTACTGGTAGCTTCAAAGTATTTAATATAATTGAACTAGTAAATAGTATAAATAGTAAAATAAATGATTTTGTATACATTTGTTTTATGTAAGTTATAAGTTATGAAAATTCCGACGTTAGAAGCATTCAGTAGCTAATTCTGACAAAAATTACAAGTTTCGCCGAAAGAGATCCATTTAAAATTGCAATCGTTTCCGATATTGAAAGGGTTTGTTTACCAAAATATGCTCTTCTTTGCTGTTTAAAAAATGGGCATACGCTTAAAAAGTGAAAAAAATCTTCCTTAGCTCTCAAGTTACACAAATTGTAAATTGATCAAAGTTTCCGTTATATGGGTTCCCATTTAAATGGAGGAGCTCACATCTTGATTTAAAGATTAGTGAGATATCTTTATAGGGAATCTTGGAAGTAGTTCTTGTCACCCAAGTTATAATCATGCTGGCTATAAAGTATTCTGCTTTCCGATTGGCAGGCCTTTTTCATCATCTGAATTCGGTAAGAGTCTTCAAGTTTTTGGATAATTTCGTAGAATTTCACTTTCATCATACTAATGTGATTGGGGTTAATTTGAACACCTTCTCCAAAGGTAGCAGTAATGTTTAACCATGTCCTCAATCACCAGTCCTTATTCCAAATTTCATAAAACATCATTTTTTACATAAACGATTTCTTGGTAACCGAACACTTTAATTAAAGAGTCAGCTTGTAACTTAAGCGTTGAAGTGAAAAGTTGTGGTAAGCCTGTTCAATCAATTTACTTGGAATTGAATTGTTTGGTGCGGTTAAGGGAATATTGAATATTTTCTTTATGAAGTTTCTTTGAAACCATTCAATTTTTTCGTATTCTTACATTCTCCATATTTGTGCAGCATAATAAATAGAAGATTTCACGACTGCATTAAAAATTTTAAATCTCATTGAGAGATTTATGTGATCGTAAGAGGAAATCTTCTTCCAGGTAAGATTAATCAGACTTTATGAAGTTTTTGCTTTTTCTGAAAGGTGTTTGCTAAAATCCAGGGTTGGATTTAGCAAAACTCCCAAATATTGGTATTCTTTCGATACTTCTAATTGACATCTACTAATCATCCTAACTTCACTCCGAGTGAAGTTGTTGTTGCCGATTAAACCCCAATTATTGCAGTAGTCCATAAGACGATTTATCTTCAAGTGTAGGGTTTCTGGTGATTCGGATAATTAGAGAAGGTTATCGGCATAAAGTAACACATTAATTATGGTACCTAAAATTCGGATACCGCCTGAAATGTGCGTAGCTATATCATTTATAAAGAGAGCAAATAGAAGAGCACTGAGAAGACACTCCTGTTTTACTCCAGAAAATGATTTAAATGGTTTTGAGAGTGTTTTGCCATCCCAAACTGCTGCTTCAGTATCTGTGTACAAACATCGGATTATTTGAATGAATCTTCTTGGCACTCCAAGTTGGGAAAGTCTATAAAATAAAGCATTTCGATTCACCAAATCAAATGCTGCTTTAAAATCAACGAACAACGTGTATAGTCTTTTATTTCTGCTGGGAATGCTTTTATTATTGATGCTAGTGTAAGTAGATGGTTATAGAAAGTAGGAGATTCATTTTTAAAGAACTCGTAGGGTATCCCATCTTCACCTGGGGCTTTTCCATCGCTGGCTTTTTGGAGAACGAATTGTATTTCGTTAGCTTATATATATTACAGAATCTAATATTTCATCACAAACGAGCGGTTGTGCGTATTAGAAAGTTGTTGTTGTATTGTTTTGAAGAACAATTTTGAAATATCTGGAGAGATTATCTGCAGAGACGTTTAGGACAATAGAGTTGTGTGAACAGCTTATTTCCTTTGCCATCTTCCAGTACTGCTTTGTGTTTTTGATTTGGCTGAGTGATTTAGCTTACATTAATTTAAAATTGATTTTCTTTGCGAGACAAATTTTCTTATATTTCGCATTAGCTTGTATGTACCATTTACGAATTTCATCACAAGAACAAAAACGAAAAGCTCTCAGTAGAGCAAATGATTTTTTTCTGGAATTTAAGCATTCTCTATCAAACCATTGAGTATAAGTGCAGTATAAGTCCTTAATTCAAAAAAAAAGAAGGAAAGCAATAAAAAAATTAATTTTCTGAAATTCCTAAATTAAAGTGATTGAATCGTGAACTAGTTCGATATTGCATCGTGCAATATAAGTGATAAATCCCTACTTTCGTAATTCTGTCGCAAAATTTAAAAACTTTGAAAACTGATTACACTTGGATACTAATTATTGGGTTTTACGCCCTTATACACCTCCGAACCCTCATCGTTCATCCGCATCATCGGACCACAATCATCATAGCTCATCCACATCAGCTGACCTCAACCATCATCAGTATCATCGGTAATGCTACTAATCGGCATTATCATTTATATTGGGTGCATGTAGGTGACTACCGTATGTGACATAACTATATAACATTGCGATCCTTATTGCAATGTCATTTTCATTTTCATTTATTGATTGATTGATTTACATATATTACATATAGAATCAAAGCCTTTCAGTTTGTGAAAGTTTACATATTTTACATATTTTGGTTCAAGCATAATTCATATTAGAATAGACATTTAAATTAAAATAAAATGTTATTTGATGAAACACATTTTAGGAAATGATATTCTCTATCATTCTTATTTAAAAGGGACCTACTTAAATATTATTATCAGCCAAAAATCTAAATACCACCCTCTCGAATTGCCTGGTTCCTCTCAGTTTTCTAATGAAGAGGGGTAGGGAGTTCCATTGCCTGATGACGTAAACAAAGTTGGCGCTCAGAGCTGTTACAATTAAATCTCGGTTGAATAAACATATAAGAGCGATTGGAGAAACAAAATTCTATTTTTTCATAGAGGTACAGTGGCCCTTTATTGATCAGCAAATTATTTAATGTCTTAAGGGAACAGTATTTCATGTATGCACATAGGTTGCATCCCAGGATGTTTTTTGAGTAGGCCGATATGTGGTCAAACCGTTTAAAATTGTACACGTACCGGACTATGTTGTTAAAGGCTACAATTAGGTTTCGTCTAGTTTGTGTATTATGACAACAGAAAATCTGACACCCGTATGTGATGATGGGCATAAAAAGGGTTTTCGCTAAGTTGAGCCTAATATGTTGGGGTGTAAAGTTTTTTGATAGCGATAGAGTTCGTAAGCAACCATATATCTTGCCAATTACTGACCGAATGTGAAGGTCCCAGCTAAGGGTAGTGTTAAACCAGATGCCCAAGTTCTTAACTTTCTCCACATATTGTAGAACAGCATTGCCGGGATACAAGACAGGAAAATAACTCATTTCAAGTTTGGTTTTATAAATAATCATGCATTGAGATTTTTTTGAGTTTAAAAAGAGCTTATTCTTTTCGGACCAGTGAGCAATGGCTTTAAGGTCATTGTTGAGTTGTTGGGCCCCGTCCTCGATCATTCCAAGCTTGCAGCTCAGGCGGATTTGTGCATCGTCGGCATACATGTAAATTGCTGAATTTGTGACTGCAAGCGGAAGATCGTTTATGAATACACTGAACAATAGAGGGCCGAGAATAGATCCTTGAGGCACTCCTGACAATAAATTTAGAAAACGGGACGAGTTTTTAGCAGCAACAACAGCTTGTCTCCGGTCAGAAAGGTACGACAACATCAGTGTAGCAGCACTTTTTGTGAAACGAAATTGATTTCTCAGTTTTGAGATCAAAATTTTGTTATTGACCGTATCGAATGCTTTTGAAAAATCAAGAAGGCAAAGAAAGGACACCTGGTCACTGTCAATTGCCTGTCTGATATCGTCGGCTAAAACCAGACTGATGCGGATTCAAAAGCTTGTTATTTTTAATAAAAGTCGACATCTGCTTGTGTAACATTTTTTCAAGTACCTTAGACAGAAAGGGGAGAATGGAGATCGGTCTATATTCGGGTGGGGAAAGACGGGTAGCAGGTTTTTTGAGTATTGGAACAACTTTTGCAAATTTCCAAGCAATCAGAAAAGATGAAGTTAATATAATAGTGTTACATATATGTGTAAGTATTGGAAGAATATGTGGCAAAATGATCTTAATGAATACTGGATTTATTTCGTCACAACCAACAGCTTTAGATTTGATATCCAATATAGCTCCTACAACATACATCATTTAATCTTTGAAAAAAGAATTCATTGTCACAGTTACGGTCACTTAATATTTCGAATGTATCTGGTACTAAGGCATTTGGGGAGGAGCACTGAACTTTGACAAATTCAGCGTTTAGAGCATCTACGTTGATGTTTTCAGGAAGCTGTGCTTTCTGACGACCAACACCTAGCTCGCGAATATTTTTCCACAAAGTTTTAAGTGCAAGGCTTTTATCGAATTTCACCGTATACAGTCGGCGTTTCGCTTCCCTGTTTTTAGCACGCACTTTGTTTCGCAAGACACAAAAAACATCGTGAAATTCCGCGAGGCGAAAGCGTTTCCAACGTTTATAGGCCAGATCCCTCAGTTTCATGGCATCCTGAATTTCAACTGTAAATCACGAACTGCTGTTATTACGTACTAACTTCCGTTTAAGTGGTACGTGTTTTTTAAAAAGGTTATCTACTGCATTTTGCAAAAAACTAACTTGGTCATCAGCTGAGACCATGAAATAAACCTGGTGCCAATTCACCTGATATATATCATGTTCTAGTTGGCTAAGGCTTGGATTCATAAAATCTCGGTATTCATACGAAGCAGAGTAAGTTTCAAGCATCATCCTGAAAGTTGCAAAAATTAGATCGTGCTTAGAATAAACCGGGGCTGAAAGCTGTGAGTATAAAAGAGTATTATCTGGATCATTGACAAGAAACAGGTCTAACAATGTTGATGCGGAAGCTGTGAAATGAGTTGGATTATCAGAGTTAATTGTCACTAGGCCAAATGTATTTATTTTTTCCAAGAATTCTTTTGAGCCCGCTTTACAGAGGATATCACAATTATAGTCGCCACAAATAATTATTTCAGAATAAAGCGGTGAAAATTCTTCAAGTAAACTAAAAAATTGTGAAAAGCCGACGTTACTATTTGGCCTATAGACAACACCAATCAGACATTTTTTTCCACTAGAAACAGTAATTTCCGCGAAACAGTAGTCAAAAGGAAAATCGGGACAAGGCTTAGTAAGAAATTTGTATTTAAGACACCTGTTGATGTATATAGCGGTTCCACCGCCCACTCGATTATATCTATCGCCACGAATCAATTTGTAGCCGTTTAATTCATACAGATCATCCACAATATTTGGCGGAAACCAAGTCTCCGAAACGCCTTGGTCGATACCTGACCCTTGAAACATATTTCTGAATTCATCAATTTTAGGATAAAGACTTTGTGCATTAATATGGCATACTCTAAGGCCGATGCATTGTTTACAAAGAATATTAAGCAAGACACGCAAATTGTTGTTGACGTCATCGGCTACATATAATATGTTATTGTTGCTCATTTTGAAAGATTATTATGCGATAATATACCCCAATGACAATTAGACAACAAGACAAAGCAAAGGAGACCGGGGTATTGAGACATTTTGCAATGCACTCCAGTTAAAATAAAAAACAAAAAATAAAATAAAATTATAAACTGCGGTCCTTATTGCAAGGAGTTCGAGTTACAAATAAAAGGATTGCGACCCATATCGCAAGGCACTCCAGTTAAAATAAGTAATAAATAGTAAATAAAGGGAATATATTCACAAAACTTTGAATTATATGATCTAAAAATATAAACTTTGTATATAGGTACAAATATACATATATTACTAATCACGTTATAAATAAAACTTAAAGAACTACGTAATTAATAATAAATAAAGGGAATATGTTCATACAATTTTAAACTATCGTATATGATCTAAAAATATAAAAATTCTATATAAATAGATACAATTATACATATATTATTAAGCATTTAAATGAATTTATGTCGAAACAAAAATCTAGATTTAACCCATACAATCTAAGAAGACTGTCAAAGAATTTCTCCTCTATCCCATCTAAACCACGGATTCAGGAGTTCCTCTCTAAACCTCTTCGTCATGCCCAAATTGTCCAATTCTGTAACAATGAACAATAATCAATTAGAGCAAGATCCCAACGTATAAAAAAACCACATGGACATATTCAATTTATTAAGAATCCCGGATGCAATCAAGGATGTTCCGAAATCTGACGGCAACCAAAGACTTTTATATGAGTTCCTCAATAATGTGGAGGAAATCCTCCTCTACATTAAAGGAACCGATAACACCCCATACGGGAAGATTTTGTTGAGAGCCATACGCAATAAAATTGAGGATCAAGCCAACGAGACTCTCAACATATACGGAACCCCTCTCAACTGGGATAATATCAAAAAGAATCTCATCCTACATTATTCCGACAAACCTACGGAAACATCTCTGATAAGAGATCTGCACGGAATAAAACAGCTAAACAAAATCTTTTTACGGGCAAATAATAGAATTACAATCTGCTTTTTGCAACAATGTGTTGATCCACGTGGATGACAACAATGTCATCAAAACCAAAACGGATCTCTACTCAGAAATGTGACTCAACTCATTTCTCAGTGGACTCAATAAACCTCTGGGATCCAGATTCAGAGCTATGCAGCCAGACTCTTTGGCCATATAACTGACTCAGTACATTAAAGAACAAAATATTTCGTGCCAAAAATATACTCAAAGCTCAAACCATTACAGACCTCATCAATACAAACCCTACAATTTCCCACACGACAGAGCTTATTAAAGAAACTCGACCCCAGGCCCATTTCACACGTGTTTTCTGCCTTAAGAGTAAGGCAAAGAGAAAGTATATTGTTACGCAGAGTCAGCATTCAACATTGCAACAAAAAAAAAATAGGAATTGTTTCCCACGGAAAAACTGCAACCTTAGCAGATTGCAGGTATAAAAACACAGAGCAGAATGACCCTGTGAGTTCATTTTTACAATAAATAAAACTGAATACACATAAAATTGTTGTGTTAAATACTTCATTCGTTTTATTCACTTTTGGTTGATCGTCGTCAATTGTCGTTGGTTTCGCTGATCACTTGTCGTTTTGGTTCGTGAGCTTTTTCCTCTCGAGTGTTTTTTCTAGTGCTCAACTGCACTCATATTTCAGACTCTAGATACACAACGGTAAAACTGATGGGAGAAAACCCTTCCCAAAAATCAGCCAGCGTGTGGGTTAAGGTAAAATAAAAGAACTATGCCAGATCAGGCATAACATTTTGGCGGCAGCGGAGGGATACGCAAGTGTCTCTAATAAAGTACTTTAACAAAGAGAAGAGTGAAAAGTGAAAGAAAAAAAAAATAGAAAAAAAAACCCAAACCATAAAGACAGTGAAACGATTTATTCGTAAGTGAAACATTCCTTTCATAAGTGAAAAATCCAGTGAGAGATCTAGTGTGAGATCGAGTGTGAGATCCCGAATCCAGAATCCAGATCCAGATCCAGAAAATGAACCAGAATATTTTTACACTTTTGATGTAAGTTTATTGACAATAACATTGTGACTATAATTGGTTCTTAAGTAAGAGAAATAGTGAATGAACTCCACATCTTCAAATAGATGTTTAAAATAAAACTCCCTTCAGGAGAAGAAGTAGAAAGAAGTTTAACTTGAATAGAAAATACGGAAGGCAGGTATAGAATTTTACTATCTAGTTGGGTGACTAGGCAGGCCTTTATATCAGTCGGTGGTAGTGATAGTGACATAAATAGCGACACAGAACTCAGTGTAGAACAGGGTAGCATAAGTGAGTTAAGAGAACATTCGCGAAACATAAAAATGTCGGAAATCCCAATAAACGTATTAACGTCCTTCATTCCAACTTTTAATAGTAATAGTGAAGAGGTGTTCAGTTTTGTCGATGCTTCCAAGAAAACAAAAAGAAAATCATAGTTCTAGGGATCATACTCGTAATACAGGTACAAGTACTGACTCAGCTTCTAGTTCAAATGCAAACTAGAAGACAGGCAAAAAAGATTTTAAGAACGAACCAAATGTGAGGACAATAAAAGATTATGAAGTATTAAACGAGTTAAGTAACTCAGAAAGTCCACACATAAATGCGTTAATAAACGAGGATATACAAAAATTAATCATCGATACAGGGGCGGAAATATCCATGATTTGTGCGAATAGTGTTTATAAGCGTGAAGTTGACGCAAGTAAAATAATAAAATTTAAAGGTCTAGGAGGTAAACCCAAGGAAACCTTAGGTGAAACTGTTAAAGAAATTAAACTATTCACAAATAAAAACGGATTTACCATACCAACTAGAGTTGTTATGCAAGTAATAGAGAACGATTTACTTGGCAACTATGATGGAATTTTAGGCAGCCATTTTCTTAAGGAAGGAGGATACTCCATCCATTACAAGGAAGGTATTTTGAGAAATAGAAACGAAGAAATAAATCTCAGGTATTTGAGTGAGGAAAAATTCGTTCTGGCTGGAAGTGAAAATTTTAGGATTATCAAACTAAAAGATAATATCAATCTAAATGAAGAAATAGTTATTCCAAAACAAGAAATGAAAGAGGAAATTATTATCCCAGAGTGTATAACAATGAATAATAATGGTGAATGTCTAGCAGCAATATTAAATACCACAGAAGAAAGTTTAGATATCAGCAACATTAGGATTGTAGGAAAGAATTTAGACGAGTACGAAGTCATATCGTATAAAGAAGATAGAAAAATTGAAATCACGGGAAATATTAGAACAGATCACATGAACAGTGAAGAAAAGGAGAGTCTTATTTCAGTAATTAGAACGTATTGTGACGTGTTTAGCATCAAAGACGAAAAATTAAGTAATACAAACGTGACAAAGCACCAAATTAGAACAACAGAAAGCTGTTCTCCAGTCTTCACTAAGACGTACAGATACCCAAAGATTCATGAAGAGTTAACTCAACGAGTTAACGATATCCGACAATTACCCTCTTCCTAATATAAATGAGATTCTAGATCAGTTAGGAAAAGCCAGGTATTTTACAACACTAGATTTAACTTCCGGTTTTCATCAAATCGAAGTTGATGAAAAGGACAGAGAAAAGACCGCCTTTAGCACACCTTATGGGCATTTCGAATTTACTCGTATGCCATTTGGACTGAAAAATGCTCCGGCATGCTTTCAACGCTTAATGGACACAGTATTATCAGGGTTACAGGGCATTAAATGCTTTGTTTACCTTGACGATGTGGTTGTATATGGGCAGAGTCTTGAGGAGCATAATGATAAGTTAATACAGGTACTTGATCAAATACTCGTAAGAGCCGCAAATCTTAAGTTACAACCGGATAAGTGCGAATTTCTTCGCAAGGAAGTTCAATATTTAGGACACATAATAACTGATAAAGGGGTAAAACCTGACCCTAACAAGATAGATAGTATTGTAAAGATGCAACCACCATGTAATCAAAAAGGAGTTAAACAATTTTTAGGAATGATAGGTTATTATCGGAAATTCATCCAAAATTTCAGTAAGATAGTAGAACCATTAAATAGACTGTTAAAAAAAGATACAGAATTCACTTGGGGAGAAGAGCAACAAGAATCTTTTAAGAAACTTAAAGATGCTATAACAAAGTTTCCAATTCTGCAATATCCAGACTATAATAGGACTTTCATTATAACAACAGACGCATCGAACAAAGGTATAAGAGCTGTTCTTAGCCAGCAGCATGGCACAATAGATTTGCCAATACAATTTGTTAGTAGAACGCTTAACAAATCAGAACAAAATTACAGCACTACTGAAAAGGAGTGCTTGACAATAGTTTGGGCGACAAAGCAATATAGACCGTACATATGCGGAAGAAAATTCATAGTTCAGACTGATCACAGACCACTTACTTGGCTCTTCAACGTTAAAGATCCAGGTTCTAGATTAATCAGATGGAGACTTAAATTAGAAGAATTTGAATATGAGATAAAATACAAAAAGGGTAGTGAAAATGTTGTTGCAGATGAATTATCAAGAAATGTGAGAATACTAGAACAGGAAAAAGACAATGCTATTTCGGATAATAGGATAGAATCACTAGACGAGGTAGATGACATTATAGAGGACATGTTACGAGACATAGCTAATGAAGATAGACATACAAACCTCAACAATGACGTAGAAGTTGAAGATTCTTCAAAAAACGAGACTAGTAAACAATGTGATCAAAGAGAGGTCAATGATTTAGACGAAAGACGAAACATTTTAGCGGAAAACCATAATGGTCTATTGGGAGGCCACATAAGACAAAAAGAGTTATATGAGAAACTAAAGAAAAAGTTTTATTGGAAAGGTATGCAAAAAGACGTAGAAATATTTATCAGAAATTGCGAACATTGTCAAATGGAGAAGGTGATTAGAAAACCAAACCGGAATCCTATGAAAATACTCGTAGTTACAACGGCTGAAAAAGCTTTAGAAAAAATATCGATGGATTTAATTGGTCCACTCAAAGTAACTAGCAATGGATTTAAATTTGGTCTTACAATCCAGGACGATTTATCAAAATTTATAAAATTCATACCACTTAAGACAAAGGAAATGGGAGTAGTAGCGAAATCATTTATTAACGAATGGGTTTTGAATTTTGGTCTACCAAAAATTATTTTAACTGATAATGGTAATGAATTTTGCAATGAATTATTTAAAAATATGTGTGAGATATTAAACCTCAACCATATAACGACGAGCATTGCCTATCCTCAAGCAAACGGTGCTGTTGAAAGGGCACATTGTCGATTAACTGAATATTTAAAAACCACGGGAAGAGAATTAAATAACATGGAAGATTGGGATGACAGAATGCCTTACGCTAGTTTCTGTTATAATACAACCAGACATAATACCACAGGGTATACACCATATGAATTAGTTTTTGGGAATATAGGCAACCAACCTAGCCAAATTGAAGACTTAGGCGAAAAAACCATGTTTGATTATCTAGACGAATTGCAAGCAAAGTTAATGCAAGCTAGTTCTAAAGCAGTAGAGAATACATTGAAATCAAAGGAAAGATTTAAGGTAAGATATGACCAACATATTGGCAAACAAGTAGAATATATAGTAGGTCAAAAGATACTAGTTAAAAATATAGTTAAAGGAAAATTAGAAAGTACATTCAAAGGTCCCTTTAAAATTTTAGAAGTTCACGATGATTTTATTATTGCTAAGATAAAAAACAAAAAGCAAAAATATAATAAGTCTAACATTAGACCCTACTTTACAGAGTCACCTGTTGCTTCAAGTTCACGGCAGGAAGCATCGAAGTAAGAAAATTAAACGATAAAAGCGGACTTTATTTTAATCATAAAGGTCAAGCTAGAGAAATAGGAAGTAAGTTAACCTTATTAAACAAGATTGATATAGGAGAGTTAAACGACTACGTAGAAAATATTAGAAATATCCTAAATACAGTAAACGAAGCATGTTTAAGTCATATAACCAATTGCAGAAAATACCAAGAAGTAGTCGTAATAATTTAATTAAGATCGAACACAAAATTCATATAGTATACAATATAGTAGGTAAACAGATTAGATCACGAAGGGGATTGATTAATATAGTAGGTACAGGTTTTAAAACATTGTTTGGCATAATGGACAACGAAGATACCGAATACTATTCGGAAGCCATTAGTACAATTAAAGGTAACGAAATCAGAATTAAAAATGGTATTGAAGAAAATATTAAGTTAATGTCAAAATTAGGAAAACAAGTTATTGATGTAGGCATGATACAAAATACAACCGCAAGTAAAATTAATGAAATTGTCCATTCAATAAACTTAATAAAAGCCGAGGAAAAAGATATTGAAAGTAGCAATTCCATTCAATCATATTTTAATGAAATAATGAATAAGGTCAATTTTAAAATTGTTCAGCTAGAATTAGAAATAGAACAAATAATGGATAGTTTATTGTTTATTCAAAACGGGGTTCTGCATTAAAGAATCATTGAACCAATGCAACTACTAGAAGAATTGAATAATTTACATCTTAAAAATTCTCTTGTTTTTGAACCAAGTATAGAAAACTACGCCTTAATAATGAAAGAATTAGAAATACAAGCTTATGCGAAAGATAATTACATTATTGTATTACTAAAAATACCCCTTGTAACAGAAGAACAGTTTGATATGTATCAAATAATTTCTGTGACAAAGGTTATAACAAATGGCGTTGTTTTAATTGATATTAGTAATAAGTTTATAATGATAAGTAAAGATAAAGAATTGTATAACCTTAAGAAAACTATTGAAGATTGTAATGAAATTAATGGAACTTTCGTTTGTCAATCTCAAATATTTAAGAGTACGTTAGATTATAATAATTGTGAAATTAATGTGTTTATGCGAAATAGGGCTAATAATTGTAAATTGAAAACTGTTAATTCAAAAATTGAAATGTGTTATAAAATAAAAGAAAACATATTTTTATTTACTACAACTGAAGAAATAAAATTGAAATGCAATTGTAGTAAAGAAAAAGAAGAAGGTACTTTAACTAATGTGGGAATTCTAATTTTAAGCGAATTTTGTAAATTTGAGACAATGGAAACAAGTATAAGAACATTTGTAAAACCAAAAGAAATAAACCACAAAGATAGATACACATTAAACGATTTAGAAGATTGTTGTATTAACGTAAAATTAAACAAAGTTCAGTTGGATGTAAAACCTATTAATAAGATTAAGACACAGGATATCAAAAAGCTTAATGATTTATCAATCGACATCCAAAACCAAAAACACTTCTGGGAGAATATTTTGGACCCAATTCCATAAAAACCAAGAAGCTGAATTGCAAGTGTTGGAGGTTTTATAATGATCATCATAGGATTCATCCTAGCATATAAGTGTGGATGTAATTCAGGAGGACGAACCACACTTTCGATCTTTAATAGATGCTTTAATAAGAAAAATAAAACATAGGTCAAGAAGTTTCCGGAGATCGAGAACATCATCGATTTCATCCGAAGAGATTATAATGCAGAGTACTGAGCCCAGTTTAAAGGTAAGATACCCATAAACGTGTCTTAGGGAGGGAGGTTTTACGCAGAGTCCGCATTCAACATTGCAACAAAAAAAAAGTAGGAATTGTTTCCCACGGAAAAACTGCAACCTTAGCAGATTGCAGGTATAAAAACACCGAGTAGAATGACCCTGTGAGTTCATTTTGCTACAATAAATAAAACTGAATACACATAAAATTGTTGTGTTAAATACTTCATTCGTTTTATTCACTTTTGGTTGATCGTCGTCAATTGTCGTTGGTTTCGCTGATCACTTGTCGTTTTGGTTCGTGAGCTTTTTCCTCTCGTGTGTTTTTTCTAGTGCTCAACTGCACTCATATTTCAGACTCTAGATACACAACGGTAAAACTGATGGGAGAAAACCCTTCCCAAAAATCAGCCCGCGTGTGTGTTAAGGTAAAATAAAAGAACTATGCCAGATCACGCATAACAATATTCTTCCTGAAATTATTTCCATATTCAACATTTAACTGCCATTTGTACAATATTATTGTACAATTAGCAATCTTACGTTGCATTTCTTTGTTTACATAAGAATTTAGTAGTTACATTTAAATTAAGTTTTAAAAAGATGTGACAATTTCAAATTTCATAATATGTAATTATTTCAAAGAAAATAATTATATGAAATTATATGCAATTGTATTTCCGAACATGCTCCCGCCCGGTGGACTATTTTCGTCCGCAAATGTCCTCAATCATATACCTTACTGTACCCAATTGCAGTTGGAGTATGTTGTACTTCTTTCGACATAAGAGTTGTGTGTTGTGTGAGTGTGAGTGTGACTATCTACATGTAAATGAGACAAGATCGAGTAAGTTAATAATTTGAAACATTCTATTTAGATGACAAGGATGGTGACATAACAATACGGGCAACAAAGAGATATGAAATGTATGTAATTTGCTCGTTTTGCAATAGTGTAATAGTTTATTTTGATCGTTGACCAAAACTGGGTCAATTTGCCTCGCGAGTGTCGGGTTTTGTTTAGTTTTCGTTAATTTTCCCCTTTAGTTTTTTTTTTGCGTTAATGAAAAGGTAAGTGTTATTATTTAATTATTTTTCTTTTTTTCAAATCCCCTTCCTTCCCAAAATTCGATTTCGTTTTGGAATCCGGCGCGAGTATACAATCGTATATACGTGCGTGTGTATATATTGAAATACATCGATTGTTTTCGGTTCCGCGAAAGTGATATTCCTGTACAAGTGCAAAAAAAATAAAAGAAAAAACAGAAATGGGAAAATGAAAAAAAAGGTAAAAAGTTCATTATAATTATTGTGCCAAAAAATTCGGTACAATTTGTGGTGTTATTTTTAGAGTCCGACCGAACAGTCGGCTTATGTTCGGCTTCGGCCACATTCGGCTTAAATTTCCACCTTCGGCAAAACATTCGGCTTCGGCAAGAAAAGGCCAAAGATTTTGCCGAAGCAAAACTATTTTTCCGCAAAAATTAAACTATCATACATATATCATGGTTTGGAGGAGATTTCGAGCAATTCATTTCATTTTTGTTTCGTTTCTGTAGCAGGTAGCTACAAGGAATGCTGATATTTTTAATTATTGGGCTTCAAGTCTTTATACCTACTTGAAAGAAGTAGCTAACAAATATTTATCAGCTCCTCCTACCAGTGTAGCGAGTGAGCAATTATTCAGTGCTGCTGGACAAATTTATGCTGATCGGGGCTAATTTGTAGGGAGAAAATGTACAAAAACTTTTGTTTCTTGCATATAATATTAAGTTATTTAATTTTGATTATTAATTCTACTTCATCGTTTGTCTTCTCACATTAACTTTGTTTGTTGTATTTACGTCTTATCGAATGTACGAGGGCGGATCAATAAGTCTTATTTCTTTGCTAAGCATTCATTTTGATTATTCCGTTTATGTGTTATTTAATTGAGTCTACTGCAATAATTTATTGGCTATTTTGCTGTTTGTGTCTTTGTAAAATAAATTAATAAAAAAGAAAATATCAACCGATCAATTTTATCAAACTGATCACTATATTTTAGGCTCTTTAGCATTTTGAAATACAATCTCCATTAGATTCAGCTTCGGCCGAAGGAGATGAAGAAACCGAAGTTCGGCTTCGGCTTCGGTTTCGGCCAAAAAATTAACCTTCGGTCAGACTCTAGTTATTTTGTACGATAACTGTTCTCCGCGTACGCATTTTTTGGTTGTGCACGCGATGATGTGAGACGAAATTTTCGCGAACGCTTTATGTTTTAATGATGGCCGAATCAGCTGCCATAGTGTGTGTGGTATTTACATTTTTAGGAAAATACCATGAATCCATCCTCATATTGATTTGTTGTTGCAATTCATGTGCAGTAAGGTTTTGTTTATACATATTTATTTTTGTTCACGTAGTTATTTTCCTTGTTTATATAATTTATGTTAAGTACTCTATTGTAAATTAGATTACATTTTTATATTACTAGTTATAATTAAATTTGAGTGTTGTTAAATTTTAAAATTTTTTTTTTATGATACCTGTAAAGTGTTGTGTTGTGTTTCAAGTGGACAACGTTTTTAGTGTTACTGAAATTAAAAATTAAGTTTTAAATAGATATGACAATTTCAACAAAGAAAATAATTATATGAGATTAAATGCAATTGTATTTCCGAACAGTTGCCATACATAAATATTTCGTCACCCTTCGGGCGACCCCTGCGATTCCTCCTAGACACTGGGGCTTCGACATCATTCGTAAACCCCGAATTTATACCACAAGACAGGTAGATTAACTGTGAGACAATTACCATTCCACAGTATTCAAAAAATACCTGTTGAACAAACAATCAATTATCCCAATTTTTGCAAAATTCAATCAACCACGTTCCTTAAAATTTCTGATATTCAAATTCCACCATTACTTTGACGGATTACTAGGTATTGACACACTATTATCACTTAACGCTAAACTTGATCTCGAAAACAAACCCTTATCACAACAAACGCTACTAACAAAATCCATCTCAAACCCAATTACACTTCAGGTTAACTCGTAATACCTTCCAAATCTAAAATATTGGCTGTCAATAATTAAATTATATCAACACAACAGAACTAAGCCCACATCTGTACGTAAGTCAAGGCCTATACAACGCCGAGAGCTGGTGCAGCAGACTTGTAAACCTGTACAGTAAACCTTTCTGAAAACGACCAAAAGATCATCATTGAACAACCCCTAAATGGTGAAGCGTATGATCCCATTAATTTCATCGAGATAAATAACTTCAACAGCGAAACAGAGGACCATGAACCTACCAACACGCACGTAAATGACTTAATCGGAACAAACCATCTGAACGCAGAAGAACGAAAAAAAACTCCTTAAACTATGTAGAAACTACAGTGAAATACTGTATAGGTGAGCCACTTTCCTTTACGAATAAGATCAAATATGACATAAAAACCACCGACGAAGTACCAATATACCAATCCATACCAAATCCTAGAGGTATCCGTTTATTCATAAGGAAGAAGTAAAAAACCAAATCACTAACATGTTAGATCAAAGAATCATCAGACATAGTTACTCTCCATGGAGCTCTCCAGTTTGGATTCTCCCGAAGAAATAAGATGCCAGCGGACGTAGAAAATGAAGATTGGTCATTGACTATCAGAAAGTCAAAGATAAAATAATATCCGATAGATACTCAATTCCGAATATTTCAGAAATACTGGATAAACTAATCAAATGTCTGTTACAACGCTTGATTTAGCAAGCGGATTTCACCAAATAGAAATGAACCCAAAACACATAGAAAAATCGGCGTTCACAGTTGAATAAGGCCATTACGAATTCGTAAGAATGCCATTTGGTCTTAAAAATGCCCCTTCGACTTTTCAAAGGGTAATGGACAATGTCCTGAAAGAACTCATTGGAAAAGTTTGCCTAGTTTACTTCTTCGACATTATCATATATTCCACATCCCTGCAAGAACACCTAGAAAGTATAAAACTGGTATTCAAAAAACTAAAAGAAGCTAACTTTAAGATTCAGTTAGACAAATGTGAGTTCCTCAAGAAGGAAATAGCCTAGGATATGTCGTCACCCCCGAAGACGTAAAACCTAACCCATCGAAAATCAATGCCATAAAAAAATTCCCTATGCCGAGGAATCGAAAATTAATAAAACCTTTCTTAGGGTTAATAGGTTATTATAGGATGTTTATTAAAGACCTCGCAAAACTCACTAAACCCCTTACTTACTGTTTAAAAAAGGGCCCTGAAATTAACATAGACAATAAATACACTGAAGCGCTCGAAACATGTAAGAACATGTTGATGAATGACCCAATCTTATAACATCCAGACTTCGAAAAACCATTTATACTTGCTACAGATGCTAGTAACTTCGCCGTGGGAGTCCTTTGACAAGGTCGCACAGGTAACGATAAGCCTATTTGTTTCGCCAGCCGCACCCTTTCGAAAAGTGAAAAAAATTACTCCATCATAGAGAAAGAACTCTTGGCTATTATCTGGGCCAGAAAATTCTTTCGCCCATATCTCTTCGGAAAAAAATTTCAAATAATAACCGACCACAGGCTTGTGACTCGGCTTATGAGCTTGAAGGGACCGAATTCCAAACTTGTTAGGTGGCGACTCAAGCTTGAAAAATTTGATTACGAAATCATTTTTAAAAAGGGCAAACTAAACACGAATGCAGATGCCCTTAGTCGTATCAAAGTTAATAACGTTAATCAAGAATTATTTAATAATTACGAAGAAACCTTGAGCACCGTGCATAACGGCGAAGAAAACTTGAATGATGTAATCCCCATATCGGAGAAACCACTAAACGAATTCAATATACAAAGACTTCTTGAAGTAAGTAACACAGATTCACTAATGGCTACAGAAATAATATTTAAAAATACACAAAGAAGGACCGTTCGAAGACCCCAATTCGATGAGAAAACAATGGTAGACATTTAGAAAAAAAATTTTCTCCAAATAGACTCACCGCAATATGTTCAAATGATAACACATTCCGACTCGTACACCTATTCCAAATTCCTCAACCAAAATACTCGTAAAACTTTCAGATTAATTGTATGCTCAGAAATCCTTAGGGACATTAGATTAGAAGATGATCAAGAAATACTTATTAGAAACTACCACGAAAACTCAAATCACATGGGAATAAATGAAACCTTCCTATATTTAAAGAGGGAAATTTACTTTCCCAAAATGAAAGAGTTGATAAAGAAAACAATTAATAACTGTGACAAAGTTGTTGAAGCATTGATATGACAAAAGCTTTTGACATGGTGGACCATAATTTGCTACGATATAAGTTGTACAACGCTGGTTTTAGAGGAGTCTTACATGATTGGTTTCGCTGTTATCTCACAGATAGGGAACAAGTGGTCAATATCAATGAATGTTTTAGCAGATCTCTTAAAATAAAGAATGGTTTTCCGCAGGGCTCTGTCCTCGGTCCACTTTTCTTCTTAATTTATATTAACTTCCTCTTCAATCAGAACTTCAACGGTTTACCAACAGCGTTCGCTGTTGATATACCATTCTCCCATCAAGGACTCACGTCGTTTGATTGTGTTATCAAAATTGGGGAAGATCTACAAATATTAAGGCAGTGGTTTGCATTTCATAAGCTGATTATCAGCGAAAAAACAAAGTTGATGGCTTTCAAAATGTTAGGAAATGTTGTTACCGATTTCAACGTGTTTTATCATTCTCACGACTGTGTAGGGTTTTGTCTACCTCTGCATACTTGTGGATGTATAAATTTTAATGAAAATGCTCAATATTCAAGCGGGTGCTTTAAAATTAAGTCTGTGTTCGTGAACAAAGTGTATAACTACGATACATATATTTTTAGTTAAAATAATTATTTAATTTTTTGTATTAAAATTGTAATTTATGTTAAAACTGTAATTTTATTAATAATGTAACCTATGAAACGTAACGTAGGATTACGTATTGTAAATTTAGTACAAATGTATGACAGTTGATAGTTGAAAATGGAAGTAATTTCCGGAAATTAGTAAAAAGAGCTCTTTGCTGTAACCTTGGAATTGAAAAGACGTGTTTCATTAAACCGCATTTTTTTCTATCCGATTAACCCCACACAGTAACCCAAAAAACCCTACACACCAGAACATTTGGTCTTTAGGAGTCGGATAAAAATAAAATAAAACCCTTTTGCTCAAACTCTAGAACTAAAAACCGAAAGTGAAAATCTGTAAAGTGAAAGCCCACAAAATACAGCCTAAAGTGTGTTAGTTTTGTTTTCTCTTGTATTAAAAGAAATAATAATAACCGTCTATCAAAATGTCTATAAAACATTGCCCTAATTGTAATCAGGAGCTCGTCGATAGTGTTTGGTTATTTTGTAAAATCGATCAATTGCATCGCGAAATAATAGAAATAAAAAAATTAATTTCGTCATCTGGAAGCGAAACTGGTGTAAAATCGCAAATTGTTACTCGCTCTCAATTATTAACTGCTTCCGATTCTACTCGTGCATCTCCTTCTCTTAAGCCCTCAGTATCGCTTAAGAAGTCCAATGCTAATAAAAAAAATAATAATTTCAAATACTCCCCTCACCCCAAGGGTTATTGCTCCTAATGCTAAACCTACCAAAGAAAAGCAATCCTCTGTGCAAACAAATTTAACTGAGCAAGCTGCTGCTGTTGTTGTTGATGAATAGAAAGTTATTGCTGCTAGTGAGGAAAATCCATCAATTGCTCCCGCTTCTATTTCTAGTGTGACTAGAGTTTCTTGTGCTACGCCACCTAAAAACGTTTTAAATATACCTACATAGACGTTCTAATAATCGCGCCAAAACTATAGTTTGAAAGAATACCAATTCTAATTTGGGAATGGAAGTTGATGTCATTAAACACTTTAAGTGGCTCCATTTATCATCTTTTAAACCAACTACAACATGCCAGTCTATTATTGACTATGTGTCGTTGGCATTCAAAGTGGATTCATCGATTTTATCCTGTCATAAGCTGATTAAACTCGACACAGATGAAAACACACTTAAGTTCGTAAACTTTAAACTTGGTGTGCCGGAACATATGCTTTCTACGTTTCTTAACTCCGATATTTGGAAAAATGGGATTCGCATTCGGATTTTTAATCCTAATCCAAAAAACGAGGTGGTCACTCCAATCGAGCTCCCTCAAGCTTAACAATTGCTATTTCTATTCCCGTTGCTGTTGATGAAGTCTCACTGCCGCACTCTAGCTCGATTGATTCGCGCTCATTTTTCTCAGTGCATGATTCAGTCTTGGATGGTGTGGGTGTCACTGGTAAAGTGTCGTCTGTTGCTGCTGCTGCCGATCAATTGATCAATAATTGTGCTGTTGATATTGCTGTAGAGACTGCTGGCGTTATCACTGATGTAGATTGTGTGCTTAAAACAAATACCCCGTCTACAACTTTTTCTTTATCGTCATCGCCATGTGAAATTAGTGTATACTACCAAAATATGAGCGGTTTTTCTTCGAAATTAAGAGAACTGTCTATAGCGATTGATGCTTGTGATTATGACGTCATTGCTTTAACTGAGACGTGGCTATATAATGATATTCATACAAGTGAAATATTTGATGAGAATGTTTTTTGCTGTTTTCCGTTGTGATCGGTTTGATTTGAACAAAAGCCGTGGAGGTGGCGTTTTGATTGCTGTTCGTCGCAAGTTGACTGCTTATGAGATTCCCATTGATATTGTTGTGGTGGATGGAGTATTAAATATCGAGCAAGTTTGCGTTCGAGTGACTGCCAATGCTGGAGATCCCGATCTTCTAGTATTCCTTAGTTATTTTCCTACAAATAGTGCCGCATCTGTTTATGATAAGCACTTACAAAATATAGATATAATCAATTCAACTTTCAATTCCATTAACATTTGTGTTCTTGGTGATTTTAATTTTAGTAAAATCGATTGACTTTCTGATGGCAATAAAGTGCTACCGTATCGTTTCTCTTCGGAAGTTGAAAAGACTACACTGGATTTTCTCCAGTCATTAGATCTCTGCCAATTTAGTAATGTTCGTATTTCTTTTAATAATTTGTTAGATCTTGTTTTTGCATCTGATGATATGAATGTTTCTGTTAATTCCAGCTTACCTTTGATAAGAAATTCTGTGTCTCATAATGCTATTATCATTTTAATCAAAACTTACGTCTATAATAATCAAATGTTGTTTAGTGATTCGATTGAATTCATTTTTAAATTTAATAGTTCCAATCTAAAATTAATGAGTGATCAGTTTGCGTCAGTGAACTGGGGTGATGAACTTCGGTATATCTCAGTGGCTAAAAACTTTAACGCTTTTTCGAAGATTTTTTTCAATGTTTTAAATAATACTGTGCCTAAAGTGCGAAAACGAGTTAATTCTCATCCTCCATGGTATAACCAACGGTTACTCAATCTTAAATATGCCAAAAACAGAGTTCATAAGAATTTTAAAAGGAGCAAATCTCAATCAGATTATGAATTATTTGCTCGGTTGAGAAAGGAATTTATTTTTCTTTCTAGGTTCCTCTCGAACAATTACATCCAACGCTTGGAAAGGAATCTGAAGTCCAACCCAAGGTGCTTTTGGGCATACATAAATTCCAAACGGGCTAGTATTGGTTTTCCGTCAACTATGAGTTTTCTAGGCAAATCATCCAGTAATCCCAAAGATATTCTGAGCATGTTCGCGTCGTTTTTTCAAGGTATTTATGATTCCTCTAGCCTTTCTTCTTTTAATGAGGATTATTTCGATTCCTTGCAAGCTTTTACTGCCTCAAGCTCTGTGGTACTCATTAGATCCGAAGTATTGTTGGCATTACAAGATTTGAAGGACAGTAAAAATCCGGATTTCCTGGGTTTTTACCCGGTTGTTTTAAAATTTTGTGCTGATTCTCTTAGCTACCCTCTGCTATATATTTTCAATCAGTCATTGGCTAGTGGGACATTTATTGTTGATTGGAAATATTCGCTTATAAAACCAATTTTTAAGAGTGGTAAAAAAGATCAAATTTCGAATTATAGACCAGTTTCTAAACTGTCTATTATACCTAAACTTTTGGATCTCCTAGTGAAGGAACGGATGGTATTCAGTTTAAGCAGCTTTATTAGTGATTCTCAGCATGGATTTTGGAAAGGACGTTCGACTTGCTCTAACCTAGTTCAGTTCACCAAACATTGTTTAAGTTCCATCGAGAAACATAAGCAAGTGCACGTAGCCTATACTGATTTCGTGACAGCCTTTAGTAGAATTAACTTGGGTATCCATCTGAAAAAGCTTGAGTGTTACGGATTTTTTGGCCCTTTACTTTCATGGTTTAAGTCTTATCTGTTTGGGAGAAAACAATTCGTTTTAATCGGACATTTATATTCGGTTGAAATTAATGTTGTGCCTGGTGTCCCGGAAGGAAGCCATCTTGGGCCAATCCTTTTCCTCATTTTCATAAATGACTTGCCGTGTATTCTAAAATTTTGTCATTGTCTTTTGTATGCAGATGATATAAAATTTTACGTGAATATTTCTAATGGCAGTGACTGTCTTCTACTCCAGAGAGATTTAGATTATTTTTTTGATTGGTGTAAAATGAACGATCTCCATCTCAACATCGAAAAATGTGCCACCATGTCATATTATAGAACACAATATAATCTAACCCCTGATTATCGTCTTGGAAACCAATCAATTAATGTTGTAGTTGAGTTTAAAAACCTTGGTGTTGTTTTTGATAGTAAACTTACTTTTGATCTCCATGTTAACAAATTAATGTCAAAAGCTAACTCTGCTTCAGGTTTTCTGAAAAGAAATTCATCGGACTTCAAGGTTCCCTATACTCTCAAGGCCATTTATGTAAGCATTGTTCGTCCATGTCTGGAATATTGTAGTGTTGTTTGGAACCCGTTTTCATTGAAAAACATTAATAGAATAGAAAAAGTTCAAAAAAACTTCTTGCGCTTTGCATTACGCCGTTTCTTTCGGAATGACAATGTCCACTATTCTTACCGCTTTAAATGTTTGCTTTTGGGTCTTGATTCCCTCGAAGTTCGTCGTAAAATGTTTTGTGTTATGTTCGTTAGAGATTTACTATGTTTTTCCATTGACTGTGAAAACTTACTTTCTTTAATTGGTATTTATGCGCCACTAAGGGTTCTTAGGTCAAGACCATTGTTATTTGGAGTTCATCACTCCACTTCTAACGGAGCCAATGAGCCTGTTACGTTTTGCTGTAGATTATTTAATGTTGTATATGATCATCTCGATATTGTAATACCTAGAACTAGATTTAAGGAACTCACATTGTTAGCTTTAAGATAATTTTTAATTATTGTACCTTATATATACCATCTATTTTTTTTTTTTTGATCTGTTGATGTATCTATATCGTAGATCTAAATAAATAAATACTAAATATATATAAAACTATTTGGTCCTTTTCGAGCCGAATAAAGACTCCACAGAAAATTAAACATTTAAAAAAAGAAAAAAAATTTATAAAAAAGAAAAAAGTGCAAAGTGCAAAACATACATACGAGTATATATATATATGATAGATAATTTTTCGAAGCGAATAATCTGCCGTGCATCGATCCGCACGTCTGCTCGGCTCTCTCACGAAACTTCGAATACCGAACGCAGATACTTGTGTTTACCTCTCATTCAATTATCACACATACAATGAAGTATCCTGTATCCTTTATCTACCACTTTATGTGTTTCCCGAATACAGATGCCCTAACATTGTGGTGTTTGTATTTCATAATACAGCTGCTCTAACAGGGTCATCCTGCAAGTTCATCGCTCTCGATGAATAAAACAGAAACTTACAGCGAATCAACTTTTTTTCAAAAATTATTCAAATTAACATAATTTTATTATTTCATTGGTACAACAAAAAAAAAATAAACAAATTTTTTTTTTTTTTTTTTGCTTCGGTATTATAGCGTTGAGTAATTTCTTAATCACATCAAATGTCATTCCATCGAATTTTCCTCTTTTTTTTCTATACTTTGTCTCATCACCTGTGAAATAACACAACAACAACACAACACAACTTATCAGTTCATGTTTTGTTCCAACAGCATAATAATTTTGTTTTTAATTCAGAAACTTGTTCTTTTCCCAGATCCACCAATGGAGTATCTCAGAGGCAATCTTAAGCTTGTCCACGCCATTCATATCAATCTGTATGAAAAGGCTCAGAGGTTTCTTTCCAGATCAACCAATGGAGTAGCTCAGAGGAAATCTTAGAAGTTTAGCTTGCTTCGACTTATCGTTCGCCATGATACAGACCAATAGCTCAGAGGCAATTTTGCTTGTCTAGAAGTCCGCTCAACAACATGAACGAAAAGCAGAACTCAGAGACCAAGTTCAAGAAATCTTGTCTACGTTAACAAAAAAAAAGAAAAATCTTAATAGCATGTAAATCTAAATATCATTACCTTCTAACTTATTCGATTTCATTTCCAACAACAGGACGTATGCCTTCCCTTGAAGCGATTATGGCTGTTCTACTTCCTTTCTTCTTTAGTTTATAACGGTCATTTTTTAAAATCCCAATAACCTCATATGGTCCCTGAAAATGTACTTCCAATTTCGATTTCCTAATTTGGGGGCTTTTGTACACTACCCTTGTACCGATTTCTAATCGCGAAGGTTTGCACTTGTTCCTATCGAATCTTGTTTTCATTCTACCCGCATTTTCTTTTATTCTTACGTCTGCCAACGCACGAATGGCTGCGATATCTTCATATTCAGGTTGTATATTTAGTTGTGATAATAGTGCGCTAATTTCCGGAGTTCGTCCTTCGATACCAGTAAGAACTTTCAATGGTGATAGTCCCGTTGTTTTATTAGCGGTGGTGTTTAATGCTAGCTGAACCCGACTGACGAAACTGGTCCATTCAAAGTTCACTTCTAAGTTGGTTCTTAATAAATTAGCTATTGTGTCTACATATCGCTCGACCTGGCCGTTTGCCCGACTAGTGCCTGATGCTATTGTGTGATGTTCCACGCCAAACGACTTGCAAAAGTTTTGAAAAAGTTCGCTGGTGAAATTTGTTCCTTTGTCGCTTATAACTCTAAGTGGTACTCCAAATAGCATAACAAAGTTGTTCAAATGACGAACAGTCTCGTCGGCTTTTAAACTCTTACAGAGTAGTAGTATAGCAAACTTAGAGAACGCATCAATAATTACTAAAAGGTAACGACCGTCTTCCTTATCTTTTCCGTGAAAAGGACCCATACAGTCGACATGAATAGTATGGAAGGGTACTGCTGTCTTTTCGATTGGGTGTAGCTCAACTTGTTTTTTTCCCGATGGTCTTTTGGCGACAGTGCAAATCAAACATGATTCGACAAATTTTCGTACATTTCTGGTCATCTTAGGCATCCAAAAGTGTTGACTCATTTTTAATAACGTCTTTTCCCACCCAATATGGCAATTGTCCTCATGGTAGCATCTCATTAAACTTAACCGACATTTTTGAGGAACAAATAGTTAGTTTTTCGGTACAAAAGATTATTCCTGAAAACATAATTCAGCTTGGTGTCTTTGTCATTATTTTTAATTTTTCCAACAATTTCTACAACTTCTTGATCTTCAGCTTGCTCAATTTGTAACCAATTTTCTGCCAAGCTATTTATGTGACAACATTTTTTAACTGGAAGGTTTCGGCTTAAATAATCCGCGTGCTGCATAGAACTGCCTTTTTTGTATACAATGTTGAAATCAAAGTCTTGGAGATAAATCCACCACCTGGCAATTCGTGGTAAGAGATCCTTTTTTTTCTTTAGTAGCTTTTAAAGCGTTGCAGTCTGTAACCAGGGTAAACTTGATACCTAAGAGGTAAGTTCTGAAGTGTTTTATCGCATTCACTACAGCTAGCGTTTCCAGCTCATAGCTATGGTACTTTTCTTCATACGGTTTTGTTGCTTGACTGTAATATGCCACAACGTGCCGTTTGTCATCAATTTTTTGGAAGAGTATAGCTCCGTAATCTATTGAACTTGCATCTGTGTGAAGTTCTGTTGGTAAATTTGGATCAAATATACTCAATAATGGTCTTTTTGTTAGCTCCTTAATAATATACTGTCTTGCTTCTTCGCATTCGGTTGTCCATTCGTATTTTACATTATTTTTTGTTAATGCAGTGATACATTGAGTTTTGGCTGCAAATTCTGGTACGAACTTTCTGAAATAGTTTGCTAAGCCCATGAATTGTCTGACTTGTTTAACGCTGCTAGGGACAGGTGTATTTGTGAGTGAATCTATCTTTCTTTTACTAGGTCGAATTCCATCTGCGGAGATCTCTCGTCCGAGATATTCAATTTGATTTTGAAGGAACTTGCATTTCTCCATGTTCAAAGAAAATCCATTATTAGTCAGGGCATCAAGGATTAAGTCCAACCGTTTTATTCCCTCGTCAATTGTTTTAGATGGTATAAGGACATCATCTAAATATACCAAAGCGACGTCATCTTTAAGATGTCCCAATGCTTTGTTTATGGCACGCTGGAACACTGCTGGGGCATTGGCCAGCCCGAATGGCATCCGTAAATATTCGAATTGGCCATCAGGGGTCACGAAGGCTGTTTTTTCTATCGAGTTATCTGCAATCGGGATCTGATGAAAACCAGAAGCCATATCCAACGAAGTGAAGAAGTGGTTTCCTGCGAGCTGGTCCAACTGGTCTTTAATCCTGGGTAATGGGTAGCGATCTTTAACAGTCACGCGGAGCCGGTTTTAACTACTTCCGTAGGATATCCTTTAACAATAAATTTTGAATATTTTTGGAGAATCTGTTCTTGTTTTCTTTGTTGGAGTTGAAGAGAGTGATCAAACTTAGATGAGCTTTTTACAGCGGTTGAACAAAAACATATTTCCTGTTGTTTTCTGAGTATTGAGCCATAAGTATCCATTTTTATTTCTAAAGACGGGTCGTTGAGTACATCCCGTCCAACAAGCATTTCGGTTTTAAAATAATCATGATCGATAAGGTAAAAAGCAACTTTTACTTCCACGTCTTCAAATTGGACATGTAAAACTACCTTTTCCCCTAACAATATTGAGTCCCTTCCAATACCCTGAACCGAAATAGGATCTTTTTGTTTGGGAACAGATATTTCATTAACCAAATCTGCCCTGATTAGGGAGCAATCCGATCCAGTATCTAAAAGACAGCTATACTTTTTCCCATTAACTGATACAATGGTTTTATTTTCGCGAACCATCATTCCAGAACAATAACTAACCCTTTTATTTTCTGCTCTTTGTTTTGACCAACAAGATTCTTCTTTGTGTCCAGCTTTGCCGCAATGTGTACACTTGTCTCTAACTGTTTTTGGAAAAGTTTCTTTTAAAGCGTTTAAGTCATTCTTTTCCGAAGGAAATTTTTGAGGACAATTTGCTCGGAGGTGACCCGTACGCCCGCACCCATAACAACGCTTGTCAACCTGAAAACGATGTCGCTTGGAGGTAGTGGGAGACAGTTCTATTTTTCTTTTATTATCATGTTCCCTATATTTTTTGCGAGGTCTTTCACGTATGGACATCAAGTGTTCTGTTAGATCTTGGACTGATTTGGGCATGACGAACATCAGTGAGTTTCTTAGACTTATATCCGAAATGCAGCCTATAATTATTTTAACCGTTTTGTCCTCCGGTATAGGGAATGGTAAACGATTTATTTGTCCAATTTTTTCCATAACAAAGTCCGAATAGGAATTGAAAGATTCACTTTCTATGTTTGCGGCGGTTCGGAGTTGATCAATTACATTTGTTCCACTTGAGAATGCGTGTAAGAGAGATGAGGAAAGCTCTTTCCATGTATACATCTGGTATCCATACTCATTATACCAGATTTTACCCCTGCCTAACAGAGCAGTTTGCACCCTCGGTATAATATCATAATCCTGCATTCGGTCCCTCTCGATTCTGGTGTTTATATCGGCGCACCACTTCCCAATGTCGACCCTTGAGTGGTCAGGATCGAAGCACGGAAAACCTACTGTGTCATCTTTTTCCTTCCGAGCTGCTTGCAGAATCTTACCGATAGCGTCAGCAGTTATAACCATATTTCCATTCCCTTCATCTTCGGTCCCAGTATCAACGTTATCTTTCGGCATATTCAACAAAAACAAAAGTATTGGCAACGTCAGCAACTTACCCTTAGCAGTTATATAGCGTCCTCCTCTTTTTTTTCTTTTTTTTTTTTTAAACCCAAACGACACGTCAGTTCAAGTTTAACACACAACACACTCACGTCGTCGTCGATCCACACCGGCTCACCACACAGTCGCCACGTCGTCGCGATCAAGCGCACTTGGTATTATGATTACTACTGTTTTTTTTTTTTTGAGTCGCAAAACGAATATTCAAACACTATGTATGGAATGTTTCTTCCTTTTTTTTTTGACCGAAGAAAGAGATGAATAAAAAAAATAAAATTTTAAAATAGTTTTTTTTTTTTTAATATCAGGAATATTTGGCAAAAGCGAATCCCACTTCTGATGATCGATCCGCACGTCTGCTCGGCTCTCTCACGAAACTTCGAATACCGAACGCAGATACTTGTGTATCCTGTATCCTTTATCTACCACTTTATGTGTTTCCCGCATACAGATGCCCTAACATTGTGGTGTTTGTATTTCATAATACAGCTGCTCTAACATATATATAAAAGATACTTAAGAGACTACACAAAACATTAAACATTTAAAAGAAAAATTAATCAAAAATTGCAAGTGCAAGTGCAAGAACAAAGTGCAAGTGCAAGTTCAAGTGTGCAACATATATATAGATATATATAAAACAATAAAAGTACATACACAGATTCCCTCGCGGTCAGTGTCTTGCCCCTTGTCTTTCTCCTTTTTAAGGCTTACAGACTCTCTGGTTGTGCTGAAATCGCATTTCCCGCGCCGTGTAAAAAATGTATTTCAACTTTAACCTCAACTGTCACCAGCTGGGCAAAGTTAACCAAAGGTCGTAAGTTGCTGAAATAAAATATTAATTAATTAATACTATTTTAATAAACAACTGTATTTAATAAAATTTAATAAATACTTGATACATACAAACATTGTTTTGTAATTAATTTTCAAATAAAAACCTTTCAAATGTCGAAATTGTCCACGGGTGCAGATCAGAAAGGTGTTCTGGAGCAGATTCTTCGTGACCACCCCAACTTCAAAAAGACTGGAGCATCACGTCGTACAGCCAGCTATCTGTCAGGTCGTCTTCTTATTCTAGAAGGGAACTTCAAGAATGCGCTTGGTCTTCAAGCGAAGATTCGACGAGGAGAAATTGAAGAAGGTCTGGAAGAAGAAAATTTTGATGAAATTTTTGATCTGCTTCAAGAAACATATTTTACTTACCGAGGTAACATCGACCAATTGATGCTATCGACAATGCCAAGTCAGCATCAAAGGAGAAGAATGTGGAAAGTGAATCCACAGGTGCTTCTTGTAATGAACTTTCATTGCCTCAAATCCAAATTCCACATTTTGAGGGTTCGTACACGAAGTGGCGGGCTTTCCACGATGTATTTGTATCTTTAGTCCACACAAATAAAAGGCTGGGTGAAATTCAAAAGCTTCACTATTTGAAATCTTCTCTTGTCGGTGAAGCTGCTCGATTGTTGCAGCATTTAGGTTCGTACGCTGGCAATTACGACAAAACATGGGAACTGCTTGTCGCCAGATACGACAACAAGCGAGTGTTGGTAAACGCTCATTTTCAACTTTTTTTTGAGCAGCAGCAGTTGACAAAGGAGACGGCAAGCAACATCAAGTCTCTACTGGACATATCCCAGGAACGTTTCCACGCTCTGGGAAACTTAGCATTGCCGGTTGGTTCTTGGGATGACATTTTAATTTATATTCTGGTGCAAAAATTACCTGCTTTTACTCAGCGTTTGTGAGAGGAGAAGTTGGGTAGTGCGAAGGAGTTGCCAACACTAAGACAATTTACAGAGTTCCTGGAGACACGTTTTCGAACCTTGGAAGCAGTAGCTGGAACGAGTGGCATCAAGGTCAGCGGTTCTTCTGCACACAATGCTGTTGCGGTCGAGAGGAAAACGGTGTTGCACGTCGGGAAGAAGCAGTTTGCATGCCAGGTATGTGGTAGAGGTCAGCACTCCCTTCGAACCTGTCAGAAGTTTATTGCCATGGAGATCTGTGAACGATCTAAGGCAGTGGACAGAAGCGGGGTTTGTTGGAACTGTTTGGCGTACAGTCACAAGACGAACCATTGTCAAAGCAGTGTGCGCTGCTATTACTGCAAGCAGGCACACCATTCTCTGCTGCATGTTAATAATCTCAGCTATAAACCTACAAGGGATTATAAAAATATAACAACAGGTACACAAACATTTCATATAAGGTCAAAATTTATTCCACCTAAAGTAGCCACTTCTGAAGTACATCAGCCAAGTGTTCTTCTGGCAACAGCAGTTGTTCGAGTTAGGTCATCAAATGGAAATTATTTTAATCTGAGGGCGTTAGTTGATCCTGGATCGGAAGCAACGTTTATTACTGAATCCGCTGTCCAGTTATTAGGGCTTCATCAGCGACGAACGTTCATTCAGGTATCTGGATTGGGAATAGTTAGCAGTGGTTCATGCCAACGGTATGTAAGTCTTACCTTTGGGTCTCTGGTAACACCTTTCGAGACAAATACCCCAGCCTATGTATTCAAATCGCTGACTGGTCTGTTGCCGTCCAAGCCTCTAGCTCTGCAAAACTGGGAACATATTCAGGGCTTAAAGTTAGCTGATCCACAATTCGACAAGCCTGCGACTGTTGATATTCTCCTGGGAGCCGACATTTACTCTGAATTTATTCTAGGATCCATTATACGCGGTGATGATGAAAGATCGCCAATCGCACAGGAATCAGAGTTAGGTTGGCTTATCCTTGGGAAGGTTATTTCACAAATTAAAGAACCTGTCCTTAGCTTCTCACAGGTCCTTGGAACTGGAGGAGTTGCCTTTCAACACTAAGGAAACTGCGGAAGAGAAAATTTCTGAAAATAATAATGTCAACACAATAACGAGATCGACTGATGGTCGATATGAGGTATCGCAGCCATTTAAAGACGGATGTAAGCCTAGTTTTGGTGCCTCGAGATTAGGTGCCTTACGTAGGTTTCATCAACTGGAAAGAAGATTCCAGGAAACCCCCACACTACACAAGGAGTTCTCTAAGTGCTCAAACGAAAATAAGGAGCTTCAACATATGACAGAGGTTGACGACACGAATACCATACTGGATACACCACACCACTTCTTTACTCCTCACCATGTGGTATTCAATAAACCGGAATGTAAGCCTGGGTTTGGTGCCTCGAAGTTAGGTGCCTTACGTGGGTTTCATCAACTGGAAGGAAGATTCCAGAAAAACCCCACACAGCACAAGGAGCTTTCTAAGTGTTTACAGGAATGCAACGAGCTTCGACAGATGCCAGAGGTTGACAAAAAGAATACCTTATTGGATACGCCACACCACTTTTTCATTCATCAGCATGCGGTATTTAAGAAGTCAAACAAAACCACGAAGCTTCGTCGCAATTTTGTATACTACAAACGTTTTGTTCGAAACTGCCGGGCACAAGCGAGAAAAATAAACAGTGGTCCACTAAAGGTAGACGCAATCGGCACAAGACTTTTCGAAATTCATCAAGGAGACACTGCCGTGGAGAAGTGGAGCGAAAAATATCTGCCCAGGATGAGACAGCGCCCAAAGTGGACAAGACGGAAGCCAAGATGAATACGCGAAGACTCAGTTCTCTTCAAGGACAAAAAACTACCGCCGTTGCAGTTGAGATTCCGACGAATTATTGGCGCACATCTCGGAAAAGACGGACTTGCTCGAGCGGTTACGATCCCTACACAACACAACACACATACAGTCCACTCTAAATCACACAAAATCAATCATTCCGGACAACGTTGTGGAGTTCCGAAACTCCAAAATGCCGACGGAAATTGGAGAATCAAAATCCCGACGAAATTTGAAGCTTCTTAGTGAACACTCAACGTTATCCACAGAAAATACATCATTCATACCAGACAACGTTGCAGAGTTCCAAAATTCCAAAATGCCGACGGGAATTGGAGAATCAAAACCCCGACGGCACTTGCAATTTTTCACTGAATACTCAACGTTGTCCACTCAACACAACACAACACTTTAACATGTATCCTTCTTTTTAAAAACAATTCAACTTAAAACACTCAAATGTAAAAATAAATAACTTAAACTATCATAAATAAACAAAATAAATAATAATAATAAATATGTAAATAAAAAAAAAATGAATATGTCAAAAAAACTCACTGAAGATGAATTTCAACAACAATTCAATACGAAGGCAATTGAATTCATGGCTTTACACAAAAATGTAAATACCACACACACACACTAAGAAGGCTAATTCGGCCATCATCAACTAACCGTTCGCGAAAATTTCATCGCACAGCATCGAACTGCACAACCAAAAATTGCGTACGCGGAGTACAGTTATCGTACAAAATAACACTACACATTGCACCGAATTTGTTGGGAAAATATTTTTAATGAACTTTTTATTTTTTTCATTTTCCCATTACTTTTTTTCTTTTGTTTTTTTTTTTGCACTGCACACGAATATCACTTTCGCGAAACAATGACAAACAATCGATGTACATATGTATATCAATATGTACACACGCACTTATATACAATTGTGTACTCGCGCCGGTGAACACAAATCAAAAACGAAATCAAATTTCGCGAAGGAGAGCAGACAAAAGGATTAAAGAAATAATTGATTAAAAACACTTACCTTTTTATTGAGAAAAATGGGAAAACTAACGAATAAACTAAAAACAAAAAACCGAACAACACACGCAATAGGAAATTGACCCAGTTTTGGTCAACGATCGAAACAAACTATTGCACTATTGCAAACCAAAGTCAATGACACATATTTTATCTCCCTTTGTTGCTTGTTTGTTATATCGTCGTCCTTGTCACCTATATGTAATGTTTCAAATTATTAATTTACATGATTTTGTCTCATTTGCATGTAGATAGTCAACACCCTCACACAACACACAACTTTTATGTCAAAGGAGGTACAGTAAAGTACAAGAGCGAGGATACTTGCGGACGAAATTCGTCCACCGGGCGGGAGCATGTTCGTGAACAAAGTGTATAACTAGTATACATATATTTTTAGTTAAAATAATTATTTAATTTTTTGTATTAAAATTGTAATTTATGTTAAAACTGAGCTAAATTGATTGAAATTGTACTCTTATTTTATTAATAATGTAACCTATGAAACGTAACGTAGGATTACGTATTGTAAATTTAGTACAAATGTATGACAGTTGATAATTGAAAATGGAAGTAATTTCCGGAAACTAGTAAAAAGAGCTCTTTGCTGTAACCTTGGAATCGAAAAGACGTGTTTCATTAAACCGCATTTTTTTCTATCCGATTAACCCCACACAGTAACCCAAAAAACCCTACACACTCCAACAGTCTGTTAGTCAATTTAAATATCTGGGAGTCTTATTTGAGCTGGAAAAATCATACGCAAGCAGTTAAATCATATATGATGCGTGTGGCTCGAATAATGTAACTTTTGAAACCTTACTGCTCCAAACAAGTTGTTCATGTGAAAAGCATATAATTCTTTAGTTCAATGTAAATGGATAAGTTTCAAATAGTTGTAATGTTTTATGTAAGAGGTCGCTGCTTGTTACAATTCAAAAGCCTACTATCGGCCTACCTATTTCCTATTTCCACTAATCATAATTGTCCTCTTTCATCTATCACCCTCCACGAGGTAAGACGTCGAGCTATATTGTATATAATAAAGACCAGAAGTCTCAATCTGTCTTTTTCTTTTATTTAATCGAACTCCTCCACGAGGAAAACTTTCCTAACCAGCGCCTATCTCAGGGTCTACTCAAAAGCACCCGCACATTTTGGTCCAATCGAACCGAATACTCTTAATAATTCATCGATTGTTTAAATAAATTATATTGGAATTATTCGCCAATTTGCATCGAAACCCATTATACAAAAGTGCAACGCACCTTGGTCTATTATCTCGTGCATAATTTCATCTTTTTCATCAAATCAAAACGATCTTCGATCAACGATCAGCGATAAGGATCATCACATCTCGCCCCGCGAAAATCATCATCCTCCATCAACATCAAAAAAAAACAAAGAGACACAATTGCACATTTTTGATTGTCTCTTCGGCATAGACGAAATCGCCTGTAATTCAACGAACATAATCATCCTCATTAAGCTGCATGATCAATTCGCTCTCACTTGAAGCAAAAACAACCGTTGATCCTCAATACCAGTGGACGACATCCAGTCTATCCTGCAGTCTCTACAGCGACACACCACTCATCGGAACAAGAAAAAAGCGGTTCAATACTTTACTTATGTAATACAAAACAAAGTGTTTAATGTTATACGAGTAACTCATCACCGAAGGCCATCAATCTGAAGTGTAAAACAGGTACGTGAAATTCATTTTTTAATAAGTGCAAAACATTTACTATTCCGGTATAAAAATTTATCTACGAGTACTTTAAATGTACGATTATATCTTCGTGTAAAATTTGTGTCTTTGCAAGTATATGAGTAATCAGAGGAATACGAAGGCATAGTTTTTTTTATATATAAATTTTCTAAACATCTTCAAAACGAAGCAAAAGTTTATATTTACACGTGTGTCCAGATCGCGTGAGTAATTAGAGTGAGATTTTCCTTCCGCTAGATTGCTTCGCCCTTGTGCTATTAAGACAACCTGATAGAAAACTTACTTGATCATGATCGGATTAGATGAATTTGTATGTGCTACTGACCAGTTAACTGAGTTTCGCAAGTGCTTTAGAGAAATTCCAATCGTAGATAAAACTACAACCTCTTTACAGGCTTCTAAAGCTCAGTTAAAGGAGTTATGGTCGGAAATCGGTAAGTCATATTCGTTTTGTTTACAAGCCTCCGACTCTGCATCCGAACCAGATATACAAGCTATAAAGGGTAAATACAATTCCTCATCTACTCTTTACGTGTCGTGTTTAAGTGAAATCATAGATTCAATTAGAAAATTAAAATTAATAGACGCCGATTTAGAGGATGAATTAGTAAACAATCCTCAGCCAAAGGATACAGTAGTGAAACGTGTACCAGAAAAATCTTTCGATAATATGTGTGTGAAAGTTCCCCCATGCGACACCGAAACATTTGACGGTGATTATTTGTCTTGGCCATCATTTCGTGATTTATTCACGGCTATCTACATAAATCACCCAAAGTTATGTGCTGTGCAGAAATTATTTCATTTACGTTGCAAAACCAAAAATGAAGCACATGCCATTGTTTGTAAATTTGACCTTACAGCTGATAATTTTGATCTGGCTTGGAATGCCTTATCAGAGCGCTATGAAAATAAACGAATTTTGGTAAATCGTCAGCTTAAAACACTTTTCAATCTTCCTACCGTAACTGAGGAATCAGGCAGAAGTCTTAAGAAGCTGCAAAGTGAAGTCAATGATTGTCTCTCCATCCTCAAAGCCTATAAGGTTGATACGAAATCTTGGGACCCAATGTTAGTGTTCTTGTGCTCTAATCGTCTGCCCGAACAGATACTCTCCATCTTCCAGACTGGAGAGAAATGGATTCGTTTCTAACCCAACAGTACCAAATCTTAGAATCGGTGTCCGATATCAGAAATTCAAACGCAAAGGCACCAACGAACAAATTCCTTCAACACTCAAGGCAAAAGCATCGCGCTTTTCATACGAAATCCAATAATTTCAAAAAAAAACAAAGAGACACAATTGCACATTTTTGATTGTCTCTTCGGCATAGACGAAATCGCCTGTAATTCAACGAACATAATCATCCTCATTAAGCTGCATGATCAATTCGCTCTCACTTGAAGCAAAAACAACCGTTGATCCTCAATACCAGTGGACGACATCCAGTCTATCCTGCAGTCTCTACAGCGACACACCACTCATCGGAACAAGAAAAAAGCGGTTCAATACTTTACTTATGTAATACAAAACAAAGTGTTTAATGTTATACGAGTAACTCATCACCGAAGGCCATCAATCTGAAGTGTAAAACAGGTACGTGAAATTCATTTTTTAATAAGTGCAAAACATTTACTATTCCGGTATAAAAATTTATCTACGAGTACTTTAAATGTACGATTATATCTTCGTGTAAAATTTGTGTCTTTGCAAGTATATGAGTAATCAGAGGAATACGAAGGCATAGTTTTTTTTATATATAAATTTTCTAAACATCTTCAAAACGAAGCAAAAGTTTATATTTACACGTGTGTCCAGATCGCGTGAGTAATTAGAGTGAGATTTTCCTTCCGCTAGATTGCTTCGCCCTTGTGCTATTAAGACAACCTGATAGAAAACTTACTTGATCATGATCGGATTAGATGAATTTGTATGTGCTACTGACCAGTTAACTGAGTTTCGCAAGTGCTTTAGAGAAATTCCAATCGTAGATAAAACTACAACCTCTTTACAGGCTTCTAAAGCTCAGTTAAAGGAGTTATGGTCGGAAATCGGTAAGTCATATTCGTTTTGTTTACAAGCCTCCGACTCTGCATCCGAACCAGATATACAAGCTATAAAGGGTAAATACAATTCCTCATCTACTCTTTACGTGTCGTGTTTAAGTGAAATCATAGATTCAATTAGAAAATTAAAATTAATAGACGCCGATTTAGAGGATGAATTAGTAAACAATCCTCAGCCAAAGGATACAGTAGTGAAACGTGTACCAGAAAAATCTTTCGATAATATGTGTGTGAAAGTTCCCCCATGCGACACCGAAACATTTGACGGTGATTATTTGTCTTGGCCATCATTTCGTGATTTATTCACGGCTATCTACATAAATCACCCAAAGTTATGTGCTGTGCAGAAATTATTTCATTTACGTTGCAAAACCAAAAATGAAGCACATGCCATTGTTTGTAAATTTGACCTTACAGCTGATAATTTTGATCTGGCTTGGAATGCCTTATCAGAGCGCTATGAAAATAAACGAATTTTGGTAAATCGTCAGCTTAAAACACTTTTCAATCTTCCTACCGTAACTGAGGAATCAGGCAGAAGTCTTAAGAAGCTGCAAAGTGAAGTCAATGATTGTCTCTCCATCCTCAAAGCCTATAAGGTTGATACGAAATCTTGGGACCCAATGTTAGTGTTCTTGTGCTCTAATCGTCTGCCCGAACAGATACTCTCCATCTTCCAGACTGGAGAGAAATGGATTCGTTTCTAACCCAACAGTACCAAATCTTAGAATCGGTGTCCGATATCAGAAATTCAAACGCAAAGGCACCAACGAACAAATTCCTTCAACACTCAAGGCAAAAGCATCGCGCTTTTCATACGAAATCCAATAATTTCAAAAAAAAACAAAGAGACACAATTGCACATTTTTGATTGTCTCTTCGGCATAGACGAAATCGCCTGTAATTCAACGAACATAATCATCCTCATTAAGCTGCATGATCAATTCGCTCTCACTTGAAGCAAAAACAACCGTTGATCCTCAATACCAGTGGACGACATCCAGTCTATCCTGCAGTCTCTACAGCGACACACCACTCATCGGAACAAGAAAAAAGCGGTTCAATACTTTACTTATGTAATACAAAACAAAGTGTTTAATGTTATACGAGTAACTCATCACCGAAGGCCATCAATCTGAAGTGTAAAACAGGTACGTGAAATTCATTTTTTAATAAGTGCAAAACATTTACTATTCCGGTATAAAAATTTATCTACGAGTACTTTAAATGTACGATTATATCTTCGTGTAAAATTTGTGTCTTTGCAAGTATATGAGTAATCAGAGGAATACGAAGGCATAGTTTTTTTTATATATAAATTTTCTAAACATCTTCAAAACGAAGCAAAAGTTTATATTTACACGTGTGTCCAGATCGCGTGAGTAATTAGAGTGAGATTTTCCTTCCGCTAGATTGCTTCGCCCTTGTGCTATTAAGACAACCTGATAGAAAACTTACTTGATCATGATCGGATTAGATGAATTTGTATGTGCTACTGACCAGTTAACTGAGTTTCGCAAGTGCTTTAGAGAAATTCCAATCGTAGATAAAACTACAACCTCTTTACAGGCTTCTAAAGCTCAGTTAAAGGAGTTATGGTCGGAAATCGGTAAGTCATATTCGTTTTGTTTACAAGCCTCCGACTCTGCATCCGAACCAGATATACAAGCTATAAAGGGTAAATACAATTCCTCATCTACTCTTTACGTGTCGTGTTTAAGTGAAATCATAGATTCAATTAGAAAATTAAAATTAATAGACGCCGATTTAGAGGATGAATTAGTAAACAATCCTCAGCCAAAGGATACAGTAGTGAAACGTGTACCAGAAAAATCTTTCGATAATATGTGTGTGAAAGTTCCCCCATGCGACACCGAAACATTTGACGGTGATTATTTGTCTTGGCCATCATTTCGTGATTTATTCACGGCTATCTACATAAATCACCCAAAGTTATGTGCTGTGCAGAAATTATTTCATTTACGTTGCAAAACCAAAAATGAAGCACATGCCATTGTTTGTAAATTTGACCTTACAGCTGATAATTTTGATCTGGCTTGGAATGCCTTATCAGAGCGCTATGAAAATAAACGAATTTTGGTAAATCGTCAGCTTAAAACACTTTTCAATCTTCCTACCGTAACTGAGGAATCAGGCAGAAGTCTTAAGAAGCTGCAAAGTGAAGTCAATGATTGTCTCTCCATCCTCAAAGCCTATAAGGTTGATACGAAATCTTGGGACCCAATGTTAGTGTTCTTGTGCTCTAATCGTCTGCCCGAACAGATACTCTCCATCTTCCAGACTGGAGAGAAATGGATTCGTTTCTAACCCAACAGTACCAAATCTTAGAATCGGTGTCCGATATCAGAAATTCAAACGCAAAGGCACCAACGAACAAATTCCTTCAACACTCAAGGCAAAAGCATCGCGCTTTTCATACGAAATCCAATAATTTCAAAAAAAAACAAAGAGACACAATTGCACATTTTTGATTGTCTCTTCGGCATAGACGAAATCGCCTGTAATTCAACGAACATAATCATCCTCATTAAGCTGCATGATCAATTCGCTCTCACTTGAAGCAAAAACAACCGTTGATCCTCAATACCAGTGGACGACATCCAGTCTATCCTGCAGTCTCTACAGCGACACACCACTCATCGGAACAAGAAAAAAGCGGTTCAATACTTTACTTATGTAATACAAAACAAAGTGTTTAATGTTATACGAGTAACTCATCACCGAAGGCCATCAATCTGAAGTGTAAAACAGGTACGTGAAATTCATTTTTTAATAAGTGCAAAACATTTACTATTCCGGTATAAAAATTTATCTACGAGTACTTTAAATGTACGATTATATCTTCGTGTAAAATTTGTGTCTTTGCAAGTATATGAGTAATCAGAGGAATACGAAGGCATAGTTTTTTTTATATATAAATTTTCTAAACATCTTCAAAACGAAGCAAAAGTTTATATTTACACGTGTGTCCAGATCGCGTGAGTAATTAGAGTGAGATTTTCCTTCCGCTAGATTGCTTCGCCCTTGTGCTATTAAGACAACCTGATAGAAAACTTACTTGATCATGATCGGATTAGATGAATTTGTATGTGCTACTGACCAGTTAACTGAGTTTCGCAAGTGCTTTAGAGAAATTCCAATCGTAGATAAAACTACAACCTCTTTACAGGCTTCTAAAGCTCAGTTAAAGGAGTTATGGTCGGAAATCGGTAAGTCATATTCGTTTTGTTTACAAGCCTCCGACTCTGCATCCGAACCAGATATACAAGCTATAAAGGGTAAATACAATTCCTCATCTACTCTTTACGTGTCGTGTTTAAGTGAAATCATAGATTCAATTAGAAAATTAAAATTAATAGACGCCGATTTAGAGGATGAATTAGTAAACAATCCTCAGCCAAAGGATACAGTAGTGAAACGTGTACCAGAAAAATCTTTCGATAATATGTGTGTGAAAGTTCCCCCATGCGACACCGAAACATTTGACGGTGATTATTTGTCTTGGCCATCATTTCGTGATTTATTCACGGCTATCTACATAAATCACCCAAAGTTATGTGCTGTGCAGAAATTATTTCATTTACGTTGCAAAACCAAAAATGAAGCACATGCCATTGTTTGTAAATTTGACCTTACAGCTGATAATTTTGATCTGGCTTGGAATGCCTTATCAGAGCGCTATGAAAATAAACGAATTTTGGTAAATCGTCAGCTTAAAACACTTTTCAATCTTCCTACCGTAACTGAGGAATCAGGCAGAAGTCTTAAGAAGCTGCAAAGTGAAGTCAATGATTGTCTCTCCATCCTCAAAGCCTATAAGGTTGATACGAAATCTTGGGACCCAATGTTAGTGTTCTTGTGCTCTAATCGTCTGCCCGAACAGATACTCTCCATCTTCCAGACTGGAGAGAAATGGATTCGTTTCTAACCCAACAGTACCAAATCTTAGAATCGGTGTCCGATATCAGAAATTCAAACGCAAAGGCACCAACGAACAAATTCCTTCAACACTCAAGGCAAAAGCATCGCGCTTTTCATACGAAATCCAATAATTACAGTTGTGCCTTATGCAAAGCCTCTCATCCCCTTCGACTTTGTACGAAGTTTTTGCAGCTTTCGATTCCCAATAGGATTACACAGGTAACAAGACTTAGTTATTGTCAGAATTGTCTTTCATCAACCCATGTAGCGAACAATTGCCAAAGTCCATTTACCTGCAAGCTATGTCGACAGCGGCATCACACACTTCTTCATAATCCCATTCCAGGACAAGCTGATCAAACTTTTTCTTCATTCAGTGCAAATGCCCCACTTACCAGTTCGTCACAAACTTCCTCACCAAATATACAGTCCACAAATCGTCCAGCCGATCTACACGTTCAATCATTCTTCTCGAGAAACAGTGAACGTGTTATTCTTGCTACTGCTTTGATCGATATCTTTCATCTTGGCACGAAGTTCACTTTACGCGCTCTTCTTGATCCCGGATCCGAGGCGAGTTTTATTTCCGAAGATGCACAGCGAAGATTACGCCTTCCTGTCAAGCCCATACAAGCCAACAACTCCGGTATGAGCGCAGTTGTTACGTCAACATCTTCAAAGCTATGCTCCTTAGTTTTGAGTTCCAGGCATATGAAGTCTTTTACGGCCTTGGTTAATGCTATTGTTTTAAAACGCCTTACAGGTAATTTACCTTCCTTTAATATTAATTGCGAGGATCTTTCCGGGCGTTTCGATCTTGAGCTCGCCGATCCCTTCTTTTACCAAAGCTCCAATATTGATTTCATAATTGGAGCAGATATATATCCATCAATTATTCTTGACGGCATAAAATCAAATGTTTTTGGTTCATTGGTTGCTCAAAAAACTGTCTTTGGGTGGATCTTATCTGGTCCTTTACCCCAAAGAAAAGTTCAAAGCTTGAGTACAATCCTATCATATTTTTCTGAAACTTCGCTAGACCAACAAGTTTCTAAATTCTGGGAACTTGAAGAGATCCCAGAACCCAAATCATTTAGCAAAGAAGACGAATTCTGCGAAAAGCTCTATTCAGACACAACAACTCGGGACATCAATGGTCGCTATATTGTACGACTTCCCTTCAAAGAATCTGCTCGCATTTTGGGTGATTCTCGAGCGATCGCTTTACAACAGTTTTCACGTAATGAAAGATCGTTATCTAAAAATGTCGATCTTTATTCTAGATACAATGATGTACTCGAAGAATACTTGACCCTAGGACATATGAAAGCAGTTCAAGCACCCGAAACTTGCGATAAGGCGGAGAAGCCGTCCTATTATTTGCCTCATCACGCTGTGGTTAAACCAGAAAGCCTTACCACTAAGGTCAGAGTTGTGTTCAATGCTTCGAACTCTTCTAGTAACGGTGTAAGCCTCAACGATATTCTCCATAGTGGACCAGTGCTTCAATCTGACCTCATGAATCTCATCTTACGATGGCGATTATATCGATACGTCTTTAGCGCCGACGTTGAAAAGATGCATCGGTAGATCTGGGTACATTCTGATCATACATCATATCAAAGAATCCTTTTTCGAAAGTCGATTGTAGACAAATGTCAAGACTATGAGTTAAAGACAGTCACGTTTGGTGTGAATTGCGCACCCTACCTCGCTATTCGCACTTTGAAACAACTTGCTATTGACGTAGAATCGGAATTTCCGATAGCTTCTTCTATTCTGAAAAACGACTTCTACGTCGATGACGTTCTGTCGGGTGCTCACGATCTCGAATCGTGTTTAAAGGCGCAAAAGGAGTTGGTATCAGCCTTGAACTCTGCAGGTTTTTCATTACGAAAATGGGTATCAAATAGTGTCCACTTCATAAAAACTCTCCCACAGCATTTTCTCTATCACGAGGATTTTCTAAAATTCGATGACAGGAGTGTGACACAGACCTTAGGCATATCATGGAACACAAGGCTCGATTCGTTTCAATTTTTCTCCACAATATTTGATTGCAATACTCCAATGGCAAAGCGTGGAGTTTTATCAGTCATTGCACGGATTTTCGATCCTGCAGGGTGGTTAGCCCCAGTAGTTGTTACTGCTAAGCTAATTTTGCAGCAAGTCTGGCGGGATGGGACGTCTTGGGACATGCCACTCATGCCCCTTACGTGTCAACGCTGGACAACGTTTTTTGCTGCACTAGCCAATATCCAATACATTCGAGTTCCTCGGTGGGTTGAATATACTCTTCATAGCTCAATTCAGGTGCACGGATTTTGCGATGCTTCTGAGCACGCTTATGCAGCCGCTTTATACCTACGTATTCAGCAAGGTCCGGATACTTGGTCATCGTATCTATTATGTGCCAAGAGTAAGGTAGCACCGGTTAAGCAAATACCTTTGATAAGACTTGAGCTTTGTGGAGCGGTTCTTTTGACAAACTTAATGTGCCATACCCTACCACATTTAAAAATTACAAATTATGAACAGTTTCTTTGGACTGACAGTACAATCATCTTAGCATGGTTAAGCAAGCCTCCATATACGTGGAAAACATTTGTTGCGAATCGTGTGTCTAAAATTCAAAAACATTTCCCAAAATCTTACTGGCACCATGTCCGTTCACTAGATAATTCCGCTGACTTAGCAACCAGAGGAGTGCTTCCACTTGACCTCCAATATAACAATTTATGGTGGAATGGACCCTCATGGCTTCAACAGTCGGAATCAACTTGGCCAGAATCTATATATATAGCACCACAGGAGTTAGAACAAAAACCGATTAAATCCAACGTTGCTATGGTCATTCCCAATATTGAAAGCTTAATGGAAAGATTTTCATCTTGGTCAAATATGCTTCATGTGATGTGTTACGCATTACGTTTTATTCACTGAACCCATTCTCGATACAAACGTGATTTTTCGTATACATCAATAACCATTTCTCAAAAGGAGATCTCCGAATCAAAATTATTTATTATTAGAAGCACACAACGTTTCTATTATCCAGATGAATACACCCTATTAAGACAAGATATGCATATATCTAAGAAGAGCTCCCTTCTTAATCTCAATCCAATGATCGATTCTAATGGTATAATACGGGCCAATGGAAGATTAGCTGATTCTACGCTTCCATATAGCGAAAAGTTTCCGATTATATTACCTTATAACTCTTATATCGCTTCACTTCTTGTCAAGTTTTATCATTCACTTTCAATTCACGGTGGTAACCAGCTAGTGATACGATTAATTCGGTGTGAATTCTGGATCCCGCGAATCAAAACTCTAGTCAAGAAACACATTCGCTTATGCAGAACTTTTACTATCCATAAAAAACAACTTAAGACTCAATTAATGGCGGCCCTACCGGTTGAAAGAACTGTAATTTCTCTACCATTCGCGCATACAGGACTCGACTTTGCTGGTCCCCTTGCTATAAAGAATTTCCTTGGGAGAAGTTGTAGAGTATCGAAAGGATATGTTTGCGTTTTCGTGTGTTTTACTACAAGATCCATACACCTTGAGCCGACTAGCGATCTCACCACTGAATCATTCATCGCTGCACTAAGCAGGTTTGTTGCCAGACGTGGGTTGCCAACGTGTATCTACTCAGATAATGGTACGAATTTAGTGGGAGCAAGTAAAATCATTGCAAAGGAATTTAAAGTGTTCCTACAACAGTTTTCCTCCGAGGTTGCAGAAATGTATAAAGATCGTAACCTCCAGTGGAAATTCATTCCACCCGGAGCACCACATATGGGAGGGCTTTGAGAAGCTGCAGTTAAGAGCTTTAAGGTACATTTCCGCAAGACTGCAGGAGACCACAGGTTTACGTTCGAGGAGTTTACAACTCTTTTGTCAAGAATGGAGGCTTGCCTTAATTCTAGGCCGATTTCCCCACTGTCCGAAAACATCAATGATCCACTACCTCTAACGCCAGGACATTTTCTTCGAGGTGGTCCGCTTCTAGCTACCCCTGAATCTGACATATCTGAAAAGTCAATTAGCTGCATTCGACGATGGGAGAAAGTAAAGTTACTCCACCAACAGTTTTGCTGTCGGTGGAAACGAGAGTATCTCTGTGAAATGCATAAACGGTATAAATGGCAAAATCCCCAAAGAGATGTTGCTATCAATGATCTCGTAGTAATTCGAGAGGAAAAACTGCCTCCAAATGAATGGCGCATGGGACGCGTAGTGAAAATCTATCCGGGATCTGATGGCAAAATACGCGTTGTGGATATCAAAACGCAATTTGGTATACTAACTAGGCCTATCGTAAAACTTTGTGTACTACTGGACTCTTAAAATTAAATTTATCCGCATCTGATCGGTCAAACTTCGTATGTATCTCTAGCTTTTTCATATACTTGCATGCATTTAAGAACAATTTCATTTATCATTTCATTTAAAAGTTAAAGAATTGGCACTTATTAAGAAAGCATTTCACGAATTTGAAATTTATAACTTTGTACATATCATTATTTTAAGAAACTTATGAAATCAAATTTTATCTATATCATATGTGCACAACGTGCCTTTATATTCTTTTTTTCTTATAAATAATTGATTTACTGGTTCCCCTACTAACCATTCCTTTCCCAATGGAGTGAGTGGATTCCCTCCACAAACAAAAGAATCCCAATAGTCTTAAGTTTAATTTTGCGAAATTACAATTCAAAAGCCGACTATCGGCCTACCTATTTCCTATTTCCACTAATCATAATTGTCCTCTTTCATCTATCACCCTCCACGAGGTAAGACGTCGAGCTATATTGTATATAATAAAGACCAGAAGTCTCAATCTGTCTTTTTCTTTTATTTAATCGAACTCCTCCACGAGGAAAACTTTCCTAACCAGCGCCTATCTCAGGGTCTACTCAAAAGCACCCGCACACAAGTATTGATTATGATTTACTACGGCCTCGCTAACTCTAAGTTAATAATGCTTTTAGTTCCTTTTTCATAGCTCAAAAACATTTAATAAGAATAATTTACGGTATTAATCGTTTAGCTCATAGTTGGCCGTTGCTTAGAGACTTGAGAATTCTTCTGTTAAGACATCTATATATTTTTAAAGTTCTCAGGGAATTCTTCAAGCGAAGTGGTAACACTCCAAATAGAAACTCAGCTTTTTATAGTTTGCGCGTTAATAATCGAGCATTGGTTAATGTTCCGATCGCACATAGAACCCAATTTTCGCATTGTTTTACTGTTACTGCGCCTAAATGTTTTAACAAGCTACCTATTGCTATTCGAAGAACTCCTTATTTTCACTCGTTTGTAAATAAGGCTAAAGATTATTCCATTATTGAATCGTTCTTTCAATATGTGTCCTAGGATTCATTATTTGCTTTATGTTTGTACTCTGACTCTTTTCTATCGAAATTTACACATAAGTACTTTATCTTATCTTTATTTTTTGTAACACTGATATTTACCCCACATCAGTTTCTTGAATTTGAAAATATTACTTAAGCATCATTCAACACTAACTTTAAATAGTTACAGAATCATTATTATTATTCGTTTCACAATTATTACTAAGAATTATTTAATTGTTAAAATTAATTGTTATTTATTTAATTGTTAGATTCAATTGTTAAAATTATTTAAATGGAATGAATAAAATTGAAATCAAATCAAACTCAATCAAATGAAAGAGGGTCGACTTTAAGAGTGCGGACATTCTAAAGGTCTCTATTGAATTTAACAATACAATACAACATCAAGTCAATTTACAGTAACAATTTAGTCTCCCCATTCAATGTTGGATGCCACCCATGGAGCGAAATAACCACTGAACCCAAATATCTTTCTCTCTCTCTCTATCCAATTTTCCGAAAAACTTAACACATGCCCCGGCATTTTAAGAGTGCAAAGTTCTTAACAAAAAAAACATAAATATGTATTTTTAAGTGTTTATGGACGAAACATGTATGTTTAATGTTGTGACGTATATTAAAGAATTTTCTTTTCTGTTAGAGAGCCTTAAATATCTAAAAATTTAATTATATTGGGTGATTTCAACTTAAACTTACTAGATAACAGTGATGACAGTGATTCTGTATCTAACTATTTAGCCCTAAGTTCTTGTCAAGCAATTTCTGCGTTCAGACGTCTATTGTGCAAATAATCTTTTTGTAGTGATTATTTTTTTTTTTTTTCGTCTATAATCTTCTCCTTTACTCACTCCTCGGGGTAAGTGATTCAAAGATTTAAATTCTCATCAACCTTTGACAACTGAATATAGACATCTACAAATGGATACGATTAATTTAAAATGGACGGGGGGACACCCCCTCTAGACAGTAACCGCTTTAACCTTCTCCAATCTGAGTTTGTGCTAGGCCGGAGTAAAAAAAATAAAAAAATTAAATGCCATGAGGCAGAATATGTGCCTTTACCTACAATTAACAATGGTAACAACCTTCCTCGCTTTATTGTCATTTCTGGTACCGAAAAAATAGGAGAGCCTCACGACCACTTTCTTCGTACAACCCTTTCCAGATAAATCGTGGTCTGGAATTCATATCAAAAGAATTGCTGGAGGTCAAAGCTATGAAATCTGGCGACTTATTGGTAAAAGTTCTTAACTTGCAAATAGCTGAAAAATTCCTGAAAGCTAAGTTCATCGACTTGATTCTTGTAAAAATAACCTATCATGCAAATCTCAACTCGGTTCAGGGCAGAATAAATTCTAGGTATATTATTGACATATCAGAAGAGGAAATATTATCTGAGCTCAAGAAATTCAAGGTTACCGAAGTCAGAAAAATTATGAAAAAAGTAAACGGTAACCTCATACCCACAGCAGCAGCAATAATTAGGTTTGATCTGATTCGACGAAATTCAAAATTGGCTGGTTCAAGTGTAAAGTTGAGGAATTTATCTAAAATCCTATGCGCTGTATTTTTCGCCAAAAACTTGGCCACACGAAAAATCGCTGCAACAACTCGGCATTGTATAAGCAATGCTGCCTTCCACCTCCGCATGATACGTGCCCACGAATTCTGTGCGAATTGCGACGTATAAACTCACACGTCATACTACCCCGGATGCCAAGCGTTTCTCCGATACAAATCGGTGAACAAAATTAAAGCTGATCGGCGCTGTACTGTCAGAGAAGGCTGGCAAATTTATAAAGACAGCCCTACATTGCAGCAACTTCCAACTCTAAAACAGCGAAACACAGGTAAAAAGACAATGGTTGGAATTATAAAAAACCAGATAGCAAACGCATAAAAAATAATAATTTCAAAATCTAATACTGGAAATACTTTCTCAAACATGTTCCGAACAGAATTACAACCACAAACCGAACAATATAACACAACTTCTAACAAGTATCGGATGCTGAGCGAGCTTGACGAACCCAACAAATCCCATCACGATTGAACAAACCTCGCAACCTAAGTTCAAACAAAACCAACAACAGTAATCAACAATGACCTAAGAAACCCGCTATCTCGAACCATCAACGTCAACAGAACATGCCTCAATTTATGTAGAGACTGAGACCAACTGCGATCTCTCTACAACTATGCATGATAATACTCAACAACAAAACCTCTCAAACAACCAATTTCTCACTCATTCAAAATCACTCGAAAAAAATCAACAACACACCAATACACTCCTCCAAAGAAAATAATATACAATAATAATGGCTCCGTTGGAAATTGATCTCTCAATCCTCCAATGGAACCTACAAAGATATACCAATAACAAACGTGCCCTAAAACTGTTAATCGCTAAGCACAACCCAGACATAATAGCACTACAAGAAACACATATAATCAAATTTTTTAAAATGAAAAACTACCAGAGTTTTCCCCACAACAAAGCTTATCAGTATTCCAAGTCAGGTATAGGTATTCTTGTTAAGAACAATATACCCGTCACTTCACATAATTTATCCACTTCTAACCTGCTCTACCAAACAATAACAATACAAACGAAAAAACCCCTGCTTATAACAAATATTTATAGAGAACATGAAGTCTCAGTAACGCCTGATATTCTCAATGAAATTCCTTTCACTTATAATAGCCATCACATTATTTTAGGAGACATTAATGCTGCCAACACGCTTTGGGGTTCCAGTGCAACAAATTCTCTAGGCACCATTTTTGAAGAATTTGCAAACGAGCATAGTCTAGTAATCCTTAACGATGGAACACCTGCGCTGCTCAGCACGAAAAATACGTACACAGCCGTTGACGTTACCTTCGCATCCGAAGACATCGCACCTTCCCTACAATGGAAGGTAGTAGATACGGGTAACGATCATATGATAAAAATAATTCGAACACCTGGAACAAACTGTAAAAAAAAATGGGTGTCAGATTTAAGGAGGAGCTAGCAAACTGGGATTTATTTAAATCAACTTCGTTTAAAATATCACTGAAGACACCGGTCTCTTCCAATACCAACCAGGAAGCTGCCAAAGTAAAAAAAATCATAAGAGCCACCACAGCACCAAAAAAAAAAACAGTATGGTTTACACAAGATATTGCTAAACTTCGTGATGAAAAAAACAAAACTTGGGTAAAACTACGTAGAAACCCCACCACATAAAATTGCATTGCTTATAGAAAAGCTTTTGCAAAATTACGAAGGGAATCAATACAGTCAAATAGGACAACGTTAGATCTCAAAACATTATGGAATAGAATAAAATCACTTCGATCTTCAAAGCCGCCACAGAACTTCCCCCATATGCTATCAAACCAAACACTGATCAATGATCCAGAAATAATAGCTAACACGTAAATATGGTAAAACAATCGGACGGAAACTTAAAAACTAGAATATGCACGTTTTATAACAACATCATAAATACTGGCAATTTTCCACATGATTGGAAAAGAGCGCAACTAAAGCCCCAAAAAATCTCGGACATGTCACTCATTCGAAGAATATCGGCCTATATCATTCCTTCCAGTTCTCTCCAAAATTTTTGAGAAAATCATTGCGAGAAGAATCAGCCTGGAAATAGAGAAAAATATACATCCTGCACAACACGCATTTAGGCCAAATAGAGGTGTGCAAACCTTCTTACACCTTTTAGAGGAAAAATTTGCTGAAAATCTATCTATGCGAAAACATAGTGTTATTATGTCAGTTGACCTTGAAATGGCTTTTGATACGGTGACATTTATTCCAGCTGTCAAACAGCTTCATGCATGGGGAATTCCGAATAAAATCTTAAAGATTCTTAGATCATTTATGTCAGGAAGAACATTTTAGGTAAATGTGGATGGCTTTATGTCCTCTATAGTCCAACTAGAGAACGGTGTCCCACAAGGCTCTCCACTCTCAGTAATTATTTACAATGCCTATATCGACTCACTGGTACATCGGCTTGCTAGCCCCGAATATGGCTTACAGTTTATCGGTGTTTACGCAGAAAACATTTATACACTAGCATCAGGAGACCCAAACCACGTCAACCAACTACGGACCACGCAATATTTCAGTAGGCGCAAGAAAGGGGAGCTTCTGTCCCACCAAACAAAATAGAAGCCATCCACATTTGCAGAAAAAGAAAATGCATATGTTCACCCCTGACCCTGCGGAATGTCACAATTCCACTCAAAAGAGAACTGTTGATACTCGGTGTTCTGTTTTCTGGAAATTTAAAATGGAATTTGCAAATAAAAAAGACAATAAATCAACTTAAACTACGCAATAATGCCCTTAAAATGATTTGCTCAAAAAGCAAAGGATCCACATTGAGACCGTCATCCTACTAGCTAAAACCTTGGTAATGGGATCTCTCCAACATGGTTTGACAACCTTCATGTGGACCACCAAGAAAAATGTTGAAAGTGTCAACGCTTGAACAGCTTGGAAGGATAAGATCCGTAGGTCTTATAAGCAAAGCTCTGGGAAGTCCATTGCACCCACTCCATACTGCAACAAAGGAAGCACTTATGATGGAAAAACCTCGGAAGGGCACTATTTCCGCAATACGTAATATGGCGTCATTATTGTCAGCTAGAGAAGTTTGTCTTCCTAGTTCAGTCACAGCCAACGACTCGCTAACATTGAATTCTCCACCTTTGGAAAAGAAATACGCTCCCAATCAATAACAGCTTGGCCAACCACAGGAAAAAAGACACCACTGATCAAGAATACAAAGCGTTCCATAACGAGACCTTAGCATACTAATGGGCCTAAAAAGTGAGTTTAATAAATCTGCGTCATCAGAAAATATTAGAAGCGTGCTTTACTCATGCAAAGATATCATCTTGGCTTGGGTACCAGGCCATGTGGGTATCAAGGACAACCATGATGCAGACACCGCTGCTAAAGAAATATTTAACCTCTCACTTACAGTGGAGATCCCAAATTCAATTCACACCATCAAAAAAACTTTAAAGCAGTACTAGACAAAGAGATAGCTTCCTCGTGGGAAAAGAGCAAAACATTTTTGCGTACATTCCAGGCACATCATAAACGCAGCCCATACAACAAAACCTTAGCAGAGAAAACTGCATTAAACTGCTACGCATAAGGTTGGGAAAAACGCTCTTCACTACACAAGAGATGCTCCAGAAAAATGCGATTTCTGTCAGGAAGAACTATCCATCTGGCACATCCTGGTAAAGTGTCCTGTATCGAAAACAACAAATGAAGGCGATGTTTTAAGCAACGAACAGCAACTGGCTGAATTATTAAATCCACAAAGCATTGAGTCAATCCAGCACATGAAATCAGCCACAACACTTCATAATAAATTCAGTGATATATAAATTGACGTAGCACTTTTGTTAAAATCCTCAAAGTAGAACTCTAAATTGTAAATATTTTTTTTGTTCGTCTCTTGTTTATTCAAAACAAAAACTACTTCAAATGGCCTTGCTGCCCGGAAGTCTTCAATTTAAGTATTTTATAAATTATTTAGACAAATAAATAAATAAATATTTAGCCCTCTTAGGATCACACGTTTATCCTGCTTTATAACTGAACCTACGAAAAAACAATCTGTTTTTTGAATGTTGGGGTGATATTTATTTGGAAAGTGATCTATTCGTTTCTTATGCACTGTTTATTAATCGTCTCTCTAATCATTTTACCAACTGCACCTCCATTGTATCCTAAAAGACTTAAACCTTGGATATCAGCAAGCCTTATTAACAAGGTGAGGTGTAAAAATAGGCTTCGAATAAAGTGTTCAAAACATCCTTCCAACCTTAGATTGAGAAATCGATACAAGAAACTATGCTCCCAACTTAAAAAAGAGGTTCCCATTTTCCGCGATAGTTATTATCTAAATCAGTTGTTTTTTTCTAATGGAAATATCAAAAATGAATCGATATTCTAAACCAATGTTCATCCACTAATAAACCCACCGGGATTCGTGTTAATAATGTTGTTGACATTGCTAATGCCATCTGTTATGGCCTTTTTCATTCGATATGGTATTTCTCTTTGGGGTAGAACTCATAGTAACAAATAAAATTAAACCACTTTTAATACTGCAAAAAAGCGTCCTAAGATCGATATGCCGAAAAAATCGTCGACATCCTAGTTATCCATTATTTCGTGATATGAAAATTCTTCCTGTCCATCACTTGTATTGTTTTAAAATATTGAAAACTTTCTTCATGAGATCGGATAATCATAATTACAAATTAATTTCCGAATATAATTTGCGTAGAAACCATTTGAATGTAGTGTCCCTCCCGATGTATCACACCACCGCCTTTCGTAGCTTTTATTCGGTTTCATCGTGCCGCCTATTTAATAAGCTTCCACAGTCCCTAAGAGCTTTAACGGTTTCTGGAAGATTTGAAAAAGGTGTAAAGCATTGGCTTTTAGATATGGATTGTGCTAGCGTCTTTTATGACATTTGTAGTGAAACTATACTTATTTTTTCTTATTTATTTCGCTTCTTTCAATTCTCTACACATACTTTCTTTGATTTTTTTCACTAATGTAAAGTTAATTTGTCAAGAGTCACTCCACCCACAACTTAAATTTTAATATTGAAGTTCATTGAAATGGCATTTGCTTCTATTTTAATTTGTATTGAAATTAACATATTGTTATAATTTTTAATCTATGAATTATGTATCACCTGAATTTTGTAAGAAACAAAAATTTATCTATCTATCTATCTAAATGTAAGATTTTTAAATACAATAAAAACCAAACTAAGCCCCACTTTGAAAACCCCGAAATTCCACTAAAACCACTCGAAATTATCCATATAGACTTTTACAGCATTGATAATAATATATTATCCTTACATTAATAGATAAATTCTCTAAATTCGCTTGCGGATACACTGTAAGTTGTAGAAGCAGCATAACCTCTTAAGTGGCATAAAGAAGTACATCAGCCTTTACGACATCCAAACAAAAATTATATGTGATCAAGGATCAGAATTTGTTGTCAATATTTTCAAAAACTTCTGTAAGCAACATGAAATAACCTTGCACTACACATCTTTCCAACAAACCAGTAGCAATGGTCCAGTAGAAAGATTACACTGAACCCTCCATCTAGATACATCTAGATACATCACTAGCTTCCAAAATTTAATACACATCATAAATCTCGATGATTACAATAACAACATATAAGATATCACTAACTCTCTCCATGTCTTTCAAAAACATACTACTATTAATAGCTCTTTCCAAATAACTAAACTTAAAATTGAAGAACTTAACAGAAAACTTCAAACACTATACCCCTTTAAAAGAAACAAACGCGGACTGATAAACGGATTAGGTCCCGCAATTAAATTAATAACAGGGAATATGGATGCAGAATAAGCAATTAAAATTAATGACCAAATATTAATACTAATATTAACTATTTAGCAAATTCATTGGAAAAGGAACATGTACTGAACTCTCAAATGATTGAACGATTTAAAAATATAAGTAACCACATTAATATAGAGCAAAACAACATAGAAAACTTCCTCAAAAATACGGCAAATAAAATTAGATGAGCACACGACACACTTACAGACACACAATATTTCAACCAACTTTATTTCAATATCGACCTATTAACTAATCACCTCTCAAATATAGCAATAGCAATAGTCCTTATAAACTAAATTTCATTCCCAAACTCTTACTAACATATGATGAATTAATGCTTATCAAAATTAAATTAACTGAACAAAATATTACCATTAATGCACTTGAGCAAAATTATGCATTTCTAGGTCTTCAAGCCTATTATAATGGATCAAATATTAGATTTAATATCCGTATACCTATAATGTCAAAAGAAAAATACTATATGTATCATATTATTCCCCTCCCAATAAATGACACAAAAATAATAACAGTCAAACCATATATAAAGCATAACGAAAAACACGTACGAGTACAAAACTTCGAAAAACCCAGCCCCAAAATAGAAGGTGCTTATTATAGCTCGACAACAACCCTGGAAGAAGACACCAAAAACTCCAAATGCATCGGGAAACTCTTCGACACCATGGTTGCACACTGTCCACTCAGCGACGTGGGCAGAGTTACAACAATAACAAAACCACAACCAAATTTTATATTATTTATTAACGTACGAGTATATGAATTATTAATAAACTCTACCTGCAGGCCTAAAACATATCTTATAGAAGGCACAGTCTTCACACACTACGAGAAATGCAACATCGAGGTTAACGGTATAATATACCAAGACAACCCAGACACCTTTTGGGATACTGTAGACATTCTTCCTCCATCAAGCAACAGGATCCATGCCAACAAAACAGCAGACGTGTTAAGCTTACGAAAACTACAAGACTTTACGAGTAACTTCAATACAGAAGCCAGGATACTAGAAATGAGATCCACCACCTAGATATCCAATTACTTAACGCGAACAACAATAGTTATCATCTTTATCATCATAATCATCCTGGGCACCTGACCAGATGTGGGCTTTGTACTCCAATTTTAGACGGATAAACGCCTTATAAATATATTTTGGCCAGGTCAGAGGAGGAGAAATATTTCTTACACCGCTTAAAGAAACCTAGACATTTCTCAGCAATTTTGGCGACATCAAATATGTGGTCACTCCAACGTATGTTTTCACTGACACATATCGATAATGGAAAGTTTTCCGGTTTTAACGATACAAGTGCCGTTCATGTATATTTGCTGGGTATTTATAATAGCTTTCGTTTTAACAACAGAAGGCAGCATTGTATTTTGAAAGCATTAAATTCCCTTCTTTTGATAGTTCCCCAATTGGTTTTGCTGCTAATATCAGACGACGTTCCCGTCAGCCGAAGGCAAGAGCACATGAGTCCGGGAATGAATATGAGAAGCAGACAGTTCTGTCGTCAGCCAAGGAATATATTGGATTAGAAGTAGCAAGCAAGAGGTTATTGATGAAAATGAAAAATAGCATCGGAGACAGAACGAAGCGCTGGGGCACACCAGTATTTATTTTGCAAATAACCATCCAAGGCAAGACATGTTTTCCACATCATTTCCTTCAATTCTAGATAAAATAATTCCATATATTTCAGCGTCCTGGTCGTTTTTATATGTCGGATTAGTTCGTTCAAGCATACAGAGACTGCTCCGAAGTTCCTCGAACTTGGAAATATTATAGTCGAGCCTTGTCCTATCATGGGAGACGACCCACACCGGGGTTTCATTTCTACCTATGCCTTTTGGAATTTTTAAGGTGGTATGCACCATGATGACGACGCTGCAGCCAGTGATATCATTCCCTGTTTTCATACCTCCGCCAGAATACCTATTGTAAGGAAAGTTTTTCCGCTCCCACAAGGGGCATCTGGAAAAAATATTTTGCCTTCATTTGCATTCACACTTCGGAGGACTGTTTTATAAATCTGTTTTTGCTCGGTGGTGAACTTTAGAATGCAGTCACTAACGATGGCAGGCATCGGTGCTGGGCTATAATTCATTTCAGTGGCAAACTCTTGGTTAACTTGCGGTCGATCCGGCAGTTCTTAGGGGGCCGGAAGTCCGAAATAAATTAAATAAATAGTTTACTACAGATGTAAAGGACAGTATATTGAAGTGAACATAGACGACTATCGATAATGCTCTTATCGGTATCCCATTAAGATCCATAGGAAATCTTCTGACATTTGGTGCCGATGTTTGCCTTGCAATTCTACTGCATTCGAAAGTCCACAGAATACAGACTTGATATTTGGAGGGGTAACTCCTGATTACCCTGAAGAGGAAATACTTGAGGAACTTCGATCTCACAGCTCTGATGTTGACAAAGTTCATAATTTCACCACTTGCGATAAGATGGCATATAAACTCTTTCTAATCAAATTTCTTCCAATGACCCCTCCCGATGGAATAGGTAAAATTATATACCTGTTTAATACTCAGGTTATTTAGGAAAAACCAAAGGTAATAACAGGAGCCTACAATGTAAATTTTGCAAGCGATTTAGGCATTTGGTCAGGAATTGTACAAACTCTTACGGTTTCTTAAATACAATACGATGCTCTAACACTAGAGGTGAGGAATCTGTCATTATATGGATCAACTGCCGAGACAACCGCGACAGGGTTTCTCGATTTATAAGGAATTCGAATTACAAAGTAAAGTTTTTTCAGCTGACTCGTGAAAAAAAAGGAAAGCCCTTCACCTCTTTCACTATTACCACTAATACCAAAATTTCATACGCTGGCCTCTATCACCAACCAAAGAGCGACATTCGAACGGAAGCATCCAGGCCTACCTCGAACATAAACCCCTTCTACCAATTTTTGGGCTTTCAAGTGAACTCTTTTGCGTCTATGCTCTGTATAATAAATGTATGTAAAATAAATAAATTTAACAACAGACTCACCTGAAGTCTAGATGTAACGTTGTTCTGGACATATTCAACTTCATCCCTAATAATGCTCAAGAAGGAGTGACTATAGCCATCAGAGAAAACATTTTCTATGACATGGGGAGATTCTAGACATAATATGTGCGGACTCAGCCTCGAAAACTGGCTTCGAGGCCAGAACCCATCATTGACCAACCTATCTACGAGTATTTCCTCATTTCCGAGTACCCAACCATCTCTTGCACCACTTTAATAATAACTTTACAGAACAATGTATTTATAAACACACCTCCAGTACAGTAACTCCATGGGCGCGGGCGGAAAGGTAGAAGGAGGAGAAAGGAAAATTGTTTTTGTAGTGGTTTGAAACTCATGTGTGTTTGGTTTTGATATTAGCTCACCAGGGGTGGGAGTCCGAATAGGACGGAGAGTTTTTTCTTCACTCAGAGTGATTCGAAGGTTATAAAGGGTCCGCTATCTAACGTTTTTTCTTTTCAACTAGTGCTTATTTCGTTAATGGTAACACTTAGCTCATGTCTGATTTGACAGATAATTAGTTTTATACTTCCGCTGAACGAATATGGTTGTGTATACGCTTGAACAATGCTGGGAAATATCGCGACATTACTTTGAAAATCATGGTAATGTTGCAGAATGTGTGCGAAAATTGCGTACAGATTTTGGAAGAAGAGAAGCACCGCCAGCTACGTATGTTCGTTATCTTGTGATAAAAGTGAAAGAAACTGGCATCCTCATCGATAAACCAAAGCGTGAAAAGCCAAAAACAGTGCGTACACCCGAGAATATTGCTGCTGTGACAGAAAGTGTGCGTGAAGCGCCATCAACATCAATTCACCGTCGTTCTCAACAATTGAACATTTCGGAGACATCATTGAGACGAATTTTGAATAAAGACCTTGGTATGACGCCATACAAAGTCCAATTGGTTCAGGAGTTGAAGCCAACTGACCATCCAATGCGTTTTCGCTTCGCTAAGTGGGCCTGCGATCGACTTAGAGAAGATGCCGATTTTGCCAAAAAAATCATCTTTTCAGATGAAGCTCATTTTGATCTTGGCGGGTATGTAAACAAGCAAAATTGTCGCATTTGGGGCACAGAAAACCCGCACGCATACATTGAAAAGCCGATACACCCAAAACAAGTCACTGTTTGGTGCGGATTTTGGTCCAGAGGCATAATTGGGCCATTTTTCTTCGAAAATGAGCAAGGAGTGGCCGTTACAGTCAATGGCGATCGTTATCGGGCCATGTTGAACGAATTTTTGTTCACAAAAATTGAAGAGGGGGATATTGGCAACATTAATTTCAACAGGACGGCGCTACGTGCCACACAGCCGAAGCTACACTCGATGTTTTGCGCCCTGTTTTTGAAAATCGCATTATCAGCCACAGAGCTGACGTCGTTTGGCCACCTCGCGGGGGGGGGGGGCGTAAAAGATAAGTGTTACGCCGACAAGCCAGAGACAATTGACGCTTTAAAGGACAATATTCGTGAAGCCATTGGTGAAATACAGCTGCACACAATCGATAATGTGTTTAAAAATTGAACCGATCGTGTAGGCTACTGCATGGCCAGCCGAGGCAGCCATTTGAATGAAATTATTTTCCATTATTAACCGAAAGGATAAGACTAATCATCTGTCAAATCAGACATGAGCTAAGTGTTACCATTCACGAAATAAGCACTAGTTGAAAAAAAAAACGATAGATGGTGGACCCTTTAGTTCACACTTGTTTTTTGTGCTTGAAACTCTACAACAGCCAAATCTATGTGTCAGTGTTATGCCTTCGCACGCAGAATTTTTCTGACTGAGTTCCAATTACACAAATGAAAAACATGGGTAGAATTCGAACCTTGACCCTCCGAGTGAGAAGCGATTGCTAGTACCACACAAAAATAGGCTTCCTGTGGTTAGGCGGGTAGACCACGGGCGACAGATTGTCCGGCTCACTCGTGGGAATCAAAATTGAAGCCTCTACAGTTGCAACATCAGGTAGGGATGTCTTAAAACACCCTGTTGATGCAGACATGACATCTGCCAATCGGGCGGAGTCACCAAGCATCGTTTCGGAGATGGAGGACCCAGAAGAGAATTTTACTCTACTTAGCGACTTTGTCTCAGAAACCAGCTATTTGTGCAACAGTATTCAATCGGACGAATTACATCCCTATAAGACAGACGTACCCAAGACCTCTAGTAAAGTGTCTCAAACTGAGTCCAAGTATGCCATTTTCGCGCCAGCTGAACAACGCAGATTCAAGCGTACGCTAAAGAAGGGGTGCAACTACGAAGAAGCCCAAATTTATGCAAAAGAGAAAGTGGCAGAAAAGGGTCCCGAGGTGAAGCGCATGCTTCAGCGAAACGGGTTTGCATTATGAACACAATCGTTGACAAAGTCTCACAAAGGAACAAATGGTTAGATACAAGAAAGGATTATGTATATCACGATCAAGCTGATGAGGAAAAAAACCAACATTCCGCAGTGCGACGTTCAACGCCAGTTGGATTCTGATCCTTTGTGCGGAGGCCTCCACTGCAGAGTGGATGAAGAGCAATCTCGCTAACCTTAAAGAAAAATGTGGGTTAGAGGTGATGCTTGTCCATGAGGAAAATCTTCCAAAACCGCATATTATCAGAGGGGACTTCCCACAAAGTACTAGGACAGCTAGCGAAAGAATACTGGAAATTCTTGTTGGCCATAACAAAGATTTCCGATTCTATTTTAGAACTATCCGTATACAACTTTCACCATTTTGGCTGTTTGGTGGGTTATTGCTAACCCATGTTTCTTTGCTGGGAATCATCATAGAGAAGCCTTTATTGAAGCATGTTTTTTGAAGGAGGCCTGTTACCGCACAGATCATATCAAGCATCGGTACTTCGGAGAGCAGGGTCATTGGGTCCGGGTGTTCGGTAAGATTCAACTCTTTAATGTGTATTAGACTTGCTGTGCCGTGTAATGCCACGCTGTTTATAAATAAGTGTAGGGGCGTTAGTCCTATTATTGCTTCTATCGCAGTTGTGAGGCAGATCCGAAAGGTTCCGGAAATGCCCAGACATGCCAGACGCTGTACCCTATCGAGCTTTAAAGTGGCGGTCTTTAAAATTATCTCTCTGGTTTTGCTTTTTATACCAAAAATCTTACAGTGATTTGCTCATGGCTCTGAGTAACGACCCTGTTGAGAGGGACCTTCTCTTCTACCTCTCGGCCGTTGATATTTCCTCTAGTTGTCCGGCAACCTACACGACTCGCCGCCGAATTTGGCCTGAATCGCTTCTGGTTGGTGGAGTTTTGACCGTGTTACTGTGCTGTGTTGTGGTTTACCATTTTCTATTCACTTTCAAATACATATCATTTCCTTTCATCCAAAGCGACTATAGGGTACATAACCATCCTTTTTGTTATATTATTTTAAATTACATTAAGGGTATACACTTAAGCTAATAAATTGCTGTGAATACGAATGAGCGAATATTCGCAAATTTTACATTTCATTCACATCTACTCTTCGATTTATGGCATTTTCGATTGGTACCTCTCCCGAAGTTGAACGATTTTGATTCAAATGGAACACTAAAAACTTCTTCGGCCTTTGCTGTCAAAATTTTTATAAGTATTTTTTAAATATATATATATATTTGTTTGCGAATCAATTTGAACACTCAGAATAATAAATCGGCCAAACACAGCCAATTGCACAAAGGCAGAAATCCAGTTTGACACACAATACTATTTGACGTTTATACATATAAACTGAAAGCAAGAAGAAAAATTTTGATTCTATTTATAATAATAATATTTCTTTCATCGTTTGCGCCCTCTATTGCCGAGCAATAGGGGGCATCCTACTTTCCGTAATTGCGCCGTCTGTCGGCAAGAAAGGTGCTTTTCTTCTTGACAGAGGACAGGAAGAAAAAGATGGCTACTTTTTATAAGTTCTTTTTTTGGGAAAGGAGACAAGACGTAATCGTGCAAAAAATTATTAATTAAAAAAAAATATTGTAAAAAGAAGAAATTAATAAACGAAAATAAAGTATAAAAAAAATAATTGATCATATTACAGCATCAGGTGTGGGGTCTTAAGCGGTAATACATATAAAAAACCAAAATGCCACGTGTGACATGACAAGGTATTATTGAGGTACTCCAGGAAGCAAATGTTAAATTTGAAGATACTGCTGTTGTTGCTCTCGAGGCAACCGCTAATGATGATGCGGGGGCTCCCGCTGTCGTTCCTGCTGCTGCCACCACCGCCCAGGTAATCAGTGCGACTGAAGTTCCTGCTGTTGATGCCACTGCTGCCATTCCCGCTGCCGTCTCCACTGCTGTCCCCGCTGCCTCTGCTGCCGACCATGCTGGCGTTACCGCTGTTGGAGCAACTGTTGACCATGCTGTTGAGTTTCCCGCTGCTGGTACCATCGATGCTGTCATTGGTGCTAAGAGACCCGCCATTAGTGTGGTTGAATCATCGGTTGAAACTGCTGTTCGTGGGCTAAGTTGTGATGAGGCCCATAAATTAGAAGAACAGCTGAAAACAACTGCAAAAATAGATCCAAGAATTAGAAACGGCCAGAAGATCCCTCCGCAGTCGAGACGCGTCAAATACGATGGATTAGCTATGGCTGTCCCAAAGTTTAGTGGAGATGACCACTACGATATTATAAAGTGGTTTGTGCAGTTTCACGACTTCACTGATACCTGTGAGTACAGTATGAAGGAAAAGTGTCAAGCGGTTCGTTGGTGTTTTGAAGGAACGGCGAAGCATTATGTCGCCAACCTTGGACTGGTCCCCTATGATGAATTGAAGGCCGTATTTATTGGTATGTTCAAAAGAGCAGTTGCTGGTTAGGGGATTTACCCTTAACTTAGGGCACGAACTCTGAAAACCAATGAATTGTGCTTAAGTTATGTAATATCCATGCAGTCAATTGCATCCAAGTCTAACATCGAAGAGCAGGAGCTGGTGGATATAACTATCGATGACATTCCCGATAACAGCAAAAACGTCACCCTTTTATACGGAGCGGACTCCATTAATGATCTCATCCGCCATATGGATCGTTACGAACAACGTCGGATGAAACCCGGCAGGAGTAGTATTGCTGTCACCGTTAAGCCAAAAGCTGCGGTTGCTGCTGTTCCAGTGAGTAGAGAGAAATAAGATGTTTTAATTTTTCGCAGTTTGGACATTACCAGAGTGCCTGTCCGAAACCAGTGAGTTCACCAGGTTCCTGCTTTACTTGTCACAAAATGGGACACTTCCACCAAGATTGCCCGATGCTCAAACAGAAGAGGGGTTGCAAACAGTCCCTGCGTTTATCAATGGACCCTGTTGAGAACCATAATATACTATTCATGGAAAAGTTAAGGGAGGCATTCATTTATAGTTGTGATCAAAACAGATGCACTAAATTTATAAATTTTTTGTCTCTTCTTGACTCTGGTAGCCCTATTAGTTTAATACAACGTTCAAAAGTTCTAACTTCCGTCATTGTGTCAAATTTAATTACACCAACCAGATTTTATGTATTGGGAAAACCTACTTACGGTATGATTTCATGTAAAGTGCAGTATTTGCAGTGATTTCATGTAAAGTTCCGTAAAGTTGTAATGAAATTAAAATTGTTTCCCTTTTAGTTACTCCAACAATGTCTACGCCCTTAATTCTTGGGCGGGATTTCTTCAAAGCTTTTTACATTCGATTAAAACAATATACCACCTTGATCAAAATGTCACCGGAAAACCCGTGTGGCGCTTGTTGTTCCGATTTGAGTTATGTTTTTTTGTTAAGTTGGTAAATCTGTTGTTGACATTCCCTCTAAATCTTAGCATCATAGCTTGACATTTGCAAAAGTTACGTAGCCAAGAGTACATCTATCTATGTGTGTGTTGGCGATTTTTTACAATTTAAGGAGTGGATTTAAATTTGCAACAACGAACTTGTATTAAATTTAGAGAAAACGGTGATTTACCAGTGGCACGAGCGGTTCAAAAGTGGTCGTGAGTCAATCGAAAACGATGAATGTAGTGGCAGACCATGGACATCGAAAACCGACGAAAACAATGATGGATTAAAAGAAATGTTGCTCATTAACCGCAAATTAACCATCAGAGAGATAGCGGAGGACTTGAACATTGCCTATGGATCAAGACATTTTAGTTAATGATTTGCGTTTCCGTCATGTAGCAACAAAGTTGGTGCCAAAAGACCTCAGTTTCATGCAAAAAAGAGACCGTGTTGACGTCGCAAAAGAGATGATTTGCGAGTCTGAATCCAATCCCACATTCATCAAAAGGATCATTACTGGAGACGAAACCAAAAAAAACACGTCGCTTTCAGTCAAAAAAGAGGGCAATGCTGACGGTTTTCATGGATTGCAACTGTGTAGTGCATCATGAATTTTTGCCAGAAGGCCAGACAGTAAGCAAAGGGTATTATTTGGGCGTTATTAGACGTTTGCGTGAAGCAATTCGCCGAGAGACACCAGAATTGTGGGCAGAAAACTCGTTTATTCTGCAACATGATAACGCACCGTCGCACAGTGCCATCATTATTCGTAATTTTTTGACGAAAAATGCAACAAATACCATCCAACAGCCACCAAATTCACCTAATATGGCTCCCTGTGACTTCTTTCTGTTCAATCGAGTTAAAAAAAACCACTAAGGGGAACGTGTTTCAGCAGCCGAGAGGAAGTAATGGAAAAATCACAGGAAGTACTGTTGAACATACCGAAAACGGAATATAAAAAATGCTGCGGGGATTGAATCAAGCGCAGGTATAAGTGTGTTGCAGTCGATGGGGTTACTTTGAATGGGACAATATAGATTTGGATGAATAAACTTGTACTTTTAATTTTCTGAATAAATCGATGACAAATTTGATAAAATAGAGGAGAATGTTGACGAAAAATTCGAACAAACGGACAGCAAAGTTGAGCAACTGGCAAAAGAGTTCGACACAGTGTGAAAACAGAAACCGCGAGAATGTTCTTTAAGCGGTCCAAGGAGAAAAGAGTTGAAGCCTTCCTCATTCAATGGCCAGACCTCATGGTCTACTTATAAGAAGTAGTTTGAAATGGCTACCTGTGCAAATGACTGAGACAATGAGGAAAAGAGCTTTGCTCTAACAATGACCTCGCACGGTACTGCAACAGAATTGTTGCAAACAGTAGACATCGAAAAGCATAAAGGTTAAGTGACTTTAGTACTGGCTATCAAGAAACACTTTGGGGATAGCCACAAGGTCCAATTGCACATCCGAACGAAGCAACGAGGAGAATCACTGCAGCAACTCCAAGCAGACGTGAGTAGACTGGCATATTTATCATACCCCACCGCTGGCCAGGAAATTATCGACGAAACGGTAAAGGACGCGTTCAGCAGGGAAATTGCAAATTCGAAGCTATGAGTACTGTCAGCAGCTGTCATTCGCTGAAAGGGGAACCACACTTGGCTGGCATATTCAAGGAGGGGCCGGGCAAGGGTAATGTAAAGTGACGTTGTCACATAAGGGTTGCAAAATTCTTTAGACCAACGTTTGATAAAACCGATCGATGAATTGGCTTTAAGAATTATATCATCAATATGCGAACGGAAGTTTAACTCTTTATCGTATAAAATTCCAAGGTCGCGTAGGGATTGAACCTGGGGTACAGGTTGGTCATGCAGAAAATAAGGTCGAGATGGGGATTGATTGGACTTACGAGACAAAGTCATAGATTGGCATTTGGAGACATCAAATTAAAGAAATTTTTTAGACATCAAGTAGAAAACCTATCGAGGTCTTCTTGAAGGAGAACAGAGCCTTGGGGTGAAGAAATAGTTTTGGAGAACTTAGTGTCATCGGCGTAAGTGGATACGGAGCAGTGTTTGATAATCTTCTCAAGATCGTTTATAGTTAAAATAAAAAAGAAGGGGATTTAGATGGCTGCCTTGTGGGACACCAGAAGTGGCTAAAAACTGGGTTGAGAAGGCTGACCTAAAGCGAACGCTATAGTAACGGTTCTCCAGATAAGAAGATATCCATTTTAACAATATGGATGAATAACCGAGGGAAGAAAATTTGAAAAGGATCAGTTGATGTGATATTTTATCGAAGGTTTTAGCGAAATCTGTAGCAATAACGTCAATTTCGTTGCCATTTTCTAGAGCTGAAAGCGTAAAGGATACGAATTCAACTAGGTTTGTAGTAGTTGTCTACCTTTTAGAAATCCGTGCTGTCTGTGTGATATAAGTGACTTGCACTGAAAGCTTAGAACTTCCTATAAAAAACTTTCTAACATTTTAGGTATGTGAGAAAGCTTACCAATGAGATGGTAGTTGGTTGCTTCATTCTTTGATCCCTTTTTGTGAACCGGGGTTATGAAAGAGGTCTTCCAAACTTGGGGGAATTCCCCTTGTGTGAGGGACAGATGAAAGAGGGAGGAAAGTGGGTGCGAAAGATTGGAGGCACACTTTTTGAGAAATATTACTTGGAGCCCATCTGGACCAGATACAAATTCATCATTGAGATTTTGTAACTTAGGGTGGGATCAAAAGGTTGAGATAGAGAGGGGCCAATGGAGAAATTGGAAAGGTACTTGAAATAGATGGAGTCGGATACAAAGAGGTTGTCTGCAAATGACTGTTTAAAAAAGTTTGCAAAATAGTTGGCAATAATATGTGGGTTGGTCGATGATATATTATCGAACGAGAGAGAGGGGGGATAACCGTCTGATTTTCTTTTGTAGTTGACGAATTGATAAAATGTCTTAGGATCGTTGATAAGGTTGGTCTGCGCTGTGTCAAGAAAGCGCTGATAGAGGCAGTTATAGAGCTGGGTGAATTGCAGGTAAGTTCCAAGATAGTTAGAGTAGTCATAATAAGAATTTGTGCGAAGAAAAACTGCCCATAATTTGTTTCTTCTGTTTCGTAAAGAGTGAAATCTTCTGTTGTACAATGGAGGGGAAATACGAGGGGCGTTCAACATATTCTCGGTATCGGGGTGAAGCTGTGGTTGTATATATAAATTGACTTATTTATCAAGTAATACTATTATTTCAGTGCATTCGTGTAAAATTTCATATAAGTGTGATTATTAATTCGCGTTTTATCTCTAGTTAAACAGAATCATAATGGCAACTGAGACGATGATGGTGAAAATTGAGCATCGCGCTGTAATTAAATTTCTCACTAAGCAAGGAAAAAGTCAAAAACTATTCATGAAGAGATGGTGGCTGTTTACCAGGGTTCCGCACCTTCATTATCAACTGTGCAAAAGTTGTCAAGTGAGTTCAAGACAGGCAGAGAGAGCATTGAAGACGACCCCCGCTCCGGCGCCCCGGCTACTGCTTGTACGGGAGAAAGCATCAAAGAAGTCGAAAAACTTGTTCTTGAGGATGACCGAATAAAGGTGAAAATGATGGCAGAGGTCACCAAGCTTTCAATTGGTACCATTCACAACATTCTTCATGACCATCTTAACCTTTCAAAGGTCAGTGCAAGGTGGGTGCCACGAATGCTCACAGCGCCTCAGAAAAAAGTGAGAATCGCATGCTGTAGAGAGCTTTTGGAGATGTGTAGTGAGAACGCGGACGGTGTTATGGATCGAATTGTTACTGGGGACGAAACATGGGTCCACCACTATGACCCTGAAAGCAAACAAGAGCAAACAGACCCCCCGAAGAAGTTCAAAGTCACTCCGTCTGCCGGGAAGCTCATGGCCACAGTTTTTTGGGACTCAAAGGGAATCTTGCTCATTGAGTACAAAAAAAAAAGGTGGAACCATCAACGCCACATCCTACGCTTCCACTTTGCATAATTTGCGGGAGGAAATTAAAAAGAAAAGACGTAAACTCGTAGCGGGTGTGTTGCTTCTTCATGACAACGCTCCTGTTCACACGGCGCGAGTTTCCAAGGTTGCTGCGCGAGATTGTGGTTTCGAAGAAATCCAACACCCACCCTATAGTCCAGACCTTGCCCCTAGTGATTATTCCGGATTTGAAAAAATGTCTTCGTGGAAAAAGATTTTCGGATGATGAAGAACTCAAGTCGGCAATAAATGGGTATTTTGCAGAGAAAGAGGAAATTTATTTCTTTGAGGGTTTAAAAAAGCTTATCTCAAGATGTAACAAATGCATTGATGTTAGGGGAGATTATATTGAAAAATAAAAACAATTTAAATTGAATTCGCAATTTCCTTCATATCGATACCGAGAATATATCGTAGATGATGTTTTATGCCATGAAAAGGGGACGTAGAGAGAAATGGAATTAAATATTTCACTGTAGAAAATGGAGATAGCATCAGATAAGGATCGGTTGGCAAAATCAAAAAAACATTTGCTAAGATAGGTATTGATTTTGCGAAAATTAGCTTTATGGAAGTTGTAAGAAGAGATGGTAGTTGAAGAAGTGGGCTGAGATGGAGAGTTATGGAAAAATGAGAGAAGAAGGTGTTGAAAATTGTCGACAGTTGATAGGATAAAGGGACACAAAGTTACTGTGGAGTTAATAGGATCACTAGTGAAAATAAGGTCTATTTGCCTACCGATAGAATTAGGGACGTCACTTACTTGGCACAGGCTTGAGTCAGTTATGCTATCAACGAAAAGACATTCCTTGGATGAACTGGCGTTTGACGCGGTAAAAAATAAGTGATCATCCGATGGAATCCACTTTACCTGGGGCAGATTAAAGTCACCAAAGATAAGGGTATCGTCGATGGAATCACTTAGGTCAATTAATTGGTCAATTGCTTTAATAGCAAGGATGTAGGATTCAATAGGTTGAGCTGGGAGAAGGTAGCAACACATAACGTACAGGGACCTGTTGCGAAATGTTATTTTAATTGAAACAAAGTCAAGTTTAACAGAAGAAGAGATAGCGATGAGAGAAGAATTGGGGTTATTGTAAATGGCAAGTAGGACACCTCTACATGGAGAATCAACTCCATGGAAAGATGGAAATAGCTCCTGGCTCTTTATGTCGGGGATCAAATTGGTTTCTGTAAGACCATAGACGTCGAAAGAGATACCGTGTGATTTAGACAAGACAGCACGAGTTTTAAAGCGCAAGCCTCTTACGTTTTGGTAGTAAAATGTAAAAAGTAGTTTGTTGCGTGGAGGAGTGCCAAATTGGAGTGTAGATGAGATGCAGGCAAAGAAGGCAAGTTCGGAACGAAAAAATATGTCGTGGTCAGTTCGGCTGCGCTGAAGGTGAGAAACTCTTTTAGAGTGTACATAGCTGCGGAAAGCAGCAAGGTCATCCGCAACCTTTTGAGGAGGTGTGTCGAAGATTTCGTGGTTCCAGTTGTAAAGCTTTCTGAGACTAGTTATATCCGTAGGAAGGCGTTCCTGTTGGATGGAGACCATGACACTTGTTTTCGTTTTTCCCTCAAAGCAAACAGAGTCGGATTTTTCGTAAAGATATTCGATAAAGAGACGTATATTTTCGTATATCTTTTTATCCCTTAGCCTAGAGAGAGCGTAACGGCATTCTGCGGCGTCTATTCTTTTGGGTCAATTTAACGTTAGGCGGCGAAAGGGGATCAAAAATAGGGACTGGGGCCCGTGAAACCGAGGGAGAAGGCGAGCTAGAAGCGAGATTTGAGATATGCGAACTGATAAAGTTTGGGTATTTGGCTCCTGTTGTAAGGTCAAAATTGGGAAAGCAGTTGTTATTATTCGTGGGAGGGGGTGTGGTTGGTTGAGCAGTGACGGTATCAGGGGCAGGGGTTAAATTGAATGAAACGCGTTGGGGCTTGGATGGAAGAGAGGCACTTGGTGCTTTTGTGGAGATACGTGAAGAGGGTTGCTTAGGGATATAAACGGGATGGGAAAAATTGGGAAATATATTGGTTTTAAGACTCCAGTTGGGGTCAGGTTTTGAATGTGGATGGGGAATGGATATGGGTGATTTATAATTATTTTTTGATGAGAGGTTGCTTCGTTTCTTTTCTACGTTTTTGTTGGTTGGTTGATTCGTCCATTTGGAGACCCGCATCTTTCCTAGGTTAAGGTTGGTGTTGGATGGGTTAACAAATAACCATTCGTATTTAGCCGGTAAATTAATTTTGATATTCCGTTTGTTTTTTTGGTGAGATGTTGGGAATATTGTGCATTGGCTGATGGTAATGCCATACCTCCAAGCAACATCTGCATAATTTGGAGCACCTTCGATAAGTAGGGTGGTGAACATCTGATTCGTTGTGCGGAGTCGGTCTAGCCTGCCTTGCCACTCTGAGGGTGTCCACGTCATGTTAAATTGTGTAACAAGTTTCCATGGGGCGGCGACGGGAGGGGTTGGCGTTGGAGCAATTATATCACCATTAGATTTTTGGAACGATGGGCTAGTGCGAGGATTTGGAGTTTGAGTTGTCGGCACTGGATGTGGCAATGATTCGGCTTCAGTTTGTAACAATTCAGCCAAAATTTAAGTATTGTAACTGTTGTGCGGTGGGGGATGGGTTGGAGGATCATCAATTTTGTGGCATACTGTCCCAATGAGATTATCTAAATCATTCAACACTGTTCTATCCGTGGTGAGTTCGTCATTAAGCTCACTGATTTTAACGAATATGATATCAAGTATGGACCCGTAATGATTTGAGGGTTGGTGATAGTTTGTTGCAGGTTCGGGATAGAGATTGGATGTGGATGTATTACCCGAAGGAGATCGAACAGTTGGTTATGTAATTAATAAAATCAAGATGTACGAAGACAAGGAAAAGGACGAGGATGTGTACAAATACAAAAAATAATACTGGAAATTAAAATGTATTTAAAAGTGAAGTGAAAAAGGACCAGACGTATTATAGATGCCAAAAACTTGGACATATTCAGTACGAGTGCCCAAGCCAGATAAACGTTGGAAATGTATGGAGAGGCTGGAGAGGAGGAAGACAGCAGCAAGGATGAGGAGACACACGATATCAGCTCCAGCAGCAGCGAGATGACAGCTTCTATAGAAGAGGCAACAGCAGCCACAGAGTTGGAGGTGCAGGTCAACGAGGACGAGGCTATCAACAGCGGCAAGATAGTCAGAGTTTGGAGCAAGGAAAAATGATCTTCGCAACAGAGGTAGTAACTGCAGTAGGTTACAATGTTGAGGTAAATGATTGTAAGAATAAATAAAAATAAAAAATAAAGAAATAAAGAATGGGTTTTAGACAGTGGATGCACTGATCATATAATAAATAATGATAAATATTTTATAGAATCAAAAAGACTTGAAAAACCGGTCAATGTAAAAATAGGTGAAGGTCGTGCATTGAAAGCAACTAGCGTAGGTAATATAATAACAAAATTTGTGGCAAATAATAATGAAACAGAAGTGGAACTTAAAGATGTATTTTTTGGATGTATTTTATGGATAAAAATCTTATGAGTTTTGGAAAAATTACTGATAAAGCTAAAATAGTATCAATGGGCAACACCTCAAAAATGTACACGCTAGAAAATAAGTTGATAGCCGTAGCTAACAAAGTACATAATTTGTACAAAATAAATAGTTTTTTTGAGAATAATCAAAATCACTTAACAGAAGTTTATAGTAAGAATATGACTCTGAAAGAAAGATATCATATCATTATTATAGTAGGTCACGTAAATTTTGGATATTTGAATATTTTGAGTAAAAATAATTTAGTTGAAGGTTTGCCGAATAATTTAGAAAGTGAGCATTTGAAGTGTGCTACATGCATACAAAATAAAATGATTAATACTGCTTTTGAAAATGATAGACATACAGCAAAAGAAATAGCTGAAAATATTAATGCAGATGTAAATGTACCGCATTCTCTAGTAGGTTATATGGGTGAAAAATATTTTTTGATTTTGATTGACGATTTTAGTAAAGCCGGAAAAGTTTACCCTATTAAAGAAAAAAATGAAGTTTATAAACTATATTGTAGCATACGCTAATCAATTAGAAAATTTAACAGGAAATAGAGTAAAGCAATTGGTATGCGATTTAAAGTGGGTCTATACAAAGAAAAAAATGAAGTTTATGACTGTATTGTAGCATACGTTAATCAATTAGAAAATTTAACAGGAAATAGAGTAAAGCAATTGAGATGCGACAACGAGCGGGAATTTCTAAATAAATATATATATAATTTTGCCAAACAAAAGGGAATCTATATTGAACCGTGTCCTCCCTACGTTCACGAGTTAAATGGAACGGCGGAAAAGTATAATAGATCAGTAATGGATACAGCTAGATGTTTATTATCCGATGCGAAGATACATAAAAGATTTTGGCCAGAGGTAATTAAAACAGCAGTTTATTTGAAGAATAGAACACTAGCGAATACAGTTGAAAAAAAAACTCCGTATGAAATAATGATGGGACAAAAACCAGATATTAGAAATTTGAAATTATATGGAAGCAAAGTCTTTGTAAGAGTTCCAGAGGTCAGAAGAAGAAGTAAATGGGATAGGAAAGCTGATCTAGGTCTTTTAGTTGGATATGAAAACGTAGGTTATAGAGTTTTAATTAACAATAAAGTAATTATAGCTAGACATGTAGATATAATTGAAGAAAATATTAAATTAATTGGATTTAAAGATAACGACGAAATTAATGACAATGATTCAATTGAAAGTAGCGTTATTCCGGAACTTCATAAGGAAAATGAAAATAACGAGCATACAATAAACCTTCCTAGTATTAGTGACGAAACTTTACCAGTAATGAGAAGGTCAGAAAGAATCAAAAACCCTGTAAGCAGATATGGAAGTCCAATATCAAACTGCATTTATGTAAATTACGTTCGTGTGGAGAGTCCAGAAACATATAATGAAGCAATAAATAGTAAAGATAGTGAAGACTGGCGAGAAGCTATGAACAAGGAAATTGAATGTTTAAATAAAAATGACACATGGATATTAGTTGCGAAGCCGAAAGATAAGAAGATATTAGATTTAAAGTGGGTCTATACAAAAAAGGGTGATAATAGATTTAAAGCTAGAATTGTAGTAACAGGGTTTCAGCAAAAAACAGTACTGGACGACATTTATTCTCCAGTAGCTAGAACACAGACGTTGAAAATACTGTTAAATTTCTCTATACAAAACGAACTTGCGATAGATCAAATGGATGTTGAGTCAGCGTTCCTAAATGGAAAAGTAAAGTCAGAGGTGTATGTAAGGCAACCTCTAGGTTACGATGATCAGACAGGCAGAGTGTTTAAACTAAAGAAGGCTTTATGTGGTTTGCGAGAAAGTCCACGGACATGGTATGAGTGTTTAGATGAGTTTCTAAAGACAATAGGGTTTAGGCGAAGTAAAATTGATTATTGTCTATACTATATGCAAAGCAGTAATATTAAAGTTTATTTGATATCTTTTGTTGATGATTTATTAATTTGTAGCAAAAATAAAGAAATGATTGAAATAATAAAAAGAAAACATTGAAGTTTAGAATGAAACATATGGGTCTATTAAAAACTTATCTAGGTAGAAATATTGAGTATTTCACAATCATACTCAATTATGAAAATAGTTCAAAAGGATTATATTGAATCGTTAGCGAATAAGTACGAAATTTTAGATGCAAAACTATATGCGACTCCAATGGAGCAGAACCTAAAATGTGAACCTGCCTTATCAGTATCAAATGATGTCAAATATAGAAATTTGATTGGAGCACTTTTATACATAAGCTCAAGTACTAGACCAGATATATGTTACTGCGTGAATTATTTAAGCAGGTTTCAAAATTGTTACGATCTAAGGATATTAAAATATTTATATTATAGTAAAGATTTAAAATTGAAATACGAAAGAAATGAAAAGTTGGATATACTCGTATTATATTGTTATGTTGATGCTGATTGGGTATATCCCCTATAGTAGATAGAAAATCTACAACGGGATATGTTATAAGAATGAATGGTAATGTTATATTTTGGAAATCAAAAAAAACAAGATATTGTAACCAAATCATCCACAGAAGCAGAGTATGTAGCTCTATCTATATGTGTGAGTGAGGTTAAATTAATAAAAGACTTGTTAAGAGAATTTGGAATTGAAATAAAAAATCCAATGAAAATAATGCTGGTGCTGTTAGTATAAGTAAATATGGAAATCTAACTAAAAATTCGAAGTATATTGAAACACATTATTATTTTGTAAATGAAAATTATTTGATAGGAATGATTGATGTGATTAAAATAGAGTCAGAACAGAATGCAGCAGATATCTTTACTAAGTCTTTAGGACGAACTAAATTTGAAAAGTTTAGAGAATATTTAAAATTGTGTTCTGATTACTTAAGGAAATTAAATGAAAAAGAAAATTTTTGGAAAAGCTAAATTTAAGGAGGCGTGTTGATTTATGAATAAATTTAGCAAGTACAACAGTGTACTCGTATATATACATATATGTACAGGTTGAGTACCGATAGAGGTAGTCGTTGTGTAAAACTCTCTCGTGATGGGCATGCATCCTAGCTCTTTAGTTATACTAAAATTTGGACTATGAATAAAATTGAAATGAAATAAACTTAATTTAATTTGCCAATCTACAATTTTAGCAGTATCATTTTTCATCTTTTGTTTCTTTCTACAGTCTCGAAAGTTTTTTATAAATTTATAAAATACAAAAATTATTATAACAATTATAAACAAAACTATTATTATCCACAGTATAGGTTGTTTTTCAAGTATTTCTCTTATAGAATTAATCATATTAATATTTTCAAATTTTAGTTTTTAGTTTTCAGACTCAACATATCTGATTACATCATATTTATTTATATTACTTGTTTTTAAATAGTTAGTAGTAATTTCTGTTGGGTTGTCAAAAGTTATGTTATCAATTTCAGTTTTATTTTGAAAGATTACTAAATATGTGCCATCTAATTTATGGCCATCTATTGTGTGGTTACCGTAAATTAATATGGTTAATAATTTCTAAATTTTCGTTATTTTCTCTTATTTTGATACATTTTCCTTTTTATTATTTAATAGATGTGACAGACATGATCTTTTATATATGAGTTTACAAAATGTAGTTCTTAATTCTAATTTACAAATTTCGACATTGAAGTATTCATTTTTACATTTTATAATTGATTTCCATCCTTTCGGCTTATGGCTTTTGTTTCATATACGATTAAAAAAAAAATTTAAATAATCGGATATTTTACATAAATTATAATTAAATTTTTATTTAAAATGTTTTGTGTTTCCTGCATTAATATTTCTTAATATGTTAAATGTGTAATATGGAAGAGTTCATTATATTCTTTATAAATTACGGCGTTTCCATTTTCGATCAAGATGCAGTTATCCCGAGTATAATCAATAATTTCTAAGGACACAAATGTCGTCAGTATGAAAGTTGTTATGAAAAATATTTTCTGTAATAAAATATAAAAATTAAGTTTCAATATTGTCTTTATGAACTATTCTATTGTTTTGAAATATGGTGTTTGGACTTTACCTATTTCCTAAATCGTCTTTAATTTTTTGTTTTTTATATTTAGACAAAAGTTTATTTCTACCACCTATGATTTTCTCATAAATAATATCGTTTTGTTTATATTTTTTAATATTTCTGTTTTTATTATTCCTAGTTAGCATTTTATCTTCGGCTACCGAAAGTTTTAGTTGCACTTCATTGTGGGGTAATACATATATTATAAAAGACGTCATAAGGTTTAAGAATGAATACTTTTATTGTATTGCTGTTCAGCTCTAAATATTGATTCTAGATCACTTATTAAATGAAATTCTTGTTTGATACATCTTGCAATTTGAATAACTGTAGAATGAACTCTTTCGTGGTACTATGTTTATCATAATAATATATTTTTATTTCTAATCGTTGCGTTAATGTTTTCAATTGTGCTGTTGTGAAGGCTGGTTCATTATCAACAGTTATTTGTTTTGCGTCTGGAAAACTTTGCAATAATTCTAAAAATTTCTCATCTAACTTCGTTTTATCTTCGATTAATTTTATTATTAAAAACTTTGAATAGGAATCGATACAGGTTAAAAATTAAAATTTTTGAGCGAAAAATATGCCCTCTTTTTGGGATTGGAACCTCTCCAATTGGTATTTTTTGAGGGCACCGGTCGTATTTATTTCTATTACAGATCTCACAATTTCTTACATATTCCTGATGTTGTTTATTTATTTCAGGTCAATAATACGAGGCATGGATTTGTTTTAAATTCTGTTTATGGTTTCTATGTGCTCGAGTATGTGTTTGCTAAATTATTGCACTTTAATCCTCTCTATTTGTTATATCTAATCCACTACGTTGGTAGTGGCTGGTTTATAAATTATTTTCGGGGCAAATTCTTCTATGAATGCGTGCCATCTCTTCATTTTTGCATGAGGGTTACGAATTGAGACTGCAAGAGTTAAAGGTTGGTGATCTGTATGGATATCTAAATCTGAATTTCCATAAAGATAGTTTCTCAATGTTTTCAATGACCAAACGATAGCGTAAAGCTCTTTTTCGTTCGTTGCATAATTTTGCTCTGTAGGATTTAATGTTTTCGATATAAATATAATAGGTTTATTCTCTTGGGTTACGATACCGCCAATAGCATTATTAGAGGCATCTGTGGTTAGAACAATTTTTTTATTAAAATTTGGTTGTGCCAATTCTATTTGATTAATCAAAAAAAAATTTTATTTCTGACAAGCTAAAATACCGTCTTGGTCCAATTTTACTTCTATTTTTTTGGACAAATATTGCTAGATTTTTCGGTTTTCGCCAGCTAAGTGTTTTGTTAGAGGTTTAACTTATGACGCCTAATTCTGAAAGAATTTTCTGTAATAGCCTAAGACACTTCTGAGTTGTCTTAGTGTTGTTGGTTTTGGATATTCGGATACTGTTTCTACTTTTCTGGGATACATTTTAATGATATTATGTCCAACAATGTAGCCTAAAAATTACACTTCTGTTTGGTAAAATGTTGATTTTTCTAATGATATACTCGTATTCATGTTTGTGATTTTTAAAGTTTCAAACACTTTATTTAGATTTTCTACATGTTTTTCCATGACAAAACTTTCCTATATACTCTCGCAAAATATCATCCATTGCCCGTTGAATGGTGTTTTTTTTTAATCCAAATGGCATTCTTGAGAATTTATATTTTCCAGTATTGACGGAAAATGATGTGTTAGATCCTAGATATATATACATACGTTTATAGAAATTTGAATTTTATACCCGCACAATTGTAAGCTGTGGAATATTTATAATTATAACACTTTGTAAAAAACATAGAAATTTTGAATTTACCGCCAATCGCGGTGACCACCATATTTGTTATATGCGATGTTTTAAATTATGTAGAGAAGACCACTTACTTATCATGCCACATTTCATAATAAAGTTAGTTGCCTGAAGAACTCATTATCACTCGCTGTAGTAATTCTTCCTTAGTAAAGGATATATTCGGTAGTCTAAACTATAATCAACTAAGATTAATCTATCAATCAAAGATAGAAATCTCGAGTTGGCGTTGTGAAAACCCTCGCAGCGTACATGATGTTTTTTCCATATGTGATTCATTCATTCGTATTTGGTGAAAACCAGATGCTAAATCTATGGTTGAGAAATATTTAAACTTTCCTAAATTAGAAAGTATAACATTTGTATCGGGAATTGGATATCGATCCGATACAGTCTTTTCATTCAAATTTTATAATCAACCACCATTCTTAGTTTTGAGGTATTAATGAAGATGGGACACTCATTAATACCTTTTTTTGGTACTACCCAAATAGGTGAGTTATATGGACTCTTACTAGGTCGAACGATTCTGTCATTCAACATTTTATTAATTTCCTTATTAACAAAGATATTTACAGAGAAAAGATATGGATATTGTTTACTCCATATAAAAATTTCAACAATTGTCACAATTTCGGCCTTTACATCTGTCCTGATTAATACATTTGTATTTATATTCGCATTCATTGATTCTATTTTGTCAAAAATCTCATTCCCAAATTCTTCGATCTTATTTTTAATATTTCCGTTACCTTTGTCAGCTTTTACTTTGAAATTATTGGATTTCAAAGCGTTCGAATTACTTTAGATGACTTTCCTGTTGATTCATACTTTTAATAGATTTCTCATAGTTTTCCTCTGAAATATATATTTGTTCAGGTTTTCCCTGATGAATTCAGATTTTATTTTGATATTAGAAAGCCTTTAAATATTAAAACCAATTATCAAATCGCTTTCTAAGTTTGCTAATTCGTAGAACTGCAGAAGATTATTGCTCACTATATTGGGTTCTAATGACATAATCATTTATGGTTTTTACCCTTTCCTTAGTTCCTAGCTTATATCTATTGGATAAAATATTAGGCCTACAATAGCAACTTGTAGCGCCATGTCTAACATGTCTAACATTTTTAGACATTTTCTTGATTTGTCGCTATATCGGAAGATCTAGGGCAATTGAGATGCTCGTCTAAAAAAGAGCTCTTATTTAAATTTTTTTTTTTTTTTTTGATTTTTTATAGGAGGTAGTGTATTATGTTGTGCACTTTCATATTGTCGTTTCTCGTTACGAAAATTAGACTGTTGGCTTGCATTCCAATTTTGCCTGTTTGGATTTTGATTCCAGTTAGGCTTTTACCTGCGGAGTTCTATTGCAATGAAAATCATTTTGTATTTTGAGCTGCTAAATTAATTAATTCTGTGAATTAATTTGCTCATGACGATCCCCTTCAGAAAATCTTAGGTTATTCTGATTCCTGGGATTCGCATTATTTTGATGGTTCTGAGACCTTCTGAATTGTAGAGCGAAATTCTCATATTATTCGATTCTAGCTCCTGAGCTTTTACCTAGTACATTGGTAAATCTTCTGGAGATAAAGAGAACAATATATTTGAGAATGGAACGTTCAGCCCTGTAATAAATATTCTCAATATATTTCTGCGATTTGTGTTGTTTAATTCTCTGGTTAGTGCACTATTTGTAGCATTGGTCATTATTGTTTTGTTTATAAGTTGTGTCAATTTCTTATTGATACCATTATAAAATTCTATCAGTAATGAATTTCGTTGACGAAGGATACTCAATTCCTTATCGATTATATTATCCGAATAAGCGAAATCGAGCCTGCTTATAATTGCTTCAAAGTCTAAAACAGTGCCATGATTCGTTAAGACGTCATTGGCGTTATGTATTATTTTATTTCTAAGAATAGTTACCGCAGCGAAATACCTTCGACTACCCTTATTATATTAGGCCAGAGAATTCTTAGTAGCTTCGCTCCAACTAGCATAAGTACTAGCGTTTCCGCTGAAATCCGGCAAGAATTTTATTACGTCTAATGACTCGTAATACTTTCGTCTATGTTTTATGGCTCGTATTCGGACACATTCCTGAGCTGATTCCTGAGACTATCTATTCTAGCTTTAAGGGAAGCTGTGTTGTTAGTTTATTAATTGAGAGATTAGGCTAACATTACTATACATTGGAATTCATATAAATATGTGTGAAATCATATTAAGCAATCTGTTAAGATGATCAGCTTTGCAGAAAACAGTGTACGCAGCAATAATATGTATACGCTTGATTATTAGAATGTGAAATCATATGTATATTTTCAACATCCTCCCGCCACGAGTCTTAACTTCGTTCATTCACCTCTAAAGGATAAAGCAGCTGAATTGGCCTTCGCAAAATAGTGCCGTTAGAAAGACGAATCTCACAAGCCCGTACCTTACCATCCCTTCCAGAAAAACTCTTATCAACTATTGCTAGATGCCAAAGTGTTCGAGGTAACGATGAGTCCTCCACTAGTACAACATCTCCAACCTGTATATGAGATCCCATCGGATTTTTGATATGATGTAGTGAACGGAGTTGATGAAGATACTCTTTGAACCACCATCTCTTAAAAGTAGCCAAGAACTGAAGGCGCTCTTTCCATTGCTTGCGTAGCTCCTTACCAGTTCCATATTCATATGAGTTGTTTGAAGTTTTTAAAGTACCTTGAAGAAACTTTGCTGGATAAGTGGTTCCAATGATCCAATGGGTCATCGCTCAAATATGTTAATGGACTCGCGTTTACAACACCCTCAACTTCTACGAGCAAATTTTGTAACTGGTCCATACTTAACGTTGCACGTCCTATAGATTTTCTAAGCGCTGATTTTACCACACCAATCATACGCTCCCAAAAGCCTCCCCTCCATGGAGCTCGTTCCACAATGATTTTCCACTTCATTCGGGAGTCGCTTAAGAAACCCAAAAATCGTTCATCATTCCTCAGATTACAAAGTTGTCGTAGCTCGGATACCGCCTTCTTGAATGTGGTTGCATTATCAGAATAAATGATACGAGGACCTCCGCGCCGTGCAATAAATCGTCTTATGGCAAGAAGACAACCGACAGCAGTCAGGTCGTTAGTGCATTCAATGTGTACAGCACGTACGGCTGCACAGGTAAACAACAGAACATAAAGCTTCCTGCGTTGATTTGCAGCAGCTGTTATGTATAGTGGGCCGGCAAAGTCCACTCCTGTTACCTGAAATGGTTTGGATAAAAGGATTTGGTCTTTAGGAAGCGGCGCAAATGCTTGGGAAGCTGGTTTGCTTCGGAGAACTTTACATACAAAACAATTTTTAATTATAGTTTCTATCAGCTGCCTTCCCTTCAAAATCCAGAATTTCGAGCGTAATCGAGTCACAACTATGGAACGTTCTCTCGTGTAAATCGATAACTATAAGTTTTGAAATATGGGATGGGCAAAATAATGAGAGTACTGTCTGCCACATGTTGAAGACGCCCACCAACTCGCAAGCACTGATCAGAATCGTCTAGAAATGGATAAAGAGTTAGTAATTTTGAAGCAGATGACATACCCTTTTTTCTTTGAAGAGCTGAAATTTCCTTAGAGAATTGCTGCCATTGTACTTGCTTAACCCAGTACATTTCAGCGCTGATGATTTCTTCTGCTGACAGATGCTTCGTAAATTTACGCTTGAACCGAAATATATGAATGGCTTGAAGAATGTAAGCTATGATACACAGAAGACGTCGCCAAGTACTAACATTTTCGCTATTGAAAAGTGGTTCAAAACACTGGGAGTTCCCATCATCCAAATTTTGAGCTTCATCCTCTTTGGACTGAGAACAAACCAAAACAATATCAGTCTTTTGACAGTCCCAATTTCCTTCATTTTCCTTCAACCAGTAAGGACCGTGAAACCAAAGCTGTGAACTTATGAGAGATATGGCAGTAATACCTCTTGTTAAAAGGTCTGCTGGGTTTTCTGAATCAGGACAGTGTCTCCAACACGAAGGCTCGGCTAAAGTTCTTATTTCTTGAACTCGATTCTGGACAAAAGCCTTCCAACGCTTTTCTACTCCCATTATCCAGTACAAAGTAATTTGGGAATCGGTCCATAAAAACACAACTTCAAATTTGATTCGCCGGTTGTTTCATAGAAAAGCGCATAATCGTGCAGCAATTAATGAAGCAGTCAATTCCAACCTTGGAATAGTAAGTCCACTTTGGTTATTCGTCTTTAATGGGGTAATTCTACTCTTAGCACATATGAACTGCACTGATACTTCTCCATTATCTTGTACAGTTCTCACATAAGCAGCTGCTTCAAAGGCATACTGGCTGGTATCTGCAAAAACGTGGACTTGATTTGAATGGTTGTTCGCTATGAAATAGCGGGCTTCTTTTATTAATTCCCGAATCGTTCCCCCAATAATAAAGGGACTGCACTTAACACCGAATGTTAGACGCGTCATTCGATACGTTTTGATGACAGGTAAATTTTTTTCATTAACAATTTTGTCGGAAAACCCCAAAAAACGATGGTTATCTCGATCTGAAGGGTAAAGTATTACTTGCAGAAAAGCCTTTTCGATGTCAGCTATCAATCCCACCTTTCCAACACGAAAAATCAATAGGATGACGACGAGATCAGTTAAAAAATTATCCCCAACCTCAAGCAAATCATTAAGCGACCTACGGTTAGGTGCATGTGCTGAAGCACCAAATACGATGCGTAGCTTCGTTGTTTCCTTATCCTCTCGGTACACACGTCGGTGAGGCAGATAGTATACCCGATTTCCTTCCACCATTCTTGCTGGAGAACTTTCTGCGATACCATTGGACAGCATTTCTCTCATGCAAGCGTCATACTCAGCGATTCTCCCAGCTGAGCAAAGTTTTCGAATAAGTGACCGCATTCGTACCAAAGCGACCGTTTGATTGTGGTGTAGGACTTCGTTCATAGTTTTCCATGGAAGAGATCGTTTTCGTTTTTCGTTTTTAATGCATTTTATTTTATTCATCTTAAATTTACTGAACTTACATGCTAACAGAAAAAATGCTTAAATGCTAGCTTATTATAACTTAATTAACTTATTCTAACTTACTGGCCCAAAAAACGGGCGCTCTAAGCTAAACTATAATATATTTTTATTTTATGTCTTTCGACGTCTAATTTACAATTTTCAATCTTAATTACTGTTGATTAACATCTATTAAAGTTAAACTAAGAAAAAATTAATTGTTTAAGAAAAAACTTAGTAACTGGGCATTTTTTTGTGATTACATAAAACTTATACTAAAGGTATAAATACTTAAACTACTTAAACTAACTATTTTTGCTAACTTATACTAAGCCTTAAACTACTTAGTCTAAATATACAATCTAGTCTAACCTAATTGTTAGCAAACTTCAAGTTGCTAACCTAACAGTAAGCTAACCCAAGGTTGCCAACCTTCATACCTTAAAACTACCCTAACCTATGTAAGCCGGCCATTTTCTAAACATAGTATGGGAAATATGGCCCACTTTGCCTTCTGACTAGCCTAACCTGGATTTGAAGGAAACGACGAAGAAGTCGGGTCTTCTTCATCCAACCACCAAATATTTTGGTTTTGAAACCGCCCTGCTAAACCTGAGACGTTCAGTACTGCCGTGTGCGACGACTCTGTTGTAGATGAGTCGCCCCTCACCCACTGCACGAGCTACGTGGAAAATTGGCGGCACCGCAAACCTATCCTGGATCAGCCCTTTCATGTCTAAATAGAGGTACGCTTCAGGGGGCACGAAGCCTTTCAAGCGCACACTCTCATGATATACTCGTAAGTAGTTGGGGTAGTAGGATCCAGATATCAGGTTATTGGACGAGGTCATTGCTCTCGCAATATGCCCTCGAGTCAACTTAATAGCGAAGTTGTCCACTCTTATTAGATTCGCCCTGTTGTATAAAACCTCATTGGGATAGAATTTTATGTATTCCGATTCTGGTGTTCTGTAAAGGTGAAGACAAACCCTAAGGCAAGCCCTCTCAAACACCCGAATCTTTTCCATTAAGCTCGCTCTCACGTTGAACCACACGGGACACCCATATACGAGCATGGGCCGGATGAGGGCCATTTAGCAGATAACTTTCACCCTCGCATTGAGTTGGCTGCTATAAAACAGCCTCCTTGTAAGGGCAAAAGCACCTTTGGCCCTGGCCAGAGCAGCATCTACATTCTTGTTAAAATATAGATATTGTTCTAGCCAGATCCCAAGGTATCTGACTACATTTCGACAAGCAAGTGGCTGGCGGTGTTGTCCAATGATCGAGAATTTTCGCCAATTCTTTCTGGTGTCCCTAGAGGCACCAGACAACGGCGTTCTAAATAGAATGGTTTTAGGCGTCGCAAAATCGCCTATTTTGCTCGAAGTCACGTTGCAAAAGCATGTTAATGACCTCAACCTTTGGACCTGTTCTGTACGCTATCAAGTCATCTGCATACGCTATGCTATGGGGAAGTGAACCTATCAAATCGCTTGTGTAAATGTTGAATAAGATCGGCGAATTAACCGCACCTTATTGCAGACCGTTTTTAATGTGAAATGTCCCAACAGAAGTCGCATCGCCATTTTTCACGATGAACTGTCTGCTGCTGAGCATATTATGAAGAATATACAAAAGTAGTTTACTGATGCCCAGTCTGGCCAGCCTGTAGAAAAACCCCTCTAACCATACGGTGTCGAAGGCCTTTTCCAAGTCAACCAGACAGGCCCCAGTACACTGGTTTTTGCTTTTATTCCATTGGATATCTGACACCAGCTTAGACGCGGCATGTATGACATCATGCCCCGCCTTGAAACCGAATTGATTTTCCGGAACTATATTCCATGGAAGAGATGCTTCGAATCGATTGCCCTTTCTACGAATAAGTAAAGATAAATTTGTACTCACCGGGCTCCTACTTTCTGAAGCTGTCCCCAAAGTATGAAGTTGCCAAATTTTTGAAGATCATCACAAGCGCATACATTTAAAGGTACTGCAGAAGAAAAACTAGCTGTGTTCGATGATGGTCTTTGAATTGTCCATCCCAAGATAATGTTGATTGCTGTCAACTTTGCAGTAAGATGTTTGTGTTCCCCTGTATCAATATAATATATAATATATATCGGCTCCAATAAGAACACTGATACCATCCTCTTGCCGTAATCCAACTGTGTGGGCATCCGCCAACCTTAATTTATCACAAGAAATCGCTGGATCTTCAGAAGGTACCGACAGTACATCAAAATATATTTCGGGAACTTCAATTGCGTCAAATATTACAGTTTAATCGTCATATTGGCTGCGTAAAACTATTCGAACCTTGTTACATAGCTTTCTAGGCCTAGGTTTTTCACTACAAAACGGAATAAAACTCAAACTGTGTACACCAATAATCGGTAAATTAAGTTGCCGTGCCAACTTTGATTAACAAATGACAACTGACTCCCACCATCCAACACAAAAGTAGAGGATTCACTACTGGCCAATGCACACGATGTTTGTAAATATACATGACCCCCCTGACCCTTTTCCAATGTGTACAAATTCAATGATGATCCGTTACTCAAATTAACGTTTGGTGATTCAGTGGGATTTGGTTGATTTTGATTGTTTATAAACAAAGGGTCACACATGGTTGTCGCGTGGCACCTTTTGAATGTTTTGCAAATAGATTTCACTTTGCACATCCTAGAATTATGCCCTTTTTTACAACAGCGATAACATCTTTCTTATTTTCTTAATAGTTGTTTTTTTTTAGTAAACCTATGGCACTGCAGCACTCTTTAGTCCCATGATTGACAGCTTTACAAAAAAGACAAGCTTGTTCTTTAGTTTCAGCAGCAAATAAACCTAGAGCCGTTTTAACAGGTTTCGAATCCAATGCGTTTGTGCGTTGAGGATTTACTTTTGCCTCGTTCGCCTTCTCTAATGGCTCGACCTCTCTCTTTAGGAATTGCAATAAGCATTTTACCTGCTTATCTCCAATTAAATCCCATGAACTTCCTGAAACAGATGAAATGCTAGCTGAGTCATTTTCATATTCCGTTCGGAATGTGTTGTTATTTGCAGTGGAATCTTCATAATAGCGATGAAAATCAACTCGAAGATCATTTGGTAAAAAACGCAGCAATACACCTTTTAGCATTACAAAATAATTTGCAGATAGAATACCTAAAGCGGAGAGAGAACGAGTGGATGCTAGAACTGAAGTATACAGACGTCTTAATGCGAAAACATCAGACTTCGAAGTAATATGCTGAATTGAGAGCAGGCTCTGCATAGTATAATCAACTATTTTCTCGTTGTTACCATACTCTTCTCTTAACAATGTGATAGCAGTGGCGTAATTTGCCTCCGAAGGAGTGTGACCCGCTAAGGTTTCTGCAGCCTTACCAGTCAATACAGTTTCTAGATAGTTGAATTTGTCAATTGTACTAAGAGAAGCATTCTCATGAACAAGGACTCGATACTGCTCCCAAAACAGGACCCAATCTTTAAAGTCTCCAGAGAATCTTTTCGGCTGCAATTTCTTCAATTTAACGGCCTTTGATTGATTCGATGTTAGATGAGGTGACGTTGCCGTTGCTGAGAGGAGCTCATGTGCCTGTTAACGGATTTTGACGTTCACGAATCTTAGAAAGACGACATTTCAGACGGGTTATGGTTGCAACAGCTTTGTCTTCATACTCTGCCATCATTTCAGCTTCTTTTACAAAATCCTCTGGCTTGATTGATGATGCCAGTTCAGTATTTGCTCTACGTAAGCTTTCAAGTGCGGCGGTCAGGCAATTTAAACTAACATTCAATTCTTACTCTATGTCATCAAGGTTATTCAGATTTTCACTAATTTTTGCCTCGTCCGATTTTAGATAATCGGTTGAACTTTTAACGAGTTTGGTCACTTGACCCCGATAAGATGCGTGACTAGCAAGATCCATTTTTTTTCTTTACGATCCGCGTATTGTAAATCTCAACTTATTCTAAATTAAATTCTCAACTTGTGCTCGAACTTTCGTTAAACTTCTGCGTCCCGGGTTTCGGCACCAGATTTTAAATTAAGCTTCCGAATTCAGGATATAAATTAATAACACGAGCCGATTTAGACTTCAAAAAAATTTAATTCCAACAAATAGCATTTACAAAATTATATTATAATAAGATGTATGTCTAATGACCACAAATGATAAACTAAAACTAAAACAAGTAAGATTGAGAGATTAGGCTAACATTTTTATACATTGGAATTCATATAAATATGTGTGAAATCATATTAAGCAATCTGTTAAGATGATCAGCTTTGCAGAAAACAGTGTACGCAGCAATAATATATATACGCTTGATTATTAGAATGTGAAATCATATGTATATTTTCAACAGTTACTATGAGTATCGTAATCATGTCTTGGAAGTTTGTTGTATTTTTGTTTGTTGTGTTGTTGTTGCTTTTTGATGAAACCCTTTCTTTTCCAAATACGTTTTTATATAGCATTATACAATTTTTGTTCTTCTTTTTCACTTATTGTTTTATTTTTTTATTGTTACTATAAGACTCCGCCTTATGTATTTATATATTTTTCACTAACACCTTTGAACTTTTTGTTTAAATTCTTTTATAAAATTTTTTCTCCCTTCTTGAGATACTCGATTTATTTTAGCTGGTATATTTTTTTCTACCGTAACACTAAATTTTTGGTTTTATTTTATTTCCTTTTCTCCTTATTTAGGATACATATTTTTTTTTTAATTTTTTTTTTGGCTATACCTTTTTTTTATCAGGTATATTTTTTGCCGTGGCACTTATCACCTTAGATCAATGAAACTCACTAATTTATGTTGGTCAATGTTCTTGACGTAGCATAAATTAGTTTACATTAGAATCTTCACTGTTATTTCAAAAGTGGGTCAATATTCTTTATCTAGCACAATTTTTACACTGTTTACACTTTTTCACTTTGGTAACTATTTTCAAGGTGTCTTCTACGTTTTTTTTAAAAGATTAATGTCTTTATTGAAATACCTTTGGAATACAATGGTACTTACACTTAAATTAAAATTAGAGTAAAAGTAAAGCACTTCATCGATCGATTTTTCTAGATTGATTGGTAATGACATGTTTCACCATGATTGGACTTGGTGTCCGGATGCTCTTGTTTACAGTTGATCGGAAGCAATATATGACAAATGACAAGTTTGATCTTGATTGGACTTGGTGTCAGAATGCTCTTGTTTATATAATAGTTGATCAGGTGCAATATGTGTCAACGACATGTTTGATCATGAATGGACTTGGTATCCAAATGCTCTTATTTACAGTTGATGCTGTTGAAATTGAGTGTCAATCGTGTTGAAGCTGAATAAGCAGTTTTGCGATATCTTATTCTAAGAAACGATTATCTTAACTTGCATGCACAATGACACTATTACCCAGTTTATCCGACAGCTCAATTTGCGTTGAAGCAATCCGCATTGGAAACGACGACGAAACATCTTCTCCATCATTCAGCCATCAGAAATGCTGGTGCTGCCGAACGACATCCCTCTTATCATGATTCCCCACTGCCCTACTTAACCTGAGACGATCCACACTGCCATGTACGACGTCTCTGTTGTAGTTGAGTCGCCTGTCCCCAGCTGTCCGAGCGACATGAAAGATTAACGGGACCGCTGATCTATCCTGGATCAACCCTATCTGATCAAGGTAGAGGAATACTTCCAGTGGAACGAAGCCGTAAGAGCGCACACTCTCGTGGTAAAAGTAATTTGGGTAGAAAGCCCCCGATATCATTGCTCTTGCAATGTGCCTTCGAGTCAGCTTAATTACAAAGTTGTCCACTCGTATTAGGTTCGCCCTATTGTAAAGGACCTCATTAGGATAAAAATTTTTGTACTCCGACTCTGGTGTTCTGTACAAGCGAAGGCAAGCCCTCTCAAACACCCGAATCTTTTCCATTAAGCTTGCTCGTACATTGAACCGCACGGGACACCCAAATACCAGCATGGGCCTGATAAGGGCCATGTAGCATATTACCTTCACACTCGCATCGAGTTGGCTGCTATGAAACAGTCCCTTTGTAAGGGCAAAAGCGCCTTTAGCTCTGGAGCATCTACATTTTTGCCAAAATACAGAAACTGATCTAGCCAGATTCCAAGTATCTGACTACATTTCGGCAGGTAAGAGGCTGCCCGTGTTGTCCAATGATCAAGAACTTGCGCCAATTTTTTCTGGTATCCCTAGAGGCTCCAGACAACGGCATCCTAAAGAGAATAGTTTCCGACATCTGTATGTTGATGCCCTTTTAACAATGTCGTGGTTACACCTTTCCCGGAATATTTTTTTTCTCAAACATTGCACTTCGTCGTATTCGAATCACTTTCACTAAAATAGTTTCATATTACACTTGTTTTAGGCTTCATAGTTTAAAGTCTAGTTAATAAACGACAAGTTATCTGTTTACTAAACCAACAAACCATACACTTACTCATGCGTCTCATGCCTGCACCCTCAACTTCAATGTAAATCTACTAATGATGTAAACAAATAAAAGAGTGAAAATACAGTTGTATTTTAACATGTCGCAACTCGATTACTCCTTGTCGTTCGAGTTTGTCGGTCGTTGCCGAGGGTGGCCCGAAAAACCACCGTTGTGATTATATCGGAACAGTAGCCGGATTCGGAGGTGCAATTTAAATCGGAGGTTCTGATATATCGGATTCGGACTCGAAGCTCCGTAGCATCCCTAATGCATGATACAAACTTACTTGGCTTCCTCGCATACTGGGTGATACAAATGGATGTGGGTCTTACATCCTAAACTGCATTTCTTGCTTTTCCCATTTTGTCGCTCTATAAAATATAAAGGAATTAGTTTTATTGAATTTACTGAATTAAAGCAATAGAATTTCTTTTCACTTACATATTTGCTCCTACTTCAATAAATATTGACATTTGTTCATTTGGCTACGGTGCGGGTAAATTTTTCGCTTCACTGTGAACGCTTTTATCAGGAGAGTAGCTTCCGAACAAATTTAAATTCCAATTCACGAATAAATTAGATTATTAGATTAGATTATTGTATTAATTTTTGATAAGAAATAATAGAAAAGGATTAATGATTATCTTGACTGTTTTATTTCTGAAAATATAACTTTACACAAACCTTTTGCAAAATTAAGTTTATGATATTGGTAATAGCAACAAACAAAACAATAAGCAAAATAAACAAAATGTGTGCTTTATAAGTCCATTTGCTAAAACAGGGAATTAAGCAATTCTTTGTTAAAAAAATATATAGGTGTGACTGGGAACATTTATCTTACAATGGAGAAAAAAAATCTGCATAACACGGCAAAAGGTATCTAATTAACTACATGAATTTCTCAGTTTCAAAAAAAAATATTTTCTGTCAACAATTTCTATTTTAAAATACCTATTTGTGTGAAGCTACCGTTTGACCGTTTAAAGTAAACAATGCTGTACAGTTGGCATGCCCGTTTTAGAAGTCGTCGACCATTCTAGCAGTACGTCTACGTATAAAACGTGCCCCTGCAAAGCTGGTATCGAGAGACTTGAATTTCTTACGGAGAAAAGTAGAACATGGACATTGTAAAAGACATGCTTTCCAAAGATAGTTCCTTTTTTATTTAGAGAATCGTTAGAAAAATACATTTTTAATATTTTTGTGCCATTGATTTCATTATTAACGCAAAATTTCCAAATTCGTTGCTCAGTTATTGCATCAAAAAATTTCCGAGACGAAAAAAAAATCTATGGAAATACAACGCTGTACCTTTCACAAATATCAGGCTATAATCACAGATAATAAATCTATATCATTCATATGGGAAGCTTTTTCCTATGAAAATGAAATCGAACTAAAAAAAAGCTTTTTTAAAAAGCTGTAAAGAGCAGAAATATCATTTTATTTGTTTTCGCTTTTTGCTCTTGCCACTTGTCACTCACACATGCAAAGTCGTTTATCGTGCAAAAACAATACGTGAACGAAAGAAATAAATATAAAAAACATACGTTGACGTTGCCCAGCATAACCGGTTTACTTGGGTTTATGTACGTGTGCTTGTTATTTTGTTTGTAACTTGTACGGCCGAATATATGGTAGTTCGAACAAGTGGAATGGGATCTTAACCAACTTGGAGTGCAGCACCGCTGGAAACAGCTGCCGAAAGATCGCGCCAGGTGGAAAGGCTTGTTGGTTGAGGTCCTGGTCCACCCCGGACTGTAACGCCACCTAAGTAAGTAAGCAAAATATTGGAAATATTTTTCCGACAGCCATGAATGAGCCATATTTTAACTAGCAAGATCAATGTTCCTTGGAGTAGAGACTTTGAATCCAATTTGTTTAATATTTTAATATTTTTTCCCCAAAAAGGCATTTTCAAAATGTTTGCTGCAAATGTAAGGTTTTTTAGGGCATTTTATATGTTCACGAGACTCCTCCGTCAAAGCTAACCATTCATCATATTTAACAGTGCCTTTTTTAGGGAAACGAAATAATTTCATATCCGAAAACTCATTTTCGGTTGCAGAGCAATGTGCTATTGCGCACTTTGTCCTCCTCCAGAACATTTTTATTGTTCTTCAGATATATGTACACTTAGAAACATTCAGTTTCGTACGGATTGCTTTTTCAGAAAAAACTCCCAATTTAGGTTAAAGGATTTGCATTTCCGTTAAAGAGTCATCGTGCAATCACTTCATTAGTTCATTTTCTTCACAATACAAAAAAACAAATAAACTTAACGGTACAATTTGTTTATTTTACATGTCATCATTTACTTTACATTGCAAAGAGAACAAACATTCAGTTTCGTACCACGGAAGTAAGTGCAACTACAGATCAGAATTTTAAGGTTTGAAAGCTCGATTAATTTTTTTAGTAAAAAATAAAGGTATTTTTATTTTTTGGAATCAATTTCCATGTTAATAATTTGGTTTCTTAGAATGGGTAAAAATATAAGCGAAGATGTACGATCGTTGGCAATTTTACACCGAAAGGATGAAAAATCTTTTGCCGAAATAGGCAAAATATTACATCTTCAAAAGTCAACTGTACAATATATTTGTAAACGGTTCTATGAAGAGGGAAGGATAAAAAATGTGTGTAGCAACAAGGCACCCAGAAAAATGACCAAGTCTGCACAAAAATATATTCTTCGTGAAATAAGAATAAATCCCAAGTTGACTTCAGTGGAATTGAGTAAGATGTTAATTGATTTCAATGGAACCAACGTGAACCCAATTACAATCAGGCGCACACTTAAGAAACATGGCTACTATTCACGTGTATATCGTAGAAAACCTTTAGTCAGCGAGGTCAATAGAATCAAGAGACTGAATTTTGCCAAAACTTACAAGGATAAGCCAGTAGACTTCTGGAAAAATGTCATATTCGTAGATGAAAGCAAATTCTCACTTTTCCGAAATGACAAAAAACAGGAAAAAGTTTACCGGAGACGTAACGAAGCTTACCTTACAAAAAACTTGTCCGCGACTGTAACACATGGTGGACAAAGTGTTATGGTTTGGGGAGCTATGGGCTGGGAGGGTGTTGGAAATTTAATATTTATCCAGGGCAATATGAATAAAAATATATACCTTCATATTCTCAAAGAAAATTTAAAAGTTTCAGCCAACAAATTGAGAATTAAGGACACGTTCCACTTTTACCAAGACAACGATCCAAAGCATAAGGCATTAGACGTGCGTTTCTGGCTTTTATACAACTGCCCAAAATGCATTGAAACACCTCCCTAGAGTCCAGACATTAATCCTATCGAACATCTGTGGGAACATTTGGAAAGCCAGATAAGAAAAACAAGGTCAGTGAAAAACAAAAAGGAGCTTCAAACACTCATATTGGAAGAGTGGAATAAAATTCCATCAGATATAACCAAAAATTTGGTTTAATCGCTTCCAAGTAGGCTCGCAGCTGTAATTAAGCACAAAGAAAATCCTACACCCTATTAAATTTATTAATTTTTAAGTTTTTTTAAGTAAAATAAACCTCGTACGAAACTGAATGTTTGTTCTCTTTGCAATGTAAAGTTAATGATAACATGTAAAATAAACAAATTGTACCGTTAAGTTTTTTTTTCTTGTATTGTGAAGAAAATGAACTATTGAAGTGATTGCACGATGACTCTTTAACGGAAATGCAAATCCTTTAACCTAAATTGGGATTTTTTTCTGAAAAAGCAATCCGTACGAAACTGAATGTTTCTAAGTGTAGATGTGTTTACCTACTTTTCAACTTTTAGAAATATGTAGATATGTAGGTAGTTTGTGATTAACCTAAAAATCTTATTAGTTATATTAGGAGCAAAACAGCTCAAATTGTATTACGAAAATCAATACATATATACCTACATAATATGCATATATATATACATATATATATATACATATATATAAATATATGTAATGTAATACCTATACCTAAACGCTAGTTGTTTTATATAAACATTTAGTGCATATATATGTATATCAAGTAATACATATATGGATAAAATATATTGAAGTAAAAATATATACCTATTTTATAGATTAACCTGTGCACTTTAATTATCAATATTATATTTTGCTCATTAAACTTCAATTACAAAATGTAAAGACTTTTCCCACCTTTGAATTGTTCTTTCTTACATACACCCATACGCTCAAACAAAATACCAATTCATGAAAAATTACATAATTTCCTATTGCAGTCGAATGAAAACAAACAGCCAAGTCTTCATACCCCTTTTCATATTCCTTTTACCACTGCCCTCAACTTGTGGTGAGAGAAAAAAATAATCTCTCAGTAAACAAAGCAAGAAAAAGCGAAAATAAAAACGCTTTACATTATTCCGAAAGCTCGTGTCGGCTGGACGAGTGTCGGCTAGCCGACAAAAATTGAACCATTTTTTTCTACAGCGATGAGACATCTGTATAGATTTATTATCTGTGCTATAATGCTAAAAAATTTTATAATGCTAAGATTTTTACTTACAACAAGACAACGAACCCATTGTTGGCGATTTGTGTGGGAGTCGACTGGTAAGGTACTTCGAAAAAAAACGAAAACGGCGACACATCGGGTCTTGCAACGATGTAAACAAAATGAACAACTAAGCATTGTTGTTGTACGTAATACTAATTGAGAGGTTCCAAATAGAAGAAAATAAAATGGAAAACACATGCAGTGAAGCTGATGTCGACTTTAGGGTAATACATGGTGTTAGCGGCATCGAAAAACAATATTTGGAAAAAATTAATTTTTGTTGCGTAAGTTTTAATATAAGATCCATTACAAAAAATTTGGATATCTTTTTAGCGGAAATTGAAAATGTGCTTTCTTAAGTCGATATATTAGTACTGAATGAAATTAATATACGGAAGAAAAAAAATGACTTCTATCTCATTGGCGGCTTTAATCCTGAATTTATAAACCGTGATGCGACGAAAGGTGGAGGAGTTGCAATATAAATATATAAAAAGCAATATTACTTACACAATAATACAACTATGAGGGCATGCACCTGGAAATCAATCATAAAGGTGGACAAAAGCATATACATGCAATATACAGACGACCTAGCTCTAGTGTTGGAAGGTTCATTGACGAATTAGATGAAATTATAAAAGAAAGAAAAGAAAACATTGTACTAGGAGATGTCAATATTAATATCATAGATGACGTAAGACGTTTGAGGGCGAATACAAGAAATTCCGAAACACAGTTAACAAGAATATTCAATTAATAAAAGCCAATTTTTAAAAACGAAAATTCATAAATGCCAATAATGACCCGAGGAAAACGTGAAGAATTGTGAATGAACTGCTTGGAAGAAACAGTCGTTCATGGACCTCCGTGAGGAATAGACGTGTTTCGGCTTTCAAAGTGAAAAAGTAAATAAGCAAGTAAAATAAAAGTGAAATAGGAACATTTTGGCCAAGTGCATCGGTGGCCTAGTGGTAGTGGTGTCGGCCGATAAAGCAGGGGTCGTGGGTTCGATTCCCCAAAAAATTACATTAACTTTTTATTTTTAAAAGTTTAAATAAATAAAGTACGAAAGAGCGATCGTACCGATGAGTGATGTCAAGCAGTCCGCTACTCCAATAGCGGAACCAGCAGATGACATGATGTCATCGGAAAATGGTGCGAAGAAGAGGAGGAGGAGGCTGAATTCATCTCCGAAGATTGTAAAGCGCCCCTCCCTAACAACTTCTACTCAAAAGCTGTCAAGTAGAGTAAAGGAAGGGGCGCCAACAACGTCAACAAAGGCGGCAGCTGATTCAGACCACGACGAAGACCCATGCGTGTCTGATGGTGGAGAAGACCGCTATATGGGTAGTTTGAACACCTTCCAATCTCTTATGGCTACTGAGCCAGAGGATGAAGAGGAAGAAGTACATGCAATAAATAGCTGCATTAAAGAGCTACAGCAAAAAGTACTAGCCATTAGAAACAAACAAGTAGCGAGAAGACAAAATGAGGTACAACAACAACTCCAGATTTGTAAGGAACAGCCCACAAATAGCGAGGCTAGACAGAACAGCCGCTATAACAACAAAAAACAGCACATGGGAAAACGAGAAAATAATTACAGACACAAACAGAAGAAAAAGCAACAACAACATCAACAAATATCACAACCGCAGCAACAACAACAACACAAGTCCCAAAAACAACATCAGCAAACGCAGCAACAACAACCACTAACGAAATCAACTAAGCAGCGGGTACCTCCAATCAACACGTTTAAGATGGAGTTGAAAGAAACAACTGAACTATGTAAGTCGGCCATAGGAAATAATTTTTATATTAAAAGACTTAGTTTAGATAGGCATGCGATCCACTGCAATTCAGTGGAGCGCTATTATAAAATCAAAAAATTACTGAAGGATTCGACGACGGAGTTCTTCTCCTACACCCCGAAGGGGGACAAGCTGCAAACAATACTGCTGAGGGGATTAGAACCGTCGACTGATGCGGAGGAGCTCCTTGCACTGCTGAAAGAGAAGAAGTGGGAAGGGCTCCAATTCGTGGGGGTCAAGCCTTTCACCACAGCCAGAGCCAAAAGGGAGAAGCGGCAACTGCCGATTTTCCTGGTCCAGCTAAGTACCTCCAGCAATCTGGATGGTCTAAGGAGTATTAAAGTCCTGGACTACCAGGTTGTACACTGGGAGAAATTAAAGACGTGCGAAAAAATTTTACAATGTGTTCGCTGCCAAAGGTTCAGGCACGCGCCATGAACTGCGAAATGCAGCCTCGATGCGTGAAGTGCGGAAAGAACCACAAGTCCGAGGATTGCGCTCTGGGTAAGGACGGAGCGTCTGAAAAAAGCCAACTCTCTTGTGCTTTATGTAGGAACACGGGACACACCGCAAATTATCGGGGTTGTCCCAAATTCCAGTACATCAAAAGAATAAATCTGGCCCGGCAGCAGAAAGTGGAAGCGAAACGACCACCCGTGCATTTGTAAACTCCAGCCGTTACTCCCCATGTTACCTACGCCCACATGGCGGCAGGTAGGGGAAATACGGTACAGCAAGCGAAGGTTGCTTCTCAGGCCCCAGCGCCCAGAGCACCTGAACCAGTACCTGACATGCTAGCTATCTCGCTCTCTATCCAGGGGCAGATGGCTCAGCTACAACGTCATTTAACTGAACAGACCGCGAGGATGGATTAAGTATACGCGCTGCTGCCTGGCTTAACGCACCTTTTGCCGTAATGGGTACGTACGTGGCGGAGCAAACTCTGAAGGTCCTTGCTGTGAATGTGAATTCACTGATTAGGTTCGAACGACGAGCCGCACTATTTAAGTTGCTTAAAGACCAAGCCCCTGATGTGCTGTTGGTTAGCGAAACTAAGCTTACCAAGAGACACAAAATGAAGCACAGAAGATACAAAATAGTATGGAGAAACCGACCCCATTCCACTCCATTCAGGGAGGTGGCGTTGCAATTTTCGTACGAAAAGGTATACGTTTTAAAAGAGTATACAGTCGTGTAGTACGTAGGTTCCAGGTGCTGCAAGCATGCATCGTGTATATCCCTCTCCGTAGTAGAAAGCGGTTGTACATGGTGTCTGTCTATGCACCTAAGGCTACTCAATCCACGTTATTTATCTCAGAGCTCGAGACACTTTTTCGATTCCTGAGACTGGAATTGGAAGACAATTATTTTATTATCGGCGGAGATTTCAACGGGAAACATAGTGATTGGGGAAATAATACACCAAATACTAGAGGGAACCTAATATTCAATTGGTGGGGTCAGAGCAGTGTAATGTATCGACTCGGGCTTAAGGCGACGGATAGTCCGTCGTTTCCCAGACACGGGTCCTATTTGGATCTTCTGCTGTTCGATTCACGAATACAACTGACATGCACTAACCAACAAACTACAAACTGTCTATGCACTTTCGTGTACCTCAGTGACCATTGCGGTCTCAGCACCGAAATAACTGTTCCACCCGAAATTGCGGAATTGGATGAGTTTGTTCAAACGCATACCTACAATTATAGTAGGGTGCGTTGGACACACTTCACCAGAACACTGACTAGAGCACTCTCCTCTAATTCGCTCTACCCACCGTCCAACAGAAATCTGCCAAAGGGTATGTAAAACTAATGGACGAGACAATTAAAAAAACAATGGACAAAACGATACCGCGGTATCAACACACTGACGAAGAAGACTTATTCCGCAACGCAACTATTGACGCACTGCACCGACATAAAAGTAGACTGCTGTCAAGACTAAAAACCTTGTACGACGGTTTACTGACAGACATAACCCGGAGATCATGACACTGAAGTCGTCGATTAAAAACCTCCAAACATTAATAAAGGAAAATTACAGAAATTCCGTAAGTTTGTACTGGAACAATAAAATTCGGGCTGTAAACACCAGCAACCCGAATATGTTACCGCAAATAAATAAAATATTTCGGAGAAAAAATCTAAGCGACCTTCAGTATCTTAAAATCGCCCGAACGACGAACAACGAACAAATACTGGTAACAGCGGGCATAGATCCAAATGAGGCTGTTGATGAAGACAGCTTCTTTGTGATCGAGGATCCGCAGGAACAGGTAGAGGCTATAGGAGCGACTTTCCAGGAAGTGTACAAGGCGAATGTTATCATTGGCCCGAACCACGATCTGGAGAATCGAGTCCTTGTGCACAATTTCTACCTTCGAAATGAAATTGTGAATTGGCGATTCGAGAGCTCGTGTTTCATCCAGTTCAGTGACGAAAATATTGCAAATAATGCCATCACCAACGATAGGCTACTACCAACGTTCATTTCGAAAGAAGAGCTCCAAACGATCTTCGATTCACTTAGAAGCAAGAAATCAACGGGAACCGATGAAATACCGAACATTGTGCTTCGACATCTCCCTCTAGAAGCGGTGAACATTTATACCACCCTGTTTAATAATGCGATGAATAATGCACATTATCCAGCGCATTGGAAAACTGCGGTGGTACATCCCATCCCCAAAAAGAGATAAAGATACTTCCAATCCGGCGAATCTCCGCTCGATCAGTCTCCTTCCAAACATCAGTAAGGTTTTCGTGAAGGTCAATAGAGTCCTGACTAATCGGGTTAAGGACAAACATATAGTTCCGGATAATTAGTTCGGTTTCAAGGCGGGACATGATATCATTCATGCTGCGGGTAAACTGGTTTCTGATATCCAATGGAACAAAGACAAGAAACAGTGCACTGGTGCCTGCCTGATTAACTTGGAAAGGGCCTTCGATACCGTTGTTTGGTTAGAGGGACTCTTTTTCAAGATTGATAGGTTGGGCATTAGTAAACCACTGCTGTATATTCTTTTTGATATGTTCTCCAGCAGACAGTTCATCGTGAAGAATGGCAATGTGATTTCTGCTGGAACTTTTAACATTAAAAACGGTCTGCAACAAGGTGCGGTAAATTCGCCGATCCTATTCAACATTTACACGAGTGATCTGATAGGTTCACTTCACCATGTCATAGCGTACGCAGACGAATTAATCGCGTACAGATCGGGTCCGAAGATTGAGGTCATTAATATGCTTTTGCAACGTGACTTCGACAAAATTAAGCGATATTGCGATGACTGGAAGTTAAAAATTAACTTTCGGAAGTCGGAAACTATTGTGTTTAGAACGCCTTTGTCTGGGGCCTCTAGGGATACCAGAAAGAACTGGCGAACGTTTTCTATCGTCGGACAACACGGACAGCCATTTGCCTGTCGAAATGCAGTCAGATACGTTGGGATCTGGCTTGATCAATATCTGTATTTGAACAAACATATAGATCTTGCTTTCGCCAGAGCCAAAGGTGATTTTGCCCTTACAAAGAGACTGCTTTATAACAGCCAACTCGATGGGAGAGTGAAGGTGATCTGCTACATGGCCCTTATCCGGCCTATGCTTGTATTTGGATGTTCCGTGTGGTTCAATGTGAGAGCAAGTTTATTGGAAAAGATTCGTGTGTTTGAGAGGGCTTGTCTTCGCTTATACAGAACACCAGAGTCTCAGTACATAAAATTCTATCCCAATGAGGTCCTGTACAATAGGGCGAACCTAATAAGAGTGGACAATTTCGTCATTAAGTTGACTCGAAGGCACATTGCAAGAGCAATGACCTCATCGAACAACCTGATCTCCTGGTCTTTCTACCCCAATTATATGTATCACGAGAGAGTTCGCTTTGACGGTTTTATTCCTCCAGAAGCGTTCCTCTATCTAGATAGTAAAGGTCTGATCCAGGACAGATTGGCGGTGCCGTTAATCTTCCACGTCGCTCGAACAGCTGCGGACAGGCGACTCAACTACGATAGAGACGTCGCATATGGCAGTGCGGAGCGCCTCCGGTTCAGTAGGTCGGTAGGGAGTCGCGACATGAGGGATGTTGCTCGGCAGCACCAACAATTTTGGTGGCTAGTTGAAGGAGGGGAAGTTTCGTCGTCCAATTCTTCCAGTACTAAGTAGCTCTATAGGAAGCAAAGTCGGTCGTCTGACTATTTTATTAGTCTTGGCCGGCTTACATAGTTTTAGGTATGATTAAGATAGTTTTTTAAGAAAAAAAAATACATAAATACAAAAAAAAAATTAATAAAACCAAAAAAAATAATATATATATATATATATGTTTACATGTATTTAGTATATATATATTATTTAGTATATTAATATTATGTATATACATATATATATTGTATGTCTATATTAATGTTAGATGTAAGTAGATTAAGATTTATTTTTAGGTAGTCTGTAAGTTTTTAGTTTTAAGTTTTATAATAAAATAAAATTTTTGAACTAAGTTTTTTGTTAAAAAATGTTTTCTTAGTTTTAGTATTAATTAATGTTAAAATACAAATAAAATTAGACTGTAAGATACGTCGAAAGACATAGTTTAAGTGTTAGGTTTAACTTAGAGTGCCCGCATGGGGCCAGTAAGTTATAATAAGATATTTCTAAGTTATTTAAGCTAATTTTTAAGCGTTTTTTTGTCTAGCAAGTAAGAGTAATTTAAGTGACATAAATAAAAATGCATAGAAACTGAACGGAACTGAACTGCTTGGAAGAAAGAAACGTTCAGTAGACGAAATTATAAAAATCATTTTTCCAAATGCGTCTGAATCCGAAGGCTTAATTGTTGAGGGCTACGCGGAGCTGTTTTCGAATCAAGCAGCGAACATTATGCATGTGTGTGACACCAAAACCTCAAACCGTGAGAACTGGTAACTTCAACAAAGTATCTACTTCGAATAAGCAACGGAACCTGAAGTTTACGAGATATTGTGTCAACTAAGTAACACAAAAGGTCGTGGAGCAGACAACATAAGACCAGTCGATCTCAAAGTGAATGCCATGTGTCTCACCCCTATAATCACGAAGATTATAAACCTTAGTTTGTGTCAGTCATGTGTACCTAAGCTCATGAAAACCTCTATAATACGCCCAATATACAAGTGAGGAATAAAAAAAGACACGGAAAATTATAGGCCAATTTCAATTCTGCCAGCGGTTGAAAAATGTTTGGAAGAGATAGTCGTTAAACATGTTAATTGTTTTATGTTGAAATACAGAGTGATTCACCCAAACCAGTTTGGATTTCAAAAATACAAGAACACCCAATTGCTACTTGGAGGGTGTACCAATGTGGTTAATGCAGGGCTAAATAAAAATCATCACGTACTTGTTCTTTTTATAGACTTCAGCAAAGCCTTCGATACCTTGACACCAAAAAAACTCGTGGAAAGTGTCAACAAATTGGGATTAAGAGGATTGCTGGCAAGCTGGCTCAAAAGCTATCTGACTGATAGAGTAATCCAAGTCAAGGTATCTGACACATGAAGTCTAAAAAAATCTAGCAAATACGGTGTACCACAAGGTTTCAAATTGGGGCCCTTTTTATTCATTCTCTTCACAAATGAACTGTTAAGGACATTTAAGAAATCGATTGCCTATGCCTATGCTGATGATATCGCAATCATTGTAAGACACAAAGACTTGCATTTAGCCATGTAGATACTGCAAGACGAATTTGACGCTGTATCTGAATGGTGACATGATAACGGTCTGGTGATAAATGCAGACAAAACCAAGGTGATGCACATTAGGACCCCTTCAAAGTCACCTGAAACTATAGAAATTTTTCATCGTAATGATCACTGTTCATTACTAAGAAGCAGCAACACAATTGAGGTAGTCAAAGCCATCAAATATCTTGGAGTTACCACCGACGAGCATTTTCTGTGGCGTGAGCACATCAATATCCTGCGTCTTCAACATAAGAGCACGATATTTGCAATGGTGTATCTTAAGCGTTGCTCTCATATGGAGGTACAAAAGCAAGTGTACTACTCGATGGCAGAGTCACGCATTAGATACGGAATTATGGCCTGGGGAAACGCAGCGAAATCCCATCTGGATAAGATATCTAAATTGCAGCATCGTCTTGTTAAAATAATTAGACCTATTAATTCAACTCCCGAAGATGAGCCTAAGGGATGCTAGAAGTTCCGGAAGCTTACAACACGCATGGTGATAGAGAACTGCGATGCACCGTCCCTAATTAAGTTAATTCGCTACCACAATTTCTAAAAGTAATTCCGAATTAAAAAAAAAAAAGAGTTAAAAAAGCATTTAATTGAACTTTATTTTGTGAAGTAGACCGTTAAAGAAGACTTTAACAACACTATATTGAATGTAACTTAATTGTAAACAAAACTTTTTTCAATTTAAATCATTTCAAAAGTTAATTTACTCAATTTATGTCCAACCACCTGCAGATAAGCACTCTGTTTTGCAGGTAATACATGTAAATGAAAAACTTCTTTTGTGCAAATAAAATCCATTGGATTGAAAATGTTGCACAAATGGTAAAAATGTGTTTGATACATACAGTCCCTCACTTGCTTTTAACACAACCACAAAGCCCCAATTTTAACCCAACAGAACATCGTTGGAATCATTTAGAGAAGGGCTTTCGAAAGCACGTCATTACATCAAAGCCTCAGCTGAAAGCCATATTTTTAACGGAATGTCAAGAAATAACAAGTGAACATCTGAAAAAGTTTACGCGTTACATGCCAGACCGGCTTACAGAAGTTAAAAGGCTTAAAGGGTACTCAACAAAGTATTGTGGTAACCATTTAAATGTGAGCACCGACATCTAGATTTATATAGCAGAAGATGTCGATACTCGAAGAGCAGAAAATTTCGATACTTGAATAGGTAAGTCTCAACCATTGATGACTAGAGAGTGGAATCGAATTTTCTAACAAAATGGAAATTGTATGGGACGCTGAATGGCGAGGATTGTTCTCGAAGTATGTCATTCGAGTATAAATACCAAAATCCCAATGTGTGCAAGCCAGTTCACCAGTTGAATTTGAAGTGTTAATTAGAAGAGGTGATTATGTGGTTTAAGTAAAAGATAAGAAAAGTATAAGCGGTTGATAAATTGTAACTGTATTTAATAACAGGATTTGCATTGAAAGGAATAAATTCCATCATTTGTACCCACACAAACGTCTTACATTGCTGTCAGAAGTGGGGTAGGACTTATTGTGTGTAAAGCAAAAAAATCTGACTGTTTAAAAAAAATAAAGGGGTCGAAAACTATTGCAGTTGTACCGGCAGTGACATGGCTGCGATGATGCAACTCCTCCTGTCAAAAATAGACGAACAAAAGAATAGCATAGAACAAAATCTGAAGAAAAAATTCGACGAACAAAATAAAAATCTAGATGAACAGAAGAATAACCTCGAACAAAAACTGGATGAACGAAAGACAAATCTAAACGAGCAGAAGAACAGTGTTAATAGCACTGGGTGCTATTCCTGAGTGTAAACGCACTTCGGATATATGTAGATACACCCTATGCTTAAGATCGTTATTTCCCATCCTTAATTTCCCACCTGTCAGGTAAGAATATTCCCTATCCATGGTTTTCAGAAGTGACACCAGGACCACCTGCTAAATCTGCTAGCGCCCATAATATTAGCGCAGAGGTTGCAACCGCGAACGCCGCTCAACCACTGCCACTGCACATACTACAACCACCGCAGACATACGCTCTTTGCCATCTACCATTTGCAATGTCACATGCACGTCCAAAGTAACAACTGCATATGGTGCATCATGTCTAGCTGTGTGTGCCGCCCGAACAACTTCCTTGTTTGCTACAACTGCTGCTAACACCGCAACGTCTTCAGCTAGAGTATTCGCCTCCGATAAACCGGGCACAAACTAGGGCAGAAGTTCTAGGTGCTCAACAAGTTCCCGATCTTCCAAGAAGTTTATTGCTAAACATCTACAAATAAAGCTACAAATGTTGGAGGAAGAAAGAACATTAAAAGAAAAACGTGAAAAGGAACAACCGGAACGCAAAAAATGGAAGATACGAGTAGTGAGTACCTTGCTAAAAAATAGCAACTCCTAGCTCAGTTGGCTGATCAATCCTCAGGGAGTGAGGATGGGGATTCTGTAGTGTCAAGGGCAAAAGTAAGTAATTGATTGGATATAAGCCAAAATCAAAACTGCCCACAATCAACAAAAATGACATCAGAAACCTGCCTCCGATCCCACGAAATTGAAAAATCCTGCCAGCAACATGAGGCTTCAGATACAGTTGTAATACAGCAACCCACGCAATCTAATGTCTCGCGATCTGCACAGTTTTGCAGGTAATCCTGAAGAATGGCCGCTTTTTATTTCAAATTTTGAACGAACCGAGCTGTGTGGATTTTCAGATCGGGAAAATCTGATGAGCTTACAAAAGGCATTGAAGGGAAAAGCTTTAGATGCTGTAAGAAGACCAAAAGCTGACAGGTTCGACTTAATTGTTTGCTTTGCCCTGGCAGTTCAAAATCTTTGTGCGACGATAGAAGCGTCTGGACTAGTTTATGTTTTAAACAACTCAACGCTATTACAAGAACTTGAGAGTAAACTGCCCCATGAGATTCGTCTCAACTGGGGCATTTACAAGCAAACGCTTTCAGAGTTCAGTCTCTCGCATTTCAGTGGATGGATGTATCGAATTGCCGAAGCTGCTAACGGGGTCATTACTCCGCTTAATATCCCATCAACATCAACCAGCAAGAGCTACAGGAACAGAGAGAACTATCCTCCGTGAAGAGAAAATGCTATATTTGCAGCTGCAGTTGTACATCCATCGCTGAATGCAAACAATTTCAGCAATCTAGCCGAACACCAAAATGGCTAGCAGTGAGAGAGCATCAGCTATGCCGCCAAACATATCAACAGCAAATGCGCTTCGACGTCGGTTTGCGGAGTAAACAACTCCACATTCAAATATCACAGATTACTTCACAATTATGTAATGGAGAATGAAAAGTAAGGACAACAAAACATCAGAAACACTACTGCAGTAGCCACCAAAACGATTCCAAATCCACTTTGTTCCGCGTAGTTCCTGGGGTATTATATGGAAACAACAGTCAACTCCACACGTTCGCGTTTTTAGATGACGGTTCCTCCCTGACGCTGCTGGATGAAGATATCGCACGACAAATTTATATTAAAGGGAAACCACAGCCAATCTGCTTAGAGTGGACAGGAAGCACCCATAGGTATGAGAATAACTCCGAAGTTATGACACTGGAAATATCGGGCGTGTCTACAAATGTTGACAAATATTCCCTAACAGATATTCACATCGTTGACAATTTACAACTACCTCTGCAGTCAATTAACTCAAAGGTATTGCAAAAACGATACGAGCACCTTAAAGAGCTGAAAATCGAATCCTATTCCAACGCAATGCCTCGTTTACTCATAGGTCTAAACAACACCAAATCAGGACTGCCTGTAAAATGTAAAGAAGGCAGTGTGGATGAACCTGTCGCCACAAAAACGCCCCTAGGATGGGTCGTCCATCCAAAGGACTTTCAAGGAGTGGGCTAGCGAGTGAGCACCACAGCTTTCATATGTGTGAATGTAATGAAGGTAAACTTGTACAGTTGGTGAAAGAGTTCATAAACTGCGACAACTTCGGAACATACTCTCCGGATAAAGTTTTAATGCCAGTAGATGACAAGCGTGTCTTAGATCTCTTAGTTACTCACACTGTTCGTAAGAATGGCCGCTTTGAAACCTCGCTGCTTTGGAAATTCGACGATTTTAATCTTCCGGATAGTCTCCCGATGGCCAAAAAACGACTTGCGTGTCTGCATAGACGAATGCTGAGAGAGCCGATCTTACGTGAAAAACTTACAAAAAAAAATAGAGGAGTACGTCGTCAAGGGCTATGCACGTAAACTCTCATCTAAAGAAATTTGTGGAGGAAATAATCGTTCGTGCTATTTGCCGATTTTTCCCGTATACAATAAAAATAAGCCGGGAAATTTAAGAATCGTTTGGGATACCGCAGCCAAAGTCGAAGGTGTCTCTCTAGATTCATTGTTACTGAAGGGGCCAGATCAACTTACATCACTAACATCTGTAATTTATAAATTTAGGGAGGAACAAATAGCTATATGCGGGGACATCCAGGAAATGTTCCATCAAGTTTTAATTCGGAAAGAAGATCAACACTTTCAAAAATTCCTGTGGAGCGATCAAACTGATCGTGCCCCAGATGTTTGTGCCATGACGGTCATGACTTTTTGAGCTATATGCTCCACTTGCAGCGCTCAGTTTATTAAAAACAGAAACGCCGAGGACTTTGAAGAGAAATTCCCACGAGCAGTCCGTTCCATTAGACACAACCACTACGTTGACGACCTTATGGACAGCGTAGCTACAGTGGCTGATGCCATTACGTTGGCCAAAGATATTCGCTACATCCATCAACAAGGGGGTTTCCCCATTAGGCACTAGATATCTAGTTCGCCGGAAGTGCTAAAGGTACTAAACTCTGACCCTACTGATAACATGGATTTAAATCTCGAAGTCAATCTTGGCACAGAAAAGGAATGTGGTTGTATACCTCTTCCGACTGTTTTACCTATAATCTTACCACTAGTCCGAATCAAGGTGAGATTCTCTTTGGAACCAGTCGTCCCACAAAGCGAGAGGTTTTAAGAGTCCTAATGACCATTTTTGATCCTTTAGGACTTTTAGCACACTTTCTCATTTATATAAAAATACTTTTACAGGACATTTGACATACACACATTGACTGGGATACACCAATTCAGAATATGGAGCACGAAAAATGGCTAAAATGGATCCGTTGCCTTCCATTAATATAAACCCTGCAAATTCCCAGATGCTACACCAGCAGTACAATAAAGGATTTGTCTGAAAGACAGCTTCATGTGTTTGTAGACGCCAGTGAGAACAGTTTCGCAGCTGTGGCGTATGTAAGAACCTCAAACAACAACCAGGTCAAGTGGGTCAAGACAAGAGTTGCACCATTCAAGAGTCTATCCATTCCTCGTCTCTAGAGTCTATCCAAGCTGCTGTTCTTGGTGCCAGACTTGCTAGATGCATTGCAGAGTCACACACCCTTAAATTTTCACGACGAATCTTCTGGTCGGATTCCAAAAATGTTTTGAGTTGGCTTCGTTCAGACCACCGGAAATATAAACCATTCGTGGCCTTTCGAGTTAGCGAGATTTTGGGACTTACTGAAGTAGAGGACTGGCTATGGATTCCGACGAAGATGAACGCAGCTGACGAAGGAACTAAGTGGCAGAGACCACCAGAGTTTAACACGTCTAGCGGATGGTTCACAGGACCTGCGTCCTGTTAAACTACCTACGGATGACCACAAGAAGACTCCACTGCAGAGGAGCTGAAAACGCACTTCGTTAACCACATCCATAGTCGGGAAGTCATTTTTCGCTGCAAGGATATTTCAAGCTGGAATCGTTTGCTGAGAATTACTGCTTTCGTCCTTCGGTTTATTGCTAACGCAAGAAATCACGAATATCAGAAAGGCCGAAAAAGTCTCAAGATCTTATCACAAACCGAACTTCAAATGGCCGAAAACGTATTAGTCCGGGAAGTACAAGAGAGTGCCTACCAGGAAGAAATCGCTGATTTATCAACCAAGCAAACAGTTGAAAAATGTAGTCCCCTGCTTAACTTATGCCCATTTTTTGACAGCAACTGTTTGATCCGAACCAACGAAAGAATCAATTACTGCAAAGGAGTAAGTGGTTTCGTAAAGCACTCAATAATCCTTCCGCGAACTCATGGAGTAACGCATCTAATCGTTATGGACTACCACTGTCGATACAAACATAAAAAACCATGAAACAGTAATCAATGAGTTACGACAAAAATACCACATCCCTCGAATGAGAGCTGCTCTAAGCGAAGTCAAGCGTACCTGCCAGTATTGTAAGAACACCAACGCGCTGCCGCAAGCCCCAATCATGGCTCAGCTCCCACCCGCAAGGCTAGCATCATTTTCTCGACCGTTTTCGTTTGTTGGAGTGGACTACTTTGGGCCGATGAATGTAGCGGTCCTGCGTAGAACGGACAAAAGGTGGGGTGTTCTCTTGACCTGCCTTACTGCAAGACCGGTTCACATTGAGGTCGCGCACAGCTTAACCTCAGATTCCTGCATTCTAGCTATTCAGAACTTTGTCGCACGACATGGTATGCCCATCAAATTTCATAGCGACAACGGAACAAATTTTCACGGAGCTGAACGTGAGTTAAGAGAAGCTTTACGACATGTCAATAAAAATAAACTAATGGAAGCGTTCACGTCAACTACCACTAAATGGAATTTTACTCCACCCGGATCACCGCATAGGGGGGCAGTTGGGAGAGACTAGTACGCTCGATAAAAATCGTGCTCCGTGAAATAATGCCTAGTCGAAACCCTTCGGATGAGCTACTCAGAAGCACGCTGGCAGAAGCAGAGAATATTGTCAACTCACACCCGTTGACGTATATACCCATCGACCATGAGAATGATAAAGCTCTCACTCCTAATCACTTCCTCTTAGGTTCATCGAATAGAGAAAAACCACCTGCAGTGTTTAACTATGAAATGAAGGTAGTCAAACGAAATTAGCTTTCTTCGCAGAAGTTTGCGGATCACTTTTGGAAACGGTGGGTAAGTGAGTATCTTCTTACGATAACACGCCGTACAAAATGGTTTGCGCCTGTGAAGGTTGGTGACATAGTTGTCATTGTAGATCCAAACAGCCTCAGAAACTGTTGGCTAAAGGGTAAAGTCATTCAGGCAAAGATATCCAAAGACGGTCAAGTTCGAAGCGCAATTGTCCAAACGCGGAGCGGAGTATATGAAAGACCTGCAGTTAAATTGGCAGTCCTAGATATCCAAGCTAAACAAATACATAAGCTCACGGCTGAAACTACCAGGGGGGAGTGTTAAGAGCACTGGGTGCTATTCCTGAGTGTAAACGCACTTCAGATATATGTAGATACACCCTGTGCTTAAGATCGTTATTTCCCATCCTTAATTTCCCACTTGTCATCTCCCACTTGCCTTTTACCATTGCATACCATATTAAGTACCTAGTAGTCTTATAAATTGACTAAGTATAAAATCACAAAATTAATGCAAATACTATAATACAAATTGTGAAATAATTGTGAATTACAAAAGAACACTAAATTGTAAGTAATTAAATTTGTGGAAGTCCTATGTAATTAATTGATACCATTTAAAATAAAGGTTTTGAAGCTGCTACGAAAATTAGTCTGGTTGTCCCCGCATTGCGCCAACAAACAGCATTGAACAAAAATTCGACGAACAAACTAACAATCTGCAGGGTCTTCAACAGAAAATGGATGAACAAAAGAATAATCTGTAAGAGCAAAAGAACATTCTCCAGCAAAAGTTCGAAGAAATCGATGACAAATGACGTAAAATTCGAACAAATGGACAGCAAAGTTGAGCAACCGGCAACAGAGCTGGACACAGTGCGAAAACAGAAACTATGAGAACGTTCTTTAAGCGGTCCAAGGAGAAAAGAGTTGAACCCACCCTCATTCGATGGCCAGAACTCGTGGTCTGCGTATAAGAAGCGGTTCGAAATGGCAGCTTGTGCGAACCACTGGGACAATAAGCAGAAGTGCTTTGCACTAGCAATGACCTTACACGGTCCGACGGCCGAATTGTTACAAACAATCGACATCAAAAAAAATAGAGCCTATAGTGGTTTAGTGCAGGCTATCGAGATACGGTTTGGGGATAGCCACATGCGGGAGGTTTACAAGGTTCAATTGAAAGACCATATGCAGCAGCGAGGAGAAACACTGCAACAGCTCCAAGTAGACGTCAGTAGACTGGCACATTTATCACATCCCACCGCAGGCCAAGAACTAATCGACGAAATGGCAAAGGACGCATTCATCAGGGGAACCGCAGATTTGGAGTTACATTCAGCAGTAAGGATGTCCCGGAAAAGAACCCTTGCTGAAGCACTTGCCTTCGCTCAGGCTATGGAAGCATCCAATCAGGCTTCCAAAGGAATGCATTTCGTCAGGGAAATAATATCTGGTGAATGCTGCTGCTCACGACTAACTACCGTGCAACGAAATATCACGCGGGAGAGACGAAGGATGCGCTGCTGGAACTGGTACGACAAAGGCGAAATCTTCCGGCTTCAACGAAGGAGATCTGGTCTGGTTGTATAATCCTCAGCGTAAGAAAGGCAAGTCACCAAAATTGCAACAGGAATGGGAAGGTACATACAAGGTGATAACACGCATTAATGACGTTGTCTACCGGATCCATCGTGGGGTCAAGGAAAATTATTTGGATAGAATGTGTTGTTTCAAAGGAATGATGAATGACGAAGTTATTCGGGACAACTGTAGGGAGGGAGCAGTGTGATAACCATTTAAATATAGCAGCAACATTTAGATTTACACAGCAGGGGATGTCAATACTCGAAGAGCAGAAGATTTCGATACTTGATTAACAAAGTCCCGACCATTGGAGACTGGAGAGTGAATTTTCTAGCAAATTGGAAATCGTATGGGACACTGGATGGCAAGGATTGTTCTCGAAGTATGTCATTGAAGTATAAATACCAGCATCCTTAAGGTATGCAAGTCATTCATTAGTTGAATTTGAAGTGTTAATTAAGAGAAGTGATTAAGTGGTTTAAGCAAGTCAGTTCATCAGTAGAATTTAGTAAATTAAGTAAAAGATAAGAAAAGTATAAGCGGTTGATAAATTGGATTGTATTGAGATAAACGATTAAATTTTGAATTGTAACTTTATTGAATAAAGCGATTTGTATTAAAAAGAATAAGTTCTATCATTTGTACCCACACAAATATTTTATAGTATTAAGCATGTATTTTTCTTCAAAACTAAGGTAGAAATTAACACTTTTCTTTAAGAGTATTGTTAAATTAACTTAAATACATACGGCGCCGTTGACTTTTGTTAGGAATTCAAAAAAGAAGCGCGAAGAAAGGGTGTCGGAATATGCTGCTGAAACTTTTTCGACAATACTTTCCATCATTTTCATTTTCGATGCCAGCCAACACCGAAGCAGAAGCTATCGCCGCCGAAGAATTGGTAAAAAATAGTAAGACAAATGAAACATAAAGCAAAATATATTACTAATATTTAATTCGCACAGAGGATAAAATCTTCAATCACCAAATTTCGTGTTTTGTTCGTAAGCAATTCCCTTTTGCTTGCGAAAATTTTGCCGCCGCTACAGGTATCAACAATTTAGCTGTGCTCATTTTACATGAAGCGGAACATTTTTATTTATGTATATTTTTTTCTGAACGAATACTATTGTTTTTGTTTTTACCTCTAAGAAAGTCATTTATTACTTGCAAAGAAACAGATCTATTGAAAACAATTATAAACATAATTCCCTTCGACAAAACCAAATTAAGTTGGAATACAGTCATCGACTAGCTCTCGTGCTGAACTCATCGCCGGAAGAAGGTGACCGATTTCTTCCGCGCATATGTGCTTGGCTTTTTCTCTATTTTTTTGTGCACCCCATTATCAAAAGAAATATTTTTTCTTTTTCTATCACTTTTCTCAGTAGTGCTCTCGCGTGTGATAGTGTGTTTTTTTTCCACTAAACAATGTTACGATAACACTACATAAAAAGCTTAACTCTTCTAAAGGCATTGTCTACGCACTTTGCCTAATCAACGTGCCTGAAGCAGAAATTGTCTCAGAATTGAGTGTACAAAAAGTAACAGACATATACAAATTCACCAAACAGATCGATGGTCGTCAAAAACCAACAACCTTAATGCTCTTTACTTTTGACACACACCAGACCCCTAATTCTGTAGAAATTGGCTGGTACAATGCCAAGGTTAGCAAATACATCCCTAACCCAATGCGTTGCCGAAATTGTCAGCTTCTTCCTCACACCATAAACAAATGCAATAACACTCCCATGTGTCACTTGTGCAATCTTCCAGCACATACTAACGCCGAATGTTCCCGAACCATGTGTGAGAATTGTCTTGCTCCCCATCCCTCAACATCAAAAGAGTGTCCCAAAAAGAGTGTAAAAATCAGAACGAGGAATAAGTGTAGCATTGGTGATGCTAAACGCATATAAAAAGACCAATTCCCCTCTCTTATCACTAATACCGACACACTTGCCCAAAAGCTAAAGCAGTCCAACAACATAAACACTTCTACACCACTTCTTCACACTCCATTAAATTAAAAACGCATCACCGACAATGCCCCCAAATCTTCAATTCTTCAAACGCAACCTCTACCCTCCAAACAATAAGCACACTAAAGAATCATCGCACTCCCCTTCCCCACCTTACCACCTATCGCTCCATCACCTATACAGCTATCCACAAGCCGTCGCGGCAGCGCCTAAGTTTAGACAATCAATACCAACCACATCCAAACTGAACGAATCCATCACTACAACAGCTATACCACCACCAATACCCTCTACATCCAGGAACACTACAACCGAAAATAATTAAAACGATTAAACTATTTTCAATTCCAACTTGTTTACTATTACATACAATACATACAACTCAAATTTCTCACCGTTATCCAAAACCACTCAATCCCTCATCTACAACCAATACGAGTACTACGTTCCCACTCCACTATCATATGATGACGACGGCAATCAACAAAACAGACATTAACGCTCAAGGGCAGTGTCGGACGCCACCCAAAGCCTGCCATCTCGTCAACCAACAAACCCAAATCAATAGGACATGCAGGATCCTGCAATGGAATATGAAAGGTTACCTCAACAAATACGACGAACTAAATATTCTTATAAAGGAACAAAGCCCCTGTGTTGTGAGTCTACAAGAAACACACTGTTCATATAATTTTTCACCAGCATCACCTAAAGCTTACACAAGCTTTCATAACTTTGTTCATAACAATACGTCAAAGCAAGGTATCGCTGCCTAGTAAAAAACGGTATTCCTCACAATAAAATACCTATCAATTCCATACTCTTAACCCTTGCTTTCAAAATTGACCTCACAATTAAATTCACTATCCTCTCAACATATATACTACCTGATCAATCATTTTCGAAATTGGACTTAAAAAACAAATCCGGACGCCAATTCATTTTGTAGGTTATGTTAACGCCTGGAGTATACTATGGGGTTCTGACACGATAAACACAAGGGGAACTGTATTAGAACAATTTTTATTTGATTCAAGGCTGGTAATACTAAACGACGGTTCCACTTCTCCACACACAACACCTTCACGCATATTAAAGTTATCTGCTGCTCTCCTGACCTTTTTCCAAAGACTTCTTGGGAAATTTTGGATGATCTCTGTAATAGCGACCATTTTCCACTATTTCTCTTGGTCCGTTTTACTCCAAAACACCTGTAAACCTTAAATTTAAAACTGACCTGGCTAACTGGGCTTGTAACATCAAGCACATAATATACTTCTTGTCAGACAAAGCTATCTCCGCCAATATCAACAAAGGGGCTGCAGTATTACACAAAGCCATTAGGACCGCTGCAAATAAATCCATACCACAAAGTACTCCTTGTGGAGGAAAACGTACCGTACCATGGTGGTGTCCTCCTTTAGCTTCACTTCGACAAGATAAACTCGTAGCGTGGAAGTATTTTAAAAAGCACCCCACTAAAATCAATCTGCAAAACTTTGCACATTTGTCGAAAGAAATCGTGGTGTAGTTACGATTATTCTTAAAATTAAGAATAGTGTCACAAAAAATGTAAATAGCTTAAGTATTCTAGGACTAGTTTTAAATAACCAATACAATTAGAAATCGCATTGTGTAGAACTTAAAAAGAGCCTAGTTGTTAGAGCAAATATAATCAACTATCTTCGAGCAAAAAATGTAGCACTCTCATTAACACATTATGTAACATAACCAGATCACTAGTGCTAAATAAGATTGACTACGACTTATTCCTCTACGGCAACTCACCGAAATCAACAATCAACTCCGTATAACCCCCATACCATCAAGCGGCCCGCAGAAATATCAACGCGTTCAGAACAACTCCTATGAATAACGTACTGGTTAAAGCTGGGCTTCCTACAGTAGAAGAGCGAATTAAAGCTGCTCTTGCTAAAATTTTTGTAAAGCTTGTACGCGCAAAACATTCGATAATAGCCAAGGACTTCGCTTCATCAAAGAACAGAAAAATACATAAACGCATTCCGTCAGCCATAGCACAAGCTCTTCTTGTCGCCAAACACCTGGATCTGCCTCAGAAGATAACCAACGAAGATGTCTCTCTATCTCCACCCTGAAGCATCAACCCTGAGTCATTTATCTTAGACCTGATACAATATGACAAAACTAATACATCAAACGAATTATTTCGAGCGTCATTTCTGCGCATTTTTACAATGCTTAAAGCGGGTAAATGGGTTCTGGTCTTTACAGACGGTTCCAAAACCACCGACTGCACATCTTTCGCGACGTGCAAGGAATTGATTATCACAGGCCTACTTTCACCACATGCATCTATCTTTACTGCAGAAGCCTTAGCCATCTACAAAGCTACAACGTTATGCCTAAAAGATCGTGGTAAGCATGGCATTTGCTCCGGTAGCTTGTCAGTGATTAATGCAATAAGGAACCCCAATCAGGAACAGCGTTAATCTCTAGCATAAGAAATTGTTTAATTAGAGTAAAAAAAAAATATCAAAGTCATTTGGATTCCGAGTCATGTCGGCATAAAAGGTAATGAACTTGCTGACTCAGAGGCTAGTCTCTCTCACCGTCCCCCAGTATACCACTTTGACTGTTTTACTGAACTCGACATTTTGCGGTTAACAAGAAACTCACTCCAAGCTGAATTAGAAGCTGATTGGCATAACTACCACCATCATTAGGCCTCTATAAATCCCAGACGCTCCCATCCGACCTACACTACATCCAAGCTTTCAAACACCACTTTTACAAGGCTACGTTTAGGACATACAGCTTTTACGCACCAGCATTTATTGAAAGGGCAACCGCCTCCAACATTTATATTCTGTCATTCACGCTACGATGTTGACCATGTACTAGGAACATCAGGTTGTTCAGCCAATAAAACGAGCACTTTTCCACCACTTAAAAACCTACTAAAAACTCCTAGTCATAGAAATATTTGCATTGTTTTCAACTTAGTTAAGAAACTTAATATAGACATATAGAAATTTAGAATCATTTATAGAAAACTCAGAGCCAAAAGTCTCAGCAGCTAGCAATCTCTCAATGCTAGCTATGTAATTTTAATTATGTACTAATAAATAATAATAATAATAATAATAAGTTGGAATATTAAGAGTTTTTGCCTTTAATTAACAATTCTTTTCATTGATGTCCAGAGTCCAGATTTTGTGCCTAAACATGCAAAATGCTTATAAATTTTTTTTTCTTTTTTTTTTGTGGGTAGGTAAAATCCTTCATAGGCACCATAAGCACGCGGTCATAAGAGCACCACCACACCATTACAGCAGGCACCATAAGCACGAGCACCTACTGCCTACCACAGTGGCATAGCAGCGCCCACCATAAGCACGCGCTCATGGTAGTGTAAGATTCTTACACTGTTTCAGATTCGACGAATTGTGGAGCTAACGATAAAAAAAAACTAGTCGAGCTAGCAAAGAATTTCGCTACCACAAATGAAAAATAAACGTGAGTTAAAAAAGTGAGTCGAAAGATAACATTAACAAATAATAACTTGATTGTGAACAATTAATACATAAAGAATAGAACAATATAATAGTAAAGGGTCCGCTATCTAACGTTTTTTTTTGCAAATAGTGCTTATTTCGTGAATGGTAACACTTAGCTCATGTATGATTTGACAGATAATTAGTTTTATCCTTCCGGTTAATAATGGAAAATAATTTCATTCAAATGGCTGCCTCGGCTGGCCATGCAGTAGCCTACACGATCGGTCCAATTTTTAAGCACATTATCGATTGTGTGCAGCTGTATTTCACCAATGGCTTCACGAATATTGTCCTTTAAAGAGTCAATTGTCTCTGGCTTGTCGGCCTAACACTTATCTTTTACGTATCCCACAAATAATAGTCCAACGGTGTCAAATCGCAGCTCCGAGGTGGCCAAACGACATCAGCTCTGCGGCTGATAATGCGATCTTCAAAAACAGGGCGCAAAACATCGAGTGTAGCTTCGGCTGTGTGGCATGTAGCGCCGTCCTGTTGAAACCAAATGTTGCCAATATCCTCCTCTTCAATTTTTGTGAACAAAAATTCGTTCAACATGGCCCGATAACGATCGCCATTGACTGTAACGGCCACTCCTTGCTCATTTTCGAAGAAAAATGGCCCAATTATGAATCTGGACCAAAATCCGCACCAAACAGTGACTCGTTTTGGGTGTATCGGCTTTTCAATGTATGCGTGTGGATTTTCTATGCCCCAAGATCAAAATGAGCTTCATCTGAAAAGATGATTTTTTTGGTAAAATCGGCATCTTCTCTAAGTCGATCGCAGGCAATGTTTCCACAACCATATTCGTTCAGCGGAAGGATAAAACTAATTATCTGTCAAATCAGACATGAGCTAAGTGTTACCATTCACGAAATAAGCACTAGTTGAAAAAAAAGACGTTAGATGGCGGACCCTTTATAACAACTCATTTATGGTTATTTAAGTCTTGAACATCCCGGTCCCCCTGGACTAGTTTTAGGACAATGGTAGCACGGCCAGTTTTGCGATTGCTTGTATGAAACTGCCATGCTTCGTTTTAACTGTTGCAACACGTATAAGGTCGTCCTGCCCTGGATGAACTGCCTCGACTCGGCCAAGAATCCACCGTGTTGGAGGAAGATTTGGTTCCTTAAGGACCACAACGTCACCAATCTTCACCCCTGGACTCGTTCTCTGCCACTTAGGATGCTCTTGTAGGGTAGTAAGATACTCCATATGCCATCGTTTCCAAAACCCTTGGACCATGAATTGCAAATGATTCCAGTGACTTAGTCGATTTTGTGGAGTTTGTAGGTAATTGGGCTCTGGAATGGCAGTGTATGGTTCTCCTATCAAGAAGTGGGCTGGAGTTAATGGATTTAATTCATCATCAGGTACAATAAAAAAAGGACGTTAGTTCAATATTGCTTCGATTTGGCTCAGCACAATGTATAGCTCCTCAAAGTTTAGAATCGAGGATCCTATTACCCGTCGTAGATGCGATTTGACCGATTTAATTCCGGCCTCCCATAAACCACCAAAGTGTGGAGCGGCAGGAGGGTTGAAATGTCATTTGATTCCATCCGAGGCTAGAGCAGCAGCTGTGGGAACTATAATATTTTATTTTAAAACAAAAGTGGTACAATATATTAAAAAATGTTAAATAACGATTCACGACCACCGACCATCTGTAAGGTGAACTCTCGAGTGCCCCATTCCATCGTCAGTCCTCTTTTATATTTGTTCTTTATGTCCCATCCGTCCGAACGTTGTCCCATTAATCCCTCCAGCTCCAAATGCCTATGGCACTTAATATTTTGTGCCACTTCCATAATTTCAGGGCCAACGTAAACAAGACCCATCCAACGAGCGCCCCAATTACACAAGCTAATAACTTTAGCGGATGCATTGCATTAAAAGACAACATTACTCATGTCACTATGGCTTTTATGCTTCCCAATATAGGTCAGCACAAAATTCATTCATGACGAATGCAGCAATGTTCTCCTCGTAATTCAATGAGAGTAAACAAACCTGAAAGTAAACAAACTCCGATTTTATGGGTCAACAAACGAACGAATGGACAGTTCGTGGTGTTATTTAATTACAATCGACTATCGTCGATTATGAATCATTGATAGATTTTATTACATCAGCATTATTATGCTTCGATTGTCGACGGTCGTGAATCATGGTTTTAATACTATAAACATCAGCATTCCTACATTCGGCCATCCTGGTATTCGACTGCCCTCAGTCGGATCTTTCTTTGTCGTCATCTACTGTATCACTCAACTCATCTTCATCGTTATATCTCACCCACGGCTTCATGTAGTCGACTGATGTACTGGTCACGTTCGGTCCTTCGTGCTGACCCACCTTTCTTACTTCGTAACGTTCATTCCGCTTCACCTTGGTCACCTCGTAGGGACCCAAATATTCAGCGCATAGCTTTAATCCAGTTCCAAATTGTGTTCGCTTTATAGCCACCAGTTCGCCAACCTGATACTTGCCAGCCTCTTTCCGCTTCTTGTTATAACTGCGTTGATTCTCTATCTGGACCTTCAGTATTTCTTCTCTTGCCCTCTTTCGCATTTCGTCTCTAGTAGTTTCGAAGTCGTCTAACACTGCTTCTTCTAGAAGACTTTTCATATCCGGATCTTCATTTGTTCGTATAATGGTTCCGAACATCAGCTGGAATGGGCTCCTTTTCGTGCTCCTTGAAACCGTTGAATTTATAGTTCTCTGCACTTGGCTCACATGCTGATACCATTTGGTTGGGTCTTCTGCGGTTAACCTTGACAGCACACCGATGATGATTCTATTCATCCTTTCAACCTGGCCGTTGCCGCGTGGTACTCCGGTAGTTGTCATTATGTGTTGAACGTTCCTTTGGTCACAGTAGTCCTTAAAAGCATTCGCTGTAAATGCTGCCCCTCTGTCCGAAATTAACCGAGTTGGGTTCCCAAATATCTCACTCTGCGCTTCCAGTTTTTTGATCACTTCTTCGCATTTCGTTGTCTTGACCGGATACAGCCAGGTGAACTTTGTGAAAGCGTCTACAACTACGAAGAGATAATTATAGAATTTATTCGTGGATGGTAGTGGACCTAAGTGGTCAACATGGAATGTGTGGAGAGGGACGTCACTTTTCTCGATCGGATGCAGAAATCCCTCCATTCGTCCACCCTTCTTTGCCATCAATATGCAGGGTACACAGTTAGCGATGACCTCCTCGATACATTTCTTAAGCTTAGGTATGTGGTAGTCCTGCTTTATTACCGCTTCGACCTTCCGCAAACTCATATGTCCTTGCTCATGAATGCTCCTGACGATCTCCCTCTGCATAGATTTTGGTACCACTAACAAGTGCGCGCCCTCTTCAAATTTATATAGTAGTCCAGCTCTCACTTCATAATCTTTGTAGGCGCCCGTCGCTGCAATTATATTAAAAATTAGTTGACAATACTCATCTTTTGATTGTGAGACTTTTATCCTGTGTATGAGACCATCTTCAATCCTCATTACTGGATACCTGCTCAACGCGTCCACGTGTCTCATCGCAGTCCCTGCTCGATGAACGACTTTCATTGAGTATTCTTGCAGCATTATGGCCCATCGGGCCACCCTCGGGCACAGATCCTTCTTTGTCATCGTAGCTTGAAACGCCTTGCAATCGGTTACCACCGTAAACTGGATTCCGAGTAGATACACACGCAGCTTCTTAAGGCATTTCATGATGGCTAACACCTCCAGTTCGTAACTTGTATAGTTCTTCTCCGATGCTGCTGTCTTAAAACTTAAATAAAATGTCGGATGGAACTCACCGTCATCATGCCTCTGCAGCAGGCTGCCACCATATCCGATCATACTCGCATCTGTGTGTAGTTCAGTTGTTAACGCTGGGTTAAATAACTTCAACACTGGTTCCTCGCAGAGATGCGCCTTCAGTGTCTCAACTGCAGCAATTTGTTCTTGGCCCATATCAAATTTCACTGATTTGCACAATAGATCAGTAAGCGGCTTCGCGATTTGCGAGTAGGCTGGGATGAATTTCCGGAAGAATCCCGTCAATCCCAGGAAACTCTGGATCTGCTTCACACTGCTTGGTGTAGGGAATCTCTGCACAGCTCTTACCTTTTCCATTGAAGGTTTGATGCTTCCATTCTCCACTATGTGTCCCAGAAACTCAATGGACCTGCTTAGGAAGTTGCACTTTTCCCATTTTATTTTCAGCCCGAATTCCGCAGCTACCTCGAGTACGACTACTAGTTTCTCCAATACTTCCTCCTCGTCTTTTCCAAAGATGACGATGTCGTCAACATACACCAACAAGTATTGCTTCAGTACCAGGTGCCGGAAGATTTGGTTGATAAACCTCTGGAATGCGGCCGGGGAGTTACATAGGCCAAAAGGTACTTTGCAGAACTCGTACTGGCCATCTGGTGTTATGAATGACGTGTATTTCCTACTAGCTTCTGCAACGTCAACGTGAAAGAACCCATTCTTAAGGTCCAATGTTACAAAGACCTTTGAATCGTGCAGCTGCTCCAACACTTCTTCCATCACATTCATCGGGTATCTATCTTTAATCATCTTCGCGTTCAAGTCTCGGTAGTCCACGCATAATCTGTGACTGTTATCCTTTTTCTTAACGAGTACGATGGGACTGGCGTATTCTGATCGACTTTCCTGTATTGTTCCCTCCTCTAGACATTCCTGTATCTGATTCTGTACAACCTTCCGTTCCTCTGGTGCTAATCTCCTTGCTTTTCGGTAAACTGGTATTTCATCCATCATTACTATATTCATCTGTGTGCATGACTTTGCCGGCTTTCTGGGTGCATATGCATCTACGATGGCCTCTACACGGTCCCTGAACTTCTCATTACCTACGTGTACAACCTTACTGCTCTTTTCCTCAACCGTTGATATTTTAAAAATATCATTCTCCACCAACGGAAATGTCTTTGTCATTTCTTGCTTCTTGATAATTTCCACCTTTCCTCTACTGATAAGCACATCGACGTTTCTCAAAAAATCTCTCCCTAACAAAATTTTGTCAGACATCCACGTTTCTGGTATCACTTGGAAACGCACCCACTGTTTTTCATCTCCCGCTTACACTTCCAACAGGCATGATCCTAGCGTTTCCCGTGGTTGGTCCCCGAATCCCTTCAGCATCATTCCGGGTTGCTCGATTTTGGAACCTTTAATACTTCTTTGCATCGATCGGTGGATGATCGAGACGTCGCTGCCGTTGTCGACAAATGCATGGTGTAACCCACCGTTTATACCGATCATGATGTAACTGTCAGATTCGATCCGTTTCACTTGACTTATTCCCCTTGGTGAGGATGATACCTCGTTTTTAACCGTGCAATTTGGTGATATGTGACCGAACTGATTGCACTTGAAACATCGCATTCCCTTGCCTTTGTCCGGACAGCCCTGTGCCAGATGGGATAATGATCCGAAAATGTGACATCGTTTTGTCGTCGGTGCTCCTTTAGAAGTTGACTGATTTCTACCCTTGCTTTTGTCCGCTTCTACTTTCGGCTTCGGTATCTGTCGTTGCATTCTGCTATATGTTTCAAGCTTGGACTTTAGTTCTTCGATTGTTGACGCCTCGTATAGCATGGTTTTGTTCCCTACGGTGTCTGGGATTCCGTTTATCACGTAATCTATCAACGAACATTCGTCGATACTCCCTTGGTTTCGTATTTGCACCATCGCGTACAAGTATTCCAGTAGACTCTCTGATTGTAGTCTCTTTCGGGCTTCTAGTTGTCGATGCACGTCGATGCTACTTATTTTTCTTCCGAACTCTTTAGTTAAGTGGGCCTTCAAATTGTTCCAGTTGGTGATTCCCTCCGTGGCTTCTACAGCTAACTTCGCCGCGCTTCTTAGTAGCCTACGAGCGTACAGATACTTCTGTATGTCGTTCCATTCACAGGCTGTAGATATAGCCTCGAACTCCTCTATCCATTTGCTGCAGCTTTTACCTCCTTCTCCTGAGAATAGCTCCAGCGATTCCTCCACGTCGCGGAAGACAAAGTTATTATGGTTTGTCATAATCTCTGTTTCCTCTTCTGCTGCTACTGGCAACTCTTTAATATCTTCTGTTGTTTCGCTTAGTATGTCCTTTACGGTGACTTCTTTTCCACACTTTTCCTTGATGCGATCCAGTAGATCGGTCTTCACGTTGTACCTATATGATAGCCCCTTTTTCTTCAGGAACTGCTGCAACTGTCGAACTGTCAAGTCTTCCATCCACAGTGTTCTGCTTCACTTAACCTTTGAACTTCACCGTCTTAGCTCTTCGACTTAACCGTCTTAACTCTTCAACTTAACGTTCGACTTAACCGTCTTGACTCTTCAACTTAAACTTCGATTTAACCGTTTTGACTCTTCAACTTAACTTTCGACTTAACCGTCTTGACTCTTCAACTTAACTTTCAAAATATTATAATTCACTTATTTTCCGGTAATCCCGGTTGAGCCCCCATGTGGGAACTATAATATTTTATTTTAAAACAAAAGTGGTACAATATATTAAAAAATGTTAAATAACGATTCACGACCACCGACCATCTGTAAGGTGAACTCTCGAGTGCCCCATTCCATCGTCAGTCCTCTTTTATATTTGTTCTTTATGTCCCATCCGTCCGAACGTTGTCCCATTAATCCCTCCAGCTCCAAATGCCTATGGCACTTAATATTTTGTGCCACTTCCATAATTTCAGGGCCAACGTAAACAAGACCCATCCAACGAGCGCCCCAATTACACAAGCTAATAACTTTAGCGGATGCATTGCATTAAAAGACAACATTACTCATGTCACTATGGCTTTTATGCTTCCCAATATAGGTCAGCACAAAATTCATTCATGACGAATGCAGCAATGTTCTCCTCGTAATTCAATGAGAGTAAACAAACCTGAAAGTAAACAAACTCCGATTTTATGGGTCAACAAACGAACGAATGGACAGTTCGTGGTGTTATTTAATTACAATCGACTATCGTCGATTATGAATCATTGATAGATTTTATTACATCAGCATTATTATGCTTCGATTGTCGACGGTCGTGAATCATGGTTTTAATACTATAAACATCAGCATTCCTACATATTAGCGTTATGAGTTTCAGACATCACTAGTGTTTGCATCTCGTTGAGACATCTGCGAGCTCCTTGGAAATTCGTTCCGTTGTCTGTGTAGATGTTCGAGCATTTCCCACGTCTAGACGCGAACCGACGAAAAGCAGCTAAGAAAGCATCAGATGTTAAGTCACTTACCAGCTCTAAGCGTATTACCTTGTGCACATACAAATGAAGAGTGCCACATACGCCTTGGAGAACTTAGGGTTTCGCCCACGTGAAAGCTTAATGGTGAATGGACCCGCGTAATCACACCCAGTGTTGGCAAACAGACGACCTTGTGTGACCTTTGACTGTAGCAGGTCTCCCATAAGTTGCGAAGTAGTGGCCTTTCGTTGCAAAAAACACGATTTACATTGGTGTACCAGTTTGCGTATTAAATTGCGGCTGCCCAGGATCCAATACTGCTGACGAACAATAGCAAATGTCTCGGCAAGTCCAGGATGGAAGTGATTTCTGTGAATTTCATCAACTATAATAGAAGAGACATGACAATTAGGTAAAATGACAGGATGTTTCATATTATAGGAAACGTTAGCGTGTTTGATTCTACCACGTGTTACGTGTTACAGACCATCAGCATCGAGAAAGGGTGTATATTTTTTGAGTTTGAACTTGCTAACCAAATCCTGGTTGCTTTTAAGCGAAGAAATATCGCTCGCGAATGTCTGGTGTTGAATGTGTCGGATAGCAAAAATCCTCTAGGTTTGGTATTCATTTACAGAGATTCCATGACCAATTGATGATTTACCGAGTGTTTTTTTCTGACAATTATTAATAAACCGACGACAATAGGCGAATTTTCGAAGCAAGCGTGACCACGACGAAATTTTAGATATAAGACGATTTATATTATCCGTGTCTGTTGTTGTTTTTAGGACATGTTTTGGAGGTTGTCTTTCTTCAATGGAGATCATTACATCATCTGGTTGTGACTCGGAGGACTTTGATGTAGGCCAAAGTTCCCGTGAAAGAGACAGCCAATAGAGACCTGTCCACCAGAGATGGTGATCAATGAGTTGAGACGGTAGTACTCCACGAGAAGCACAATCTCCTGGATTAAATTCGGAAGTGATATGTAGCAGAGGTGCGGTGTGCGACAAATGTATTCGAACGACGGGGTGGTGATGTCAGCCAGTGAAGTACGATTTGCGAATCCCACCATGCAGACACTTTCAGAGTGATTGACAACGAAGTTGTGATGGTTTCGATTAGTCGCGTTAGAAGCAGTGCGCCGTTGAGTTCCAACCGAGGAATAGATACTGGTTAAAGCGGAGCAACTTTAGTTTTTGCGGCAACCAAAATGACCTTAAATTTGTTTTCAGCAATTTTATAGCGAACATAGACTACAGCACCGTAGGCTACCGCTGAGGCATCCGAGAATCCATGTAGCTCAACCTCTTCATGATTGTAAAATATTTCGCGGTACACGGATCCATTCAAAATGGTGTAGCTCTCGTTGATAACATATCCAGCGATAAGCCAAATTCGACGGTAGTGGATCGTCCCAGGAGAGGTTCAGCGCTGACGACCAAAACTCCTGAAAAAGAATTTTGAATAGAATAACGGATGGAGCTAGGAATCATAATGAGTCAAATATGCTAGCTACTTCCGACACCAAAGTTCGTCTAGGGGCGTAGCACAAAATCGACAATTGGACAATCGAAATGAGTCAGATGTAGGACTCCAATGCATCCCGAGCACCTTAATCAGAGAGTCTGAAGAATGTTTAAATTCAACCCAAAGAAATTCACAATCCTCTTTGGGTAAGCGAGCAAGCAAGGGCCAACAGTTCGAATTACATATATTTTCGTAATTCAAATTTTGCAAACGATAGTAACGAGACCAAGTCCGATTGAAGTTTAATTACGTAGTCAACAGAGTTTGCCCCAGTCATGATATCGTTGACGTACACATCGTTGAGAAGAACGCGAGCAGCATTCGGACACTTTTGCTGGTAGTGCAAGCCGATTTGCCTAAGCACGGATAGAAACGGAGCTGATGCCGAACCATAGGTGAGTGTACTAAGCCTAAAATGTGAGATTTCGTCCGAGGGTTTCTCACGCCAAACGATCCGTTGATAGTCGGTATGATGATCAGCTACTAAGATCTGCCGAAACATCTTAACAACGTCTGCAGTAAAAACATATTTGTGCTGGAGAAAACGTAAACAAACTCCAATTAAATCCCTCTGAATTCGTGGGCCAATGAGCAGTTTGCTGTTAGTAGAACTCCCAAGTGAATCCTTTGCACACCCATCGAATACCACGCGCAGCTTTGTAGTGGCACTGTCGGGTTTTAGTACTGCGTGGTGTGGTAAATAAAAAATCTTCCCAGTGCCTGATTCAATTTGATCTGATGGAATGCGGACCATATGACCTAAGTCTTCATATTCCTTTATGAACTTTCCATAGGACTCATATAAATTCAAATCATTTTGGAAGCGCCGTTCCATAGAGTTTAGTCGACGAATTGCTAAATTGAGAGAGTTGCCAAAGACAGGATTAGGATGATCAAAGGGTAGTTGAACGATATATCTTCCATCGAGCGAATGCGAATAGGTCTTTTGAAAATGCTGTTCGGCTGCGTCCTGAAAAGTTATGTTGTCGATTGCATGTGCTACTTGATCGAACTCCCAGAATTTTTGGAGAAGAGAGTCCACATCAAGAACAGAATGAAAGGATGATAACGCTACATGATTTGGAAAATTACCTTCCAACTCACCTGTAACAACCCAACCAAATGACGTACTTTGAGCAATTCTTTCCCTGAATTTGCTCGCCATTGAAAATGCACCACATTTTATCAGCACCAAGAAGAAGATCAATAGGACCTGGGGTATTAAAGGTTGGATCTGCTAATTCAATATTGCGTAGGTGAGACCAATTTGAATAATCACACTCGTGTGAAGGTAGATTGAACGTTAATTTCTTTAAAACGAATGCTTCCACAAGAAGGCCGGTATCCGTTACGCGAGAATGTGTTGTGAACGATATGCAACCGCGAGTGTTACCTGCGTCCGTGGATGAGACATCTAGAATGGGGATACGAGCGTGTCTTCTAGGGATTCCTAATCTTTGAGCAAAAGATTCGACGACAAATGAGACTTGGGATCCGGAATCTATAAGAATTCTGCAACTTATTGTCTTACCCTGTATGTCCTTTACGTTAGCCAATATGGTTGGCAGAATCGCTTTGAAAAGCCATCATCGAGCGAATGGTTATTGACTATCGGTAGAGGCGAAGCTGTCGACCAGGAGGGTACCGGCGTATGATTTTGATTCGACGAGGAGTTAACAGCCTGTGGAGTTCGGTTTTGACACGACGAGGAGTTCACAGCAGATGAAGAAGGACACAAATTCGTATTCTGTTCAGTAGGATGCACAAGGGAATGGTGACGCGATTTGCCCCTCGACAGCGGAACGATGATCGACATTTATTTGCTGAATGTCCTGCACGAAGACAATTAAAACAGAGGGATTTTTCTTTAACGAAATTCCGACGCGATTGAATGTTAAGTGAGATAAACATGGGACATTGTGGTAGAATATGACTACTTTCACATTGAGGACACTTCACTGATGATTGCGGAGATTCTGATGCAAAATGAGTCCGAATCTGCGCCTGTTGTTTGTTACGCGACGTTATAGGCGAGTTAATGCATGACAGGACTCAAGTGCATCACATCGAGGTTGTAAAAACTTTAATAGCTCGTTGAACGTACAATCATCTCGCGAACCGACGTGCTGTGCCCAGTTTTGGTTTGTTTCATTGTCCAATTTTTTGAAAAGCAAAAAAATTAACCATGAGTCGTGACTATTTGAATCAAGCGCGTTGAGCCACGAATTACCTCATCTGCACCGTCAGAAATCTTGCGTAGCGTTTGAACGTTGCCATCAGTTGCAGATGGAAGTGACAAGAATGTTTGAATAAATGATGTAACGATTAGATGAGACCGATCGTAGCGTTTCTCTAAACGATCCCACGCTTCTAAATAGTTCGCATCGGAAATCGGCAGGTGTTTAATAAAATTTCCAGCATCATCACGTAAAAATGATTTCAAATATCAAATGTATTCAAATATCAAATGTGTAGCTGTGAGAAAAGGTTTATTATCGATTACGCCTGTAAAAGAATCGCGAAACGAAGGCCAGTCTTTGTAATTTCCTGAGAAAGGCGAAATAGTGAGTTTTGGCAAATGAGAGTTAGGTGATGTTGTTGAAAGCTTTTCGAGAAACGGAGATTGCTGCGCCGCAAGTTTCTCAAGAGTTGATTCTTCTTTTGTTTGTTCAACAGTTTGTTTTTCGCGAATGAACTTAGAAAAACTCGAATGCGCATTGAAGAAACGTTCTTCATATTCAACGAACTCAGCTTCGAATTCATCGTACTCATCGTCATCCGCGGTAATTTTAAGTATATCTTGGTGATGCGTTGTAAATTCTGATCACGTTTCATTGAGCTTATTTAATTTAATTTCTAATAGTTCCAAAGTAGTATTCGGAGCGACGCTGGCTGCATATGATGCAGCCCGAGTCAACCGACCTTTAATACTACCACGAACGCGTTTTAACTGATTCATAATTTTGGGATAATCAATTATAAGCACAGATATACACAAAATAAATTGTTCAATAAGTCACCAAACAACCAGTCACTCTTGATAGTTTCTTGATTAGAACACAACTCGTAAGAAAAAGTTTATAAATTATTTAAATTACAAATTACATTCAAATCAATCAATTTTTTTATTATTTTTTTTTTAATCCGACTGTGTAGGACCAATGTTTCAAATTTATTTCACTTTACTTCTGCGAGTACAATTCCAATTCACGAGTGTCGAGACTAAAACGATTTTGCCACCATCTAACCACCCATGCACACGCACTATGCATTGTGAGTAGTAATTACAACAACAATATGATGATGAGGCGATGGATGGCATTGTTGTTGTAGAACCAATTTAACAAAAAATGAATAATAACATAGAGTTTGATATGCAAGAAATACAGTGGGTCGAAAGATAAGATTAACAAATAATAACTTGATTGTAAACAATTAATATATAAAGAATAGAACAATATAATAATATAACAACACATTTATGGTTGATTAAGTCTTGAACACTCACTAAAAAACCTCCCATTTTCTGTAAGACTACGACTAAGTTTCCTTAACAAGTAGCTCAAGCTTCTATAGTTTATCGCGTTTGGTAGGTAGCTTACCAGCGAAGGCACCTACTATTACCGTTATTTCATACGGTTTCTCCTTAGGACGCTAAGTCCAACAGTCTTGTTCTTTGAAGTTGCCGCAGAAGATTTGTCTCGTCCAATCTCCGGATTATTTCCTGGTTGCAGTGATGCACAAGCTTGTTACTTCGTCTTTCACGGTTGTAATTCCCAGATCGCGGTGAATATCGCTATTCCTTGTATACCATGGATCATTTACGATTGTTCTAAGCGCTTGGTTCTGGAACGTCTGTAGGACAGACATATTATTTGGTTTGGTACAACCCCATAGTTGTATACCAAAAGTCCACGAATGTTTTAACATTTGCTTATGTAAACCTTTTCCAATACGGTCCAATACCTCACAACTTACGGTCAGGTTGGCCACAACCAGTAAATTGTGGTTACTACCTTCGGGTGGGGGGGTTTATAAAAATCCATGGGCAGATTTTGGCATCGAACTAAAAATGGACAAAGCTGTTTGCATCCAGCCGTATAGAGTGCCATTTGCAAAAAGAAGCGTCATCAAAGACAAAATTGATGAGTTGTTGCAGCAAGGAGTTATCCAACCATCTAAGTCAGACTTCTGCTCGCCCATCGTCTTAACGAAGAAGAAAGACGGAAGTGATCGATTTTGCATAGATTACAGGGCACTTAATGCGGTAACTATTAAAAGAAAATTCCCAATGCCGATAGTGGAAGAGATACTGGCGTCACTTGTAGGAAATACGTACTTCACCACTCTGGATTTGGCGTCGGGATATCACCAGATAAAACTTACCGAGCAAAGCAGAAAATATACGGCTTTTTCGGCTGAAGATGGACTATACGAATTCACAAGGATGCCGTTTGGACTTGTGAATGCGCCTGCTACATTCCAGGCGTGCATGAATCAAGTCAAGGCCCGCATGCAGAAAGGAGACATCGCTGTCTATCTTGATGACATAATTATCCCGAGCAAAACAATTGAAGAAGGTTTCCAGAAGTTGGAACGTTTTCTGGAGGTATTCAAAGAATCGGGGCTTACTATAAATATGAAGAAGTGCGCTTTCCTGAAAACAAGCCTGGAATTCTTGGGGCACTCCGTGACCGGTGAGGCAATCAAACCAAACCAAAGAAAAACTGCAGCAGTCGAGAAGTTTCCGAAACCCAAAGACGTACGCGGAGTAAGGCAATTCTTAGGCCTTACAGGATTCTTCAGGAAGTTTGTTAAGGGTTATGCAATTATAGCAACACCGCTTACCGACTTGCTAAAAGACGACACACAGTTTACATGGGCGGACCAGCAGGAGAGGGCGTTCAAGACACTGAAGGATGCACTTATCAACCCACCGTTACTAGCACTCTATGATGTTGATTGCTATCATGAGGTTCACACGGATGCATCTGCACAAGGACTAGCGGGTATACTGCTCCAACGATCAAAGGAGGACAAAAACCTGCGACCAGTAGCGTACTATAGCCGCAAAGTAACGGAGAACGAGAGCAAGTACCATAGTTACGAGTTAGAGGTATTGGCAGTGGTCGAAACCCTGGAACGATTCAGAGTATTCCTACTTGGACGTCAATTCACAGTGGTCACGGATTGCGAAGCCATCGTAGCCACTCAAAATAAATTGAAAATGATTCCACGGATAGCCAGGTGGTGGCTTAAAATCCAGGCGTTTGATTTTAAAGCAGTGCATCAACCGGGAAGACGAGCAACTCACGTGGACGCACTAAGTCGCCAACCAGTCGAAGATCATCGGGTAGCAGAACATTAACATCACGGATGAAGACTGGGTGGCCAGTATGCAATGGCAGGACCCTGGTCTGCGTGACATCATTCACGCGCTGCAGGAGAAAGAAGCGAGTACAACGAAGAAGCAGCTGGAAAGGGAATATGTACTCAAGGGAAATCGGCTATTCCGACGAATCGGTGAGGATATGAAATGGGTAGTCCCAAAGGCGATTAGATGGAAGATCCTCAAACTATGCCATGATGACTGCGGGCACTTTGCCGAAGAAAAGACGCTTGATCGAATTCGAAATACGTACTGGTTTCCAAAAATGAAACGATTCGTGGAGGGATATGTCAGATCCTGCGTGGAATGTGCATACGCTAAGCGGAAGGGAGGGATGGCCGAGGGAGAGCTTCACACTGCAGAGCGGCTTCCTATTCCATTCCACACGGTACACATCGACCACTTGGGACCCTTTGTGGTGAGAAAGGGAGGAACACGTTACGTGCTGGCGCTTGTCGATCACTTCACCAAGTACGTTGTGCTGAAGGCAGTAAAGACAGCCACAACTAAGTGTGTCGTGAATGCCCTGACGGAAATATCCGGGTATTTTGGAGCTCCAGAAAGGTTGGTAAGTGATCGAGGTACAGCGTTTACGGCAAGAGACTTCCAAAAATTCTGCGAAAGCATGGGAATCCAGCACATAAAGACGGCAACACGAACGCCCAGGGCCAACGGGCAGGTAGAAAGGGTCAACAGGACAATTTTGGCAGCGTTAAAATGTGCCCACTCTAGTGGTCAAGACTGGGCGAGTCATCTAAGGTCCCTCCAATGAAGCCTTAACACTACAAAAAGTTCAGTGACAAGAGCTACACCACACGAGCTGCTATTTGCGTACTCTCCAAGGAGCATAGCGAACGATAGGCTGCTCAGGGAGTTAGAAGACCATAAAGTTGTTGGGCCAGGGGAGATGATGGAGAGAAGAAGCGAAGACCTGAACAACATCGTAAAGGGGCAAGAGTACCATAAGAAACTGTTCGATGAGCGACACAGAAGGCCAACTAAGTACGAGGTAAATGATTTAGTTCTCATTGAAAAAGAATCTATCAGCACAGGTGAATCTCGGAAGTTGGAGCCGCATTTTAAAGGACCGTACATAATAACGAAGTGTCTGGCGAATGACAGGTATGTAGTCGAAGACATCCCAGGAATGCAGCGCACACAAAGGAGATTTACCACGGTCATGAGCGCGGACAAAATGAAGAGGTGGTGTGAACTCCCAGATGATGCGCTTGCTTGTGAAGACGAAGACAACGATATGCTGTCCGATGACGAGAATGGTCGCGAGGGCGCGGCCGACATCAGGATGGACGAGTTGTAAACCTTTTCCATACCAACGCACTCACAGCCAGTCATCCCACGCAAACGAACTTCAATCATACGACTCCAACAACAATCCGGCTTACTCATCACACCACCAGTCCAGTCATCCCACACTCTATCGGATGACAATCATCAGACGACTCCAATCATACCACTCGAACAACAATGCAGCTTACGCATCAGACCATCATGCGATGATAATACAGAACGGCATGCAAATCGGCCGATGGTCATTAAGCGTGCCATTGGCTGATAATCAACGAACCAGTGCAAGAAGCGGTACTCACCATAGCTCTCGTGCTGGTATAAAAGGAGGCTGCACTTCTGCAGTGGAAAAAAAAAAGTAATAATCGTCAGCGAGTTGTACCAAATGGTTGTAGGCAAGGTGTATTAATAAAGAACTTGAAGTCAAACTTGAAAGTGGTATTTTATTGCTGCTGGGTGAATTTCTTCTGTCGGTGGATTTGGATTTTTCCTACACTTATATATAAGCAGCTTGTTATATGTGGTTAGTTTAGAGTATCTTCCGATAAGCCAATTCATTTCTCTTAGCCTGATTTCGAGTTCTTCACGTTTCTTTTTTACGTGTGATTTCCACTTCAGTTTTGCATCTAGGGTCATTCCCAAATATTTTGCCTCGTTTGCATACGGTATTTGTACCGAGTTGATGAATAAAGTTAAGTTGTTTATCTTTCTGTACGTGAAATTGAAGTGTGTTGACTTAGTCTCGTTTAGCACGACTCGCCATCTCTTCGTCCACTCAAATATTTTGTTCAGAGCTCGTTGAAGTTTTGCAGTCGAGGATTCAACTGTTTGTCCTGTGGCGAGGATCGCTGTGTCATCCGCGAACATAGCTACCATAGTCTCTTCATCTAGAGGTATGTCTCTAGTGTACAGTAAGGATAGGTATGACCCCAGAACGCTTCCTTGTGGAACGCCAGCTTGAATTTCCTTGAATTCAGACAATTCAGTATCATATCTAACCCGAAACAGTCTATTTTCAAGATAAGATTCGAGTAATCTGTTCATTTCTCTCGGTAAAATTTTTTGTAGTTTAATTTTAAGCCCTCGTGCCATACCTTGTCGAAGGCTTGCGATACATCGAGAAAAACGCTTAAACATATATTTTTTCCCTCTAGCGCGTTTTCAATTACATTTGTTATCCGATAGACCTGATCGATTTTGGAATGTTTGACCCTAAAGCCGAACTGGTGATCCGGGATCAATTGTCTTTCTTCAGTTATCGGTTTTAAACGTTTAAGCAGAAGAATTCCGAAGACTTTTGAAATTATCGGCAGGGGCGAAATGGGTCTGTATAATTTCTTGTCGTTTGTACTTTTCCCCGGTTTTGAAACCATTATGACTTCTGCGACTTTCCATTGGCTTGGAACGTATAAAAGTCTCATGGAAGCATTTATAATGTAGCTCCTTTAGAATTTCACTTTTAATCAGATCCTGGAGCCTTATTATTTTTTAGGTTTTTTATTGTTTGCTGTAGCTCAGACAATGATACGGATTTTATATTGTAGTTGTCGGATCCTGTTCAGAGATTAAGTTCTTGGGCCAATTGGCGTCATTCACACGGTTTGAATGTTTCTTCCAAGTGGTCGGCAAACAAATTCGCTTTCTTTTTGTCTCTTTTTGTCCATTCGCCATTGGCTGTTTTTATCAGTGGCAAGTACATAACAGGCTTCTCAGTCGACTTCATAGCTTTCCAGAGGGAATAATTGGAACTCATGTCCGCAGTCAAGCCTTCGAGGTAATTAGAAGCTTCACGATTCTGCGGTAAGAATATAACCGCATTTCTTTAGCTTATTTGATAGGCGGTTCAAATAGGATTTATGGGGGGGGCGCACGTGATTGCTGCCATCTCCTCCGTGCTTTCCTTTTTTCTCGTAGAAGGCCTTCTATATCAGGCGCGTATACTTGCTTTCCGTGTTTTATTCCTCTTTTTCGAAAGGAAGTGTTGTTCCACGCAGCTCTTTGGATGATTTCCACGAACTTGTCAACTTCGTCTTCTATTTGCAACGGCGTCGTAAGTGGAACTCTTAAAGCAATATTTCCCTTGCAATTTCTTCTGAAACCATCCCAGTTTGTTTCCTTATTCATCAATCTGGGCGATCTTTCGGCTTTTGCTATGCTTCTGCCGATTTTAAAGATTACTGGCGAGGATTCTTCTAAAGTCGTGAGATATTTGGGGACCCCTTTTGTAATGAAAAAATCGACCTGGTCAGGTATTTGTGTCGGTGGGCCAGTACATTGGCTTGCCCGTTAAAAAAAAGTCCAAGCCACGTTTCATACTTGCTTGGTACAGTAGCCTGCCCTTCGTCGAAATGAATCTTGAACCCCAAAATGTATCCTTTGCCTTGAAATCACCATCGAGAATAAAGTTTAACCCAAGTTGGTAAGAAACGCGATCGAGGTCGTCGTCTGCCATCGTATATCTCGGGGGGAAATAACAAGATGCTATATTATAGTCTGTATGATCTATGTTTACGTAAACTGAACTTATTTGCATAGATTCAAATTCTATTGCTACGTTCTCGGTGATGATGCGCGTGATAACCAGGGTAACTTCTTATCTTGAGTTCAACTCCCTTTTTTAAGTGTGTTTCCGAAATCAGGCAGTTTATACAGTTGATCTAGAATACAAGCTTAAGCTTGTAAAATTCTTAGGTGATTTTTTAATTTTATTCTGATACCATCCTCTTTTTGTGCACTTGAAGAAAAAAGAGTGTTTTTTTTCATATACTACAATATATTCTATGATCTTCATTTTTTTACCACGTTGAAATAAATACTCACCAGCGCAAAATATTTATCTTTTTACCTTTGACTATATTATATATACATATTACGTGAAATTTGCACTCATTTTAGCTATTCTGTTTTTTAGTAAATTCAGAAAAATCCAAGATGGCTGCCGAAAGTGATCAATTTTTGTTTACATATGCTGTACGTTAATAATTGCTTGAGTTCGAATTCTTTATGGAGACTTTTATTTATTTATAATGATAGATATTGATTAATAGCAATTCTAAAACAGCAATCATCTGCGACTCGGAGTATCTGGAAACAAATTTAATATGTGTATGTATGAGAAAATATAACACAAAAAGACGAATTCTATTTCTTGAACACATAAGCATGTAATTTATTAGAACATAAGTTAATATAAAAATGATACTATGTTTACAAAAAATATCACAAATTTAAACTGCACTATCTTAACTCTACTATTTTACTATATTGTTTTTATCGTTTTTCTTTTTCTACTTGTTAAATTTTCTTCTATTGTATTATTTAAGTGTTTAATTATAAAGTACGTATATATATAAAGTCGTATATACGTAAATAGAAGAAAATTTCGTTCACTTTTCTTTCGAACGGTACATCTTTTTGAGAGATTAAGTAACTGTTTTAAAGAGTTACGACAATAAACTATATCATCTTTTTTAAATATTTTAAAAATTGTCTCCATCTTCTTCATATTTACCATCATCTCGTCTTTAGGTTTTTGAAGATATCTCTCCGTCAGCTGATTAGTCCACGTGAACGATGTCTCTTGCTGGGTATTTTGAACAGCTAAATCTGAATTCTTGATCCTGTGGCAAATGTGTCCTGCCAAATGCTCTAGTCCATCGTACTGTAGAGATTCCAGTTCATCTACCGGCTCTTCTTAAGTAGCCTGTACCTTCTAAATCGGGTGTATTATCTACTAAAATATTGCCTGTGGAAGATGTAAATACGAACGTGTTGTATTAAAAGAAAATATGGTTACTTAAAGAATAAAACATACCATTCATAGATAAACTTCGTTTACATCGTCCAAGTATGTACGAACGTTTTCAATCAATTGTCAGTTTGGTTTCGTTCTGGCATTGCCAGATCTTCTTTAACACTCACCCCCCGTACAGACACTTGAGGTCCTACCTCCCTTCGTAGCTGACGGAGATCAAGTACAGCTATGTTTGTTACAGACCTCTCGTGTAAGCCAACAACCACTCCTCACTACTCCATCAGCCCCTTTTTTCACGGCGATCACTCTGCCTTTAGTTCCTGGGGTTTTCGAAATCAGATATGTAAACGATATCGTTGACCTCTATGGCTTTAACATCGTCAAACCACTTGCAGCGTTGGGTAATGATGGCAAGACATTCGCGCACCCATCTTGCAAAAGGCGTCAGCGAAATATTGCGCTGTTTCCCAATCGCGTCTAAATTGCCTGCCTTCGCTCTTATGTTCAACAAGAAGCTTTTCGCCGCTAGAACTACCTAACGAAAAATGGTTTGGCGTAAGCGCTTCGTCCTCTTCATGACTTATAGGTATATATGTGAGAGGTCTAGAGTTTATGGTCATTTCCACCTCCATCAGAGCTGCACGTAGAATTTTTTACGGCGGGTTTCGGGAAAGTAACACGTTGTTTAATACATCTTTGACCGATCGTACGAGACGCTCCCACGCGCCGCTCATATGTGGTGAAGCAGGGGGAATAAACCACCATTTCATAGGAGAACTTGTAAAGGCTCCTACCATTTCGTCCTTATCCTTCAAGGCGAAGGCGTCCTTTAGTTCACTGTCAGCACCTCTGAAATTAGTGCCGTTATCGCTCCACAATTCTAGCGGCGATCCACGCCTATCGATAAAGTTCTGAATAGCCAAGACGCAGGAACTGGATGACAACTAGTACGCTAGTTCCAGATGGATTCCTCTGGTAGTCAAACAGGTCAGTAGAACACCATACCTCATTTCGTTACTCCTACGCACAGGCACAAAGATTGAACCGAAGTAGTTAACTTCGACGTAGCTAAATAGTCGTCAAAAGAACGCACCACGCGCGGGGAGTAAGCAATTCATTTTTCGTGGCTTGCCGATTCAAGCAGGTCTCACACTGCCTTCGTACTTGATTCATAATAGTTCTTAGTCTCGATATCCAGTAATGTTGTAGAATTTCATTGACTACCGTTTCATGGTTGGCGTGATGATATTTCGAATGAAAATAGTGTATAATCAACTTTGTTAAGTGCACACCCCTAGGTAATAAGACCCTAGGTGATGCCGAGCGTCACTCTTCCTCCCAACCGCAGCAAACCGTCTTCGTCAAGATACACTGATAGATTAAAGATTGGACTCAACTTCTTTACCGTACTTCCCCGTAACAACAACTGCGCATTTGCTGGATTTCCTCTTGTGTTGGCGGACTGCGCATTGAAAAATTCCTGTAGATTTTGCCCCTCCAAATGCGCGCAAATCGAATCACCAGGGTAGTAAAACGTAGTAAACGTTTCCACGTTGAAAATCGGTGCTATGGACAGGAGATTTCCGCCGACTTCGACATGACCACTATGACTATCAACGAATTGTGCTCGCAGTTCTTCTTCCGTATCCAGAGTTACCTTAGCTTCTTCCGGCAAGAGCATGGTTCTGTTTTAAAAAAAACTCAGCCTGTTCAGCCATCTGCCGCTACTTGAAAAATCAGGTGTTCTTCATCAGCTACATTTTCCGCAGTGTGTACCCACCGCCAGTTCGAGACTTCCTTTATCTCCAATTCTTCACTAATGCAAAATGCTACAAACTGGCGGTAGAGACAGTGATCCGAACGTAGCCAGGATAGTACTGTGCGAGGGTCCGTCCAGAATATCAACTTTGTGAGTAAAAGGGAATGGTCAGCATTAGTGATGGAGATTAATGCGATTTTCTATTAATTTAATTAGCATGCGATTTCTTCATACTTACGAGCAGCATGTAAAATGCTAATGCTAAAAATTAATATGAAATATCATTAAAAAAAGAGTCTCAGTGAAGTTAGATTTTAATTTTCATACTTAAATTTAATATGATATGGTGATAAGACATTCACTTAGCTTTTAAAAAACTTTTTATTCATATAAATTACTTGAAGTCATAGTACCAAAATGTTAATTATATATGTATGTATGTACATATGGATTACGGTATAAGCTTCATGTAATCGCTATTTTTCAAGTTAGCATTTAGAAACACCAATTGTTCGGCTTTGCTAGCAGAAAGTCGGGTTCTTCGATCTGTAATTGTATAGCCAGCCTTCGAAAATATTCTCTCACTTGGAACAGATGTTGCGATCATATTACACTTTATAATAAATATTTTTGATAAATGAGGATATTTATATCCATTGGTTCGCCACCAATTACAAGCATCACAAAGGTTGTCAGCGAAATCATCATTCAAGTATAATTCTACCTCTTGCTTTGACAGTGAGGTGGTGTTTGGACCTGGAGTAGCTTTTCTTTTTTCAATTAAAATATTTCTTCGTCTCCATAGATCTATTTCTATCTCACCCATTTCGATATTATTCAGACTCTGTGAAATGCCACTGGTATTTCCAGAGTTTTCCTTACTTTTTTGATCCGCGACTATCATGTCTTGCACTATATTAATTATTTTTTTTTGTATAGCTTCTGCAGACTCTTCATTAAGTTTATAAGGACTAAGGGATTAGATTTCTCCATAACTTTAACTTGGTATTCTTGAAGTTTTTCTTTTGCTTTATAGCTAGAGCGATAATGGTTCACGATTCTCCTTATTTTCTTTAAAGTAGTTTCAAAAAGCTTCAAAGCACTTTGAAGAATAAGATCTAATTTATGAGCTATGCATCGACAGTGATCCCAACCTAATTCATTAATGGCACCGACGATATTCGCTGCATTATCTGTAACGCAAAAATTTATTTTATCTTGAAGATTCCAATTTTGGACCGTATTTCTTAAAATTAATGCCAAATTATTTCTGGTGTGTGCACCATGAACCTGGCAGCATTTTAACACCACCGTCTTAAACTCATAGTTCGTATTTATGAAGTGCTCTGTGATACCTATAAAAGCGTCCATAGCTGCTGAAGTCCAACAGTCCGTTGTTAGACATACAGATACTGCTTCTTCATTTATCAACTGCTTTTCGTTTTCTAAACACTTATTATAGAGAAATGGAATCAATCTTTCAGATATAGTTTTTCGTCCGGGCAAAATGTAGCTAGGATTTAAGGCTGCAACAAATTCAATAAAATCTTCCTCTTCTACTATGGAAAAGGGTTGGTAAGTTCGAGCTATGAATTTTAAAAACATGGCATCAATATGTCTTTTTTCATCCGGGCGTAAGGGAATTCTGGCATAGCTTAGAATATTATTTTGCCCCATTCTTTGTCTTTTTGCTGGAACTGCGTCATTTCCATTATGAATGTGTGGAGTCTTTTCTGTATGTGAAGCTGTGATAGTTTGTAAAGAAGTTGAAACCGACAGTTGGGGTAACGCAGTTCTCTGCATCGTAATCTTTGGTTCTCAGAATGGTTCCCGTTCTGTTGCAAAGCTATTGTAGTGTCCAATGTGTTTAAGTTTAAAGTGAGTTTTCAAATTAGTAATAGATGTCCGGTAAGAGAGCTGCTTTGAACATTGATTACAACTAGCCATCTTATCAGTTCCATCCACATTAGTGAAGAAGTCCCAAATTGCAGTGAAAGACCGCATCCGAGAAACCATTGCGTTTTATTTATGATAGATACTTTTTTTTGAAAAGCGAAACGAAAACACAATAATTATAGAAGATTCATTTCAATTTAGACAAAATTGAACAAGATGCACGATATCTCCAGAAAAATCCCTTCTAATACAAAAAATTAGCAGACTAATTAATGCCTTACGTGAATCGCATAATTTTCCTAAAGATAATGCTATTTCATTTCATGTGTATGGGCTATGCTAATGTCAACTAAAGCCTACTTTTTCGTACACCATTCAATACATTCGAATGCAAATGAAGCCAGGCCAGAACAGTGAAACAACTTCAAATGAAAATATACATAAGGTGTAAGTGTATGCACTATACGCAAAGCAACATTCAAAATATTCAAACGTTTTGTACGAGCCTACTTAGTTCTCTTCTACTTTTTTTTCTGTGCACGCAACAATTCAAAATGTACGAGTACGTTGTTGTTTTAGTTTTGCATGTACCTACTTCCTCCTCTTCTCTTTCTCACTCATTGTGTGCATACAATGCAGAAAAATAGCTTAGCATTTCATCAAATTTAGCAGCTGTTTTTCATACTGCTAATGCGAAAACAATGTTCATGGTGAATTAACTTTGCTATTGCTAATTATTCCATCACTAGTCAGCATCAATACTATTCCCAAAACGAGCTCCCAAAACAGCGGCTTGGAGCTCCAACCGAAGAATCGACTTCAGCTTCAAATTAGCTACTTTAGTTTTACTGCCCAAAAGTATACAATCAACTAAGTTTCCATCAGAACATCTCAAGTAACATGCCACTGCATACCCATCCTCGCTAGCGTCGACAAAGATGTGCACTTCCATATCAGGAAAACGAACGAATTCGGTTCTCAAGTAGCAGCTTGGTATCTTCATCTCGTCACATCAGGCAGAAGTCGAATCCAGTTAATCCACTTCAAGTGTTGATCCTCATGGATAGGTTCGTCCCAACCACAAGCGGAAAGATGATTTTCGCATACATCACATAGAACGCAAGAAGTCGTAACGGGTCGAAAATGGTCATAACTTAGCACTTCTCTTTTCGGTGGTCGGCGGATTCCTAGTAAGACGTCCTTATTCATGTAACTATTCGGCAATTTAAAAATGAAACAGTCGTCGATAGTTGACCACCCATTCTCAGAAATTTTTCCGTCGACATCTCTGCTTCTACGTATTAATTTAAGCACAGCTTTTGAGTTAGAAATCCAATTTCACATATGAAATCCTCCCTTAGAGTGAAAGAAGTAAACGTCCAATGCCAATTTTATCGCATCTTCTTCAGTATCAACGCTGCGTAGCATATCATCAACGTAGTGATTTTGATGGATACACTGCACAGCTCTCGGATATTCAGAGCGGAACTCTTCGGCATTTTTGTTTTTAACATATGGTATTGCGCGGAGCTTGGGAGCCACGTTCTGTCCACAGAAACCGCTGGTAATTCTGGTCTTCTTCACGAATTTTCACTTAATGGTACATTTCAGTGATATCTCCCCCTATTTCCACACGCCTTTGCCGAAACTTGCGTATTATTGAAACCAATGAAGTCAGTAAGTCTGGACCCTTGAGAAGCATGTTATTTAAAGAGACACTATTTACTTCAGCTGCAGCATCCCAAACTAAGCGGAGTTTTCCTGTTTTTTTTTGGATTTCTAACCGGAAACAATGGCAAATACCAAAACTTTTTGACAAGCAGCTATTTTGGATTAAGCTTTCATGCGTACGCGCTGGACACGTAGTGTTCAATTTTAGCTCGCAACTCTTCACCTAGCTCAGGATCCTTTTGCGCTTTTAAATGCAAGAAATGAGCTTTTCTTTTGGCCATAGTGCGGTTTCGAAGCGGCCTCCAACTCCTCGCATAAATTTCTTCATTTGTTCAAAGGCATAATGGGCTTCCTTGGATATCATCGCTCCTTCCTCACCCTGGATGTCTAAGTTGGATGCAGTCTCTTACAGTGCGAAGCAATTCAGCATTAACAGTGATTTCACAATCGCAAATATGAAATACGTAATGGCCCGTCGCTCCTTTTCGCGTATTACAGCATTCGGAAGATTGACCCTTTATAGTCCAACCGAGGAGAGATTTCTCGGCAACTGGTTCAAAGACTGCACCCGATTTGGATATTAAACTTAGCCCAAGCTTACAATTATTCAAGCCAATAAGTAGCTTCGGTGTGGCATTGGCAAATGATCTCAACGGCGGTCCCTTTAAATAACTGTATGTACGCTAAAGATTATTTACGTGGAGTGTTTGTGGTGGAAGACCCAGGCTCTTGAGAGTACGGACCTCTTTGAGGGAAAATCGGATCCTGCCTCCTACTTCAGATATTTCCAAATTTATCAGATGGGAGTTATCTTCATATCGATGATTGTAGTCAAAGCAAGCGGCTCTGGAACCCCTTTAAGGTTTAAATTATTAACAGATGATCCGTCATCAAAAAAGGCAAAGGTCGAAATTTGTATACCATTTACATGTAGGGTGACAGGAAGAACTTTGAAGAGTATTCGGTTTCGGTCTACAGAATACGTGTGACAATTCGCTAGTGCGGGAATACCAGCAGCGGATGGAAGAACTTTTCTGTGGAGAAGAGGATGATGAAAGAGGTGGCATCCGTTGACGCCACAAGCAGCTGTTGAGGTACACTTATTCGGGAAATGTGAGCTAAGTCATCTTGATTAATCCTCAACTGCTTCCATTTTTCAGGCCTGCTGGAGTGAAAGAAAACTTTGTATGAGCTTACATAACGGCAATTACCTTTGCAGATTACGCAGTTTTGCTTCAGAGAAACATTTAGGGTGTCATTATGAATGTTTAATGTACCTCGTTTTCGAAACTTGGCGGAGTTACTCGGAACTACAACGCTGTTCGCTGTGCTAGCTGAAGCAGCTAGTTACTAAAGTCTTGGAGTGTGTAGGAGGACAAAGTTAGCTTGTGAAATCCTCAAAAGGGTCCCAGGAGCTCGGGAAGCTTGCAAACCAACTCTTTTCTAGATCGGGGTTGTTTAAATGGTTTCGAAGGTCGGAAGCTACCATAGTCGAATAAACATTTTGGACCTCGGTGGCATGTCTCTTATTCTAGTCAGCAAGACGTATATTATGAGCTCTAGCCTGCCGAACTTCATGCATAATACTCCACGCAGGAGACGTGCAACAACAAATTTCTCACAGAATTTCGCGCTGGGCCGTCTAGCACTTGTCGCAGACGTATCAAATTTTCATAATACAAAATCCACAAAGTACTGTCGTTTGCTCGTAGATGGCCTTAAACAATAGCCCCTCTTCAGGATTGCCAGTAAACTTTGGCAACTCCTTGCAGATCTCACTACTTGCAGCAAGCTGGTCGCGCGTAATGCGGTTGGATTGCCTTAGCTCAGATGCGGGAAAGGAGTTGCCCCCTTCTTCAATTGGTACGCCAGTTGAGTTTGTTGCTAGAAGATCTGGCAGCCATGTTGAACATGATGCGTCTCGCTGCTTTAAGGAGCACTGTAACTCCAGAGCGTGAAGATTCTTGTGGATTTGTTCTAAACCAGGGCCCTACGTCACAGTGGCTGCTGGATTTATAGCCATATAAGTAGGTCCAGTTTCCGTAGCTACGAGTATCTGCACTGCTGCCGTACTTTGCGCTTTTTGATTGAGAACTAATTGTTACTCCTGCACAAGCTGCAATTCACCTTGCAATCTCCGCACATTGCGAGAGGATGCCTTAGAACTTTGGGAAATCACTGATTTGGGTTTAGTAATGGTTCGTCTGATGGTAGATTCTTCGCCTTGTTTGGCCATACTACAGTTGCCTACACAGGAAGAATAATTAAAGGCAGAGCTAACTAATGGAACGGGACAATCGAAGATGAATGCATTATGAACGATGAACGATGATTAGCTGCACTAGACACTGGATCTCGTTCGGTGCTGAGGTCTTCATTTAGTGACCTACGCCGATCTAAATGCGGATTATCTGATGCCAAAACCTGTTTAGCGCATTTAGGTTCTCTTTGGGATTCTTTTTATTTACAGTGTGTATATTATATTGTTGTGTTATAGCACTGGGTGTTCCATATGAGCAACAGAAGAAGTTACACCAACGTATATGTAGTGGAACCAACAACCGCGATTATTACATCTAACCACAAGTTATCTTCTTTGTTGCACGCTAAGCAACTGAAGCAACTTCCCAACATCCAGTGGCTTGCGAATCTTGGCGGCATCTTGTAGTCTTAAAAATTTATTTAAGATGTTGTAGAAAAAGTCTTAAAATTTTTTCAATATGAATTTGTTCTAAATTAAAAAATTCCTGAAAATACATTTTCGTTTTTGCATTACGATTACAGTTCAAAAAGATCTTACTTTAGTGGTCTCCTGCAGCCATATGTATAAATTAGAAAGTCAAATTAAAAAAAAAAAAACGTGTTTTCAATCAATTGTCAGTTTGGTTTCGTTCTCACATTGACCGATCTTCCGTCATATTAATTTCGCGCTGACATTGCCAGATCTTCCGTAACAGCCGTTGTACAGAAGTTTAAAAGAATTATTCGTCAAGATAATGCCTAAACGTATTATAAGATTGAAAAAACAAAAATTCGTTCAATTCAACATTACCTTGCTGGAAGGGCATCATGGTTCGTTTTCCTTTAATCCCCATATTAAGCATTACGGAAGTCATCTCATCGACAATTGTAAATTGGAGCGATTCGCCTTGAACTCGTTCGCGACTGGTAAGGAACTCTTACGTTGAGACAGTCTAACCAATCATTCACCTCAAATTGTAAAGATGTAGATGACATATGATTTTTAAGGAAATTTGAATTATTACCTGTTTAAAAAATACAGAACACTTAAGCCAGCCTTCTGAACTTAGTTCCCCTAAACTACTAGCCCGCATAATAGCTTGAGAGCTGCAATTTTGATGCAAGTTTCACCTTTTAACGTTCTATTACAGATAAATTGGTTAGTGATATTTTGTATGGAATTTTCAAATCAAACTTATCATTAGTTTTCGAAATAAGCTATTCTATGATTCCTTTGCAAATGAGTTGCTCGTCCAAGATAAAATAACTATTATCAACGAAGTTGTTACGGATGAGTTTTATGAGATGAGGCACATCAGCGAATACATACACATTTTGTAACTGTGATTTCAAGTTCACGCAGGAAACCTTGATTTGTTCCCCCGAGATCACAGACAATGTTTTTCATAATATTCAACACGAATTAGATTATACCCGGATATACATACCTCTAATTTTGAGCACCACTTTTTAAATGTTGTCACAGCTGGAAGAGGGTATTGTTTTCGCAACAGCAATCGGTAGGCTCTGAGGCCATTTGCATGGTTATTGTAACACATTCATAATACACATAGTTCATATTTATTTTTGTGTATTCTATACTATCTTTTATGAAGAACATTAAGCCGCCACCTTCTTTATCAGTTCTATTACATGCTAATGGTTCATGAAATCCAGTAATTATGTAAAATGAGTTCTAAATTTTTTTAATATTTATTTAAGAGAGCTATATTACATCAATTTTTCCAATAAATTCATTAACGCTTAAAATAAAATTATTCCAATTTGCTCTAATAAATAGATCGTATATTTAAAAAGTAATAAGAAAATGCATTAAAATAAAATCCTTCATTTCTTTAAGGCATTAGTTTAGTTTAGTTTTAAATGCATTTTATTTTCTTAACACTAACTCTTACATTCTAACAAAAAATGCTTAAATGCTAGCTTACAATTACATAATAATCTTATGCTAACTTACTGGCCCCACACAGGCGCTCTAAGCTACTCTAAATTCTTATAACTATGTCTTTCGACTTTATTTACATTTTACTTAGAACTATTTATTTTGAATACTTAAGGCTAAGAAAAAATATTTGTTAAGAAAAACTTAGCATATGGACATAATTTTTTATTTTTTATAAAAACTTAATATCGAACTTAGAATAAACCTTAGCCTACATAACCTATATACACAATACAAACATACACACACATATACATTATACACAATTATATACATATATTAGTATATACGTTTGTATATACCAATATATATATATATTTCTTAAATGCTACCTAAACCTATGCAAGCTGGCCATCGCTATTCACAGAGAAAACAGATTGGTCAGCTCTGCCTCATTAGTAAGGCTGGTCCGTAATTGACGGAAACGACGACGAAACATCTTCCCCATCATTCAACCACCAGAAATGCTGGTGCTGCCGAACGACATCCCTCTTATCGCGATTCCCCACCGCCCTACTGAACCGGAGGCGATCCACACTGCCGTGTGCGACGTCTCTGTTGTAGTTGAGTCGCCTGTCCCCAGCTGTCCGAGCGACATGGAAGATTAACGGCACCGCTGATTTATCCTGGATCAACCCTATCTGATCCAGGTAGAGGAATGCTTCCGGTGGAACGAAGCCGTCAGAGCGCACATTCTCGTGGTAAAGGTAATTGGGGTAGTAAGCCCCAGATATCAGGTTATTCGTCGAGGTCATTGATCTTGCAATGTGCCTTCGAGTCAGCTTAATTACGAAGTTGTCCACTCGTATTAGGTTCGCCCTGTTGTAAAGGACCTCATTAGGATAAAATTTCTTGTACTCCGACTCTGGTGTTCTGTACAAACGAAGGCAAGCCCTCTCAAACACCCGAATCTTTTCCATTAAGCTTGCTCGTACATTGAACAACACGGGACAACCAAATACCAGCATGGGCCTGATAAAGGCTATGTAGCAGATTACCTTTACCCTCGCATCGAGTTGGCTGCTATAAAACAGTCTCTTTGTAAGGGCAAAAGCACCTTTAGCTCTGGCCAGAGCAGCATCTACATTTTTGCCAAAATACATAAACTGATCTAGCCAGATTCCAAGGTATCTGACTACAATTCGACAGGCAAGAGGCTGTCCGTGTGGTCCAATGATCGAGAACTTTCTCCAATTTTTTCTGGTATCCCTAGAGGCTCTAGACAACGGCGTCCTAAAGAGAATGGTTTCCGACTTCTGAAAGTTGATTTTCAACTTCCAGTCATCGCAAAATCGTCTTATCTTATCGAAGTCACGCTGCAAGAGAGTGTTAATGACCTCGATTTTTGGACCTGTTCTGTACGCTATCAAATCGTCTGCGTACGCAATAGTATGGGGAAGTGCACCTATCAAGTCGCTTGTATAAATGTTAAATAGGATCGGCGAATTGACCGCGCCTTGCTGAAGACCATTTTTAATTTGAAATATTCCAACAGAAGTCACATCACCATTTTTCACGATGAACTGTCTGTTGGTTAGCATATTATGAAGAATGTACAAGAGTGGTTTACTGATCCCCAGCCTAGTCAGCTTATAGAAAAGACCCTCTAATCATACGGTGTCGAAGGCCTTCTCCAAGTCAACAAGGCAGGCACCAGTGCACTGTTTCTTGCCTTTGTTCCATTGGATATCGGACACCAGTTTAGACGCGGCATGTGAGATACCATGTCCCGCCTTAAAACCGAATTGATTATCCGGAACTATATGTTTGTCCTCAACCCACCTAGACAGAGCTCTATTGATTACTTTTTCAAAAACCTTACTGATATTCGGAAGGAGACTTATCGACCGCAGATTCGCCGGATTGGATATATCCTTTCCCTTTTTCGGGATAGTTTGAACCACCGCCGTTTTCCAATGCGTTGGATAATGTGCATTATTCATTGCATTATTAAACAGGGTGGAGTAAATGTCCACCGCTTCTAGAGGAAGATGTCGAAGCACGATGTTCGGAATACCCAATACCCCCAATTCTAAATGTTTAAATTTAATATTTACAAATTCATTTTCTTCGCTTAATTCTTCCATTGTATTTGTTAATTTTTTGACGCGACTGTAGTCGCGTTTAAACAATTTTTTCAACATCAACAGTTGAATTGATTTCTACAACAGCATCTCCGTTATTTTTCCTCGCGAGAACTTTATTGTGTCTCATTCACACATACTTCCAGTTTACCGTTCTTGCTATCGTCTTGGTTAACCAGAGTAATTTTTTGAAGTGTGCTGATAACTCATTAGTAATGTATTATATATTTTGCTTTGCGTACATAGAATTTGTCTCTCTGTTTACATTTTTAGATATTTCTTCGTACGTTAATGTTCTCTTGGTTTTCGCCTTTTCTATCATGGAAACTTTTGTTTGCTTTCTTATGAAGCAAACCGAGAGATTTTTTAACTCTCTATTTTTCCTATTTGTGAACGTAGAAATTTCCTCGAGGTCATTTTAAGGTTTTGCCTATTGTCGTGTGCATTCTCGTTAGGTTTCATTGGAACGCATTTAATTTCCATATTTTTGTCAAGTTGCTTCTGTTCAAGTGTGTTTATTTATCAATAAGTCTTTTTGTTCGCTTTGTTTCTTGTATTCTTTGATTTCGTTCATTAAACTTTGTATTAGTTCTGTGTTTTTGTAAAAACGGGATTTAGATCATCATATTTTGCGCTTGTGAATTCCACTGCTTTCGCATACTCCTCCAGCATAACTTTGATTTCCTTTATCTCCGTATGCGTTTTCTGTTGGAGATCAATATCGCCACTTAAAACTAAATTTGCGGTGGTAGAGTTTTTATTTTTCGAAGAATCGGCCGATTTGCACCGCTTAGCATGTTGACTTTCTGCTTGCAATGAGGGTAGTGGTTTCTTTTTTCCCCTGCAAACAGTGCATTCCCATGCTTTTTTCGAGGCTGCTGACAATTTTCTCCATGTATTGTGGGAAACAGAGGAACATTCATAGTGGTAGCACCCCTTACATTTCCCGTAGGTTACAAATTCACCATCCATGGGCAACGGGTCGTGGCATCGCGAACAGTTTGCCATTGTTATAAAATGTATGTATATGAATATTTTGGTGGAATATTAATAATTCAATGCGTTAAGACAATAATTGCTTATTTACCAAAAACCAGAATATTCACAGCTTCAGTCAGAATTACTGAAATAACAATATTTATGTTTATAATAATGGCAAAAGTAAGAGATAAAATATTTTACGCTGGTGAATATTTATTTCAACGTGATGATAAAGTGAAGATAATAGAATATATGTTTCAAGTGCAGAAAAAGGGGATAGTTTCAGAATAAAATTTAAAAAGGGCCTAAGGATCATATTTTGAACGTTCCATTTCAAGATATAAATGAATTGAAACTACTCGTATTAAAATTCAAGCTTAAGCTTGTATTGAGAGTCAATTGTATAAAGATTTTGCATGTTTAGGCACAAACTCTGTACTCTGGACATCAATGAAAAGGATTGTTAATTAATGGCATCTTTTAAATTCAATTTCCTTGCTGTTCTATTAGTTTGACATGTGTTAAGTAAATAAATTAATTAAATAGTTCTGTTAAGTAAAATTAAAATTTTTGACCATTTTTTAGTTTTTTAGGCAAATATTTGTTTTTCTAATTGAACTTAAAGGTTTTCCAAAATATTTCGACAATGTATTATTTTCACACATTATAAAGTACAAATGAAGTGGTATTTTAATTGTTTATTGGTTTAAAAAAGTTTGCAGAATTTAACGTGCAGCAGAACTCTTAATATCCAACTTAATTTAGTTTTGTCGCAGAGAATTTTGTTTATAATTGTTTTCAACAGATCTGTTTCTTTGCAAGTAGTAAATGTTTATTTGTACTTTCTAAGAAGCAAAGCAATAACATTTCGTTCAGAAAAAAAAAATAGAAATAAAAATGTTCCGCTACATGTAAAATGAGAACAGCTAAAGTGTTGATACCCTTAAAGAAAAGTGTTAGTTTACATCTTAATTTTGCGGAAACTACATAGTACTTTGTGGAGTACCCTTTAAGCCTTTTAACTTCCTTAAATTGGTCTGGCATGAAATGCGTCAACTTCAACACCAGATATTCATTTGTTATTTCTTACCATTCCGCTAAAAACAAGGCTTTTAACTGAGGACATGAGGACATGAGTAGTGACATGTTTTCATAAGCTTTTCTCTAATTGATTCCAAAGACGTTCTGTTGGGTTAAGATCGGGGCTTTGTGGGGTGTTGCTAGCAAGCGAGAGACTTTATGTATCAACCTCACCATTTCTGCGACACGCTTGGGATCATGCTTCTTTTGGAGGTAAAAATCTTTTTGTCCCGGTACTCCTGTTCTGGTTCCCTTCTCTCTCTTTCTCTAACCCCTTTTTTCTTTTCTTCTTTTTTATAAAATTTATAAAATTGTTGTAAAAAACTAATTTACTGAGGAACAACTATAAAAACACGTCTAATAACTGTAAGAACTCCCAAACGAAGACAACGTTGCCATCAATGGCCTCTGGTATAGAGCGATGTTAACCGACTTTCTGTCGCCAGAGTTCGATAACCATCGGAGTGTCCGAGCTCAGGTTCCTACAAGACGGCGCTACATGCCATACAAGCGAGGCAACGCTCGAAGTTGTGAACGGGTAATTTGGCGACTGGGCCATTTCACGGCGAGCGTTCATCAATTGGCTGCCGCGAACATGCGATTCGACACCATTCGATTACTTTCTCTGGGACTATGACAAGTCCTTAGTCTGCGCTACCAAGCGAACCATTTTGGACGAGCTCGAGGCCAACTTTTGACACGCTATTTAAGGAATAACGTCGCTCACATTGGACCGAGTCGTTAAAAATTGGACCGACCGCTTGACTCACTGGCAGCGAAGCCATTTGAAGAATATGCTATTCCACACTTAATGGCATGAACGTAGGTTGAAAATTAAGCCAGAATCAATTTTATATTTCACAAAGTTGTTGTTTTATATAGGGTTTTCCAATAGGGACTAGACAACCTTTTTTTTTAAATAAAACGCAAACCATTTGAGATACTCGTATTTCAAAGACTTTATTATCGGCTTGAAGTACAACCAAAACATTTATGAATGGAACTCGACTTCGTTCATATGGCCACCGCGGGCACGTTTGCAGCGGTCGATTCGTTGGACCCAATTTTCAACTACTCGGCCACACATTTCGGCCGAAACGGTCGCTATTTCGCGTTCAATGTTGGCTCTGAGCTCTTCCAACGTCGGCGTGTTGGCATAAACCAATGACTTAACGTAGCCCCACAGAAAATAATCAAACGGCGTTAAATCTCACGAATGAGGCGGCCAATCGACTGGCCCATTTCTTGAGATAACACGCTCACCATACTTACTCTTCAATTGATTGTAGCGTGCGCTGTGTGGCTTGTGGCATCATCCTGTTGAAACCACATGTCGTCCAAGTCCATATCTTCCAATTCGAGTCAAAAATAATCGGTAATCATGGCGCGATAACACTGACCATTCACAGTAACGTGACGATCGTTATCGTCGACTAAAAAATAAGGCCCAATAACGCCGTCGGTATGCAAACCGCACCAAACAGTTATTTTTTGTGGATGAAGTGGTGATTCATGAAGCACATGTGGATTTTCACCCGACCAGTAACGCATATTTTGCTTATTCACGAACCCATTGAGCCAAAAATGAGCTTCGTCACTGAAGATGATTTTGCGATGAAATTCATCATCTTGGCGCATCTTCTCCAGAACCCAATCGGAGAACGTATGTCGCTTCAAATAGTCCATCGGCTTCAATTCTTGAGTCAGCTTGATCTTGTATGGGTGTAAACCAAGATCCTTACGCAAAATACGCCATAATGTGGTCTGAGCGATGCCCAATTCTTGAGAACGCCGTGGAATGGACTGATTTGGATCGTTTGCTACGGACGCCTGAACGGCAGCGATATTTTCGACACTTCGACCAATCTGTTGTCTCCTTGACAGGGCAACATCAAACAACGAATATATAGACTCAAATTTTTGCACTAAACTTGTGTTTCGCAAAGAAACCAGCGAATTTAACTAAATTAAAATATTTATTTAGATGAACAAAATATGACCGAAAGAAAACTCGAGATTCAATTTGTTTAATATTTTTTTTATTGTCGCGTATATCTTCGATCTTCGCGCTGACTATGTGCGCTGGTGGTACAAATAGAACTAACTTCTTCTTCCAATCTTCTTTTGCATGAAAACATGCAACTGTGATCAATGCCCCACAGGATTGCGGTTGTCGTCAGCTGTTCACCGGTGGTTCATCGATGTACCGAAACACACAATACACAATGCACATGCACTTGATGTGCTGTGGGCCTTTTCCCCTTTTGTTTTGTTATAGTTCTTCGTGTTGTGTGTTTCAGCAAGTCATTGACCCCGGCCTTTGTTGAATGCGTGAGCTGTGAATGCGTAAGCTGTAAATGTGTGAGCTGTGAATGCGTAAGCTGTAAATGTGTGAGCTGTGGTTTTGTCTTGTGTTTGCAAATGATAAACAGCAAGTTTCTGTTTTTGCCGACGGGAATCGCAAATTTCATTTTGCCGACGGGAACCGCAAATTTAATTTTGCCGACGGGAAAGTTAATGACCTGTCCTCTTGGTCTATGATTTGTTGCCAGCAACATCTTGCCGCGCCTCGGGATGAGTTACAAGCCAGCCTCTTGACCTTAATCCAGGTTGAACGTCTTGAATGACAGGATGGCACTTGTTTCAGTGGTGCAAATGTGCATGAAATGTAAAATAAAATTTCGTGAATAGTGTGTGGCAATAATAAGTTATAGTATTTTGGTTAATCAATTAATTCATTATAAAATAATAGTTATAAATGCATGTAGGTAGGAGTTAAAATTCATGTGTGTGTGTATTTTACCTGTCGTGGATTTTATTCATTACTCTTAGGAATGAGACAAACCTTGGTCACTGGGCGCTTTAATATAGTACTCGCTGTTTTAATGGTAACGACCCGTACTTTTCTGTCTATCCCAGGATGCGTAGCTATGACTCTGCCGAGGCGCCAAAGCGTTGGAGGGGTTTGTTCTTCAGCCAGTAATACTAGCTGCCCGACTTCGAGTTCCACATTTGATGTTTGCCATTTCGGTCGCCGTTGAAGTCGAACAAGATATTCAGATCTCCACTTCTTCCAGAAATCCTGTTGTATTTTCTGCAACAATTGCCATCTGTCCAAGTAGTTAATTTTTGCTTCTGATAAATCCCTTTCGGGGGTGGTGTTAAGTGCTGAACCAACGAGAAAGTGTCCAGGTGTTAAAATGGACAAATCTTCAATGTCTTCTGTGACCGCACAGAGAGGTCTCGAGTTTAGACAAGCTTCGATTTGGGCTAAGACGGTCGCATACTCTTCAAAAGTCAGTGTGTAGTGGCCGATGACTCGCTTTAAATGGTGCTTCATGGATTTCACCCCTGCCTCCCACAGTCCACCAAAATGTGGAGCAGCTGGTGGATTGAAGTGCCAGGCGGTTCCATTGGCTTGTAATTGTCTAATTATGTCTTCCGTCCAATGCTTTGACAGTGCTGATCTTTCTTGGCTGAGGACATTTGCTGCTCCTTGAAAGTTGGTACCACAGTCACTGTGAAGGTTGGAGCAGATTCCACGGCGAGCTGTAAATCGCTTAAAGGCTGCTACAAAGGCGGCAGTGCTATAGTCACTTACTAACTCTAGGTGCACTGCCTTGGTACAAAAACAAACAAATATTGCGATGTAGGCCTTAACTACTTTGTTGCATCTTCCTCTCCATGCCTTTAATTGAACGGGGCCAGCATAATCTACTCCGGAGGTTTGGAATGGGCGTGCCTGGTTAATTCTTGAAGCCGGTAAATCGCCCATTTGTTGTTGCACCCTTGTGGCCTTATATCTAAAACATTTTAAACATTTGTGAATGCAACCTTTGACCTTGGTTTTAAGATTAAAAATCCAGTATTCTGCTCGAAGTGTTGCTAACATAAGTTGCTGACCGCCGTGCAATGTTTTCATGTGAGTATCATGAATAATGAGTGTGGTCAGGACATTATTTGAAGGTAATATAATTGGATGTCGCTGTGAGTATGGTAAATCTGCATTTTCCAATCGACCTCCAATTCGCAATATCCCCATGTCGTCGATAATTGGGGACAATTTCGCCAACTTACTTCCCTTTGGTATTAAATCTTTGTCTAACAATTTAAAAATTTCTTCGGAGAAGTATTCTTGCTGCACTACAGAGATTAATCTCCATCGGGCTCGTGAATATTCGTCCACTGTAAGTGGTCCAGACCAACGATCTGACTTGTTCTTTGAGTTGTTAAAAAAGCGTAGACAGTAAGCTGTTACTCGTAGTAAACGACTTAAAGTTGAAAACCTGGTAATAAGTTCATTTGTTCCGGAAGCAGTGAAGTGAGCACAGAGCTGAAAAACTGACCTTATGGGGAACCTAGATTCTATGAAATCATTTTCGACCTTTGCAACTGCTGAGGCCTTCAATTCGAGATCTGTGTCTTGAATCTCAGTTGCGCCACAAATTGTTCCGTCAAAGGTTTGCAGAAACTTTGGACCACTCCACCATTGAGAGTGATTAATCAGATTTCTCGCGCAAAGTCCTCTCGAAGCTACGTCCGCTGGATTGTCCTTTGAAGGCACATAATTCCAACAATTGGGGTCGGTGAGCTCCTGAATCTCGGCTATTCTGTTGGCGACAAAAGTGGTACGGATGTATGGTGTTCCTTTTATCCACGCGAGTGCTATTTTCGAATCACACCAAGCGTATATTTTTGCATGTTGGAGATTCATGGTTTTCATACTATGTACCATTAAGTGTGCTAGCAGTAGAGCTCCGCATAACTCCAAACGCGCCAATGACTTCTTTTTGAGGGGTGCAACTCTAGTTTTAGAAAACAGCAGGTTGGTTTTTGTAGTTGTAGATCGATGGCTCGAAGATATACAGTTGCAGCGTACGCCTTTTCGGAGGCATCGCAGAATCCGTGGATTTCCAACTGTGTGTGGCGTGTGATTTTGATCCAGCGAGGAATCTCTATTTCATTGAGAGCCGCAATCTTTGTTCTCAGTTCCTGCCATCTAGAAATGATTGTTGGTGGGAGTTCACTATCCCAATCTTGATGCTCCTTCCAGATATCTTGCATCAATATCTTTCCCAAAATGACGCAGGGGGCAATCCATCCCATAGGGTCGTAAAGGCGAGCAATATCAGAGAGAATTGTCCGTTTAGTTGTCTTCTGTGTATCTGGAAGATTGATCTTGAATGAAAATGTATCCCTTCCAGGATGCCATTGAATTCCAAGCGTTTTTATTGTGTTGTCTACATCAAAAGTCAGCGGTAGATGTACCTCTCTTTTCTCCTTTGTAACTGCTGCCAATAATCTCTCACCATTACTTACCCATTTTCGTAATGGAAAACCCCCTTTCTCCAACATCCTGATCAATTGGCGTTGCATCTCCAAGGCTTCGCTTTCTGAGTCAGCTCCATGAATGACATCGTCTACATAGAAGTTTTCAGTAGCAATCCTTGCCGCCAGAGGATAATCGTCCTTTTCATCTGTGGCTAGCTGCTGAAGAGTACGAACTGCTAGAAACGGTGCTGAGGCAGTCCCGAAAGTGACGGTATTTAAGCGGTATGTTTTGATCTCCTTTGTCTGTTCATCTCTCCACAAAATAAGTTGAAAGGCAGCATCTTCAGCCGGAACCCAAATCTGCCTGTACATTTTGGTGATGTCTGCTACAAACACAATCTTATGTTTTCTGAAACAAGCAATGTGATCGAAGATGTCATTTTGTAGTCGTGGGCCGACCAACAAATGATCGTTCAGTGATGTTCCATCTGAAGATTTACAGGATGCATCAAAGACAATGCGCAGCTTTGTGGTGGAACTTGATTCCTTCACGACTGCATGGTGGGGAACGTAGTAATGTTGGGCATGTTTCAATGTTTCGCAGTTTACTTCGGTCATGTGCCCTAGCTCCTTGTACTCATCTAAAACCTTTTTGTACTCATTGTAGAAAGAAGGGTTTGATTGGAACCTTTTTTCCAGTTGCAGGTACCTGAAAAGTGCTGATCTGTAGGAGTAGCCTAACTTGGGATATTTGCCTTCCTTGAAAGGAAGTTGCACTGAGTATTTCCCATCCTTCTGACGCTGATGTGTTCGGCAAAAATGCAGTTCACATTGTTCTTCTTCGGCTGTCAGCATTCTTCTCCTTGGCACTTCCTCCAGTTCCCAGAATTTTTCTAAAGTTTTTTCCAGATCCGGGTTTTCCGTTGATATGTGTAGGGAATTGATGATTGTTTGAGCACTGGAGACTATACCACCTGATAGAACCCACCCAAGTTCTGTCTGTTGAGCCATTGGAGTACCTACCGGGCCTTTAATTAAACCATCGAGGAGAATTGAAGGATATATGTCACTGCCAAGTATCATGTCGATTTGACTGGGTTTGTAGCAAGTGGGGTCAGCAAGTTCGATATTTTGGATATGGTTCCAGTTAGAATGGGGAATATTGTGCAAAGGAAGAATCGCTGTAAGTTTGGGCAATACCAACGCCGTCAGACTCAAGCTAAAATGTTGATTACAGTTTGAGAAGATGGTGAGGGAGGCCTTGTATTTGGATACCGCGGCGGTTTTTTCTCCCACACCCAAGATGTTCACGTGGCTCCTTTCCCGCTTGAGTTTCAACCTATGTACCGCAGTTTCAGAGATGAAGGAAGCCTCTGATCCAGGATCAATGAGTGCTCGCAACAACAATGGTTGGCCACCAGATGTGACAACCTTAACGAGTGCAGTAGCCAGAAGAACGGTATGATTTTGTTCGGCTATGTATGCATTATGTGTTGCAGCTGTTTTGTAGCAAGAAGTTCGACTAATCGTTGCTTCGGCCGGTGAGGGGTGAAGGGCAGAGGTGGTTTTTTGAGAGGGTGACGGAGTAGTTGTTGCCAAGGCTGACTCCGTGGCTTGCATTGCGTTAGCTGGCTGCTGTGTATGCAGTAACGAATGATGCCTTTGTTTGCACTCGATACAGGTGAATGTGCTCGTGCAATTCTGAGTATCATGCGCATTAGACAGACAGTTGATGCACAGTCGATTCTTTCTTGCTATGTCCAGTCTCCTCCTCGGATTTAAGGCCTTGAATTTGAAACACTTTCTGATGGAATGCAAACCCTGACACATGGAGCATTTTGCAATTGTGGAATTGTGCGATCTAACGTTGTCTGCAGAGAATCTTTTATTTTTAGGTTGAATTGTGCTTGACGAGGATTGTCCTAGAACAACTAAGGTCCGTGCTCTCATTAGCAAGAAATCCTCTAGAACGCTATATGTTGGGTAATCTACATAAGATGCAATGTGAGACTCCCAATGACCTCGAGTGACGCGTGGTAATTTATTAACTGTATGGAATATCAAAACGTCTTCCCATGACTCTACTGGTACTCCTAGATTTTCAAGCGCATGTTTTGCTTCATTTGTAGTATCTAACAGCACTTGAATTCCGTCAGACGATTCTTGCGACACATGAGGCTGATCGAATAATAATTTAAATTGATTGTCCTTTAACAATCTTAGATTTTGGTATCGCTTAACTAACGTGGCCCAAGCTGATTCGAAATTACCGTCTGTGATTGACGTGTTTCGAAGCAACCGTTCTGCTTCACCACTTAAATTTGCCTTTAGGTGATGAAGTTTTTGTACATCTGAAAGCAAAGGATTTTTCCTAACCAGACTTTCGAACAGACTTCTAAATTCTGGCCACGTTTGGAATGATCCAGAGAATGCAGGGATTTTAATGGCGGGAAGCTTTAATTCGGCCGACGGGACCTTTGAACCTAAACCAGAAGTATTTAAAGTTTGATTCGAATTGGGGTTATCATGGTTGCTTAGTTGCTCCTTCAAAACCGAGGAGTATGAGTAAAAAAGTTCCTTTAGTTTATGGAACGTTAATGATTCCATATATTTTACCTTGGCTTCTTCACTAGGCGCTGCCACTATTTTTTGGTGAAGTGCCTTGGCTTCGGTGAAGGACTCTTCTAAGTTCTTTAACCGGGCCTCGTACATATGAGTAGATTTCGTTTCATCCAGGGCTGTGTACGCCTTATAATCGGCTTCAATTTCTGAAGCGATAATCTGGATTGATTCCACGAAATTGGAGATTTTTACTTTACTCATAATTCGTTGCCAATCGCAAGCAAAACACAACACACAATGATAATATAAGTTAAATGTTTAATTTAATGTAAATATTTAATTTTATATAAAATAATGCCACACACCTGATGATAAGCGTTGCTCCTTGAATGGTCCACAATTGCACCAGCTCAGCTTTCCACTGTCTTGATTGTTTTGTCCTCACTGAATGTGTTTTTGATTCTTGATTGTTCTCACTGTTTGTTTTTTTTGATTATTGATTGTTCTCACTGATTTTTTGATTTTTTTTTGGTTTGATTCTTGATCTCACTGTTTTTTGTTTTTAAAGTTAGTGCGAGCTTGTTCACACTGTTCACTCGATCATACCAAATTACGAAAGAAAAAACGAACTGTCACAAATCCGTAATTTATAAAACATCCGGCTCGAAGGACCAATATGTTTCGCAAAGAAACCAGCGAATTTAACTAAATTAAAATATTTATTTAGATGAACAAAATATGACCGAAAGAAAACTCGAGATTCAATTTGTTTAATATTTTTTTTATTGTCGCGTATATCTTCGATCTTCGCGCTGACTATGTGCGCTGGTGGTACAAATAGAACTAACTTCTTCTTCCAATCTTCTTTTGCATGAAAACATGCAACTGTGATCAATGCCCCACAGGATTGCGGTTGTCGTCAGCTGTTCACCGGTGGTTCATCGATGTACCGAAACACACAATACACAATGCACATGCACTTGATGTGCTGTGGGCCTTTTCCCCTTTTGTTTTGTTATAGTTCTTCGTGTTGTGTGTTTCAGCAAGTCATTGACCCCGGCCTTTGTTGAATGCGTGAGCTGTGAATGCGTAAGCTGTAAATGTGTGAGCTGTGAATGCGTAAGCTGTAAATGTGTGAGCTGTGGTTTTGTCTTGTGTTTGCAAATGATAAACAGCAAGTTTCTGTTTTTGCCGACGGGAATCGCAAATTTCATTTTGCCGACGGGAACCGCAAATTTAATTTTGCCGACGGGAAAGTTAATGACCTGTCCTCTTGGTCTATGATTTGTTGCCAGCAACAACTTGTTATTGCCTGTCTACTAGGGCGAGAATTACGACCGAAAATTGGAGTTAACGCTCTTAAAGTTGTAGGCACCGACTCCGAATTTCGGTAGAAAATTTTTACAATTTGCAGACGTTGCTCGTTCCTGTACTTTACCGTGTTGAAAATGTTGAGTTTACTGAATAAATTGACAGTGGCAGTTTGATGATTAGTGAAAGAGTGCGTTCACAAATTAAATCCAAATTTGTCAAGTCCCTATTGGAAAACCCTTTATAATTTTTTTTCTTATCGTTCTCATCTGGTCACACTTTATATGTCTATACTCATAGTAGAATATTTCAAAAGGACTATTTCGCTTGGTCGAAGTGAAAGAATGCTGAGAAGTGGTTGCAATTACTGCCTTCTACTTGATCCTGCTTCAATTAGAGCTTAAGAAATAAGCCAATTTCCACCAACTTTTCACTTTCACGAACTGAAATTTTCCCCTTGAAATAATATTGCTACTTATAATATTATACTATAATATAACATAGACTTAAAATATATTTTCCATGTTAATTACACTAACAACTAAGCCTATATAGAATTACGAAATCTGGATAAGTATCCAGTCTTAAATCCGCTATAAAAACTGTGATACTAAACTAGTTTTTTTTTCAATTGTTATCGAAAAATGCTATCGAATGTGTCAGAAGTGACACAAAAGTGGAAGCCGACAAACGAAAAAAAGGAAAGAAAAATTAACCCTACTGTGAAAAGGTAAAAACACAACAAATAAAAGCTAAAATACATTAATTTGGGTATACATATACATCATACTTATAGCACGCGGAAAACTTGGCAAATAGAGGATGCAGTGCTACCTGGAACGGAAGGATGAATATAATAAGGAAGATAAACATAATTTGCGTATACAAATATGTTGGAAGACATGGTATTCCTGGGGTTTACGGTACTTATTCCTAACCTAAATAACTTGTTCCTTATTTTATTATCAATTAGTGCCATCGAAGGAAAGATAAAAACACTTCTTATGGCGTATAAAGCGGCAAAGGACAATGCAATACAAACGGGTGCAACCCCGGCCATTGTCCCGTATATGAAAGAAATGGATGAAATTTTTGGGAACAAGCCCATAATTTCAAATGTCCACACTCTCCATCTCGGACGTGACCCGACATCACCTTTGCCCCTTTATAGTTCAAGACCAGTTAAAGAAATGACGCCAACACCTTTCGACGAGACTGCTCGGCTCCTCCTCCTCTCCTGGACAGTTATATCTCCGCATTTGCCAAACCACTGCTCACACCTTAGGGTGGAAGCTGGTACATCCAAAATGTGTTCAAATCATCATCATAAATGTGTAAGTCTAAGCAGTTAAATTAAATTGTGTTCAAGTAGGTAATTAAATAGTAGTTCTTGTCAATTACTTCCTACATCTGCCGCAATCTCTGCTGTGGAATTCTCAATAAAAGTGTTAGGATTCGTTGTTTCTGGTGGTAAGGTTATGGAATACAAATCGTCATTACAAATGCATATTGTGATAACCACTTAAATGTGAGCAGCGACATCTAGCAGAAAATGTCGAAGATCAGAAGATTTCGATATTGGAATAACAAAGTCTCGACTGGAAAGTGGAATCGAATTTTCTAGCAAATTGGAAATTGTATGGGACGCTGGATGGCGAGGATTGTTCTCGAAGTATGCCATTCGAGTATAAATACCAGCATCCCAAAGGTATGCAAGTCAGTTCTAAAGTGTAATTTGAAGTGTTAATTAGGAGAAGTGATTAAGTGGTTTAAGTAAAAGATAAGAAAAGTATAAGTGGTTGAGAAATTGAATTGTTCTGAGGGAAAGATTTAAATAGTGAATTGTAACTGTACTGAATAAAGGGATATGTATTAGACGTGTTTTATTGGCAGCTCAGCAACAAACCCCAATAAAACGCTTTACTCACTCAAACAGTCACTTTCCATCTATATTTCAAAGTAGGTACCAGTGCCATTAGTAGATGTCAAAATCAATCTAAAAAACCAGTTGTTGACATTTGAATATGCTTACGGATATGTCCGAAAAGTATGTCAAAATTAAGAATCTTCAAGTTGCGAGGAATCTGAATTTGATAAAATCTCCGAATTTAGGTGAATTTTCAAAATTCCTTTATTTAAAAATTTATAAATTATTTCCATAATTATTAACATTTGTGTAATTACAACTTACTGTCTCGGATGTCTTTTAAATCTCTTCAAGTGATCACAAGATTTTTAATATTTAACGACTACTATCTTACAAGTCAAATTCAAGAATGTTACAAAGAAAAAAATATGGCGGGTTGTGCCCAAAAATTTCAAATAAAAAAAATATGGCCGACCCAAATAAAGATGGTAGCTTCACAAGATGGGATTTCGTAGTGCTGGTATGCAGGGGGCGCATCTACGTTAACTAGCTAAGGGCGAGTTTACATTAGCTACGCGCAACAGGTGTAATTACGGATCTCATAATGGTGTTTTGACACGGATATGTCTAACCGCTTGTCTTTCTGAAAAATTTGTCCGTCAAAAAAGTGCCCCATTTTTTGTTTTCCTTCTACAACGAATCAACTGTTCAAAGGAATGATAGGAGAACTATCTGTACATGGACACATGAATCGTCGTCGCTCTGTTTCTCGACGTTTTGAGTGTGTTACAAATATACGTTTCATCCTTTGTACATATTTGTTTTCTTTTTTTGGTATAGTGCTTAGCATTTGATTTTTGATTTTGTTTTTTACAGGTAATACCATAAGTATATATGCACATAATTTTTTAACTTGTGTTTCTTTTTTTACACCGGGGTAAATCTTTAAACCATCACTTTTTTGCACAACCACCCTATATTCTATTTATTTATTTTCACTCGTAAAACAATTATGGTTTTTTCGTTGTACATATGCCTATAAGACATATCCATGTACCATGTATCTGCATGTCGTGTAGATACTTTCAGCAGTTTACTGTTTTTTTTTTCTTCTGCAGATCGTCTTTTATTAGTAAAAGGAGCTACTGAAAAGCTTCCTTATTCATCCTTAAATAACTGAAGAAAGATTTCTCGTCACCAATTTGCAGCTCTTGTAATAAAGAAAATTGAACCACGTTCATCACTCACTTTTCTCCACGACTTCACCCAGATTTATTTTTCTTTTCTTTTTGCAACTCAAATGCATTATATAAAATAATAGTCAACGAACACTACCTTAAATAAACGAAGTCGACAACCATTATCCCAGAAGTGGGATAGGACTTATTGTGTGTAAAAAAACAAAAAAAAAGTGTTTTTTTTTTGACTATTTGAAAAAGCTAGAATGGGTCGAAAACTATTGCAGTTGACCCTCGTCCAACTCAAATCCGAGTTGAACAAGAGAAGCCTCAGCGCCAGTGGAGGAAAAAGTGACCTGGTGCTCCGTCTTCAGGAGGCTTTGAACAACGAGGGACATGATCCTGATGCATATTCCTTTTATGTTGACGAGGATAAACAGACAAGTACCGGCAATGACATGGCTGCAATGATGCAACTCCTCTTATTAAAAATGGACGAACAAAACAAAAAAATGGACGAACAGAAGAACAGTCTCGACCAACAAAAGAAAAATCTGGAAGAACAGAAGAACAGTCTGGAACAAAAAATGGACGATCAGAAGAACATTCTCCAGAACAGTGTGGAACAAAAAATGGACGAGCAGAAGAGCAGCATTGAACAAAAATTCAACGAACAAACTAACAATCTGCACGGTCTTCAACAGAAAATGGATGAACAAAGGAATAATCTGGAAGAACAAAAGAACATTCTCCAGCAAAAATTCGAAGAAATCGATGACAAATTTGAAAGAATAGAGAAGAACGTTGATGACAAATTTGATAGAATAGAGAAGAACGTTGATGGCAAATTTGATACAATAGAGAAGAATGTTGGCGAAAAATTCGAAGAAATGGACAGCATAGTTCAGCAACTGGCAAAAGAGCTCGACACAGTGCGAAAACAGAAACTGCGAAAATGTTCTTTAAGCGGTCCAAGGAGAAAAGAGTTGAAGCCTCCCTCATTCGATGGCCAGACCTCATGGTCTACCTATAAGAAGCGGTTTGAAATGGCTGCCTGTGCAAACGACTGGGACAATGAGGAAAAGTGCTTTGCCCTAACAATGGCCTTGCACGGTCCTGCAGCAGAATTGTTGCAAACAGTAGACATCGAAAAGCCTGCACTTTAGTGCAGGCTATCGAGAAACGGTTTGGGGACAGCCACATGCAGGAGGTCTATAAGGTCCAATTGCAAAGCCGAACGCAGCAAAGAGGAGAAACACTGCAGCAGCTCCAAGCAGACGTGAGTAGACTTGCACATCTGCACAAATTTGATAGAATAGAGAAGAACGTTGATGGCAAATTTGATACAATAGAGAAGAATGTTGGCGTAAAATTCGAAGAAATGAACAGCAAAGTTCAGCAACTGGCAAAAGAGCTCGACACAGTGCGAAAACAGAAACTGCGAAAATGTTCTTTAAGCGATCCAAGGAGAAAAGAGTTGAAGCCTCCCTCATTCGATGGCCAGACCTCATGGTCTACCTATAAGAAGCAGTTTGGAATGGCTGCCTGTGCAAACGACTGGGACAATGAGGAAAAGTGCTTTGCCCTAACAATGGCCATGCACGGTCCTGCAGCAGAATTGTTGCAAACAGTAAACATCGAAAAGCATAAAGATTATGTGACTTTAGTGCAGGCTATCGAGAAACTGTTTGGGGACAGCCACATGCAGGAGGTCTATAAGGTCCAATTGCAAAGCCGAATGCAGCAAAGAGGAGAAACACTGCAGCAGCTCCAAGCAGACGTGAGTAGACTTGCACATCTGTCATACCCCACCGCAGGCCAGGAAATTATCGACGAAATGGCAAAAGATGCATTTATCAGGGGAATTGCAGATTCGAAGCTACAGTCAGCAGTAAGGATGGCCGGGAAAAGAACCCTTGCTGAAGCACTTGCCTTCGCTCTGGCGATGGAAGCAGCCAATCAGGCTTCTAGGGGAACACATTTCGTCAGGGAAGTAGCATCTGTCGAATGCTCCTGCACAAGAATTAGTGCCGAGGAACGAGATACTCGACGGGATAGACGAATAATGCGCTGCTGGAATTGCAATAAAATAGGACACCTTCAAAGGCAGTGTAAAGAACCGGTGCGACGAAAAGACTGCCCTCACTGTGGTGGCAAGCCAATAGAGGAAGAAACCAGCAGAAACAGCTATCAAGAAGCCGGTCAACCTTCCCGAAGCCATCAGTCGGGAAATGCTTAAGCACCAACTTCGCGGGGAAGAAGTTGGTAGCAGGAGTCGACGGCCCCAGGACCATCATCCAAGTCTCGCTGGCAAAACGATGCAGCGAAAGCCTTCTAGTAGAAGTAGTCAGTGGAAAAGAAAAATGGATGGCAACAATAGACACCGGTGCCACGGCCTCAATCATCAGGAGGAATCTTGTGCAGAAGTCTTGGCTGCATAACACTAGCAGTTGCAGCTTACGAACAGCTACAGGAGCAACGATTAAGGTATACGGTGAAGTCCGCATAAAAATCCAATTGGCCGGAATAACATTCACTCACGCGTTTCTGGTAGCTGACATATGTGACGAGTGCATCATTGGTACAGACTTCATGAGAGAACATGGACTTGTAGTCGACTTGGGGGCACAAACCCTGAAATACGGAAACATGGAGATACCAATGATATACGGAAACGCAAATACCACAGTCTCAAATGTCGTCATCTGCAGCAATGTAGAGCCTTCGTCAGAAGCAATTTTGTGGGCAGAAGTGGAAGGTGGTCCTGGTAGCCACCGATTCTATTTGATGGAGCCAGAAAAGAAAAGAGACTTCATGGTGGGAAAGACCTTAGTGGAGCCAAAGAACAACATGGTCCCTGTAAGGATTCTAAATCCAAAGACATTCAGTGTAAATGTGAAAAAGGGGGAGATAGTGGGAAAATGAGTACCTGTTGAGGCTATATCGACCACAACGGAAAAAAAGGGTGCAAAACCGGTCACAACAGTTCAGAGCATAAAAATCAAGAACAAAATTCTCAGCCTCTGTAATTTGGACGAAGATCAGCGAATCCTGGCAGAAAAACTAATCGGTGAGTACGCTGATATATTTGCTACACAAGATGGAGAATATGGATGTACGCATATTGTTCAACACCACATTGACACCGGAGCCGCTCGACCAATCTGTCAACCTGCAAGGCGTCTTCCATTGGCAAAGCAAACAGAAGTTGCCGAAATGATGTCGAAGATAAAAGCTGAGGGAGTGATTAAAGAATCGCAAAGTCCGTGGGCATCTCCAGTGGTCCTCGTGCAGAAGAAAGATGGCAGCACGAGATTTTGTGTAGACTACCGACGTCTCAATGATGTCACTAAAAAGGACAGCTACCCACTTCCGAGAATCGATGACACTTTGAATATGCTTTCTGGAGCAAAATGGTTTTCAACGCTTTACTTGAAGAGCGGTTACTGGCAGGTAGAGATAAATCGTGCGGATCGTGAGAAAACTGCCTTCACTACAGGAAGCGGTCTTTGGCAGTTTGCAGTGATGCCGTTTGGACTGTGCAACGCTCCGGCCACCTTCGAGCGACTAATGGAACGAACATTGCAAGGACTCACCTGGAAAACCTGCCTAGTATATTTGGACGACGTTATCGTCATAGGTAAGACGTACAAGGAGCACCGCGAAAATCTAAAAGAAGTGTTTGAGAGGCTACGAAGTGCTCATTTAAAGCTCAACCCAGAAAAGTGTGCCTTGTTTCGTCCGGAAGTAAAATATCTGGGTCACATTATATCAGCGGAAGGAGTAAGAACGCATCCTGACAAAATCGAAGCCGTGAAAAGTTGGCCTTCTCCAAAAGATAAACACCAACTGAGAAGCTTCTTGGGACTCGCCACGTATTATAGAAGGTTCGTAAAGGATTTTGCTGGCATTGCAAAGAGCCTGCATCAACTTACGGAAAAAGGCCGACAGTTCAGGTGGTCTGGAGAATGCGAAAAAGCATTTCAAGAACTGAAGCGACAGCTGTGCAATGCCCCCATCTTGGGTTACCCCACGCCCGGAAAAATGTTCATCGTGGACGCAGACGCTAGCAATGTTGGGGTCGGAGCTGTGATCTCCCAAGTTCATGACGGTCAAGAGAAAGTGGTCGCATATTACAGCAAAGTACTCTCCAGACCTGAACGGAACTACTGTGTAACCCGGCGCGAGCTTCTGGCTTTAATTCTGGCTACGAAACATTTTCATAAGTACCTCTACGGACAAAAGTTCATTCTCCGGACAGACCACGCAGCTCTGAAATGGCTACTCCAATTTAAGAACCCTGAAGGCCAAGTTGCAAGATGGATCGAGCAGTTGCAGGGCTACGACTTTGAAGTGCAACACCGCAAGGGAACACTCCACTCAAATGTTGATGCTCTCTCTCGTCGACCGTGCGGAGTAAAATGCGAACACTGCAATCGTAAAGAAGCAAAAGAACAGGCAACTATCCAAATGATCAGGACTGAGCCAATAGAGGGTTGGAGTATAGACGAAATCCGTTCCTCCCAACAGGCAGACAATGACATCGAACCAATATTGGCCTGGAAAGAACACGAGGAAAGACCAAGCTGGCAGCAGATATCAGATCGGAGTCAAACTCTGAAAGCATACTGGGCACAGTGGGACTCGCTTTTTGTGCAAGATGGATTGCTGAAGAGAAAATGGGAAAGTGACGATGGGACAACATCTCGTATGCAGTTAATTGTGTCACGGTCCAGAGTCAACCAAGTGCTCCATGAAATATATGACGGAATCTCAGGAGGCCATTTGGGAATAAACAAGACGTTGGAAAAGGCAAGGGAGCGTTTCTATTGGCTAAGCGCTAAACAAGATGTCGAGAATTGGTGCAAAAAGTGCATAAGATGTGCAGCTACCAAGGGTCCAAAAGCAAAGACACATGGACAAATGCAACAATACAATGTCGGGGCACCTTTCGAACGAATAGCCATCGACATCGCTGGGCCGTTTCCCGAAACCTTTAATGGAAACCGATATACTCTCGTAGTCATGGATTACTTCAGTAAGTGGCCGGAAGTGTTTGCCATCCCAAATCAAGAGGCTAAGACCGTAGCCGAACAGATAGTCAACAACTGGGTGAGCAGATTTGGGGTCCCAATGGAGCTGCACTCTGATCAAGGGCGAAACTTTGAATCAAAAGTCTTCCAGGAAATATGCCAATATTTGGGAATAAGAAAGACAAGGACAACGCCACTACACCCTCAATCTGATGGAATGGTCGAGCGATTAAATCGGACCTTGAATGAGCATCTATCTAAGGTTGTCAGCAACTGCCAGCGGGATTGGGATCGACACATACCCCTCTTCTTAATGGCCTACCGAAACGCGGTCCATAGCTCAACAGGGCACACACCATCCGAGATCTTATTTGGTCAAACAATTCGGTTGCCAAGTGAAGCAAAATTCGGATCCCCACCGACGGAGCCCAAAGAGGTGAACGAGTACGTGAATGACTTACGCAGCAGGATTCGTAAATTGCATGAAGACACCAGAGAAAAGATGAAGCTAGCAAGCAGCCGCATGAAAACTAGGTACGATATCAAGGCGAAATCTTCCGGTTTCAACGAAGGAGATCTGGTTTGGCTGTATAATCCTCAGCGTAAGAAAGGCAAATCACCAAAATTGCAACAGGACTGGGAAGGTCCATACAAGGTGATAACCCGCATTAATGACGTTGTCTACCGGATCCAGCGTGGGAATCGAGGAAAATTGAAAGTGGTCCATTTGGATAGAATGTGTCATTTCAACGGGATGCTGAATGACGAAGTTGTTCGGGACGAACAACTGTAGGGAGGGAGCAATGTGATAACCACTTAAATGTGAGCAGCGACATATAGCAGAAAATGTCGAAGACCAGAAGGTTTCGATATTGGAATAACAAAGTCTGGAGACTGGAGAGTGGAATCGAATTTTCTAGCAGATTGGAAATTGTATGGGACGCTGGATGGCGAGGATTGTTCTCGAAGTATGTCATTCGAGTATAAATACCAGTATCCCAAAGGTATGCAAATGAGTTCTAAAGTGTAATTTGAAGTGTTAATTAGGAGAAGTGATTAAGTGGTTTAAGTAAAAGATAAGAAAAGTATAAGTGGTTGAGAAATTGAATTGTACTGAGAGAAAGAATTAAATAGTGAATTTTAACTGTACTGAATAAAGGGATTTGTATTGAAAAGAATAAGTTCTATCATTTGTACCCACACAAACATTCTACAATATGTTATGCGGAACACGAGCGCCCACGGCTAGATTTGTAATCGCACTTAAATCGGTTTGTTCCGTGAACATCAGCAATCTTCGTAATCTTCCTTTGAGCAGACAAAAAGCATTTTCTATAACCAATCTGGTTTCATTAAATTTTATTAAAATTGCGTTCCGATTCAGTCAAGTTTCCATAAACTTTGAAAGGTGGTACCAACCAGCTTGTAAGTAGATAAGATGAATCATCCATAACAAAGATCCTTTAAGAAACTCCGAAGCACCCTACTGTCATGAAGAGACCCCGGTTCTCCGCAGGTGATGCCTAAAAAATGTCTTTTCGGGTCGAAGACAGCTTGCAAAACTATGCCATAGGATTGGTTTCTGTTAAAATAACATTCCTTGCCAAATTTTGGAGCTTTGATTTTGATGTGGGTGTAATCAAATAGTCCAATAATGCCGGGTATCTTTTTTTTCTGCTGGAACTTAGCTTTAGTATTGTGATAACCACTTAAATGTGAGCAGCGACATCTAGCAGAAAATGTCGATACTCGAAGCCCAGAAGATTTCGATACTGGAATAACAAAGTCTCGAATGGAGAGTGAAATCGAATTTTCTAGCAAATTGGAAATTATATAGGACGCTGGATGGCGAGGATTGTTCTCGAAGTATGTCATTCGAGTATAAATACCAGCATCCCCAAGGTATGCAAATTAGTTCTAAAGTGTAATTTGAAGTGTTAATTGGGAGAAGTGATTAAGTGGTTTAAGTAAAAGATAAGAAAAGTATAAGTGGTTGAGAAATTGGGTTGTACTGAGAGAAAGAATTAAATAGTGAATTGTAACTGTAGTCGCGTTTTATTGGCAGGTCAGTAACCAGCTCAGTAAAATTTAACATTGCAAACAACATCAAGTCGAATGCTGGCGATAAATATGCCAGCATTTATTGGTGCCGATAAAGTTTTAAAAACTTTGAAATGAAGATGGCGCAAAGTATATAAAAGTGATCATAGAACTTAGGTATTCTGATATCCAGGGAGCGCTGACAGGGGTTGTAAAAAATGTTATTTCATGATGGTTGTCGACTTCGTTTATTTAAGGTTGTGTTCGTTGACTATTATTTTATATAATGCATTTGAGTTGCAAAAAGAAAAGAAAAAAAATCTGTGTGAAGTCGTGGAGAAAAGTGAGGGATGAATGTGGTTCATTTTCCTTTATTACAAGAGCTGCAAATTGGTGACGAGAAATCTTTCTTCAGTTATTTTAGGATGAATAAGGAAGCTTTTCAGTAGCTCCTTTTACTAATAAAAGACTATCTGCAGAAGAAAAAAAAAGCAGTAAACTGCTGAAAGTATCTACACGACATGCAGATACATTGGTACATGGATATGTCTTATAGGTATACGACAAAAAACCATAATTGTTTTACGAGTGAAAATAAATATATAGAATATAGGATGGTTGTGCAAAAAAGAGATGGTTTAAAGTTCTACCCCGGTGTAAAAAAAGAAACACAAGTTAAAAAAGTATGTACATATATACTTATGGTATTACCTGTGAAAAAAAAAATTCAAAAATCAAATGCTAAGCACTATACCAAAAAAAGAAAACAAATATGCACAAAGGATGAAACGTATATTTGTAACACACTCAAAACGTCGAGAAACAGAGCGACGACGATTCATGTGTCCATGTACAGATAGTTCTCCTATCATTCCTTTGCACAGTTGATTCGTTGTAGAAGGAAAACAAAAAATGGGGCACTTTTTTGACGGACAAATTTTTCAGAAAGACAAGCGGTTAGACATATCCGTGTCAAAACACCATTATGAGATCCGTAATTACACCTGTTGCGCGTAGCTAATGTAAACTCGCCCTTAGCTAGTTAACGTAGATGCGCCCCCTGCATTCCAGCACTACGAAATCCCATCTTGTGAAGCTACCATCTTTAATTGGGTCGGCCATATTTTTTTTATTTGAAATTTTTGGGCACAACCCGCCATATTTTTTTCTTTGTAACATTCTTGAATTTGACTTGTAAGATAGTAGTCGTTAAATATTAAAAATCTTGTGATCGCTTGAAGAGATTTAAAAGACATCCGAGACAGTAAGTTGTAATTACACAAATGTAAATAATTATGTAAATAATTTATGAATTTTTAAATAAAGCAATTTTGAAACTTCGCCTAAATTCGGAGATTTTATCAAATTGTCTCGCGCCGCCAACCACGCTGCTTGTCGATAGTTGCCGCCAACTCTTGTGACAACAACACCAGAGCAAAAGCTGTCAGCAACTTTGAGATTCCTCGCAACTTGGAGATTCTTAATTTTGACATACTTTTCGGACATATCCGTAAGCATATTCAAATGTCAACAACTGGTTTTTTAAATTGATTTTGACATCTACTAATGGCACTGGTACCCACTTTGAAATATAGATGGAAAGTGACTGTTTGAGTGAGTAAAGCGTTTTATTGGGGTTTGTTGCTGAGCTGCGTACCCAGATACCAATAAAATACGGCTTGTACTGAATAAAGGGATTTGAAAAGAAAAGAATAAGTTCTATTATTTGTACCCACACAAACATTTTACAGTATCTTCTGCAGCAACTCCTTTCGGCCATTTGACGAACTCATAACCAATTCTAATAAGGCATTAGGTTGTTGCGGTAAATAAGAATATTTAGGCATAGTTAGAATCCACAGCTTCCATAAACTCGCTCAGTGGAGTTCACAGTCATTACTAGAAGTGGGAGCGAACTCCGAGACTGAGGAGTTTAACCCGAATGCGGAAAATGGTATGTGGGAGAGGCCTAATTGGACACGGGTGCACACACTAGCAAAGCTTGCTAGCGTTGTAGCTAGAAATCCCGTCGTTGGGTCCACTAGTGCTGAATGAATGTGCGAGAGACTGTGCGTGTGAATGTCTGTGTGTGTCTGGCGGGAGCTGTGGATCGTAAAAGATCTGGAAGTCACTTTTGTGACGACCAGCCATTAGCGAGTGTCAGATTACTTGAAAAAAAAACGCCAAATTTGCTCGATATTGTGACACGCAATTTATTTTTTTTTTTGTGTTCTAGTTACTCCCCAAAAATTTCTAAAGTAGTTTTAAAGTAGATTGGTAAAATTCGAGAGTTTCGGACTTTGGCCAAATAGAAGACAAACGGAAGAGAAAAATGAGATAAAGGATAAGAAGAAGGATAGCGGCGCAGTAGTAGCGGGATGCTAGGTTGTGCCAGAAAGGGGCACATCACAGCCAGGAACAAAAGCTAAGTATAGTGTAGTGGAGTGTAGTATAAAGAAAAATAGAAACGCGTTTGCTATTTTGGAAAGTGGGACTCCGGTGGGCCGCTCGTGCGAAAAGAAAAAATATCCCGAGAATTGACGGGGCACGCCACCCGTTACTTAACGTTTGTGCAGTTCGGGACTGTTAAATAGAGAGTCACTCTATCGACGAGTGTACCTCTACGTGAACAAACAAAAGTTATTGTTTGGTTTGGGGCATCGTTGTATCGGTGCCGGGAATCAAACATAACAATTGTCCCCGACGTGGGGCTTTTAAATTTAATTTGCCGTTTTTTTTTCTTTTTGGTTTTGTTTTCGCTTCTTCGGTCGAGGTTTGGTTTTTTTTTCGCGGAAATTTTTTTGTTAGGGAAGTTGTAGGATAAGGATCACTATACCTGGGCAAGTACCAGGTCCCAAGTAGGTGCCTTTTGTTTCCTTTTGCTATAAATATATTGAATTCTTTATACTAGTATTTATATTTCATATACAGAGTGTCCCAAAAATCAACTTCAAGCCAGAAACAGAGGGTTCAAGTTGTGTCGGTTATCACAAAATTATAAAAAAATCTAAGTCACGTACTTTTAAAATTAATGGCACTCAAAAAAAAATCGAGAAATCTGACACCCTTTTTTAATTTTTTTAAATTTTATTTTATCCTATATACTTATTCACATATAAACATACTATACCTACATACATACATACCTACCTGTATATTTTTTAAACAATTATTTGGGGCATTTAATATTTGAGTTCCGTTTTCTTTTGCCTTCGGTTTGTTTTCCTTTCGTCTTTTCTGCAATTGACTGAAAATTTCAGGGTGAAAAACCCTGTTTCTTACCAACATTGTTTTTTTTGATTGTCAGTCTTACCAGAGACACTTTTTGCGTTGGACTTTTTAAACAAAGAGTGACCACTTGCTTTTGCGTTTTCTTTAATTTTATTGTGTGTTTTCATTTTTAGCTGTTTTTCTTTTAAAGGTTTCACCGGCGGATTTGCTTTTTGACTTTTGTTTTGTTTTCTTTTGGTGGTTCTTCTTTTTTCTTTGTTTCTCCGTGTAAAGTTGTTTTTCTGCGACATCGTTATTTTGTTGCCTTATTTTTTTTATAGTTTGTTTTTTTAAATGGAAATCAATAGGCTCGCTGTGGACGAGATGGCGACTTCGCGGTCTTCCCATTGGCACTTGGAAGTCGTTGAGGTATTCGTATACTCGAAAGCGGTCTCTGAATCTGGACTCGGCCTACAAATTTACATTTGTAGAGGACCGAGATGCCGTACGGGCAAAAATAGAGCAAATTGAAGAGCTCTTGGAATAACCTCTAAGTAATCCTAAGTCGAAGGAATACCTGAAGGTTTTACCAAAATAGAATGGGCTCTTAGTGGGTTGGATAGGGCGAGAGACACTTCTCCTGAGCAAACCGAGGAGAAGTGTAATCTCAAACATAGGTTGATCATACTGGCCAGAGAGTTAGCCGGAATTACGGAAGAGGATTCGGACGATGAGGACGTTGTAGGCTACGAGGACGAGGGAGAACCATCGTGCTCGAGGCTCGTCAAGAACCGACCATCACAGCCAACGTTGGGTGAACACACCAAGAAACAGTAGCAGCAAATCAGGCAAAAAAGGTTTCCGCGCTGTGAGATCACCGGTGACGCCTGCTGTTGCGGAAGAAACCGGTTTCTACGCAACCACTGGTGACCACAGCGAACGCTTGCCGTATGCGTGGGGGGGAAACCTAGCTAAGTGGGATGACATGTTCACGGGGGAACGTTGTGGTGCGTCTGTGAATTCATTTTTGAAGCGGGTGAAAGAGCTCCATCAAGCGCGCGGGGTGATAGAAGCTCACTTGTTTAGGGCAGTAGTTGAACTCTTTTCAGGGAAGGCGCTCATTTAATATAGGTCGATTAGGTTGTTGGTCTCTTCGTAGCAAGAGTTGGTGGCGGAACTGAAACTGGAGTTTCTTCCCCTCAACTATGATGACCTCCTATTGGAGGAAATCAGGCATCGTACCTAGGGAAGTAATGAATCCATACGGGTATACGTCGCGGTTATTCAAAATATGTTTGGCAGGTTTTCAGAACCGCTAACGAAGCGGCGAAAGCCTGCCTTCGTTCAGAAGAACCTGACCCGCTTTTACAGCAACAACTTGGGCTAGCAGACCCAAAGAGTGTTGCAGAACTGGTCAAATTGGGTCGCAGGTTGGAGACGGTGCGGGCTCAGCCACCCAATCCGAGGTCAATTCGGTTGCTAGAACCAGATTTGGCATTCGTCAACTGGGAGGAGCGCAGAGTTTCGGTTGCCAGAGGACATCCCACCGCGTGTACCCATCCGGTGCTTCAATTGCAATGGCGAGGGCCACTTTTCAAGCGCGTGTTCAGCTCCTTGACGCTGCTACGGGTGTGAAGCAAGAGGAGTGACACGGCGCCAATGTCAACTTTGCAGCGGCACGTCGGGAAACGCGCAACGGACATCCGGGCCAGCAGGATGGCAGCGCAGGCGCAATTAGGGGATACGGCAATGACAGGCGTCCATTTGTAGGAGTTAGTATTTATGGTATAGGGATGCTAGGTCTTTTAGATAGTGGCGCTTCTCGCACTATAATAGGGGGTGAGGGATGGACAATACTTAAAGATGTAGGGCTTAGATTAGGGAAAAATGAGGTTAGGTCCGTCGCGTTAGCGGACGGAAAAAGCGTAGATGTCGTGGGTGTTGTGTGTCTACCAATTGAAGTACAAAGTCGGTCCGTGTACATAGAATGTCTCGTTATACCAGCGATACCCCACACCGTGATGCTTGGTGCAGATTTCGGCAGAATCTATAAAATGACGATACTAAACGAGATGCTATTTCCAATACTAAACGAGATTATGGAGTGGGCATCTCCGATAGTCCTTATCAAGAAAAAAGATAGGTTTTTAGGTTCTGCGTCGACTATAGGAAAGCCAATAGGGTTACAGATAGGGATACTTATCCACTGCCATTTATATCACCGACATTGGATAAGCTTAGGGACGCCAATGTCTCTAACCTTCACGGTTCCGAATTGAGGCCTGTTCCAGTTTAAGAGAATGCCTTTCGGGCTACACAATGCGCCTGCTACGTGGCAGAAATTTATAGACAGCATCTTAGGTGCTGATCTAGAGCCACACGTATTTGTGTACCTGGACGATATTATCATCGTCACAAATACATTCGATCAACACCTTAAGATACTGGAAGAGGTCTTTAAACGATTGTGTGAGGCAGGGTTAAAAGTTAGGCGGAAAAAATTTAACTTTTGTAGGCCGTCCTTGAAATATATATTGTATGTAGTAGATAGGAATGGCCTACATGTAGATCCAGAGAAAGTAGATAGTATGGTTAGGATTCCGGCACCCAAGTGTGTGAAGGAAATTAGGAGTTTCGTAGGGACAATTTCTTGGTACAGATGTTTTGTACCGAACTTCGCCGCTTTAGTTAGGCCTTTAAGAGATTTGTTAAAGAAAAATAGGAAATTTGTATGGACGTACGAGTGTGAGGAAAGTTTTAGGAAGGCGAAACAATGTTTAGTGACGGCACCCATTTTGGCATGTCCAGATTTCGATAGGCCGTTCGTAGTTCAGACGGACGCTTCGAATTATGGAATAGGGGCCGTATTATCTCAGGAGTTCGAAGACAGAGAGAAGGTTATCTGTTATCTCAGTAGGTCCCTGTAGAGAAGCGAAAGGAACTACTCTACCACAGAGAAGGAATGCTTGGCTGTGCTTTGGGCGATTGAGAAGTTGTGGCCATACATCGAAGGGGTTCGGTTTACGGTCGTAACTGATCATTATTCGCTAGTGTGGCTGAGCAACCTCAAGGGAGACTAGGTTAATGGGCAGTGAGGCTGCAGCAATTTTATTTTCAGATAGTCCACAGAAAGGGGAAATACCATGTGGGAACGACATGCTTTCGCGAAGAGTCCCGGATCTGAATGGGATCTCAGAAGCGGATCAAGACCTCTGGATTAGGAAAATCATTGCGGCTAGAAGCTAACCCGTTAGCCTACCCCTTGTGGGGAGTAGAGGAGGGCAAACTCTTCAAGTTTATGAAGGATAGGCAGGTAGTAGTGTTTGAAGATAGCGATAACGAGTGGAAACTAGTAGTAGAAAAGCTGGGTAGAATAATAAAATGACGTGTGGGAAAAGGTATTTGGGAATATTTGATTATACTTTCTTACAGTATGGCAATAAAGAAAATGACTTATATATACAATGTGTTAAACAATAAAATATTTAAATCTATCTTAAAATACGTCTGGTGCTTTAAACATCCTCCCCGACCTTGAGATCCTGGAGCTCAAATACTTCTTCCTGGTGTGGGCGTTGTTTTTTCATTTTTTTTCCTTTTCTTAAAAGCAGGACGATGAAAATTATTACAGAAGCCGCGAGTGACAGATACCCAATTGAATATTGATGAACATCATGATGCGTTATTGGATTCGGCAACACTTGGTGTGTTTGTAAGTCTTTAATGCCTTTCTTCAGTAACGTCAAGTCATCATCTCCGCGAATGAGGAAGTCATCAATAGGCAGTGGTTCCTGTGCTCATCGTATCCAGGTAATGTTAGACTTGTTGATATATGTTTCCGAATGTTACTGAGTTCTTTCAGCATTTGTTCTGGGGATAATTAATTTCTGATTCTGTTCTAGCATAACCAGTTGAGTTCGCTGAAAACTGTCCATTATTTCAGATACAGATATGGCAATGTAGTTAAACCTCTGACCCTCATCCAAAGTTGCGCTGTGATTTCATACAGTGTTGTAAATTCCTGCTAGGTGGTGATTTATAACTGTGAATTGTTCTTTTATGGACGTCATGGATTTGGTTAATACATTAGTGGTTGACTCAATGATTGATGTTTGGATTCATATCGTAGTTTGGAGGCGTCTAACCGACATCCTACGCGAATAACGTTGTAATTGTCGATAAACGGTGAAAGGGGGCTCACCCGGCTTTTCTCAGATACTAGTCCAGTTTTCTTCAGTGAATTTATATCAACTGAGAAATAAATTTTTTGAATGCGTTTCATAATAACTAAATCGGCTGCTTTCAATTCTTGTGGCTACCGTTCCTTTTAAGCTATACGACCTTGCTCACTTTAAATTACTGATGAACCGTACGATGTATGCCGTTATTCGCTTTAGGGTAGAGAACGAAACCATTAGTTTGGCGGCACAGAGTTCCAAGCGTGGAATTGTTTATTGTTTGGTCGGTGCTACTCTTGATTTTAAACAGATCAGCTGTACACATGCTTCCGATCGTCGATTAGTAGACCTTAGACACACTACGGCTCCATATGATCGCTCGGAGGCATCCGCAAATGAATGAAGCTATATGTTCCTTGCCTCTGATAGTAGTATGCGTCTAGGTATTCTTAAGTTGAAGGCGAAGAAGTCCCTTTCTAAAGTTCATCCATTTAGTGTGCATCTCCACTGGAACTGCAGCATCGCAATCTAGTTTGGATCTCCATAATTCTTGAATAAATATTTTAGCAAGAATAACTACCGGACTGAACATTCCCAATGGATCAAAAATGTGGGCAGTATCTGCTAGAAAGGAGCGCTTAGTCACTTTTGATAAGTTCTTCCACTTGGTTTTGATGATCAACTCGTCTGATATCGGTAACCAAGTCAGACCAAGAGTTTTAACTGATCCTTGTTTTTGGGATTGAAGTATGTTTTCTGTTTCACAATCCTCTTTGGGAATGTGCTTCAAAAGTGTTGGTGTATTTGCACACCATTTGCGCAGATGAAATTGTCCCGTTTTTAGTAGGTCCTTAAGTTCACTTTGCATTCGACGAGCCTCTTGTAGCGGACAAGTTGTCCTGTTATTGACCTTCGGGATCGGTGTGTCGGACTGAGGTTGAAACTCTATGATATGAAGAAGTGAGTCATGGAACCTTTCGTACTTGATACAAGCTGAGGCTTAAGGACCTATTCGTAAACAATTGATGCATCTCTTTAAAAGCTTTACGCTCTTAAGCCTGTCCGTTATTGAAAGCTGTAGAAACTTTGGGCATTTGTAGACGGGGTGGTTGAGTTGATCATAAATGGCACATTTGTTTCCGTCACTTGCCGTTGCTAGGAAGACTCTGTGGAACTGCCCTTTTCTTTGTTACTATTGCCTCCAACATTTAAAAGCGACCTTCAAGAAACGTTAGCAGACCTTTAACTGTTTGAGGCCCCCGACGTTGAGCCAGCGATTGCTCATATAGTCGATAAGTTTCCTTGTCCAGTTTTGGAAGGATGAGGTGAATCAGTAGTGGATCCCAGTCGGCGATCAGCACTCCTAAATTGCCGATTCCAAGAAGGCACTCGTTTGTTATGTCGTGTAACCTCTTGACTGATGTGGATGAGTCTCCTGTTATGGCGGCTTGTCCCAATATTTTGTTAAGCAGTGCCGCAAGAAGAAGTCGCTTATTATTGTAGCGATGTTCCAGTGTTGACCATGCCGAAGTGTAATTTTCCTCAGAGACCTGCAGATGCTGAATTAGCTTAACTGCTTCTCCAAATAAGTTCGCCTTTAAATAGAGCATCTTTTCTGCATTACTCATTGCTTGTTGTGAATAAGCTGTAGATGGAGATCATGGAACTCTTTCCACTGTAGGTAATTCCCGTTGAAGATGGGAAGAGTTATCGTTCGAAGCTTCAAGTCGGTGTTGACATTGTGGGTCCCATTACTTGATGATGATGGAGTCTTGTTGTCTAGATGTTCCTGGGTCTGGATGAGAAGGGATTGGCAGTGGTTTTCTAGAAGGGTGATGTCCTCTATGGAATAGTCCAAGGTGTCTTCCTCTGCCACAATTTCCATATGCTGAGTGGTAATGCTTGACCACTGCTCTTTAATACTGATAAGTTTTTGCTTATAGTAAGCATTCGATTGCTCTTTCAGATGTTCCTCCGTCGTGGTGAGAAATTTCTCCAGGACATTGATTTAGGCCTCCTGCTGCCGTATCAGTCTTTTAAGTGTATTGTCCTGATCAGTCCACTTGGAAGTGGTAGGGTTTTCTAGTTCAGTTTGGGCCTTGAAGGTAGCAGCCTTGTATTCCTCATACATCGCCTTTACTTGATCACAGTAGTTGCTCTCAAATAGCTGCCCTTTGGTCTTTCTTCTTTATAATTCTGCAGCTGGGTATCCCTCTTCTCGAAGGCATTCCATTTCAATTGTAGTTGTTCTAGGCGGGACTCTAGGAATACTCTTGTCCGTCTGCTGGATCCCGTCTTCTTAAAATTCGAGAACAACTGGGTAATTTTCTCGACAGCCAATGCCTGTTCCTTTATCAGAGCTTCCATCTTATTTGGCTTATTGTAGAATCCAGATCACGTCGTCTTTTAGTACCAGTGTTTGACACACTGGTAACGCGTATGCCAACAACAAGTGATTTGGCCTTTACCGCTAGTGGGGGGAAGCAATATTACGTCGGGGTCACCAAAGAATGTAAAGATTTCTTTTGATCTTCTTGAACACAACTTCTTGGCACAAGTGCATTTATTGAAAAATTTAATTAGCTTAAATGCTAATTTCTAAACTTAAATCGTGGGAATGGGACCGGAATTTGGTATAGGAGTTAGCATGGGAATCATATACTAGGTCTCCAGTTACGCACCTGTCTGGAACTGGGGAGTGTCATATTCGCTGATTCGGCGGAATAGAGTGTGGGAATGATGACTGGAATAATATGACGTGTGGGAAAAGGTATTTGAGAATATTGGATTATACTTTATTACAGTAGGGCAGGAAAAAAAATGAATTATTTATACAATGTGTTAAACAAAAAAATTCTTAAATCTATCTTAAAATACGTTTGGTGCTTTAAGCAGGCCCCCAGTTTCGAGGAAGGGAAAGAATCAACCAAATACTCAAGACAACGCTCAGAGCGTATGTCTCAGAGAATCACCGAGCTTGGGATTCGTAGTTGGCCGGGTGCGCGATGCGCTCGACCCAAGATGAGGTGCTGGGAGTATCTCCATACTACGTGAATTTCGGGAGGGAGATGGTAACTCGCGGCACAGAATTTGATGCCTCGAGGGATTATTTCCAGAGTAGGATAGGTAGCGACGGTAGGTTCGGTAGTAGGGACATAGTACCAGGTAGTGAGACCACAGGTACTAGTTAAGGACTTAGATATACCGAAGTTAGGTAGGAGATTTGAGATGTTTAGGGAAGATATTCGTAGGAAATTAGCGGCGGCAGTAAAGAAATCGGCGAAAGCCTACAACCTCCGACGGCGAAATGTAAATATCCCCCGAACGAGGTAGTATGGCGACGAAACTTCGTGTTGACTGACGCAGCTAATTACTACGCGGCCAAGCTTGCGCCGAAATTCATGGGACCATTCAGGATCCTCAAACGTGTCTCAGCGTGGACATACAGTTTGGTGGATTCGAATGGTCAAAGCTAAGGACCTTAAGCCCTATAGCGCTGAGCCAGAAGAGTCCGAGTAGAATAGAGTAGCTTGAAAGATCGATTGGGTCAGAAATTCAGTTTGTTTTTATATAGACTGGCTGTATTGGTCTTGTTGGGAATGTCTCTCCTAAGAAACCTTTAGCCTCGGTAAATGGTTTGCGCTTCTTAGGAATGCAAGCCCATTTCCGAGGAGGTAAGGGTGGGGTTTGTTGAGATAAATTTTCCCGCAAAAAGTTTGGCTCTCTTTTTCCTTGCAATTATCTTCGGTCCCTCTTTTAGTTGAGTGAGAACAACGAGCTCTGGCGGAGGTGGAAGGCAGCCATTGTCCCATCAACCAGGACGTCTGAAAGTCGCCGACGGGTGGGGACGGACGGTCCTTTCAATCCAGACACCCCAACACGATTCTGACGTGTGGGGGAAGACGATCCCTGGAATATACACCCCAACAAAAGCCAAGCAACAGGAGGCTTAAATAACACCCCATCCTGCTACCGATACGGATGGACACCGGCATCACATCCCACAACTGATGTGGATGCAGCTAGGCAGAGCTAGCACCGAGCCAAGAGAACTGGCAGAGAAGCCAGAGTACAGAACGGCCCAATTACAAAAAAAATTAATAAATAATTGTAAGGAGTGACACGGTATTTGTCAGTAACCATCCCCCATCTGAACGCTGATCCACCGGAGTATTTAGCAACCCGCGGATAGAGATATAAAAATTTAAATTTGCACAGGCACTGAACTTAGCTTTTGTGAGGGGCGGCAATCCAACGAATGGTTGGATCCAGGTACAATCCCTTCTGGGGATAGCCGTGGTGTAGTGGTACTAGCAATCGCTTCTCACTCGGAGAGTCAAGGTTCGAATACTACTCATGACAAGTTTTTCATTTGTGTAATTGAAACTCAGTCAGAAAAAATCTACATGTGAAGGCATAACACTGACAGGTAAATTTAGCTGTTGTAGAGTTTCCAGGAAGCGTGAAAATTAATAACCCTCGAATCATTACGAGTGAAGTAAAAACTCTCCGTCCTATTCGGACTCCCACCCCCGGAGAGCTAGTATCGAAATCAAATATACTGGCAACAGTAAAAGGGTATCATAACCCATTAGTCGCACGTAAATTATCAAAAAAAAAAAAAAAAACGGAAGAGGAAAAGGAGATAAAGGAGAAGAAGAAGGATAGCGGAGCAGAAGTAGCGGGACGCTAGGTTGTGCCAGAAAGCGGCACATCACAGCCAAAAGGAACAAAAGCTAAGTATAGTGTACCGCAGTGTAGTTTTGAAAGTGGGACTCCGGTGGGCCGCTCGTGCGGAAAAGAAAAAAATCCCGAGAATAGACGCGACACGCTACCCGTTAGTTAACGTTTGTGCTATTCGGGACTGTTACGAGTAAATAGCGGGTCACTCTATCAACGAGTGTACCACGTCATAAACAAAACAAAATAAATCGTCGAGTCCCAACGGGGATTTTATAACGTTGAGGAGTTCTAGTTTTTTTATTTCTTTCAATTTTTTTTCTTTTCTGGTCGTTTTTTTTCTGCTTCATCGGGGAAGTTTTTCTTTTTTTTCAAGAAGGTTTCGTGATTCCGGAAAAATCACGTGGCGCTAAACTCCATTTTTTTTTTTGCACCAAGGTCTAGCTGCCATCAAAGCGCTATCTGGAGGAACCCACAGCTTGTATAGCGGGATCCCAGAGAGAGAAATGTTATTGTTTGGTTCGGGACATCCCCGTATCGGTGCCGGGAATCAAACATAATAAGGTAACTCTCCGGACAGCATTCCATGCTGATGATTTTGAGACGTCGAACAAATTTAAAAGCTGACTGCAGATAACGGTGTTGCTTATGTACCAGACGTACATGTATACCGTCATCCTGGGATCAATTCTGGTTCTACCTCCATTAGAACTTATATCATGTGAACTCACTGATTGAGAATACCTTGCTGCAAGTTTAAATAATAGCAAAAGTAATGTCTAAGTGCAATTGCGAAAAATAAAAGAAAGCCTAAATATGAGTTATTCCATGGTTTGATGCCGCATTCGCATATGCGACTTTAAATCCTCATCACTAAATGTATCAATTGTTTTGATGGAATTGACGCATTTAGGATGTTTTTCCACTCCAGATTAATCCGAATCACTGCTGGAGCTGGAATCCGATGCCAATAATGAAAGCATTTCTTGTAAATGTGGTAGAATAATGCTGTGGTCCAAGCTTTCTGCTGAACTCTGCCGCAAAAAGAAATTATCTGAAACGAGTAATTATCAAACAAGCATATGTTTGTGTTTTATTATAATAAAAAACACTGATTACATATCTATCTATTTCTGCATTTTCCATTTTGTTTTCTTTAGAAATGTTCATGCAATAACAATCAAAATTCAAATTGTTTTCGTTCTAAAAAAAAAGCCAAGAAAAACCACCATGAAGCAAGGGCTACCTAACTGCGATGATGACAGTTGTTAGCCTCGATAGGCGTTTTTTTTGCTCACACTTTTTTTAGCCCATATAGATTACCAAAAAAGCACGCCTATTAATAGGATTCCATCTATGAAAATTGTAAGTTGCATTTCACTGTCTTTATTGACATGTTTAATAATACATATTGAATAAAAAATAGCTACAAAAACAATTTGTTCGCGTTTCACAAGTGCTGCGTCTACATTTTTTAAATCACGATTCTATTCAAACTAAGCCATCGAAGCACAAGCACTTATTTCAAAACTTACATATCTTTTCTCGACATTTTAACCCAGTACGTATTTTAAAACAAATATTTCGTTCAAGTTCCGAGTCTCAATTGACTCAATTGTTTTTTGTACTTAAAACCCTGCCATTTTCTGACAGTTCGTTAGTGATTGCAAATTTGTATAAGAAGTTCAAATTCGGTACCGAATAAGATTAATAATTGTATTTAAAGACATTTTTGTTTTTAAGTACGTGTTTAGTTAAAATGTCGAGAAAAGATACGCGAGTATCAAAATGTGAAGTATTTGGATTGCTTAGTTTAAAAGAATCGTGCTTTAAAAAAATGGAAACCAAGCACTTGTGAAACGCGAAGTAATTGATTTTCTTGTTATTTTTTTTATTTAATATTAAGTCCGTAGTGAATAATATGAAGTGATTAATTAATATATTGTTAAACAAGTCAATAAAAACCGTGAAATGCAACTTAATATTTTCATATATGGAATCCTGTTAATAAAGGGTCCGCCATCTAAAGTTTTTTTTCAACTTTTTCAAGTGCTTATTTCGTGAATGGTAACACTTAGCTCATGTCTGATTTGACAGATAATTAGTTTTATCCTTCCGTTGAACGAATATGGTTGTGTATACGCTTGAACAACGCTGGGAAATATTGCGACATTACTTTGAAAATCATGGTAATGTTGCAGTATGTGTGCGAAAATTGCATACGGATTTTGGAAGGAGAGAAGCACCGTCAGCTCCGTATGTTCGTTATCTTGTGAAAAAAGTGAAAGAAACTGGCATCCTCATCGATAAACCAAAGCGTGAAAAGCCAAAAACAGTGCGTACACCCGAGAATATTGCTGCTGTGGCAGAAAGTGTGCGCGAAGCGCCATCAACATCAATTCACCGTAGTTCTCAACAATTGAACATTTCGGAGACATCATCGAGACGAATTTTGCAGAAAGACCTTGGTATGACGCCATACAAAGTCCAATTGGTTCAGGAGTTGAAGCCAACTGACCATCTAATGCGTTTTCGCTTCGCTAAGTGGGCCTGCGATCGACTTAGAGAAGATGCCGATTTTGCCAAAAAAATCATCTTTTCAGATGAAGCTCATTTTGATCTTGGCGGGTATGTAAACAAGCAAAATTGTCGCATTTGGGGCACAGAAAACCCGCACGCATATATTGAAAAGCCGATACACCCAAAACGAGTTTGGTGCGGATTTTGGTCCAGAGGCATAATAGGGCCATTTTTCTTCGAAAATGAGCAAGGAGTGGCCGTTACAGTCAATGGCGATCGTTATCGGGCCATGTTGAACGAATTTTTGTTGACAAAAATTGAAGAGGAGGATATTGGCAACATTTGGTTTCAACAGGACGGCGCTACGTGCCACACAGCCGAAGCTACAATCGATGTTTTGCGTTCTGTTTTTGAAGATCGCATTATCAGCCGCAGAGCTGATGTCATTTGGCCACCTCGGAGCTGCGATTTGACACCGTTGGACTATTATTTGTGGGGGCCGTAAAAGATAAGTGTTACGTCGACAAGCCAGAGACAATTGACGATTAAAAGCACAATATTCGTGAAGCCATTGGTGAAATACAGCTGCACACAATCGATAATGTGCTTAAAAATTGGACCGATCGTGTAGGCTACTGCATGACCAGCCGAAGCAGCCATTTGAATTAAATTATTTTCCATTATTAACCGGAAGGATAAAATTAATTATTTGTCAAATCAGACATGAGCTGTGTGTTACCATTCACGAAATAAGCACTAGTTGAAAAAAACAACGTTAGATGGCGGACCCTTTAGTTCATCCTGTTTCAATTAAAACTTGAAAACCCAGCCAATTCCCACCAACTTTTCACTTTCACCAACTGAAATATTCCCCTTGAATATAATATTGCTGTAATATTAATAGGATTCGATTTATGAAAATTTTAAGTCGCATTTCACTCAGAAGGCTTTTTTGTGTGTACTTCGATTTTGATTCTAATGGAACACTAAAAACTTCTTTCGACTTTTATTTTTTAAATAAATATATTTACTTGCGAATTAATTTGAAGACTCTGAATAATAAATTGGCCATACACAACTGATTGCACGAAAACAAAATATTATTTTGACACACAATACTATTTATTTGACGTCTATATATATTTATACGAGTATGTGTTATAACATTTTGAAATAAAATCCAAGAGAGAAATTTTGATTCTCCGATTTTACACGTCGCAAGTGTGTAATCCGCATGCTCTGGTTATTTTCTTTTGAACTGTCATTCAGTGATGTGCACAATTTTACACGAAAGCCTTTCGCCATTCTTTGGTTTTTCATGTTATTTGACAGCTCTATTTTATTTCATCTTTGGCGCTCAGTCTTTCATAATTGAAAATGAGCCCTGAAAAAATGAAGGGAAATGGTATTTTGTCACATTTGTGCTTCGGAGCACGAAAAAAGTCCAAACGGAAACGTCATAAGCAACTTTTCAAATTCGATTGGAATCCAAGTTATGTGAATTCCCGACAGAAACCAATGGAAAATGCCATAAAAATGTATTTGGAATATTTACGTATACTTTAAGTTTTTTACTATGTGGTTCCGAAATTTGTGGTGAACTTTGTGATATAATGAAATATTATTATGCTTTCAGCTTGGCTCTTATGAGCCTCTTTAAGTAATATCGAGTGTACAATAAAATGTGTGCTTTGAGGTGTATGTTTTCGTGTTCACGATTGAGTGCTGTGGCTACAAACTACAGATTTTGGATGAGTAAGTTGAGGAATAATTAATGTTAACTGATGAATTTTGTGTTATATTTTTAAAGGACATTGGTGGTTTTCTCAGCTTTATACATACGTTTTATACCCTTACCCAGAAGTAGTAATAGAACTTCTCACTTAAAATATTGGGTTCTACCACATGAAATGCCCGATTTTATACAATAGTAAAAATTTAGAAGCTGATATTATTTTTCCCTAAATTTTTATTCAATCAAAATAAGATCCGTTGGCATGTACATATGAGATTCTTCCAACGTGATACAAGGCCAAATGTTCCTTTTTCGTAGAAGTGCTGACTTTTTGAGGCAATGAAATCTTCGAAGGCTTTTATGACCTGTGCTCGGTTCCGGAATACCTTCTGCTGGCAAAATGAATCCGGGTTGCGGAAAAGATGATAATCCGGAGGTGAAATATCAGGAGAGTAAGGGGATGCGGAATAATTTCAAATTCCAAATGCAACAGTTTTTGCACCGTAATTTGTGAGGTATGGGTTCTAGCATTATCATTCAAAATGATCGGACTGTGTCTATTGACCTATGCAGTTTGCTTGTCAACCAATTTGACACGCAATATGTCGATTTCCTCACAATATTTGATAGCGTTTCTTTCTTCTTTGAAGAAATGAAAAGTGGATTGGTTCTTTCTATGTCTACCAAATTGTCACCATAACCTCTTTTGGGTGATGATCGGGCTTGGGGGTGTGTTTTGGTTTTTCATCTGCATCCAACCACTGCCCAGATCTTTTACGATTATCATACAGTATCCACTTGTCATCACAGCTTCAGTTTGTTTGCTTAATGTAAGCGATGCGCAGATTTCCAGGCGCCATAGTTTTTGGGATTCGTTCAGTTCATGGGGTACCCACTAATCGAGTTTCCTTACCTTTCCTATAAGAGAAAGGTGTCGACTTATTGTCATTGGGGATACCCCATGCTCTGTGCAAGCTCCCGCACCCGCAATAGATTATATCGATTGATCTCTCCGGAGGTTGGACAATTTCGGCTCCAATGGAACACTAAAAACTTCTTTTAATTTTAAAGCCAAACACAGTTGATTGCTTGAAAACAAAAATCTGGTTTGACAGGCAATACTATATGATGTTTATATTTATATGGGTTAGTACAATACAACATAAAATTCAGAAGAGAAATATTGCTTCTGAAATGAAAACCAGAAGCAAAATTTCTGAAAAATTGAGAAGAATGCCAATGTAATAGTTTTGTCTTTTTTTTCGTCATAATGCAAAAAAGGCTTCTGCCAGCCAATTGACAACGCCATTAATTGGAGTTGGGTCGCTTTTTTGTGACAATCGCTAACATGCAAAAAAACACAGCTCGTAAATTTTACTACTAGAGTTGCGCTAAACTGTTCCTTTGATAGAACGGTTCTTTTTCCAATCCGAGCTACTTCTCGGAAACGGGAAAAGAACGCATTTTTGAAAAAAGTGTTTCATGTAAAAGAATTGTAATTTTTCACGCAGATTACGAATCTGTCAAAAAATAGGGGTTCCCATTAAAAAATCAAAAGTGACCTTCGTTTGACCTTGAAAATGGGGCTCAAGGTCAAACTCGTGTTCACCATCTTATGTCCCCTTCAGAACCTTGTGACTTTTGTCTGAAACATTTTTCGAGTAATTTGGATGTCTCAAGTTAAAACAGTCACCCAGTATATAAATATATATATTTTTTTTCAGTTTTTATTTTTATTAATTTTTTTTTGTATATATTATATTATATATATTTTTTTTCTTAAAACTAACTTAATCCTACCTAAAGCTATGTAAGCCGGCCAAGACTAATAAAATAGTCAGACGACCGACTTTGCTTCCTATGGAGCTACCTAGCACTGGAGGAATTGGACGACGAAGCTTCCCCTCCTTCAACTAGCCACCATAATTGTTGGTGCTGCCGAGCAACATCCCTCATGTCGCGACTCCCTACCGCCCTACTGAACCGGAGACGCTCCGCACTGCCATGTGCGACGTCTCTGTCTTAGTTGAGTCGCCTGTCCGCAGCTGTTCGAGCGACGTGGAACATTAGCGGCACCGCCAATCTGTCCTGGATCAGACCTTTACTATCTAGATAGAGGAATGCTTCTGGGGGAATAAATCCGTCAAAGCGAACTCTCTCGTGATATATATAATTGGGGTAGAAAAAAAAAATCGCTTAGCAGAACTAACAATGTGTCCAACGTAAATTTGGGCAAGGGCAATACGTGTGATGCGGTGTGTGCTTGTAGTACGTGGAATACGGAGGTGACAACTTCCTTTGGTTCAGAGTAAAAAGTCTTCGGTTACAGCGCGAAAAATTCTTTTAATGGAAAATAGTTTATTAAGACTAAAAATATTAAGGAAACTGAAAAAGAATAATGCTAAGAAAAAAGCGACTGTAATATATGAACCGATTAACTTATGACGAATTCCATCATTTATACCATCAATTGCGTGCAGGTGAAAGTGATGCATTTCGCCAGTATAGAAGAATGACGGCAGAAACATTCGATTATATTTTAAAAAACATACTAGATACTTGTTATCATTATATCACAAACTTTCAAAGACCTACCTCTGTCGAAGGAGTTCTACTAACATTAAGGTAATAAAACAAAAGAACTGTTATTATTTTATAAAATATATATTTCAATTGATTCGTTTGTATTTTGTGCAACAAATTGAGATGTAGAAGCAACGTTTATAGAAGATGATTGTTGGGTTAAATAGTGAAGAATAGTGAAGTTGGTTCAGAGAAGTCGGAATAAGGTGGCATTGTATTGGGGTGGCCGTGGTGTAGTGGTAGTAGCAAACGCTTCTCACTCGGAGGGTCCAGGTTCGAATCCTGCCCATGGCAAAAATCAGTTTTTCATTGTATAATTGGAACTCAGACAAAAAAAATTCTGCGTGTGAAGGCATAACACTGACACGTAGATTTGGCTGTTATAAGAGTTTCAAGCAATGAAAAAAATACTGGGAATTATATCTCGAATCACTCTGAGTGAAGAAAAACTCTCCGTCCTATTCGGACTCCCACCCCTGGAGAGCAAACATAGAAACCAAACACACCTGAGTTTCAAACCACTACAAAAACAATTTTCCTTTCTCCTCCTTCTATCTTTCCGCCCGCGCCCTGGCAACAGTAAAAGGGTATCAACCCCTTAGGCGCGCGTAAATTATAAAAAAAAAAAAAAAAAATTTGAAGTTTATTGATATCGCATTTCCTCCATTTATTGCATTTCCTGCAGTAAAACATCCTGAAATGGATTTATAAGTTGAAACAATGACCGCAGAAAAAATGAATTTTCGTCCTCTGAACCTTCAAGTAAAGTAAGCTTTTTGGCTTCTATATGTAGAAGCTTAAGCTCAACATCCTTACCTTCCTCATTCATTTTTTTTCTTTTTCGACGAGGTGGTGAATTCTTTAATGAAGGTTGTGTTTCAGTGAAATTTATTTCTGGTTCATTCACTTCTGTATTTGCCTCTTCATTGTTGACGTTTGCTGCAGCTTTAAAGCTTAGCGAATCGACTGTTACCAGCGACATATTTCCATCCGTATCTCTCGGAGACACGATGTCCTTTAGAAAAAACATACTTTTAAAAAACTGTCACTTTCCAGAATATTTTGCAGCACAGTCCTGCGCATCACCTGATTTACTCTTTGGATTTAAAAAGAGATAAAAATATTTTGTTTCAGGTACCTATCAACGGGAATATCATTTAGACAAATTGACGTTGATTTTTGGGACACCCTGTATATAAGGTCTGAATTTCTTAATTGCCCAATGAATAGTAGCAAATTCTTGTTCAATTGTCGATTTATTGCTTTCGCCTTTGGTGAATCATCTTGACGCCACTGGGAGTTAGTATCCGTTGTGTTCTTGGCTAAGCATAGCACCGCATGCGTATTTGCTAGCATCGGTGGTTATGCAGAATTATTAATCGAAATCAGGATACTGCAGAATGCTATGGCTTAATAGCGCCTATTTTAAGTATTGGAATGTGTTAACACATTCTATAATCCATTCAAAGGGTGTGTTTTTCTTACAGCGTCTTGTTAAAAGTCTGGAGTGTTCACCGAAATTTGGAACAAATCGTCTATAATAACTGCAAAATTAAACAAAACGCTTTACTAAACCGGAGAACGCAATGGTCATCATTCTTTGAAATGAGCTTGGTGCTATATTTAGGCCATAGGACAGGCGTTTGAATCGGAATGAACCATTATCAGTTGAAAAGGACATAATGTCTCTGGAATTTTCCTCTAATTCGATTCGATGAAAACCTCACATTAAGTCTAGGCAAGAGAAATACTTAGTTTTACCTAATTGATCTAGAATATCGGCAATTCTTGGCAGTGGAAACTTATCCGCTATTAATTTTTTGTTTATACCTCTATAATCGACCACTAATTTCCATCGTTTTTGATTACTGTCTGGTAAAGGTTTTTTAGGTACCAATAATATCTGACTATTATACTCTGATGCAGATGGTTTGACTATATCGTCTCGTATTAATTTGTCGACTTGTTTTCTAATCTCATTTTTATGTGTGTGCGGTATTCTATAATTTTTAATATATGTTGGCTCGTTGGTTTTTAAACGAAGTTTTTGTTTATACAAATTATTAACAGTTATTTTATTTGTTTCGAGTGCGAATTTATCAATAATACTCCAAGCAAAGTTTGGGTAAATCAGACTTTACGAAGTCTAGGAAATTTTTGAACAGTTATTGTAATTTATGTCTTTGGATTGGCAATTTTGTGTTAACACTTCTTCATAGTCGTTGAGCTTTCCGTTCTTAATATACAATAAGATTACGAGGGGCGTTCAACATATTCTCGGTATCGGGGTGAAGCTGTGGTTGTATATATAAATTGACTTATTTATCAAGTAATACTATTATTTTAGTGCATTCATGTAAAATTTCATATAAATGTGATTATTAATTCGCGTTTTATCTCTAGTTAAACAGAATCATAATGGCAACTGAGACGATGATGGTGAAAATTGAGCATCGCGCTGTAATTAAATTTCTCACTAAGCAACTGTGCAAAAGTGGTCAAGTGAGTTCAAGAGAGGCAGAGAGAGCATTGAAGACGACCCCCGCTCATGTATGTAGAGAGCTTTTGGAGATGTGTAGTGAGAACGCGGACAGTGTTATGGATCGAATTGTTACTGGGGACGAAACATGGGTCCACCACTATGACCCTGACAGCAAACAAGAGTCCATGCAGTGGCATAAAATAGGAACAGACCCCCCGCAGAAGTTCAAAGTCACTCCGTCTGCCGGGAAGCTCATGGCCACAGTTTTTTGGGACTCAAAGGGAATCTTGCTCATTGAGTACAAAAAAAAAGGTGAAACCATCAACGCCACATCCTACGCTTCCACTTTGCATAATTTGCGGGAGGAAATTAAAAAGAAAAGACGGGGTAAACTCGCAGCGGGTGTGTTGCTTCTTCATGACAGCGCTCCTGTTCACACGGCGCGAGTTTCCAAGGCTGCTGCTCGAGATTGTGGTTTCGAAGAAATCCAACACCCACCCTGTAGTCCAGACCTTGCCCCTAGTGATTATTTCCTGTTTCCGGATTTGAAAAAATGTCTTCATGGAAAAAGATTTTCGGATGATGAAGAACTCAAGTCGGCAATAAATGGGTATTTTGCAGAGAAAGAGGAAATTTATTTTTTTGAGGGTTTAAAAAAGCTTATCTCAAGATGTAAGAAATGCATTGATGTTAGGGGAGATTATATTGAAAAATAAAAACAATTTAAATTGAATTCGCATTTTCCTTCATATCGGTACCGAGAATATATTGAACGCCCCTCGTATGTATCAGTAGATTTTCATTTGTTGCATTTATTATACCGACAAATGCTCTAGTGCTTGTTGTATTCGCCACATATATGCCGTCTTGGAGTTGTTGTTGTGGAATGAGCACTTCTTTTTCCTGGAATTGGATGTTGACCTGTCTGATAACTTCAGATCTTGCCGGTATTGCTATTGCATCACATTTTGGTGAACACGACATTGGTATGGCAATGTTAATAAGTGTTTACTCTATGTAGATGTTCGATTTGTCCTTTCTTTACTATAGAGATGTCCGCGCCCGTGTCGACTATAAATGTTGTTACATCATTATTTAATGACGTTCTTAATACTATGAATGAAGTTAAGTTTCAATTTATATTAAAGATTTTACTGTTTGTTTTTACTTTCCTTAATGATTCCTTGGGGTTGTTTCGTTTTCCGAACCCTGTTACGTCATTCTGATGTTTATATTCGCATTGATATTACGGGACCGGTTAGAATAACTTCTATTACTGTGGTTATTATAATTTCCGCGTCTACGTCCACGGCTTTCGTCGCGTCCGTATTCACGTCCACGAAAATTTTTATTGTTTCTTCTATTATAATTTTGATAACTAATTCTACCGCGGTTATCTTTAAAATTTAATATTGCATTCGTCAGGCCATAAGCTTCAGTACGATAATCTTTAACCATTCCATCTATTTCCGATGTTAAATAGAATGCCTACATCTACATTATAATAAGTACTAGTTAATTGTTACTAACGTTTTTTTTTTTTTCAACTAGTGCTTATTTCGTGAATGGTAACACTTAGCTCATGTCTGATTTGACAGATAATTAGTTTTATCCTTCCGCTGAACGAATATGGTTGTGTATACGCTTGAACAACGCTGGGAACGTGGGCCTGCGATCAACTTAGAGAAGATGCCGATTTTGCCAAAAAAATCATCTTTTCAGATGAAGCTCATTTTGATCTTGGCGGGTATGTAAACAAGCAAAATTGTCGCATTTGGGGCACAGAAAACCCGCATGCATACATTGAAAAGCCGATACACCCAAAACAAGTCACTGTTTGGTGCGGATTTTGGTGCACACAGCCGAAGCTACACTCGATGTTTTGCGCCCTGTTTTTGAAAATCGCATTATCAGCCGCAGAGCTGATGTCGTTTGGCCACCTCGGAGCTGCGATTTGACATCGTTGGACTATTATTTGTGGGGTGCCGTAAAAGATAAGTGTTACGCCGACAAGCCAGAGACAATTGACGCTTTATAGGACAATATTCAGCCATTGGTGAAATACAGCTGCACACAATCGATAATGTGCTTAAAAATTGGACCGATCGTGTAGGCTACTGCATGGCCAGCCGAGGCAGCCATTTGAATGAAATTATTTTCCATTATTAACCGGAAGGATTGTACTTTCAAATAAAAAAAGAAATTTGAGAAAATATTCAGTATTTTTTTTATATCATTTAAAAAATAATAATAATTTGGCGGACCCTATATTATTATTTATTAAAAAGGTAATCAATTACGAATTTTAATCTATGCTATAGCACTAGCTACCAGGGCTTTCGGCTAGACTAGTTAATTGCATTTTGAAGGTTTTAGCGAAAATATGTCTTTATTCTTCTATTAATATTCTTTCTATCCTATCATCTATGGTCTTTGTCTATTTTTTTTTTTTCTAATTTTGAGTGACGGAGGGTATGTTTTTTTAAGTGACTTTCTATGCCACGAATACAGTTTAATGGTAAAATGGGCGGCTAATGTATAATAATTATAGCAAGGTATGTTTCATGACTCAATTTTTCTTCAACTACTTCTACCTCATTTATAACATTGGCACTCAGCGTTTCTATTTCAGATTGTTGTTTGCCCATAGTCGCATGTTTTACAATTTTTATTAATTTTTCATTATTCTTTAAAACAGTATTTTTACATACTAATATGTGTATATTATATCTATGAAGACTGCTAGGTACGACTTACTTTCTTCTTTTTTTGTTGTAATGATGTTGCTGTTGACTTGCCTTCGACGGCGCCTTTTCTTGTTCTCCTGTTTTCGTCTTCTAAGTCCTCTCTCTTCTTTGGTTGTTTTAATCTTTTCTTTCAAATTTGTTTAACTATTTATTCTCTTCATTTTATATAAATCAACTTTTACCGAAGATAAGTTATAGATTTACATATGGTTTATAACTTAACGTTCACTTCTTTTAGATCGACTGTGGTATTATTACGTTTTCAAGTTTGTTTGAATTTTTTTTTATAGTTTTCTCCTTTCATTCTAAATTTCACTTTGTTTTTTTTTTTTTTGCTTGAAAATTGAATTATTTGAGTAGTAATGAATATAATCTTGAAACTTGAAAAAAAAAATTGGCGGTATTTAGTCTATTCAGAGGGATGGGATATGTAATCGATAATTTTATAAGAAGAATAATTTTCTATAATTTTTATTACAATTAATATCAAATTAAGGTTTCGCATTTTTCTGCACACTGTCAGGATCGCGATGCAATGTTTAGAGCTTAATTAAAAGTCAATTTGTTCACTTTAAGGTTTCTTTATTACTTTTTCAATCTTTCTTGTGCGACAGTGTCACTAGCTTAATAATACTCCCTACGCTCACACGAGCATGCGATTCGATGACGAGACGATCGGAATATGTACTGGTTCAGCAGCAGGCTGGCTATTCCCACACGAGTGTGAATAGCTGGTTCAGCAGAAGGCTGAGCTTACTACACGAGTGTGGTTTCGGATGTCCAATCGGTCGGAATGTTACATAGGCGTAAGAACAATCGACAAAAGAAGAAACGGAGATCTGACGAAGAACTTCCACTAAGAATTCAGTTTCCCCATTAAATGTTGGATGCTACCCATATGGAGCGAAATAACCACTGAGCCCAAACATCTTTCTTTCTCTCTCTATCCCATTTTCCAAAAAACTTAACACATGCTGAAGCATTATAAGTGTATTCATACCCACTTGAGTCTTAAGTTCTTTAAAAAAATAAAAAAAAACTAAGCAAACATATACAATATACATACGATTACATATCAATATTTAAACTGCAAATAAAATTGGAACACTCAATTCTTTTGTTGCGAATGCCTCTTGCATTCCAAATAAAAGCTTAACATTTGAATACAGATATTTACTTGAAATCTGTGCTATTGATTTGCATTACTTGTGATTTGCCTTGTCCAAGTTTGGAGATCATTTCCGAACTTTTTGGTTCTGCTTCTTGTATATGCTGATGCTGTGTTGCTATGTTGTTCTTGATTCTGTTGGTTTCGCATTTTGTTAAACGATGGGAAGTCATTAAAGTCATTTCGCTTTTTTTTTTTTTATAATTTACGCGCGCCTAAGGGGTTGATACCCTTTTACTGTTGCCAGGGCGCGGGCGGAAAGATAGAAGGAGGAGAAAGGAAAATTGTTTTTGTAGTGGTTTGAAGAAACTCAGGTGTGTTTGGTTTCTATGTTTGCTCTCCAGGGGTGGGAGTCCGAATAGGACGGAGAGTTTTTCTTCACTCAGAGTGATTCGAGATATAATTCCCAGTATTTTTTTCATTGCTTGAAACTCTTATAACAGTCAAATCTACGTGTCAGTGTTATGCCTTCACACGCAGAATTTTTTTGTCTGAGTTCCAATTATACAATGAAAAACTGATTTTGCCATGGGCAGGATTCGAACGTGGACCCTCCGAGTGAGAAGCGTTTGTTACTACCACTACACCACGGCCACCCCGGCTTGCAAAACTGTTAAAATTTAAACTCCTGCATACAGGTATCCCCTAATTCGAAATATCAATTTTAAGTGAATTGATATCTTTTCTTCTAAAAATAAGGTATTAGTAGTGTTACTATTGACAGACCAATTTCCGCTAACATTGGTCAGGGTACACACAGGTCAGGGTAAGCCATTTCTTAAATTCTAGATAAATGGTGTCAACATTGGAGATAGACTCTTACTGTACAACAATTTTTTTCTTAGAATATACCCAAGAATCATCTCCCAAATTATCCTTGACGAATTAGGGGAGACCCTGTATAAACACTGAGCTCTGTTGTTACGAGTACATTTATCCGGTCCCATGTTGTTGACATTCCTTAAGGGGTTACATACGTTTCTCCGCTCAAAAACGGAGCGTTTTTCAAGATTTTTCTTCGCTGCGATATTAAATTAATATAAAAAAAGTAAAATATACATTGTGTAAAGTATTCCTTGACGAATACAAAACTTTATTGACAATTGAAGAAAAACAATTATAAAGTATACATTTCGCCCATCTCCGGAAACCTCTCTTCAAAAACGTGCTGAGCGGTACCAGGAATATCTCTGGTAGGTTTCATTCGAAACAAAAAAAAAAACCTTTTAAAGTAGATGGATAAAACTAGTCTCTATCATAGCCGTTTTCAAAAATTTTCAGTTTTAACAAAATGGCAGCTTTTTGAACGTACGAGGCTATTTTTAACTAAAAAACGAGTCACATTTTTATTTATAACAAATCTAAAAATTAAGATATCAAAAAAATCCTACGTAGGAGACTAGATAATGGTATTAAGAATATCCGTGCGAAATGGCATGCAAATCGGTCGAGTGGTTCAAGAGATATTTCTGGCACCGACTCCGAAAACACTGTTTCGAGAAAAACGCAAACGAAATGCAAAATCTGCAGTGTGTCGTGCCTGCGTATATAGTCATAGCCAGTGAGAATTTAGCCGACCATCTCCGTCTATTAAGAGACGTTTTACAGTGCCTGTCTGAAAATGGTTTTGAGCTGAAACTCTCCGTTTCGCCTATTCGGCCATAGAATACTTGGGCTATAATGTGACGGAGCAGGGTATACAGCCAAGTGACTCCCATTTAAAGGCTATTCCCCAATATTAATTCAATTCAATTCAGTTCAATTTTATTCAATTAGGTATGTACAAATAAGACTTAGTCTTTTATAGTACTTAATATTATGGATAATATGGTCTACAAGATTACTTTAGTATTTATATTTAATATAAGAGATACTTTAGTCAGGAAAGGTATACGAAAGGAGGGATAGTGTGGAGGAGGGGAATAGGAAGGAACAAGAAATAGTCTGCTGTTGCATTTTTAAAGAATATGCTCCAAAATAGCATTTTTAAATTGTAGTTCAAATAATTCGAGGATGGAGTTATAAGGCTGTATGTTGTAGGCGAACGAGCGAACTGAAGTTTCTCAAAAAGGTATGGTGGCGATTTGTTCTGAATAACTTTGTGCATGAAGATATAGCACCTAACATGCAAGAATTTCTGGAGCGTACAACCAAGGATATTTGTATGATAATTGGATATGTGGTGGTGTCGACGTAGCCCATACACATACCTTACCATATCATTGAATGCCATGGTAAGTTTTTGCTGAGATAAGGAGTCGAGTGTACTGCAACACTACTGATGAGGAATCAATATACGGAACAAGTAAGGTTTTAACAAGTCTCAGCCTTGTGTTAACAGGAGTAAAACTAGAGAGCAGCCAAAGTTCGTAAATTCCGTAAATTCGTCCCACAGTCTAATTGATGTGGCTTACACAGGAGATGGATCGGTTTATCTTAAAACCCAGGTTGGTTACGGTCTCCACGAATTGCAATTGTGTGTCGTTGAGGTAAATGGGCGGCAGTAGTTCAGTATTATGAAGTTTTTTAGATATTAAAATCAGATGAGACTTTGCTGGGTTGAGGGTCAAATAATTACGTACGGACCGTTGGTAGATTGCGGATAAATCCTCATTCAACCTGCAAACAAGATCCTCGACTAGACCAATAGGTGTAGATAAGTATATTTACGCATCATCCGCATAGAAGTGAAGGCTAGCGTTTGAGCAAACCTTGGGGAGGTCATTAATAAATATGCAAAACAATATTGGACCTGGTATGGAGCCCTGTTGTACTCCTAATACGAGAGGATTTGTCACCAACCACGACCCTTTCACAATGATTACTTAAGTAATTTGTTATGAGACGCGCCGAACTTTCACTAAAACCAAAATACCCTCTTAGTTTCTCAGAAAGGATTGAGTGGTTGGCTGTGTCGAAAGCTTTTGAAAAGTCAAGGAGGCAAAGGGTACTGAGGAAGTCCAATTCATAGCTGAACCTTATGTCATCGAGAATTTTAACCATAGCTGTAGAACAACTATGATTGGCTCGAAAACCAGACTGGATATCCGGTTCCTAAGAATAGGATTTGCATTCCTTCCTTGGATTAAGCTCTTATTTCCGGCATTTTGTGAACTCGTTCTCTAGGATAGCTCGACCATTATACGATATTCTGAAGCAGAACAAACCTTACGTTTTCTCCGCTGAGTGTAAGCAAGCTTTCCAACAGTTGAAGGGTAGCCTGACTTCTTCGTCTGTGCTGGCGATCTATGACCCAGCCTGCGAGACAGAGCTGCATTGCGACGCAAGTTCATTGACTAAGTACCACAGCTTTGAGCTGGCGACTTTTTTCTGCACTCCGACGATTTCGAGTTTACCTGGAAAGAATCCCATACACTCTAGTAACTGACTGCAGCTCACTTACGCTTACGCTAAATAAACAAAAGTGTAAATCCTCGAATAGCACGCCTGGGCCCTTGAGCTTGAAAATTACGGCTATAAGGTCAAGCACCGAGTTCAGTTTCAGTTTCTATACATTTTTATTTATATCACTTAAATTACTTTTACTTGCTAGACAAAAAAACGCTTAAAAATTTGCTTAAATAACTTAAAATTATCTTATACTAACTTACTGACCCCATGCGGGCACTCTAAGTTAAACCTAACCGTTAAACTATGTCTTTCGACGAATCTTACAGTCTAATTTTATTTTTATTTTTACATTAATTAATACTACAATATTATAAAACTAAGCCAATAAATTTTAAGTAAAAACTTAGTAGACGGAAATTTTTTTTCAATTTTTTTATAAAACTTAAAACTAAAAGCCTACCTAAAAAATAAATCTTAATCTACTTAACCTTAGTCTAATACGTACACACACACAGACACATATATATATATATATAAGGGTCCGCCATCTTAGGTTTTTTTTTTTCAACTAGTGCTTATTTCGTGAATGGTAACACTTAGCTCATGTCTGATTTGACAGATAATTAGTTTTATCCTTCCGCTGAACGAATATGGTTATGTATACGCTTGAACAACGCTGGGAAATATTGCAACATTACTTTGAAAATCATGGTAATGTTGCAGAATGTGTGCGAAAATTGCGTACGGATTTTGGAAGAAGAGAAGCACCGTCAGCTCCGTATGTTCGTTATCTTGTGAAAAAAATGAAAGAAACTGGCATCCTCATCGATAAACCAAAGCGTGAAAAGCCAAAAACAGTGCGTACACCCGAGAATATTGCTGCTGTGGCAGAAAGTGTGCTTGAAGCGCCATCAACATAAATTCAACGTCGTTCTCAACAATTGAACATTTCGGAGACATCATTGAGACGAATTTTGCATAAAGACCTTGGTATGACGCCACACAAAGTCCAATTGGTTCAGGAGTTGAAGCCAACTGACCATCCAATGCGTTTTCGCTTCGCTAAGTGGGCCTGCGATCGACTTAGAGCAGATGCCGATTTTGCCAAAAAATCATCTTTTCAGATGAAGCTCATTTTGATCTTGGCGGGTATGTAAACAAGCAAAATTGTCGCATTTGGGCACAGAAAACCCGCACGCATACATTGAAAAACCGATACACCCAAAACGAGTCACTGTTTGGTGCGGATTTTGGTCCAGAGGCATAATTGGGCCATTTTTCTTCGAAAATGAGCAAGGAGTGGCCGTTACAGTCAATGGCGATCGTTATCGGGCCATGTTGAACGAATTTTTGTTCACAAAAATTGAAGAGGAGGATATTGGCAACATTTGGTTTCAACAGGACGGCGCTACGTGCCAGCCGAAGCTACACTCGATGTTTTGCGCCCTGTTTTTGAAGATCGCATTATCAGCCGCAGAGCTGATGTCGTTTGGCCACTTCGGAGCTGCGATTTGACACCGTTGGACTATTATTTGTGGGGTGCCGTAAAAGATAAGTGTTACGCCGACAAGCCAGAGACAATTGACGCTTTAAAGGACAATATTCGTGAAGCCATTGGTGAAATACAGCTGCACACAATCGATAATGTGCTTAAAAATTGGACCGATGGTGTAGGCTACTGCATGGCCAGCCGAGGCAGCCATTTGAATGCAATTATTTTCCATTATTAACCGGAAGGATAAAACTAATTATCTGTCAAATCAGACATGAGCTAAGTGTTACCATTCACGAAATAAGCACTAGTTGAAAAGAAAAACGTTAGATGGCGGACCCTTTATATACATAATACCTATATATTTAATATATAAATATGTGCATGTGTATTGTAGAATGTTTGTGTGGGTACAAATAATAGAACTTATTATTTTCAATACAAATCCCTTTATTCAGTACAGTTACAATTCACTATTTAATTCTTTCTCTCAGTACAATTCAATTCCTCAACCACTTATACTTTTCTTATCTTTTACTTAAACCACTTAATCACTTCTTCTAATTAACACTTCAAATTCAACTTTGGAACTGACTTGCATACCTTGGGGATGCTGGTATTTATACTCGAATGACATACTTCGAGAACAATCCTCGCCATCCAGCGTCCCATACAATTTCCAATTTGCTAGAACATTCGATTCCACTCTCCAGCCGAGACTTTGTTATTCCAGTATCGACATTTTCTGTTAGATGTCGCTGCTCACATTTAAGTGGTTATCACAGTATGTTTTTTCATTTTTTTATTTTTTTTTATATATATATATTTATTTTTTTTCTTAAAACTAACTTAATCCTACCTAAAACTATGTAAACCGGCCATGGCTCAAAACAAAATAAGGCGAAGCATCCTCCCCTTCAACTAGCCACCAAAATTGCTGGTGCTGCTGAGCAACATCCCTCATGTCGCGACTCCCTACCGCCCTACTGAACCGGAGACGCTCTGGAGGAATAAAGCCGTAAAAGCGAACTCTCTCGTGATAAATATAATTGAGGTTTTAAGCCCCAGAGATCATGTGCCTAGCAGCGTGCCTTCGAGTCAACTTAATGACGAAATTGTCCACTCTTATTCCTATTGTATAAGACCTCATTAGGATATAATTTTATGTACTCAGAATCTGGTGTTCTGTATAAGCGAAGACAAGTCCTCAGACAATCCCTCTCAAACACCCGAATCTTTTCCAATAAACTTGCTCTCACGTTGAACCACACGAGACATCCAAATACAAGCATAGACCTGATAAGGGCCGTGTAGAAGATCACCTTCACCCTCGCATCGAGTTGGCTGTTATAAAACAGTCTCTTTGTAAGGACAAAAGCACCTTTGGCTCTGGCCAGAGCAACATTTATATGTTTGTTAAAATACAGATATTGATCAAGCCAGATCCCAAGGTATCTGACTGCATTTCGACAGGCAAGTGGCTGTCCGTGTTGTCCGACGATAGAAAACTTTCGCCAATTCTTTCTGGAATCCCTAGAGGCCCCAGACAAAGGCGTCCTAAACAAAATGGTTTCCGACTTCTGAAAGTTGATTTTCAGCTTTCAAACGAGCACCAAAGAGGTATGTGCGTCACTTTCCAGGTATTTCGAGTATTACAGCAGATTTTCTGGGGTGATCACAGATAGAGGTACGCGTTTTATCTCATTAGAATTTAGTTTATTCCTACTTGCCCGGAATATTATGCATGTTAAGGTCGCTGTTCACTCTCCTCAGACCAACGGGCAAGTGAACAGAGTCAATCGGAAACTGGGACGAATGTTAGCCAAACTTATCGAGCCCTTCCAGCACGCGGATTCCGTTAAGACGCTGTCTCAAATAGAATACGCGCTTAAAAATACGGTTCATAGGTCGACGCGCTCCACTTCTAGTAAGCTACTGTTCGGGGTTGATAAGCGGGGAACCATAATAGACAAGCTAACAGAGTTTCTAGAGGAAAATGTTTGAATCCAACTGAAAGAAATCTGGTGGCCATTAGAGAAGCCGCTGCCGGAGAGATACGGAAAGCCCAGGAGTATAATCGTCAGCGCTATAAATTCCAAATAATATCAATACCGCATTTTTATTCTTCGAAATACTTTCACTACACCTTTATATGTAGAATCAACATGATCGCTAAGTTTCAAATTGCAGTATAGCACTCCACCCAAGTATTTCATACATTCCACACACTCAATAGTCTCTATCCATTCTTTTATTCTTATCCGTATTTTTTTTTTTTTACATTAAATTTCAACTTGTTCATTTGAAGCCACTCACCTACATTTTCCAAGTCTTTGAATAATGCCTCAGCATGTGTTAAGTATTTTGGAAAATATGATAGAGAAAGAAAGAAAGATGTTTGGGCTCAGTGGTTGTTTAGCTCCATGGGTGGCATCCAACATTTAATAGGAAAACTAAATTGTTAGTGGAAGTTGGCTTGTAGTCAACTACTCATCTTACTTGATTTTTGTGAACTGAAAAAATGAATGAGCGAATTCACTACCACTTGAGCCACGGTCAGCCAAGTGCGTATTAAGATTCTCATTCTTACCACTTATGTAAATCAAACCATCATAATCAAACAAAGTAATGTTACAAGATTTAACAGAATGTCATTAATTTACAGAGAAAAGGAATTACTCTTAATACTTAACCTTGTGGTACACCTAATTTAACATTCAACGAACACCATATTCACTTTGGTTATTTGAGATCTTTCCAATAAGTAGGAATTAAACCACTCAACCACCACACAATACATTTCTAATTTTTGTACCAAGATACCCCGACAAAGGGTTTTAAACTGTCTTTTTATGTCCAAACACACCTCGATCACTGTATTTCCAGAATAAAATTCTTCCGAATTACATACGAGAAGGAAATAATGCAGGTTATAGTGATTCGTTAACTATTTTCATTAAAATAGGACCAATTAATTCTGTTGAAATTCAAATCACATTCTTATTAATCCCGTTAAGTACTTTTTTATTGTTACACTTTTTAATTAAATCAAATTATGATCTTTCACCACAATATTGGAAAATACTACTGTATTGTATAATATTGAGATCGAGATATTCTTGATATACAGGCTATAAAGTACTTAGATTAACGGGTTTGCTCTTTGGGATGACACTACAACGTACTCGTATTTTGATGATCGAACTTTGCACTTAATAAAATTGTATTATCATTATTTTTTAATATTAAAGATTTGAGAATAGACCAAACCCTTTTTTGATCGCCATCACATTCCCGAATTCGTGAAACTATATGCATAATTCGTTTACCGGTGCACAAAATAGTTCGTTTTACTAGTACATAGTCAATTAGAGTCCGAGCCGAACCGACGATTCTGGTATATTGGTTAATTGTTTGTATTAGTTCTTGATCAGTTATAGTGCTACTTATTTTTCTTTTATTACTGTCGCTTACTATGAGATCAAATGTTCTGAAAATCAACATGCTCTAAAAGTTTATAAAGTCATTCGCAGGCGAACTTGATGACCTATACACTACAACAAACAACCACTTTTGTTCATTAATCCAAAAGTAAACTTTCAACACAGTGAGTGAGAAGCAAGAACTTGCCATCGCCTATTGAGCCCTCAATTTTCTATTTATTGCTTTATATTAAGAATTCTCTTCGTGATCGCGGAAGTATACAAAGTGGTATTTTATATTAGCACAGATAGATTGCAACCTAATGCCAGCGTAAGCCGAAAATTCACAGAGGTACTGTTCCTCGGTGACGTCATCACTTTCACAGCAAACGTCGCATGATGTTATATCACTTATGCTCAGCACATTTAAGTGCTTAGCAAAAGTGTTATGGCCCGTCACAACGCCAGTAAGCAGCCTGGAGACTTTCCTACTGAGGGACAGTAGGAAGGCCTCTGATATCTTAGAGACGTCGGGAAGCAGACAGTCGCTAGACCCGATCCAACAGACAGTGTAGCTACATCATCCACGTATGCTTGTGCATAGACATCGCGTCGAGCATTGAGTCCACCAACATGCACCATGGCAGTGGAGACAGAACGCTGCATGCGCGATCACTATCCTATTCACTAGCGTTGCTTTTATCCATAAAACTAGTAATTCATCTACGCCGTGTTGTCTGGCCGAGTTGCACATGCGGTCAAAAGTTGCGTTGTCGAAAGCACCCTAAATGCCGATGAAAGTGTCCAGCGCGTATTTCTTATCGTCGAGTACGCCTTCAATTCTGCCTACCTGATATTGAACGGCAGGCGCTTCAGACAGTGGATGCATTCGCAAAGCAATTTTGCACAAATGAAACTCAACCATTCTCTTCATGCTATTCAACATGAAGGAAGTCAGATTTATAGCTCCGAAGATCTTGGCGAGCGTGTCTAATGGCCTTATCCGTCAGTATGAGATATACCAGCTATGGCGTGTTGTGTTATTTATCTCACTAGTAGCTTCATTAATATGATGTATCGGAAGACCATATTCGGCATATTTTATTGTTTTTGTTCCGGAAAATTAAGAATGGGAGTGAAGCCACTAGAGTAATTAAAAATGTTTATGGCGAAGCGTCGGCGTTGGTAGGCCAGAAGAGCTAGACAATGAGTTAAAAGGGAACTCAACGTAATCCGTATGACCATCCAACTAACTAACTAATCATCTAACTAACTAACCATCGACAACTAACAAATATGGGAAAATTCATAAAGTTAAGAAAATCTGCACCACACCACCTATCGTAAAATAATTTTCAGCAAAAAATCCAAGGTTGCAAAGCGCTTCTGTCGCGTAACAATCAAGAGTCTTTTTTTAACAGTATCGTTACCGGAGATTAAAAATGTGTTCTTTGCAATAACACTAAACGTCGCCGCCAATGGCTTAGTCCAGAATCCCAATCTCAGAGAGGTACTACACCCGCTCCAGGTGATATTGCCTGTATGGTGGAATGCTGAGGGAATTATCCATTTCGAGCTGTTGCCTCGTAATCATATCAACAGCTGTGCAGATTAAAGTCGGCACTAGAGCAGAAACGGCCAGGTCTGTTTAATCGAAGGGATGTTCTATTCCGTCAGGATCACGCTTGCCCTCATACCTGCATACAGTTACAGCACTTCGGTTGGGGAAAATTGTGTATCCGCCTTATTCTCCAGATTTCCACTTGTTCCGAAGTCTGCAAAACTTCCTTGATGGAAAAAATTGTAGATCTCGGGATCATGTCCAAGGGGCTCTTGGGATATTTTTTTCGTCAAAGCCAAACAATTTTTTTAGTGACGGCATTAAGAAGTTGCTGAAAGGTGGGCATAAGTGTTTCAAATGAAGGAAATTACATTGACGACTAATTTTTTTAATGTGGTGGAAAATAATTAGCATTAAACAGACATTCTAAAATCGCTAGTAGTTATGCTACAAACTGATAGATGTCAGAAGTTGGATTTGCCACTTCGGAAAAACGGCAATGCATATATTCGATTTGTGTACCACTGATTCGTAACCCGTTTTCTTCTAGCGCCTTTATTCAATTATTAAGAGTTGAAGTATAATACCACTATCATCGGCGAAAAGAAGAGAAGTTTTTCTGATATCGTTGCTGTGCTGCTTCAACCGAAAATCTTGCAAGACGTTTAAAATAAACACTGACATCGAATTCTCTGGTTATTCCCGATGTGCATTTGTCTTTCGTTTTAACATCATCGTACATATCGCGTATCATTCTTACATATGTACGTCTCGGGTACATTTTAAGATCTCAGTCGCGTCCAAATAAGATCTCTGGGAACTCTGTCGAATGCTTTTTCTAAGTAAATAAGACGATATTTCGTAATGTTTTCCCATCGTTATTCGTTAGCTATGAATAGCGTCATAGGTCGACCTGCGTCCCACAAAGCCATATTGACTATGTGGAGTTTTTACCATGTAATTTAATAATATTCCCTTGACTGCCTAGAATTCGCTCGTAAATTTTCGTAGTATACTACATTAGCATTACAGATTGGTAGTTGTTGCAATTTCTAGTATCGCCTTTGCCTTTATACAGTGGAATCAGTAAGCTCTCCCTCCACTGGTTAGGTATTCGATCACCTCTCATAATTGTATTAAATAAAATCGCCATCCTTATCAGCTCTGAAAATTACAGTTCATTTAAAATTGTAGAACAATAAGTTAAAGAAGTATTACGAGGGCTGTATGATAAGTATCTGCGTTAGGCAGGAAAACGCATTAAAAAAAAAATTTTATTATTTCTCAATATAGTCTCTTTTCAGCTCGACACATTTAGTCGATATTCTAACTTTTTCAAGCTATTCAAAAAGTATGATTTGTCGAACTTCGCAAAATAGGCCTCTGTTTCGGCGATGAATTCCTCGTTTGACGAAAATCGTTTTCGGCCAAGCCATTTTTTCCTGTTTGGAAACAAAAAGAAATCACATGGGGCCAAATCTGGAGAATAGGGTGGGTGAGGCAGCAATTCGTAGCGTAATTCGACCAGTTTTGCGAGTGCTCTGCTCCGAAGTTGTCGTGCGATTTCGTTTTTGCTCCACTGTTAGCAAACGCGGCACCCATCTCGCCGATAGCTTTCTCATGCCCAATTTTTCGTGTAGGATATTTTGTATGCGTTCAATTGAGATGTGTACAATGTCAGCAATCTCTGACTTTCACCCGACGATCTGTTAACACGATATCATGAATTTTATTAACCATATCCTTCGTAGTCACCTCAATCGGACGGTATGGGCGCTCTTCATCAAAAACGGATGTTCGGCCACGCTTGAATTCATTAAACCAATATCTGATGGTAGTCATCGAAGGTGCATGGTCCTTATAAACTGCATGCAACTTAATTTTGATTTCCTCACACGTCTTCCCATCTAAAAAAAGAAATCGAATCACTGATCGATATTGCTCTTTCTCCATGATTGCAAATAAACACCAACTTGATGACTGCTGTCAAAACAAAACTACTCGATACATCTGTCTGAAATTTTGACAGTCATCGTTGCAAAAATGGCACTAGATGACGTCATACATATTTTGCATCAGTGGTGCCATCAGTCGGCAAACACTGGTACTTATCACACAGCCCTGTTATGTACTGAGTACGAAGTTTTTATTGGGTTGTACCCAATGAAATGTCCGATTTTCGCTCAGTCGGAAATAAGAAGTTCTCGAGTGAACATCTGTGACAGAACGTCAAATTTTCTTTTTTATAAAATAAAGTGGTGAAAATTGGAGGGTTCGTTACAAGTACCGTTATTTTTTTCCTAGGAATTATTTACCATGCTGTCGGCAGTTCAAATTCGAACCCTCTTCCTTTACGAATTTAAAATGGGACATAATGCGTTACTGGCAATGAAAACATTAATGACGCATTTGAGGATGTACCGGTAAACGAATGCGCTATACGCCGTTGGTTTGGAAAGTTCCGTTCGGGAGATTTCAGCCTCGAAAATGAACCACGTTAGAACCCGGAAACGTTAGTTGACGACGAGTTTGTAAAGCATGGGAGTATCCCCAATGACAATAAGTCGACACCTTTCTCTCATAGGAAAGGTATAGAAACTCGATATGCGCGTACCCCATGAACTAAAGGAATCCCAAAAACTACGACTGCCGGGGCCTGGAAATCCGCGCATAGCTTACATTAAGAAACCAAACTGAATCGTTTTTGCACCGAAAAACGTGATGAAAAGTGGATGCTGTATGATAATCGTAAAAGATCTGGGCAGTGGTTGGATGCAGATGGAAAACCAAAACACACGCCCAAGACCGATCTTCACCCAAAAAAGATTATGGTGACAATTTGGTGGACATCGAAAGGACCAATCCACTTTTCAGTTCTTCAACCAGGAGAAACGATAAACGTTATCAAATATTGGGACATATTGCATGCCAAATTGGCTCAAAAGCAACCTTCGTTGTTCAATAGGCCTCACAAGCATCGGTGCAAAAACTGTTGCTGTTAGGATTTGAAATTCTTCCGCATCCACCGTACTCTGCTGATATTTCTCCAATGGATTACCATATTTTTAGTATTCTGGAATCATTTTGCCGGCAGAAGGTCTTCCGGAACTCGTTGCCTGAAAAAGTCACCAATTCAAGAATTCATTGTAAGAATGTGATAGATGCCAACGGATCCTATTTTGATTGAATAAAAATTTTCGGAAAAATAATATTGGGTTATAAATTTTTACTATACAATCGGACATTTCATGTTGTACAACCCAATATACCAAATGCATATTATGAACAGGTAGTGACGTCGGAGTTGATCTTTTGTTATGCTATTCGGTTTCAGTTAAACAGGGTTATTAGTGTTATGATTGCGGAAGTGATCAGTTTGAGGTTTACTAAAAGAAAGTAAAAATCCAAACAAAATAGAACTTCCTATTCACAATCAAAACAAGCGATAGTTGGTCATTTGTATGTATGTGATTTTCAAATGATCTAGTACAGTTACAAACACATATTTTTGATGCCTTAATACTTTTGGAAATGTATATGACTAAAGAATTTCCAAAAAGTAATTTGCATGTAAGCAACCTTATTAGTGCGTGATTATTGGTATGTATAGGTCCCCAGGTTCGAGTTATAGAATGTTTTGACTTAGGGAATAATAGTCCGCGATTTTAACATTGATTGGCTTTCCACTGATTTTTTGTATTAGAAAAAGTTGGAGAATATTATAAAAGATTATTGTACAAAAAATGGGAGTTATATTAAAAGAAAAAATGCAAATTCCGAAATCCGATCTTTATTACTAAACGAACAAACTGCAACTGAACAAAATTCATCATAATACATGTTAAAGTGGTTGTAACACACATAATCCATAGTAGTCGATAATACATGAACATACGAGTAATTATGTAGTTGATAATAGATGTGAAGTATGAGAGTAGGTATATATAAAGCATACATTGATATACATATGTAAAAAAAGGAAATTCAGTTATAATTTGGCGTGAGTATTCTGCCATTTTGCTCGAAGTTGAAGTGCGGCCAAGTGCCTTTGCTTCAAAAGTCTGAAAATGTGCTGATTGCCGAGTTGAAATTCGACGAGTACACGCGTAATAACAGTATACTTGTAAAAAAAAAACTCGAGCATTCAGTATGGATGTTGCAAATCACTTCGACCTGCATACAAAGAATTTAATCCTTATACTGAAATCGTTATTACGAGGGATTTCAATATACTCAATTTTGGGTGGCTTTGATATTCTGTACAGACAACATCCGAGGGACGGTATGTTGTGATCTTCGCTGCGGAAAACAAACTGACCCAGGTTTTTAACTTCTAACGCTGATAAAATCGATGTGCTATCATCTCTAGACTCGGGGAACCACTGGTATTTCTGGTATACTGAACACACAGTTAGAGAAAAGATTCCCAAAAAAACCGTATGAGAATACGAGCAAGCCAATTGGAGTAGACTTAACAGCTTTTTTAGAGTTAAACTCCAATAACTACGTGGATGCCGCTGCTGATATCACAGACACTAATCTTTTTGGAATGAGATCATTTATCTTTCACCGGGTGAAGTATATCAAGCCAAAATAAAAGGCGTGGTGCGACTCGAGCTGTAAAGAAGCTGTTAGGGTGTTCGTCGTTATTTCGTACCATCTTTCTTTTTCTCTCTGTCTCATTTTTCTAAAAACTTAACACGTACTCGGGCATTTTAAGTGTAGCAATACCCACTTGAGTGTTAAGTACTTAAAAAAAAAAACAGTTTAGACTCTATTTCATAACTCTTCTTTATTTCTATTTTATTCTCCCACTCAGCATACGGGAGCATGACCGCCTCCAATATTCTGGGCTACAAATGATAGACCATGGTGTATATTATCAAAAAAAAAATTGGACCTACACCATACCATGAAAAACATCCTCAAGCCATAATACTTCCGCCTCCTTGTTTAACGCTTTTGCTGGTGTACTGGGTCTGGCATTCCGTATTCTTTGGACGCTTGATCCACCTCTTTCCATCTGATTCCACTAAATTTGTTTTGGATTCATCGGACCAGGGAATATCTTGCCAGTTTTTCTTCGTTTTCTGTCACAATTCGATGCAAATGATTTCCTTTCGTGGCATTGAAGCAGCATTTCACAAGTGACTGCGATTTTCCATTTGACGTTCATTCAAATCGTGTGGGATCCATTTACCGAGTTTATTGATCTTCCCATTGCTCGCAAACGCCTGCTGGTTGTTTCTTGCGTGAGTTTGAGTTGGGTCATCATCCAATAACACGTGCAATTGCTCGTCTTCGCATTTTAGTGGTCTAGCAGAGCGCTCACTGCCTTTCACATTGAAATCACCACTTTTAAATTGTCGAAACCATGCCTCACATGTTATAATTGATAGAGCGTGTTCACCATATGTTTCTACCAGCAAACCCTGACTTTCAATAGCCTCTTTCTCTTGATTAAATAAGAAAAGCAATACGTGCCGCAAATGTTGTTTTTCAGCCACAAAACTCGACATGAGCACTGAACGATAAAACAAAGACACTAGTTTTCGGCGGACTCAACTTATGTGTGTTTGTAGTTCAATGTTAGACGAACAAAGTGACGTATGTTTCAAAATAATACGCTGCGTACTTTTCGCTGGCGCCATCTTTTAGTTAAACCGGAAAAGACTTATGCATACACCTGGTATACGAGGGTTGTCTGAAAAGTTTCCGACCGCAACGTAAAGATAGCGGCACTCGTCAATAAAAGCTAGTGAGTGCTAGTTGTGCATCTTTTGACAGTTACTTACCTAAGTTTCAGTCATTTTGGACGCGCAGTTTTTAGTTGACAGTCGTTTGAGTGAGCCGATGTGAGTGTTTTTTGTGAAAATGGAAAAAACTGAGTATCGAGCTGTTATTAAATTTTTGTTTTTGAAAGGCAATACGCCTACGCAAATCAAAAATTAGTTGGACTCTGTGTATGGGACTCTGCACCATCATTTACCACAGTGAAATTTTGGGCAGCTGAATTTAAACGTGGCCGTAAAAGCATGGGAGATGATGAACGTTCGGGACGTCCAAAAACTGCAACCACTGACGATAACATTGCTAAAGTTCACCAAATGGTGTTAGACGACCGCCGAATTAAAGTGAGAGAGATAGTAGGTTATGAAAATGTCCAAAGAACGTGTTTGTTACATATTAAATCAAGTTTTAGGCATGAGAAAACTGTCCTCGCGTTGGGTGCCGCGTTTGTTTACGTTAGACCAAAATCTTGTTCGAATGAACATTTCCAACGCTCTGTTGGCGCAGTTTAGGCGCAATAAATCCGAGTTTTGGCGCCGATTAATAACTGTAGATGAAACCTGGATACACCATTATACGCCGAAACAAAAATTCAGTCAATAGTGGACTGCAAAGGTCGAGACGGCTCCAAAAAAAGCAAAAACTGCTTATTCGGCTGGGAAAGTGATGGCGACTGTTTTTTGGGATAGTAAAGGAGTTCTCTTAATCGATTATCTTCAAAAAGGTAAAACCCATACAGGAGCATAGTACGCATCATTACTTGCCAAGTTGAAGGCAGAAATTGGGGAAAAACGGCCACATTTGCAGAAAAAGAAGATCCAGTTTCACCAAGACAACGCGCCGTCTCACACCTCAGCGGTTGCCATGGCGACAATCCGACAATTACGGTTTGAACTGCTTAACCATCCGCCTTATTCACCAGATCTAGCCCCAAGCGACTTCTTTTTGCTCCCTCATCTAAAACTTGCGCTCGGAGGACAGAGATTTTCGTCAAATGAGGAGGTAATCACCTTCTTGAACAATTATTTTGCAGAGAAAAACGCCAAGTACTATTTGGACGAATTAGAGAGATGGGAGCATCGCTGGGAGAAGTGTGTAGAGTTACAAGGAGACTATGTAGAAAAATAAAAAAAATATGAGAAAAAATGTCTTGTATCATTGTTCGGGCGATGAATACGTACGATTCTTAAATGAGGGGTTGCATAATCTTCTAATTATTTCGATGTCCCTTCAAAAGTTTGTACAATTTTAATCAAAGCACTTACACAATTTTAATTAATACTGTTTATTTTCTGTATTTATTTTCATTTGATATGTTAGTTTTTTTTCTATGGACTCCAATAATTAAAAAATTGTGTTCCATTGTGTTCGAAACGCTCAGAGGAAAAAAGAAAAATCGAAAATAAAATAACCAACGCACAGATTAATTTATTCTTAAAAATGGACTGTATTCTGCTCTTAACAAAATGATAATAACAAACATAGAAAACATGCTTCGTATTATATACACAACGATGGTTGTAAGTTCCGTTGTAAATGTGTCGTCCGATGTGGAAGATGATAAGCGAACAGTCGAATGTTATCGCTTGTTCCTCTTTTGCTCGTCCTTCTTTGCGCCTCGTGAAGCGGTATTACATCTGCTGCCTGTTACTTGTGGCAGTGGTTTTCCCTGCAATTGGGTCTGTTTATGCACATTTGTGGCCATCTGGTGTTGTTTGTGTTTGGGATTTGTGCACATTGCTGCTCTGCCTGGATTGTTTGTTGCTCTTGTCGCCAACATACATGATAATTATGTGTGATAGTTTAATTGCTCTTTGTCGATTCTCGACATTCCGACCCCAATTGAAGGCTTGTCTTCAATTCCCGGTCGTTGAATCGTTCTTGGGAAGGATGCATAGTTTCTGCACAGGACGCACTAGTGTCGTATGCTCCATTCTGATGTCTGCGCTTCGCACAAGTCCATCTCTGCCCTTATGAACTGCGGCCACTCGTCCGAGAGGCCACGCTGTAGGTGGCGTGTTCTCATGTTTGACAAGTACAAGATCCCCGATCTCTACATTGTCGCGCTGCTCTCTCCACTTAAATCGCTGCTGTAACGTGTGGATGTAATCCTCGCTCCACTTCTTCCAAAAATGTTGCTGCATCTGATGGATTATCGTCCACAGCTTAAGTCGGCTGCTAGGAATCTCGCTGACGTCTGCGGTAAGTGGTTGCACAATTTGCTCACCAATCAGGAAATGTCCAGGAGTGAGTGCACTACAGCCTCTTGGATCATCTGAAAGCGCACAGATTGGTCGCGAGTTGAGGCATGCCTCAATTTGCACTAATGTTGTTGCTAGAGTCTCAAATGTAAAAACCTGCTTGCCCGTCACTCTGCGCAGGTGGTGTTTTAGAGACTTGACTCCAGCCTCCCAAATGCCCCCTGAATGTGGCGCACCGGACATAATGAACTTCCATTGGGTTCCCATGGCTCGTATTTGGTCAAGAGGAAGCTGGTTTCCCCGACGCCTTGCATCTCGCCGCAGTAGTCGGTCTGCACCAACAAACGTTGTGGCATTATCGCTCCAAAGCACTGCACACGCACCTCGCCGTCCAGTAAAACGATGGAAAGCGGCGAGAAATGCCTCCGAAGACTGGTTGCTCACCAGTTCTAGGTGAATCGCTCTGGTCACCATGCACACGAACACAGCTATGTATCCTTTTTCAATGATCCTTGATCGGTCTGCCCTGGCCTTGATTTGCACTGTGCTTAAAGCCCTTGCTCTTTGCATACGATCCTTTGGTAGACTGCCCATTAGTTGCTCTGCTACAACTTGATTTTGACGAAAGCATATCACGCACTTGTCGATCTGAGACTTTACGGCTCGTCTCAAAGTCGGAATCCAGAATTTTTGTCGAATGTATTGAATGCAAAGTTGCGCTCCGCCATGCAAGGTTTTGCAATGCGCTTCTCTGATGATGAGACCGCTCAACTTGCTTCGCGCTGGTAGGATGACTGGATGGATGCTTGAATAGGGTAGCTCTGCATCACGTAGTCGGCCTCCTACTCTTATAACTCCGTTGGAGTCTACAAATGGGGCTAGCGTCGCAATGCTGCTGCCTTTGCTGACTGGTTTGTTCCCTTCCAACAGCTGTAGCTCCTCGCCATACGCCTGTCGTTGTGTTAATTTCACCCAGTAGGTCAAAGCTTCTTCTTGCTCGATTGGCGTCACCGCTCCCTGAGACCCTTGCACGCTGCTCCTTCGTGCGAACCGGAATACTAAGGATGTGACCCTTAATACGCTCTGCAGCGTAGATCTGCGCTCCAACAAACTCGTTCCGTTGACCGCTAACTCTGTCGCTACGATTTGAATCAGACTTCCACAAATGGCTGGTTTTAATGCTGTGTTTACCACGACTCTTTGTTTCGAGGTGAGAGGGGCCTGCACGTTTGGCCACTCCTGCTCCGGACGTTTTAGCCAATGTGGGCCTTCCCACCACATCAATGTATCTTTCAGCTGCGCTGCTGTTATTCCTCTTGATGCTATATCCGCTGGATTGTCGCCCGATGACACATGCTTCCAAGGATGGCTCCCCGTCATCTCTTGTATAGAGCTCACTCTATTTGCCTCAAACGTTTTGAGCTCGAAAGGAATTTTGGAAATCCAATGCAGCACTACCATTGAATCGCTCCAGTATGTCCTTGGTATGTTCCGAGGTTTCCATGCTCTGCTCACTTGCTCGACCAGCTTGCACAAAAGGTCAGCCGCACACAACTCCAGTCTCGGTATGGAGATGGTCTTCAAAGGTGCTACCCTGGTTTTTGAAGCTACGAGTATACAGCTCGTTCTGCCGTCGCTCGAGGTTGATCGCAGATAAACTGCCGCAGCGTATGCTCTAGCAGATGCGTCAGCAAAGCCATGGAGCTCTGTTTTGCTCGCTCGTTCAGTGCCCAACCATCTAGGGATGCGTATGTGTTCCAGGTATGGAAGCTGCTCACGAAATGCCTCCCAATCAGGAACCATGGCTGCAGGTATCTGATCATCCCATCTTATTCCGGAGCGCCATAAATCTTGGATGAGGATTTTTGCTCGTACTATGACCGGAGCGAGATATCCATTTGGGTCGTATAGCCTTGCAATCTCGCTAACGACCGCTCGCTTGGTCGACCTTCGTCTGCCCTCGTCGACACGCACCTTAAATTTGATTTCATCGGTTGCTGAATTCCATACTAAGCCAAGTATGGAAGCGTTGAAGCCCTCGGCAATGTTTATCTCATTTGTACTGCTCTCTGCACTGCACAGCTCTGATAGTACGTTCTTGCTTGATGACATGAACTTGGTGAGCTCAAAACCGCCCGCACGTAATGATGCAATGATTTCGTTGCCCAATATGACGGTGTCTTCGTCATCATCTGCTCCAGATAGCATATCATCAACATAGAAGTTGTTTATGACTGCTTCATATGCTGAAGGATATTTGTCCTTGTGATCCTCTGCGCATTGAGTCATCGCTCTTACCGCATTGAAACTGCTCGACTTCATGCCATACGTAACCACTGTCAAGCAAAATTCCTGAAGCTCGTCGTCAGGATTCTCTCTCCAAAATATTCTCTGCAGATCCCACTGGCTCGGATCAACGCGCACTTGCCTGTACATCTTCTGGACGTCTGCTGTTATCGCCACCTTGAAGCACCGGAATCTGGTGATAATTATCGACAAATCGTCCTGAAGTTTTGCTCCTGATAGTTGCAAGTCGTTTAATGACACACCATTATCGGTTTTGCACGAAGCGTCGAAGACAACACGGAATTTCTTCGTGACACAGTGATGAGGAATATAATATATATTTCCACCTGCTCTCGGCTCTTTACTGTTGATAGGTCTCATGTGATCCAGCGCTTGGTATTCACGCATGAAGCTTATGTTTCTTTCCCTCAGCTCTGGGTTTGCGCACAATTTCCTTTCCATTTGGAAGAACCTCTTCATGGCTATGGCTCTCGAATTTCCCAAGCTCTCTGCTCTTGGATTAATGGGTATCGTGACCACATATCGTCCAGCTGGATCTCGACCGTGTGTGCTCAGGAAGTTATCCTCGACCCATTTATCGTCCGCCGAAATCGATATTGGTTTGCTCAGCTCTTCTATCTCCCAAAATCTCTTGATTTGCTCGTTTAACAGCACATCTCGTGTCTCCTCGGATGTGACCATGGCTCGAAACGCTCGTTGTTCGTGAAGTCGCAGCTGCCCAAAAATTATCCATCCTAGATGCGTATCCTGTGCCGTCAGTCCGGTATGATGCCTTTTGTTCCATCCGCCCATACTTGGGCTCCGAGTAAAAGCTCAACTCTGGCGGGTTTGTCGTACGTTGGATCCGCCAACTGCAAGTGGCTCATGTCAATCTTCTGACCTTGTGGCACGTCTGCTATCGGAAGGCACGAGGTAATTCTTTTGATAGTGTACATCTCACAGCTCAGTAAGAAATCCGAATCCACCTCAGACAATAAGGTGATTTGGACAACGCCGGTTAATCTAATTTTTGTTTCAGCACCAATTCCGCTCACCTGAAATTCGCACTTATGCTTTACGATGTCCATTCGCTGGATGCACTGTTCCGTTATCAGGTTAACTTGGCTGCCACTGTCAAGGAGTGCCCTTGTCCGCAATGCTCGCCCAGCACCACTTCTCACCTTGACACAGGCTGTTGCCAATAATGCGCTTGTTCGCTCTGCACTGGCTTGCTCTGCACTGGTTCGCACTGCATTGGTTCGCACTGCACTGGTTTGCTCTGCACTAGATTGCTCTGCACTGGTTCGCTCTGCACTGGTTTGCTCTGCACTGGTTCGCTCTGCACTAATGGTGATGCCTCTTTTTACGGGCATTACCTTTTCTATCGCTGTTTGAATTGGTGGATTATACTTCGCTTGCTATGCTTTGGGTTGCTCCTTTGAGACGGCAGGTTGCTCGCGCTCCTGGCTAACTACAGCCGTCGCTATGACGCCTGTTCGGGGAGTTTTCGACTCTGGACACAAAACACTGTTGTGCTTTTTGTTGCACCTGCGACAACTGCCGGTTTGACAACTCGCGGCAATGTGTCCACTTCTCAAGCAATTCGCACATAGTTTCCATTGACGCACTTTGTCAAATCTTGACTGTACTGCCAGTACAGTCTAGCCATCTACCACGCTTGGTTGGTTTCGGTATCCAGGCGTGATCTCAGCATGTTTACAATCATGGGGTCCCAGGATCCAGTATCCACTCCGAGAGGACCCAAGGATGTGAGATGGGCATTTGTCTCATTGATCAAATCACGGATGTCGCGTGACATCGTTGCTCCTCTGCCAATGCTCCGGATTGCATGTAAGGCGTTTAAATGTGCATCAACGATACTCTGTGGATTGTCGTAGACTTCATTTAACTTGCTCCAAGCCTCGATGTAATTGGCTTCTGTGATTTGCCAGCGATTGATTAATCTGGCGGGCCCTCCTTCCAAAGCCTGCTTCAGCTCATTAAGCTTTGTAACATTTGCCATGTGCTCGTTACTGTGCACCTCAGTAATAAATATATCGCGAAACTCACGCCATTTTGTTAAGTCACCCTTAAATGTAATGAGTTTAGTGGGGCGCTCTTGCCGTACCTGGATGACGCTCGTTGGTGTGGGTCCGTGTTCAGCCAGCGCTTTGGCTGCGTCCTGTTGCTCAATTTCCGCTATACGTGAGCGTAATTTCGCCGTGACGTTATGATAGGCGTCGTCGACAGCCGCCAGGTACTGGTCGTGTACTTCCAGCTCATCGTCCCTAGCTTTTTCCACTAGCGACAGGTGCTGCTCCAGCAGCCTATTGTAGGTGGTCTCAACTGCCGACAATTTTGCCTGCAGTAAGGTATTGTTGGCTGTGGAAAACTCGGGCTCGCTAATGAATTTTGCAATCCGCATTAGCGATGAACGAAAAACGTCCCTGCGCGCTACTTCTCCCATTATGCGTGTGTGGGACTGCACTTGGTTTTGTGAGCGGGGTTCCTGCACTAATTGTTAATAGCGCTGATTGTGAAACGCACTGTATCAATTGCTCTTTCCGTAAGACCATGCACAAAAACTACAACTCAGGTCGACCCCTCGGAAGTCGCAGTGGTCGCACACAGAATTGAGCTTGAAAGTTTCTCTATTTGACTGTGCGTAATGATAGCACACTGCACTTTTGTTTCTAATTGCTTTTTTAATTACTGCACAGACTTTTGATTGCCGCTCGTATGGCTTTTGTGGTGAAGCATATATATTTGCACATGCACTTACACTTGTTGCACTTATTATTTATTATATTTTTTTTTTTTACCGCACAAACTTTCTTCCTCGAATGCCGCTTGTATGGCTTTTTTTTTCGCACCGCACGTATGTTGTACTTTCAATAGTACAAAAAACAATTGTTTGCACCTTACAATAAACTTATTCGCACGAGTTCTATCCGTCTCGATAGGACCAAAATGTTCGAAACGCTCAGAGGAAAAAAGAAAAATCGAAAATAAAATAACCAACGCACAGATTAATTTATTCTTAAAAATGGACTGTATTCTGCTCTTAACAAAATGATAATAACAAACATAGAAAACATGCTTCGCATTATATACACAACGATGGTTGTAAGTTCCGTTGTAAATGTGTCGTCCGATGTGGAAGATGATAAGCGAACAGTCGAATGTTATCGCTTGTTCCTCTTTTGCTCGTCCTTCTTTGCGCCTCGTGAAGCGGTATTCCATCTGCTGCCTGTTACTCGTGGTTTTCCCTGCAATTGCTTCTGTTTATGCACATTTGTGGCCACCTGGTGTTGTTTGTGTTTGGGATTTGTGCACATTGCTGCTCTGCCTGGATTGTTTGTTGCTCTTGTCGCCAACATACATGATAATTATGTGTGATAGTTTAATTGCTCTTTGTCGATTCTCGACACATTGTGTTCATCAGTAGCTTTTAGGTTTAGCTAAGAGGTTTTTAAATTAGAATTAATGCCGGATTTCTTAAATTCAGCTATTTCTTAAATTTCTTTGATACATTTTTTCTGTAGCGTTGTGTATAAGGTGGTTTCTGCAGAAAATTTGATTGAGTGAACGAAAGGCAGCAACCATGTTTGGCCCCTGTTCGTTATTATAACGGCCTTCTAATTAAGTTCAAATTCGAATTTGCTCAAAACATTACTCAACATCGACTTATTATTTTGACCTAAAAATTTAACCGAAATGTTTGTTAGCACGAAAAGAGGTGATTACGAAACATTTTGTTCAATTGTTGGGGGGTGTGGTAACAACTTGTCAATATCCACATTTTGACCATATTTTGTGCATTTTGATTTTAAAAATTTTGCAAAATGTCTTCATCCTGAATCTTCCACACTTTTTTTTATCCTCGTAGTTCACTTAGATTTCAGCAATATTATCAGTTTCTTTCTTTTTATAATACATAACATTATGTTTAACTAAATTTAAACATACTAAAACATTTTCTGCGGGCCACTAAATTTGGAATTTCATCACCATTTTCATTTCGCAAATATATTCTACACTTTACTTTTGCCTCTTTAATTGATAATTACCGCTTACAATTTTATCTTCAATGGCTGAATTATACAGCAAGGTGATATTACTTGCCATCCAATTATGTGAATTGTTTGTCGAATCCTTGTTAAAAATTAAATGTTAGTGTGTATATGCAATCATTTCGAAACAAAAAATAACTTACACTACACCAAGAGCCCCATTTTTTTTTATATAATTTACGCGCGCCTAAGGGGTTAGATACCCTTTTACTGTTGCCACGGCGCGGGCGGAAAGGTAGAAGGAGGAGAAAGGAAAAATTGTTTTTGTAGTGGTTTGAAACTCAGGTGTATTTGGTTTCCAGGGGTGGGAGTCCGAATAGGACGGAGAGTTTTTTCTTCACTCAGAGTGACTCGAAGGTTAATTCGCACTAGTTTTTTTGTGCTTGAAACTCTACAACAGCCAAATCTACGTGTCAGTGTTATGCCTTCACACACAGAATTTTTCTGTCTGAGTTCCAATTACACAATTGAAAACCTTGAAAGATTTGTCATGGGCAGGATTCGAACCTTGACCCTCCGAGTGAGAAGCGATTGCTAGTACCACTACACCACGGCCACCCCGTTTATCACATAATTAACTACGTAATTTTCCGATCAGCAACTTTTATTGTCTTCACTTCATCAAAGCTATTAGAAATGAATGACCTATTGCATTCTTTTAAATGAGTGTAATAATTTAAAGGTGTGCCCTAATTCACCTAAGGTTTACACAGGCAAGTTAAATTAGTAGGGTTTACCATGTGTTAGTGTATATCTAATAAAAAGCTATGATGGAATGGCAATGGTAATTGAGCATGTTTGACTTAGACACATGTCACGAATCAAGCGTGATTTATATATACAACCAGAGCTTCACCCCGATACCGAGAATATGTTGAACGCCCCTCGTAGTTAGAACAGGAAGTGCGTTCACATTTAAAACTGTTCCGTTGCAAGACATACAACAAACAATAAAAAACATGAAGAATAAATATGATACATATTTAAGTTATGAGCCCCAGTATCCTGTATCTTGGACCAGTTTGAAATCCGTGATCCAATCTTTATGCAAAATATTTAATGGCGCTCCCTATTTAGAAATGAATTTCCTAGCTCCTGGAATGTATCTTTGGTAAGATTGATAAAAAAATATTAAGTACAGAAAAATGTGAAAAGTTCAACCTGTGAATACGAGTATGTATATGTATGCTTTTACGTGGACAAATTTTTAAACAGATTGTATTAATTTAATAATAGATCTGCAATCAGGTTTCGGAAAAGGTTACTCATTTAGGATTGTCATTAATATGCCTAGTTGTAACGTCGTGGAAGGAAGTACTAGCTAAAAAAAGTAGTTTTTATTGTATTTTATTACAATAATGAAAATGCAAAAATAGGATGTAAAAACCAAAGACTCTGTCAAAGTTAATTTTAGTGTTCCTCAAAGGTCCGTGCTTACAACTTACATAAACGACCTAAAATGTCCTGTACAACAGAAAGCAGATTACAAGAGGATTAAGGCTCTATTAATCTCTATTAATTAGCGGCTATAAAATAAACTTAAACTGAACATTAGCAAACGAAGTTATCGTGCTGTACGGGAGAAGTGATGACATTTATAAGATAGGCGATAAACATCTACAACGAATGTCTTGAAACCAGTTCTAAGCCTTTCAGTATTTTTCTGGTACTTTATTCACGGCACTCACATCTTGAAAAGGAAAATGAATGAATAACATTATATTTGAGTATTTCACCCGTTTGCAACATTTAGTTCAGTACACTCACATGGAATGTGATACACTACACTAAGTACATTGAGTCCATTCAATCATGCACTCAGTATTCAATTTTTATTTGTTGCGGAATTAATACAAAGTAATTTTGTAGAACGGCGGGATTAGAAATGTGTGTTGCTCTTATAAATAAAATTAAATGCAAAGTTCCATATTTCGTTAATACATATGTATATGAACACTACGTATGTAGGAATGTATGTATTACGTTTTTTTATTTCACTAATTATTTCTTTCTTGTTTTTATTTTCCTACAAATCTCACTTTTTTTGATATTTGAATTTAAAAACATAATTTGGTCAGAACCAATCAAACTATATTTTTCAGAAATTAGTTGCCTGGCTGAGGAAAATATTGGTTTTGAAGCAGTACTACTCGCTGGAGTAGATAGAATTTTGCTGCTAACCTTAAAAAAAGTGGAAATTCTACTTGATACAATTGCCACCATAGCAAAACATTGAAACCTTCATGAAAAACTACATTTTTATATGCGCATTTATAGTTCGTAATTTACTTTCTCAGCCGAATTTACAACATGAAATCTAAAAACAAGTTCTTATCTGATAAAACACTATGCAACTCTTAACAGTTGTTCTTGATCTTCGTGTTCCGGTATTTCATTTGCATAACTTTGTATAATGTCTTTAAAATCGTCCTTAATTCCTTTTTTTTTTAAATTCGTTAAAATGAATTAATTTATTTGCGGGAAGAACCAAAAAAGGCTATTTTATGAACTATGTACGAGGGTTGTCTCAAAAGTTTCCGACCGCAACGTAAAGATAGCGGCACTCGTCAATAAAAGCTAGTGAATTCTAGTTGTGCATCTTTTGACAGTTACTTACCGAAGTTTCAAAAAGGAAAAACCATTACAGGAGCATACTACGCTAAACTGATTAATTGAGATTTGTAAAATGATTATGTTAGTGCAGCTAGTGGTGGTGCATTGGCCATAAACGGTTATGATAAAAAAATACATAAAAGAAAAAAAATTAGATATATCTATAATTATGAAACAAGGGGAAATGGGGAAACCTAAGGAACTGTAGAGTGGTAGTTGCCAAACTCTAAGCTTCCCCTAACATTGTTGTCCTTTATAGGGTATATTTGTAAGACACGATCAAGAATCCATTTGGTTGACGGCAAATGAGGTGCCTAAAGAAGAAAGACATCATCTGTCTGCAATTTGGCGTGAGTATTCTGCCATTTTGCTCGAAGTTGAAGTGCGGCCAAGTGCCTTTGCTTCAAAGTTGAAATTCGACGAGTACACGCGTAATAACAGTACACTTGTAAAAAAAAAACTCGAGCATTCAGTATGGATGTTGCAAATCACTTCGACCTGCATACAAAGAATTCAATCCTTATACTGAAATCGTTATTACGAGGGATTTCAATATACTCAATTTTGGGTGGCTTTGATATTCTGTACAGACAACATCCGAGGGACGGTATGTTGTGATCTTCGCTGCGGAAAACAAACTGACCCAGGTTTTTAACTTCTAACGCTGATAAAATCGATGTGCTATCATCTCTAGACTCGGGGAACCACTGGTATTTCTGGTATACTGAACACACAGTTAGAGAAAAGATTCCCAAAAAAACCGTATGAGAATACGAGCAAGCCAATTGGAGTAGACTTAACAGCTTTTTTAGAGTTAAACTCCAATAACTACGTGGATGCCGCTGCTGATATCACAGACACTAATCTTTTTGGAATGAGATCATTTATCTTTCACCGGGTGAAGTATATCAAGCCAAAATAAAAGGCGTGGTGCGACTCGAGCTGTAAAGAAGCTGTTAGGGTGTTCGTCGTTATTTCGTACCATCTTTCTTTTTCTCTCTGTCTCATTTTTCTAAAAACTTAACACGTACTCGGGCATTTTAAGTGTAGCAATACCCACTTGAGTGTTAAGTACTTAAAAAAAAAAACAGTTTAGACTCTATTTCATAACTCTTCTTTATTTCTATTTTATTCTCCCACTCAGCATACGGGAGCATGACCGCCTCCAATATTCTGGGCTACAAATGATAGACCATGGTGTATATTATCAAAAAAAAAATTGGACCTACACCATACCATGAAAAACATCCTCAAGCCATAATACTTCCGCCTCCTTGTTTAACGCTTTTGCTGGTGTACTGGGTCTGGCATTCCGTATTCTTTGGACGCTTGATCCACCTCTTTCCATCTGATTCCACTAAATTTGTTTTGGATTCATCGGACCAGGGAATATCTTGCCAGTTTTTCTTCGTTTTCTGTCACAATTCGATGCAAATGATTTCCTTTCGTGGCATTGAAGCAGCATTTCACAAGTGACTGCGATTTTCCATTTGACGTTCATTCAAATCGTGTGGGATCCATTTACCGAGTTTATTGATCTTCCCATTGCTCGCAAACGCCTGCTGGTTGTTTCTTGCGTGAGTTTGAGTTGGGTCATCATCCAATAACACGTGCAATTGCTCATCTTCGCATTTTAGTGGTCTAGCAGAGCGCTCACTGCCTTTCACATTGAAATCACCACTTTTAAATTGTCGAAACCATGCCTCACATGTTATAATTGATAGAGCGTGTTCACCATATGTTTCTACCAGCAAACCCTGACTTTCAATAGCCTCTTTCTCTTGATTAAATAAGAAAAGCAATACGTGCCGCAAATGTTGTTTTTCAGCCACAAAACTCGACATGAGCACTGAACGATAAAACAAAGACACTAGTTTTCGGCGGACTCAACTTATGTGTGTTTGTAGTTCAATGTTAGACGAACAAAGTGACGTATGTTTCAAAATAATACGCTGCGTACTTTTCGCTGGCGCCATCTTTTAGTTAAACCGGAAAAGACTTATGCATACACCTGGTATACGAGGGTTGTCTGAAAAGTTTCCGACCGCAACGTAAAGATAGCGGCACTCGTCAATAAAAGCTAGTGAGTGCTAGTTGTGCATCTTTTGACAGTTACTTACCTAAGTTTCAGTCATTTTGGACGCGCAGTTTTTAGTTGACAGTCGTTTGAGTGAGCCGATGTGAGTGTTTTTTGTGAAAATGGAAAAAACTGAGTATCGAGCTGTTATTAAATTTTTGTTTTTGAAAGGCAATACGCCTACGCAAATCAAAAATGAGTTGGACTCTGTGTATGGGACTCTGCACCATCATTTACCACAGTGAAATTTTGGGCAGCTGAATTTAAACGTGGCCGTAAAAGCATGGGAGATGATGAACGTTCGGGACGTCCAAAAACTGCAACCACTGACGATAACATTGCTAAAGTTCACCAAATGGTGTTAGACGACCGCCGAATTAAAGTGAGAGAGATAGTAGGTTATGAAAATGTCCAAAGAACGTGTTTGTTACATATTAAATCAAGTTTTAGGCATGAGAAAACTGTCCTCGCGTTGGGTGCCGCGTTTGTTTACGTTAGACCAAAATCTTGTTTGAATGAACATTTCCAACGCTCTGTTGGCGCAGTTTAGGCGCAATAAATCCGAGTTTTGGCGCCGATTAATAACTGTAGATGAAACCTGGATACACCATTATACGCCGAAACAAAAATTCAGTCAACAGTGGACTGCAAAGGTCGAGACGGCTCCAAAAAAAGCAAAAACTGCTTATTCGGCTGGGAAAGTGATGGCGACTGTTTTTTGGGATAGTAAAGGAGTTCTCTTAATCGATTATCTTCAAAAAGGTAAAACCCATACAGGAGCATAGTACGCATCATTACTTGCCAAGTTGAAGGCAGAAATTGGGGAAAAACGGCCACATTTGCAGAAAAAGAAGATCCAGTTTCACCAAGACAACGCGCCGTCTCACACCTCAGCGGTTGCCATGGCGACAATCCGACAATTACGGTTTGAACTGCTTAACCATCCGCCTTATTCACCAGATCTAGCCCCAAGCGACTTCTTTTTGCTCCCTCATCTAAAACTTGCGCTCGGAGGACAGAGATTTTCGTCAAATGAGGAGGTAATCACCTTCTTGAACAATTATTTTGCAGAGAAAAACGCCAAGTACTATTTGGACGAATTAGAGAGATGGGAGCATCGCTGGGAGAAGTGTGTAGAGTTACAAGGAGACTATGTAGAAAAATAAAAAAAATATGAGAAAAAATGTCTTGTATCATTGTTCGGGCGATGAATACGTACGATTCTTAAATGAGGGGTTGCATAATCTTCTAATTATTTCGATGTCCCTTCAAAAGTTTGTACAATTTTAATCAAAGCACTTACACAATTTTAATTAATACTGTTTATTTTCTGTATTTATTTTCATTTGATATGTTAGTTTTTTTTCTATGGACTCCAATAATTAAAAAATTGTGTTCCATTGTGTTCATCAGTAGCTTTTAGGTTTAGCTAAGAGGTTTTTAAATTAGAATTAATGCCGGATTTCTTAAATTCAGCTATTTCTTAAATTTCTTTGATACTTTTTTTCTGCAGAAAATTTGATTGAGTGAACGAAAGGCAGCAACCATGTTTGGCCCCTGTTCGTTATTATAACGGCCTTCTAATTAAGTTCAAATTCGAATTTGCTCAAAACATTACTCAACATCGACTTATTATTTTGACCTAAAAATTTAACCGAAATGTTTGTTAGCACGAAAAGAGGTGATTACGAAAAATTTGATAACATGGGAACTATTAATCATAGGTAAATGAACTACGTTGGATTTAATAGAGCATTAAACAAAACAGCTTTTTGGTGCTGATTGATTTTGTGTCATGTCATCGGGTAATGCAATTGCAGCTCGCAAAATTCATTGTTTTATATTTTTACGCTTAATAAAATAGGTTGTAGGTAAAATTATAACAATCAATCACGTGTGTAAATAAAAATAACAAAGTTTCCAAATATACTCGTATATGTATATGAATAAAAAATTTTGTATTCGATTTGCCCTTCATGAATTTTAGGCCTAGAAGTCTGGTAATTATTTTTTTAGTATAGTCAAGTATGAAGTTCTTAAATAATTATCTGTCCTAATATTTGGTGTTATTCCATAGTGAATATTTCTAATTGACTTCATTTCATCTTCTATGATTCTACAATACGTATTATTTAAGTTTTAAACATTTTGTTCAATTGTTGGGGGGTGTGGTAACAACTTGTCAATATCCACATTTTGACCATATTTTGTGCATTTTGATTTTAAAAATTTTGCAAAATGTCTTCATCCTGAATCTTCCACACTTTTTTTTATCCTCGTAGTTCACTTAGATTTCAGCAATATTATCAATTTCTTTCTTTTTATAATACATAACATTATGTTTAACTAAATTTAAACATACTAAAACATTTTCTGCGGGCCACTAAATTTGGAATTTAATCACCATTCATTTCCCAAATATATTCTACACTTTACTTTTGCCTCTTTAATTGATAATTACCGCTTACAATTTTATCTTCAATGGCTGAATTATACAGCAAGGTGATATTACTTGCCATCCAATTATGTGAATTGTTTGTCGAATCCTTGTTAAAAATTAAATGTTAGTGTGTATATGCAATCATTTCGAAACAAAAAATAACTTACACTACACCAAGAGCCCCATTTTTTTTTTATATAATTTACGCGCGCCTAAGGGGTTAGATACCCTTTTACTGTTGCCACGGCGCGGGCGGAAAGGTAGAAGGAGGAGAAAGGAAAAATTGTTTTTGTAGTTGTTTGAAACTCAGGTGTATTTGGTTTCCAGGGGTGGGAGTCCGAATAGGACGGAGAGTTTTTTCTTCACTCAGAGTGACTCGAAGGTTAATTCGCACTAGTTTTTTTGTGCTTGAAACTCTACAACAGCCAAATCTACGTGTCAGTGTTATGCCTTCACACACAGAATTTTTCTGTCTGAGTTCCAATTACACAAATGAAAACCTTGAAAGATTTGTCATGGGCAGGATTCGAACCTTGACCCTCCGAGTGAGAAGCGATTGCTAGTACCACTACACCACGGCCACCCCGTTTATCACATAATTAACTACGTAATTTTCCGATCAGCAACTTTTATTGTCTTCACTTCATCAAAGCTATTAGAAATGAATGACCTATTGCATTCTTTTAAATGAGTGTAATAATTTAAAGGTGTGCCCTAATTCACCTAAGGTTTACACAGGCAAGTTAAATTAGTAGGGTTTACCATGTGTTAGTGTATATCTAGTGTATATCTAATAAAAAGCTATGATGGAATGGCAATGGTAATTGAGCATGTTTGACTTAGACACATGTTACGAATCAAGCGTGAGCTGTACACGAGAGAGCGAGCTGGCAGCCAACTATTAACTTTAATAGTACATCAATTTTGCTTGCGAGTTAGGCTGCTAGTTAGCTATCAGTTCGTTCTCTCGTGTACAGCTCACAGCTGACGCTTGATTCGTGACATGTGTCTAAGTCAAACATGCTCAATTGCCATTGCCATTCCATCATAGCTTTTTATTATCAAAATCTTGCTCTGAGAAAAATGTTTTTCGCGCACTTCGATCATTTTAGGGTCATCATAATCGACTTACGGCGCAAGCAATTTAAAAATAGTGACAACATTTCGGACGATCACGCTACTGGACATCAAGCCGCCTACAGAGAAAAATATTGCTGCTGTATCCACCAGTTTTAATGAAGACAGTGATTTGTCGTCTATTCATCGCCTTTCGCATCAATTAGGATTGTGTTACTCGACTACGTTGAAGATTTTACCTTGCAAAATACAGCTCGTGCAATAATTGAAACCCCACGACCTGCACAGCGTCGAATTTTCAGTGAGTGGACTTTAGAAAAGCTGAAGGAAGATCCGCTTTTTTATCGAAAAATTGACTTCAGCGATGAAGGTCATTTGTGGTTGAATGGGTTAATAAACAAATGAGCAACTTCAGGCAATACAAGAGCTACCAATGCACCCGGAAAATGCACTGCTTGGTGCATTGCAAAACGTTATGTTAATTAGGCATTTTCTGGAGAAAAGTGACCTCAAAGTCAAAAATTAGCATGGGCAATGAAAATTGAACTGGCTTAGAAATTGGGTATCTAAACACTCAAATAAGATATCAACTTTATTTAAACGCCGTTACAAAGGCTTTTCTTAAATCCTCGAAAAATACTGTCGACATTGGAGAACAATTTTTTCATAGAATATACCCATGAATCCTTTCCCAAATTATAGTTGAAGAATTAGGGGACACCATGTATATAAGTCAGTCATAGGAAATACGTTTTTCATTCAACGGATTCAAGTACGGATAGGCAGGCCACCCACTGAATTGATTGTTGATGAATACTACGACGGAGTTTTTCTCCTTTACCCCGAAGTGGGAGAAGCTGCATACAATGCTGCTGAGGGTGACTGAACCCTCTACTGATCCGGAGGAACTCCTTGCACTGCTTAAAGAGAAGGAGTGCCATGAGCTCATTTTCGTGGTGGTTAAGCCATCCACCACGCAAATAGAGAGAAGCGGAAACTATCGTTTTTCCTTGTTCAGCTAAGTCCCAACAGAAAACTAGATGGTCTAAGGAGTATTATAGTCCTAGACTAACAGGTTGTACACTGGAAAAAAATAAAGAGGATCGGAAGCATTTTACCGTGGGTTCGCTGTCAAAGATTCGCGCACGCCGAATTGGCAATGCAAGTGCGGAATGAATCACAAGTTCGAGGAGTTCACTTTGGGTAGGTATGGGACGTCTGACAGAAGCTACCTCTCGTGTGCTTTATGTAAGAACGCCGGACACACCGAAAACTGTCGGGGCTGCCCTAAATTCCAGCACATAAGGAAAATAAATCTGGCTCGGCAGCAAAAAGTGGAGGTTAAACGCCCACTCGTACTCATTCAAATATCAGCCCTCAAATACGCCCAAATGGCTGCGGTAATGTGTGCAAGCATGGCAAATCGAACTCTGAAAGAGCTTGCGTTGGATGTGAGTTCACTGATATGGGTCGAACGAAGAGCCACACTGCTTCTTAAAGACTCCTTGATTTGCTTCTGGTTAGCGAAACTAAGCTAACTAGAAAACATAAAATGAGGCACAGAAAGAATAAAATCTTCTGCTGTTCGACACACGGATACAACTGACAGACACGAACCAACATACTATAAACTGCCTACGCACGTTTGTATATGGCAGTGTCCACAGCGGTCACATTACCGAAAGAACCATTCCCAACGAAACTGCAGAACTGGAAGAGTTTATTCAAAGGTATTACTACAATCATATTATATAATTATTATAGTAGGATACGCTCGACAGACTTCTTCAGAGCACTGTTATCGAACTCGCTATACCCACCGTCCAACGGAAACCTGTCAAACGAGGAGATTAACAGACACTTTAAACATCTGTAAGTTTGTGTTGGAACAAAAAAATTCGGGCTGTAAACACTAGTAACCCGAATATGTTCCCGCAAATAAATAGAGTACTTCGGAGTAAGTGGCCATAGGAGCGATTTTCCCTGAAGTGTACAAGGTGAAAGAAGTCATTGGTCAATGAAATCCTTTATACCTCATCGGATAAAGAATAACAAACCGAAAGAAAAGGCTTGTTACGATTCGGGCTGTAACGAGGCTGTCAGAGTTAGAGAAATGTTTTTGCTGTTTTTCAAGTCCAACCCGACAGAGCAAAATCGAAAAAAGTTTAAACGAGACAGAAATGCTGCAACATCTTTCTTAAGCGTGTGCAATTTCAATATGACCAAATGTTGACCACTACAAAGGTAGTAAACATTTTTGGTCGTTCGTCAAAAATATTAGAAATTCTGCCTCATCTTCCATCCTAACGCTTGTTTATAATGACATTCCAACTGTTAGCTCCTTGGATAAGTTCAATCTGCTTGCTGCACACTATGCGGCCAGCTCAACTCCTCCAGATTATGCTTCGTCTCCGCTTACACTTGAGTGCGTCGAAACTTCTATTGGACGAATTCACTTTTGCACTCATGTAGCGGTAAGAGTACATACAGATTTTAACAATCAGGAATCCGCTAGACCCGATGGTATATCTCTCTTCTTCTGATGTGGTGTTCTTCCACACTGGAAAAACCACTGAATAATCTTTTTCGTCAATCCTACACTTTAGGATTCTCTCCAATCAGATGGAAAACAGCATTTGTCCAAGCCGTCCCTAAAAAAGGCGAATCTTCTCCCTCCTCCTACAGACCCATTGCACCTACGTCCCTTCTTTCCCAGCGTAAAGGAAACACTGATGAACTGTTAGCTCATGAAATATCTCGAAACACAAAAACTTCTCAATAACCGACAGTACAGGTTTTGTAGTAACAAGTAGACTGGTGATTTGATGACATGTCTCACCGAAAAGTGGAACCAAAGCTTACATCAATCTGGCGAAAGCATGATACTTGCACTTGATATTTCTAAGACATTTGACAAAGTTTGACATCTTTTGTCGAAATGTGTGCACTTGGGATCAACTAATCTTCAAGGAGTTAGAAATTACCTTTTGTCTTTGATGGTTTCAAATCTGATAGATGCTGGAGTGCTCAGGGCTCCGTTCTCTCTCCGACACTCCTTCTAATTTTCATCAACGATCTCTTGTCTGCTATTTCTAATCCAATATATTCCTTTGCTGATGACAGTATTCTGCTTTTCGGCTCTTCTCTTGAAGAACGGGAACGTCAGCGTATGTTAAGCTCATTAAATTCTGATATTAACAGCGTAACTTCCACTACACAGTGCTGTCTGCTGTCGTTAAAGCGAATTTAAGCACCCAGCCATTGTCCATGAATGGCACTTGCATTGTCGAAACTGAAAAACTTTCCATTCTCGGTATGTGTCAATGACAACTTACGTTGGAATGCCAACATATTCGGTGTCGTCAAAAGTGCTGCAAAATGTCTAGGTTTCCTCAAGCGATGTAAGAAATACTTCACCCCTCTGATCTGACTGCTCATCAGTATACCCACATTCGGACGTACTCTAATATATCGTGATTCGTTCTTAAGCTGTACAACTTGTTTATGAAATGCACTGCCTAGCTAGTCATTATAACCTTAAAACATTTAAAAACAACTTTCATCGGTACCTATCTGGGGTGGCCGTGGTGTAGTGGTTCTAGCAATCGCTTCTCACTCGGAGGGTCCAGGTTCGAATCCTGCCCATGGCAAGTCAGTTTTTCATTTGTGTAATTGGAACTCAGACTGAAAAATTGTGCGTGTGAAGGCATAACACTGACACGTAGATTTGGCTGTTGTAGAGTTTCAAGCACAGAAAAAAAATATTGTGAATTTTACGAATCACTCTGATGGAAAAAAAAAAAAAAACTCCGTTCTATTCGGACTCCCACCCCTGGAGAGCGTATATCGAAACCAAACACACCTGAGTTTCAAACCACTACAAAAAAACAATTTTCCTTTCTCCTCCTTCTACCTTTCCGCCCGCGCCATGGCAACAGTAAAAGGGTATCTAATCCCTTAGGCGCGCGTAAATTATAAATTGTAAAACAAAACCTATCTTTCTTTCCTTCCTAAATTTCCTTCGCCCGCGCTGGGTGCAAGCATTTTAAGGATACTTAATTCCCTTGAGCGCGCGCAAATTATAAAAAAAAACATTCGAATCATCGATGTCCCTGTTGGCGACACTTGAAACATCTTCATATTCTCATCTGACATTCGCTCGCAACGTGGGTTGCCTCTCCACACTTGATATTTTTACTTGACTCGCGCGGATTCTCCCGATGGTTTCTAAATTGGCGGTGAACCTCGACGGATGATAGTTTCTCTCCGAACTCGTTAATGAGCGCATCCCTTAGCGATGCCCAATCCGTTATTTCTGGTTGGCTCCGGATGAAAATACTTGCCGCCCCCTTCAACAATTTTTTAGCGTAGTCGAACTTCCGCATACTATCTAATCTAACGGTAACTGCATTATCTTCAAACCCATCATCGAATGACATCCGGATAACTCGTTCATATTTAGGCAGACATGCCAAATTTCAGTGCGATACTGTCTTTAGTTTTGTTTTGACAGCTGATTGTTGTTAACGTGATTGGCATTATGTTGAGTATGGACAAAAACGATTTTCGTTCTCTCATAAAACCTTATTTTTTGAGAGGCAAAACGCCGAAACAAAAGAAAAGTTGGATAAATATTATGGGGCTAATGCTCCGTCAGATTACACCGTCAAATATTGGTTTCGAGAGTTTCGTGGTGGCCGCAATTCACTACCGTTCAAATCCGCAGTGGCAGACCCTCCGATGCGGTTACAGAGGACAATGTCAAAAAAATACATGAAATGGTGTTGGCTGACCGGAAAGTGAAGGTGCGCGAGCTAGCAGATACCACAAAGATTAGTACTGAGCGCATACGCCATATTTTGGGCAATATTCTGCATATGAAAAAGTTATCCTGCCGCTGGGTGCCGCGCATGCTCACTCCTGACCAAAAACACGAACGCGAGAGCACTTCGAAAGAGTGTTTGGATTTGCTGATGTGGAATCGGGCGGACTTTTGGCGTCGATTGGTAACTATTGATGAAACTTGGATCCACTATTACACACCAGAGAACAGAATGAGTGCCCGGCAATGGACTGAAGCCGGCACGAGTGGTCCGAAGCGGCCGAGGGAGGCTCGATGGGTCGGAAAGTTTATGGCGTCGGTTTTCTGGGATTGTCATGGCATACTATTCGTGGACTACCTTGAAAAAGGAAAAACCATCAACAGCGAGTATTACTGTGCATTATTGGAGCGATTAAAGTCCGAAATCGCTTGAAAACGGCCTCACATGAAGCGAAAAAAACATTTGTTTTTGCAAGACAATGCGCCGGCGTCAAGAGCATCGCAACCACTGCTAAAATCAATGACTCCAATTGCTGTCGCATCCACCGTATTCGCCCGATTTAGCTCCCTCAGACTATTATCTCTTCCCAAACCTCAAAAGATGGCTCATCAATAAAAAATTCAGCTCACGCGAGGAAATCATCGACGCCACGGAGGAGTATTTTGGAGACCTTCCGGAAAATTACTTTTCGGACGGGATCAAGAAGTTGGAAAATCGCTGGAATAAGTGTATCAAGCTAAAAGGGGATTATATTGAATAAAATAAAAAAACATTTAAAAAAAAAATTTTTCATTCCCAAGGAGGTTACTTTTCACCCCACCTAGTATAGAAGGTCCTTGCGATGCTCATAGCAAAGACTTTTTTCATCAAACCATTTCGGATCTCTAGTATTTTTTATCCTTATGCATTCCAAGGTCATTGTATCTCTTATATTTCTTTCTTGTGGACGTTCCCTGAAAATTCTATTAAATATTTTGAAGTGAACTTTACAAACGTTAAAAAATTCATTAGTTGGTGCCTTCAGACTTCCAAAGTCACTTCTTTGAGAATAATTTTTTGCAAAGGTGAAAAATTCCGAAGGATATGTTATTTTTTCATCAGTTTTTAAAAATAGTTTGGAACAATTTAAACATTTGTTCCTTAAAAGCATTTTAAAAGCAAGATATCCAGTAAAATATCGAATTGCTGTTGTTTCTAATGTGATTTTAGTTCCGATTTCCATATCACAAATGACTTTTTCGTACAGAGTTTCATCGCATACGATTTTCTTACGATCCTTAAGCAATCAAGAAGTTTTTGGAATATTAGTTTGAGTTAGATTAAAAATTCTACGTTTAAAAATTCTACATCATCATCACAGTTACTGAAAGGAGAAAAATTAATAAGATTTGACAAGAGAATTTTCGACATCAAAACATTAAATTCGTAAACAGACGGATTTTTGTTGTAACCACCTTTGATGCGAATAATAGAAAATAAATTTTCTAATACGTCTTGATGAATTCTCTTAGTTAGTAAATAATCCACTTTCTCATATAGGCCATTGCTTATATCATGACAAAGTAATAAGATCCCGTTTATAGTTTGTTCCATTCCTTTTAAACAAAAGTTTCTTGGAAGTTTAACTGATTTTTGTACATTTTTTAAGTAAGACAAAAATTGTTTCAACTCATTATAAGCTGGACATTCTTGTCATAATGTGAACCACTATACATGCAGTCAAGTACATTGTTCACTTTTAGTACGAACTCTTTCGTTGCTACAGCTTTATTAGAGCTTTCTTTTAAGCAATTAAGTTCAAAAGCAGTTTGAATCGATGCCGCAGTTGTCCGGCTAAATATTTGCGTTGCAAAGTGCACATTCATTTTTTCGAAGGCATTTGGTGCTAAATTCTAAATTTTCTAATTTCTTCTAAATTTTAAACATGTCTTAGCTACGTTGTCAACTTCCAAATTGTATATTTCTCTGATAATATCAAAATACACTTTACCATCTGGAGTTTGTAGATCTGATTTCAATAGAACATTACGAAGTGATTTTAACAATGAGGGAAATCATAAAAACAAAATATTTTTTCATCATTAAAAATTATAAATGGGTTTTCTTCATATACACCTAACATTTTATTAGCTTTTCTATTATTGGCCCCTTGGTCGCAAACTATAGCACATACCTTTAGACCAAGTTCTTGACAGATTTTCAAATAGTTTTTTATAATTTCGCTTAGGTTATCCCCATTTACACCGTTTGCTGACACAAAATAGTTTAAAACACTTTTCCAACTATCAAACAAACCATTTAGCATGAAAACACATATTTCATTAGCAAAAAATCTACTTCTTTCTACACCAAGGTCTTCGAAATCATCTATTAAATCATTTTTTATATTATATATGAGGTTTTTACGAATCCTAATTTGATCAAATATCAGGACAACACAACGTTCTCGCTGGTTTAGTAAAGCGAACTTTGACTTAAGATACGAATAAGCATTGTTTTCATATCCTGTTTGTAATCCTTTTACAGGAGCCCATCTACAGAAAGAGGAAATGTAAGGAAGTTTAAGGCCAAGTCTATCTCTCAACAATTTATAGGCGCTTTGTGATCCATAATAAATATTTTGGGAAAGTTCTTTTTCGTGGCTGTTGTATTTTGTAGTCTTTGATTCTTTCAGAAGCATTTTACAAAATGTTTTTGAATGGTCTGAAATATTGAGCCTTTCGATTTGAGACGTTTTTATTTTTATTAAACATTTTTTATTGCAGTATGCGCTCTATTTTTTTTATAATGTTTTATTTTTAATTTTCTTAATTTAAATTTGTAACTTAACAATATTTTTTTTAAAGTTCCGTTTTTTTTCTCCTCTTTTGCACATCTTTCCAATAACTGATCGCACCTTGCACACGAAATGCTGCAACTGCTCGACGTTCTTCTTCTTTTAGTTAAAGGTGACTTCAGATCTTCTAAATTCAAGTTTGAATCCTAATCAGAATTTAAATTTAAGGAAGGAACAGCATCCGCCTTAAGATATTTTTTTCCTACAAACTCGGGACAAAAATGATCTCCACAATCAAAGTATTTACCTTCATTTTTAAAACCACATGCCTTCATCCACAAATTATTTAAAATTTAATTTTTTTCCCAAGAAGGACATTTAAAATTTTTAAAAATTCTTTTTAGTTTTCCTACAAACAGAACAAGAAACTCCAGATAATCTCTTGTCACCCATTGCTATCGAAAAATAAACTGCAACATATTATATCGCTGACAAAATTTACTAAGAAAAATTGTTCAGTCTCATAAATAAACATCCAAGTCAGTCGAGAGTCGACGGCGAATGAGGTAAAGCAACTACACAGCCAGCGAGCGCGCCGCGCAGCTCCGTGAACTGTGATTGTTTTATGTATGAAGATAAGGGTTGAAAACATAAACCACAGACACATCTGCACGGCGCGGCGCATGCCTGCTCGTCGGCTGTACACACAATACAACATATACGATCCCTCTAAATCTTAGCGTCATAGCTTGACATTTGCAAAAGTTACGTAGCCAAGAGTACATCTATCTCTGTGTGTGTTGGGGATTTTTTACAATTTTAGAAATGGGTTTAAATTTGCAACAACGAACTTGTATTAAAACGGATTTAATGGTGCGCGAACGTTAGAAATGTTGGAAAAGTGTTTCGATAAACGGTCGTTTACCAGTGGCACGAGCGGTTCAAAAGTGGTCGTGAGTCAATCGAAGATGATGAACGCAGTGGCAGACCATGGACATTGAAAACCGACAAAAACATTGATGGAGTAAAAGAAATGTTGGTCAATAACCGCAAATTAACCATCAGAGAGATAGCGGAGGACTTGAACATTGCCTATGGCTCCGTGCAAGACATTTTGGTTAATGATTTTGGTTTTCGTCGTGTAGCAGCAAAGTTCGTGCCAAAAGACCTCAATTCCATGCAAAAAAGAGACCGTGTTGACGTCGCAAAAGAGATGATTTGCGAGGCTGAATCCGATCCCACATTCATCAAAAGGATCATTACTCGAGACGTGGGTTTATGAGTACGACACGCAATAGACACATTAGGCAAGTGAATGGTATTCACCAAATGAGCCGAGACCAAAAAAAACACGTCGTTTTCAGTCAAAAAAGAAGGTTTTCATGGATTACAACGGTGTAGTGCATCATGAATTTTTGCCAGAAGGCCAGACAGTAAACAAAGAATATTATTTGGGCGTTATGAGACGTTTGCTTGAAGCAATTCGCCGAAAGAGAAATGAATTGTGGGCAGAAAACTCGTTGATTTTGCACCATGATAACGCACCGTCGTATAGTGCCATCATTATTCGTATTTTTTTGACGAAAAAGCAACAAATACCATCCAACAGCCACCGAATCCACGTTGTTTATTATTAGACAACGTCATTGATGGGCGAAGCCTTGATAATTGGGCGGGAGCCCGCCAAGATGTACTATCGAACAAAATCCGTAGCCACAAGATCTAGCAATATTCATAAAATGGCTTCAAAAAATGTGAACCAGTTGCGTCATCAACATTATCGTCTAGGGGGCTCCAGCATATTGTGTTCAACCATAACAATTTATGACATATAAAAACATACAATTGCGGACGCCTGTTTGCACCTCTATTCTTTTCTTGCTTATCATATTACCTTTATGTGTAGACTGTAAAATAAGCAAAATTTTACTATTTAAGGTGAGTACGCAGCTAATAGGCAGTTCGTTAGTACACCTGACTGTTTATTGATTGATTTGATTTATTGATTTGACTTCCCCTCACCAGCGGTAAGGGGTCAAAGTAATTAATTCTCTCAAACACGTCTCATTAATCGTTGGAATATGTAACGCGTATAAATACATTTAATTCTATATATTTCTCTCACGTATCTACATTGCCACTGTACTTTTTGTGGAGTTTGCTAGATTTTCTGTTTATCCGATGCTATCACTTTTCCTTTATATATTTCGCACATAACATAGTTCAACACTACTGTCACAGATAATAAACTTACCCAGATATCGCATCCATATACAAAAAAAATGTTAATCTTTTTTGCGATGAGTAAACAAAGAACCAATGCGGATTGCTTCAACGCACATTGAGCTGTCGGATAAACTGGGTATGTGTCTCGCAGTCGCAGCTCGCAGACGGTACAAAGAGTAGCAAAAGAAAAAGCGAAGCAGAAAAGCTTTTTGTTTGCCCATCGTTGTTTGCTCATCGCAAAAAAGATCAACATTTTGTTGTATGGGGATGCGATATCTGGGTAAGTTTATTATCTGTGCTACAGCGATGCACATGTTAAAATCGGATGCACTACTGTCGTGTATAGAAAACTTATGAGTTAATGGGATAGTCTATCGCAAAAGACTGCCTATTTTACAGCGCCTTATGTTTTTACATCATTATCCGTAAACTTTGAATCACGATCTAATCGTCTTACACCGTCATGTTGAAGTTGAACCATATTGCTCTATCGACTTTTTTTTGTTGTTTGCACCATTAGCTTCGCCTACGTATATCATTAGTTGTTACCATTTCTCATATCGCTTTTGGTTTTTTCCAGTTCAACAGACATCGCTTCATTAATTAGGATCTTCAACACCCACTGAGTAACAGAGTACTTGAAAAAGTACTTTCAGAGAAGCAACAATAATTTAGTTATTACTATTATTAATAAACCTAGAGCAACCAAGCTGGGCTCGATTTTTTTTAAAGAACTTAATATTCAGCTGAGTATGACTACACTTAAAATTTCTGAGCATTTTTTTAGGAAAATGGGACAGAGAAAGATATTTGGGCTCATGGCGAAATAGTCACTGTGGGTAATAGCGAAATAGCAAGGGTGGCATCCAACATTACTTACGTGATTTTAATTGCATGAAAAAAAGAATGTTTTTCGGGCGCGGTTGGGATTAAACACCGTTTGATAGCCAATTGATAAATGGTTAGTTCATATTTAAACACTATTACCGCCTATGCTTTCCTTTACGAGAGACTGGTTTTCAAACACAAAATATTTAATTTTTTTTTAATAAGTTTTTGGGAAAATCACACTTATCTCTGAAAAATTTTGTGCGCCATAATGTTACCCATAAATGCACAATACAAAATGTTTACCTTTGGCTTATAGTTTTCCAGGTATAAGGTTCGCTCTTGTCGTTTCTTTGTTCTAGAAGATAGTTGTTATTAATGTGGGCCAGCATCTAGAATCACCAAGAAAGTTTTTGTAATATTCATGCATTTAAAAATGAACACATATAATAAATAAAATTAAAAAATTCAACGAAATATTAAAACACTAAATAAACATTTTTGCAGGGCTTTGTCATCCTACATTATCCTACAATAAACAACTTAATATTATACACCTGTCAAGAAATTTTTATGTGGAGATTAAAAAAAGCAAAGAAAATTCTGGTGGTTCTGATAATATTAAAAATATTTTATCCTGTCCTAAATGTGGTACACCTTGTACACATGTAGAAACATTTATAAGTTCTACACGATTCGTAAAATGTTCAAAATGTAACCACTTCTTCGTTGTATTAACAGAATTAGAAACAAAAAAGACTTTTAAAGAAGGAATGACAAATAAAAAAAAACCCCCACCACCTCCAAAATCGATAATGGAGTACTTAAATAAGCACATTATTGGACAAGAGTATGCTAAGAAGATACTGAGTGTAGCTGTCTACAATCATTACAAAAGGATTCAGCATAATAATCCGCATTTAGAAACTGCTTCACATACAAGTGATCAAATCAGCAGACCGGATTTATTGTATTCATCTGAAATTAATCAGACCGCAATTGGCAGCAGTAACTCAGAAAATCCTAGTTTAAATTTTTCGCAGTATAACGAAGTTACTGGTTCAAATCTCCTAAAGGAGGAAACTAATGATATAAAATTAGAGAAAAGTAATGTTCTAATGTTGGGTCCAACCGGTTCGGGAAAAACACTTATCGCCCAAACCATAGCGCGATGCCTTGACGTTCCTTTCGCCATTTGTGATTGCACTTCCCTAACTCAAGCGGGATATGTGGGAGAGGATATTGAAAGTGTTATATCTAAACTTCTTCAAGAAGCTAACTACAAGTATCTGTTTGGATCATTTTAGAAAGAATAATTTTAAAATGTGTTTTTCTTTCAGTGTTGAAAAGGCACAGACAGGTATTGTGTTTTTAGACGAAGTAGATAAAATTGGCGCTGTTCCTGGGATCCATCAGCTTCGTGATGTTGGTGGAGAAGGCGTTCAGCAAGGCATGCTGAAGATGTTGGAAGGAACAGTTGTAAATGTTCCAGAAAAAAACTCTCCGAGAAAACTACGCGGGGAAACCGTTCAAGTGGATACGACTAACATTCTTTTTGTAGCAAGTGGAGCGTATAATGGGCTGGATCGCTTAATATCCAGGAGAATAAATGAGAAAGTGTGTATTTTATGTATTTTTTTTAACATTTTATTTTACTTTTTTTTCGCCCTAGTACATAGGTTTTGGTACTCCAACATTAATTAGTAAAGGAAGAAGAGCTGCGCAGTCAGTATCTAAACATATTATTCAAGGAATAGATAATAACAGCCTTAATAATGTAGAAGCAAAAGACTTAGTAGAGTTTGGAATGATTCCGGTAAGAAAAGATACATTACTTTTTCATCATCTAGTTTAAGATAAACTAGAATGAGCCATGAACCATGTATGGCTAGTAATAATATTTCATTTATTAGTTTAAATTTTTTACAAAATTTTACAAATATAAATATAGGCTTATCCATTAAAAACTATAAATTTGTTTTGTAAATTTGAACACAACCTTAATGTTTTTTGTAAGTTGTCATTACTATTTTACTTGTCAATGTCTATCATTTAATCATGGTTCAGTAATCGAACGAGTAACGTTTATGAATTATTCAAATTTATTACCAAAATTCGGTCGGTGCCCTCAATTTTAAAAGCGCAAATCGTCTTGAGCGATGAAGCTCATTTCTGGCTAAATCACTTTGCTTGCCACCCAGCAAAGCGAAATATGCGCTATTGCACGACTACAAAGACACCACTCCATCCATAAAAATTTACTATTTGGTGTGGTTTTCACGCCGGCTGCGTCATTGGGTGCTATTTTTTCGTTGGTGATAGCCGCCACGTTCAGTTAAAACCGTCGCTGTGTTCAGTCGCCCTCTTACTTTACTCCATAATTTGTGAATTTCCTATTTCGCTTTAGACCAATCTAATAACCTAATTTCTTACTCAACAATTGTTATCGCTGACTGGCCTTTTTTTTATTGTTGACCTACTGTTCACTTCGCGACAAATTATAAAAAGGAGCGCCCCTAGGATTGAACCTTGAGGAACCCCAATATTTGTTTCAGCTTTTTCGGAAGACACGCCATTTACAACGGTTCGTTGGGTACGACCACTCAGGAATGATTTAAACCAATTTAATTCATTGCTAATAATGCAATAGCTTTTTAATTTAGACAAGAGGATACTCGTACTTCTGTCGATAGTCTTGAACGCTCTTTTGAGGTCAAGAAAAACCGCTATGACAAAATTGTTTTCTGCGATTTCCTCTTTCCAGTTTATTATGACATTATTCAGCGCTGATTCACAGGAGTGCTTTCGTCTAAATCCAGATTGAATTTCTAGGAATAGATTATTTGATTCCTCTAATTGTATTTTGACTACTTTTTCTAAAATTTTTTCATGTACAGGAAGTGCATTAACGGGACGAAAATTTTCACAAAGGACGGTACCTGGGATTTTTTCAATAGGTGTTATAACAGACTCTTTCCAGGTTTCGGGAAACACACCGGTTAGCAAAGAACGATTTATACAACGCACAATAACATCACCGATTATGTTCATTGCATCTAGCAGCATTTTAGGACTTATACGATTAAAGTCTTTTTTTTGATTCATAGTTTTTAAGATCATTCTCACATGTTGAACATCAATACATTTAAATTTGAATGACGCACTCACATAGGTGTTTAGCGGGGTATACTGTACAAAGGGAATGGTTCTATTTATATCAGTAATACTATCTATGAAAAAGGTGTTAAATTTATCTGCCAAAGATTTATCCATTTTGATAATTTCACCATTAAACTTTATATTATTTATTGGACTTTTTTTAACATTTAATGCATACATTTTGATAGTTCTCCACATGGATTTTTGATCACGTGCACTTAGAACTTTTCGTTTTATATTTTCATTTTTTGCTTTCACTATTTCTATTTTGTACCTATTTGTAGATAGTCATTCCATAATACCTCACTAGTTGAGAATCGACACCTTTGATATTTCTCAATTTTATCCCGTTTCATGTTCCATAACATTTCACTAAACCAGTCGTTTGGTTCGTTTTTTAACACATTAGTAACTACTAAAATGTTCGTTATTTTTAAAATTTTGATAAAAAATGTGGTTTTTGAGGATCTTAATTGTATTTAATATATTTTTGTTGGTATGCTTTTCTAGAGAGAATAATTGTATTACTAATGCTTCATGGTCACTAATTTTCATATCAATGTTTACTTTAGCCTTTACATTACTTCCCGATTCCGTTATTATATAGTCGATCAGTGTTTTGCTGCTATTTGTTATCCGTGTAGGTTCAAGCACGACTTCTTTTCACCGATTTTCTATTTCTATATTATTTTTTAATATATTTCTGTATGGATCTGTTTCGTCTAACCAATTAATATTTATATCCCCGGCAATAATAAATCGTTTATTTGACTCTATTAGGTCTTCGAGTGGTATTTTAATTTTATCACAGAATTCACGTTTGGAGGAGGTGTGCGCACGATAAATTGCAACTAGATACACTGAATAATTGTTAAACGTTATCTTACACTTAAGCCACCATATCCTATCTTCCATACATTTTTGAATATCGCTTACTTCAAAACCATTTTTTACATAAATACACACACCACCTGTATGTCTGGATTCACTATCACAGCGGAACGGATTTTGGAATCCATCGACAAGGATTTCGGCGTCCTCAATTTTTTTAGTTGTATGCGTTTCTGTTATTATTAAAAAGTCGAGGTTTGAATCTACGCAATTTTGTTGAAGGTCAGTTAGATTTCCTGTTAAGCCTTGTATATTGCAATATAAAACGCGAATGTTTTTTAATTGCTAATGCGTCATTTTGTTCTTTTCTCATTGTAGTAATCTTTTATATACTGCACAGTTCGCGTCTCTACAATCGTGGTTTATATCTAGGTTTAACTTGAATTTTCATTGTAGCGTACATAATTTCCGCATTTCAGAATTGTAGCAGAACATTCTCTAGTATCATGTCCATCTCCAGATTTGGCACAATTTTTAGCTATGTGGCGGTATCCATTGCAGTTGAAGCATCTATTTACGTTTAAATATTCGAATACTCGACATTTTTCCCACCCGATATTAATTTTTCGATTATCGATTAATTCTTTGTAATTACTCATCTCTAATTCGACAATTGCAATATGCACATCTCTATTTTTGTTTTTAAACATTTTTACGCGTTTTACCGTACCGTTTAAATTGTTTTGTTTTCTGATTGCTACTTCTAATTCTTCATTTTTCCACATTTCACTGATATCCGTTATCATAATTTGCGGTTTTCTTTTTGCTAATATTTTAACGTCATATTTTTCTCCTAGTTTTTGTTTCACTTCGCATTCTATTTTTTTCCTCTTCACCAGCAATTGCTCCTTCATTTCTATTACTTATTCTGTACACTTTAAGAGAGAGTAATGATGGGTCAATTTGTTCTTTTATTTCTTTTGTTGTTTTGATTTTGGCTTGATTGACGTTTTGTTTCTGTGTCCGGTTTTGTTGTTTGTTTTATTTTTTTCACTTCGTTCCTGATTTCATCTTTTAGCTCTTTCACACTTTCGCATACTTTACTACTTTGTTCTTTAACATTACTGCATTTTTTCTCACTATGTGATTTAAAATTTTCACTATAAACACTCATTTTTTTATTTCTGGTATACTCTTTTCACAGCTTTCTTGTGCTGCTGTTATCATTTCTCTTAGTCTCTCATTATATCTTTCTTCAATTGCTTCGAGTAATGATTTTATTTCGATTTCATGTTGTTTTAGGGAATCTTCAAATTAATTTTTGTATTCTTTTAAGTAGTTGCCATTTTTATTTACAGTTTCTTACATGTCCTTTAGCACCATATCCATCCACATTGTGGATATATAAAATACATTCTTTACATATAAATTTAATCATTGGATTTGAATCAAGAATACCGCTGCTGTATTGTTCAATACCGCTACATTTTAACGTAAGGTGGAAGTTTTTGCCGCACACACCCGCGCATGATATTCCCGATTCTCCTCGAATCGAATTTTTGCATTTATAACACTCGCGCATTATTTTTGAACCAAATGTCAGCACAAATGCACCACTTATGTCCAATTTTAATACGTTGGTTATTCTTCTTAATGTAAACTTTAAAAGTTCTTGTAATTTTATACTTTGTTTTGGATCGCCAACTAATACGTCTGCTCTTGTTCGTTGTTCACTCTGAACTACATCAAAGGTGCTCCAAATTATGCAGATGTTGCGTAGATTTCCGAATTTTTCGAAAGAGGTATGGCATCACCATCAACCAATGCACAATATTCCCAACATCTCACCACAAAAACAAACGGAACTTCAAAATTAATATACCGGCTAAATACGAATAGTTATTTGTTAACTCATCCAACACCAACCTCAAGCTAGGAAAGATGCGGGTCTCTAAATGGATGGATCAAACAACCAACAAAAACGTAGAAAAAAACTATTTTTGATCCCCTTTCACCGCCTAACGTTAAACCCAAAAGAATAGACACCACAGAATGCCGTTACGCGCTCTCTACGTCTTTATCGCATATCTTTACGAGAAATTCGACTCTGTTTGCTTTGAGGGAAAAACGAAAACAAGTGTCATGGTCTCCATCCAAGAGGAACGCCTTCCTACGGATATAACTAGTCTCAGAAAGCTTTGCAACAGGAACCACGAAATCTTCGACACACCTCCTCAAAAGGTTGCGGATGACCTCGCTGAAATAGTTTCTCACCTTCAGCGCAGCCGAGCTGACCACGACAAATTTTTTCGTTCCTAACTTGCCTTCTTTGCCTGCATCTCATCTACACTCCCCTACTCCTCCTCGCAACAAACTACACATTTTACTACCAAAACGTAAGAGGTTTGCGCTTTAAAACTCGTGCTGTCTTGTCTAAATCACACGGTCTCTCTTTCGACGTCTATGCTCTTACAGAAACCAATCTGATCCCCGACATAAAGAGCCAGGAGCTATTTCCATGGAGTTGATTCTCCATGTAGAGGTGTCCTACTTACCATTCACAATAACCTCAACTCTTCTCTCATCGCTATCTTTTCTGTTAAACTTGACTTTGTTTCAATTAAAATAACACTTCCCAACAGGTCCCTGTACGTTATGTGTTGCTACGTTCTCCCAACTCAACCTATTGAATCCTACATCCTTGCTATTAACCCTCATCGGTACCTCATTTAGAGCAACGTATGAGTTCCTCGTGTGTAAAATTTACACACTCCTTGAATATTTTTTTTTTTTATGCATAAAAACCAAACAGGAGTATTTTTTGTTTATTTCAACATTATTTCGTTTATTGGCTTATTATAAAATGCAATTTCAAACTAAAATAATACAAAGAAAAAAATATTTACATTAAAATGTTAGATATGTTTGAAGAAGGTGAATCAAAGAGCACATTTTTCACAAACTTTAAAATAGTGCTTTGGACATACATATTTAACACATTTATCACATCGTGTGGCATGATTGTTAGAATTTTTTAGCAATGGGCACATATGACATCGAGCCCTTTTTTGGTTACAGTTTGATGACTCAGTGGTAGTAATCCAATAAGTGGTGGATCTGTTGCTCTTTGCGCTTGTTCAATCTGGTCCGAGCTTGACGTTGATGGCATATCTGGATTTCGGGCTCTGTTAACGACAGCTATAGCGTTTGCACTTCATGGCATCGACTTCCGTTGTTTTATATGTGGAAAACACCGCTGTTGGCCAAGTTCAATCAAAAACAATCTTCTTCTAATGTTTTTTTTAGCAATTTCCCACTCTGGATTTAATTTCAATCATATAATTAACGCGTTGCAAGCTGATATATCTATCATGTTGCAAAAAAGAGCAACAGGCCATCTATTGACCTTTCTCTTGCATCGATATGTCCCAACCAACTTGTCCAAAACATCGACTCCAACTTTTGTTCGGTTTTAAAACTTAATTATTTCCGGTTTTTTTTTAGGGTCATTATCGTCGATGTCGACAGAAGAATGATAAGTTGATAGAAGCGTGACAAATCGGCGTTTTTTTCGAACATAAGATAACATACAAGCACGAAGGTTAGGTTAGGTTAGGTAAGAGTGGCTGTTGGAAATACCAACCCACTTAGGCCTATTGTGATGCCGCGTGGTTCTATGATCTTCTTACTACTGTAACCAGTTTGAGCTTATAATAAAGCGTAGGAGACTGTTAACGTCTATTTTTTCTAGATCGTTTAGGTCGTAGTAGAAGAAAGCTCCTAGATGAAGCTTCCTTCTCTGAGAGAGAGTTGGGCATGTGCAGAGTAGGTGGGGGATTGTCTCCTCCTCTTCCTCGTCCATGCAGCTTCTACAGAAATCGTTAGTAAAAGCGCCAAGCCTTCTTGCGTGCTTGCCTATGAGGCAGTGTCCGGTAATGACACCTATTATGTCGCTGAGATGTTTCCTATCTAAAAGGATCAGACACTTAGATCGACTCAGATCCAGCCTTGGCCAGATCTGTTTGGTCGCTAGACATGTTTGTCCAGCAGTCCACCTAAGGTCCGTTCTTTTATTGGCATCTAGCTTTAGTGTTAGTTTGCACGTAGCGATTGGTATACCTATACTACCTTCATCCGGTAGTATAGGTAGAGTGGTTCCAATTTTGGCGAGTTCATCGGCTCTGCAGTTCCCTGGAATGTCTCTGTGGCCCGGCACCCAACAGAGGTGAATGTTGAACTGCTCTGCCATCTCCATGAGAGATGATCGGCATTCAAGGGCAGTTTTAGAACACAATGAGACCGAGTCCAGGGACTTGATGGCGGCCTGACTATCCGAAAATATGCGGATATCCTTTGCAGATATCACGTTTTTCTTCAGCCAGGACAGAGCTTCTTTAATCGCCAAAATTTCCGCCTGGAACACGCTACAGTGATTTGGAAGGCGGAAAGAGAGGCTTAGATTTAGCTTATCTGAGAAAACACCGCCACCAACTCCGCTGTCGGTTTTAGATCCATCTATGTAGAGATGGATTGACTTGTCCTCCATGAAAGCATCCTCCTCCCAGAATGATCTAGAGGGGAAGCTTACATGGAAGTTTTTGTCAAACCAAAGTTCAGGTATGGTGTAATCGGTGTTCTCTGTGAGGATTCCTAATGTATTAAGAATGTTGGTTTAGTCACTTTAAGGCGAATAGCTGCAGTCGCAGCTACTTGCTTGCTAAAAATGTCGAGGGGTGTCAAGTGAAGCAGAATATCTAATGCCGCAGAGGGGGTAGACCGCAAGGCTCCGCTTGTGCATAGACATGCTGTTCTTTGGACTCTGCTTAATTTAATGCGGTTGACTGCATTTTCCAAGGCCGTCCACCAGACAGCTACCCAGGTCTTATGACCGAGATGTATAGCCAGTGGGTTATGCGTGGTTGAAGGCCCCATTTGTTCCCAATGGCTTTCTTGCAAGAGAATAAAGCTATTGTAGCTTTATTGACTCTTTCTTGAATGTTAGGTTTCCAGTTTAGTTTCCTGTCAAAAATGAGACCCAGATACTTTGCTGTATCGGAGAAAGCTAAACTGGTACCGTTTATTGAAGGAGGGTCTATGATTGGAATTTTATATTTCCTAGAAAAGAGGACAAGATCAGTTTTATGGGGGTTTGTTCCCAATCCACAGCGATCTGCCCAGCAGGTTAATCTGCTAAGATTTACTTGGAGGAGTTCTTTAATGGTATTTAGATGTTTTCCTGAGACGGCTATGGCAACGTCATCCGCATAGGCAATCACTCTGCTACCACCCGCTTCCAAGTATATCAGTAGTTCGTTAACTACTAAGTTCCAGAGAAGGGGAGAGAGGACACCGCCTTGCGGCGTACCCCTACTGACATATCTTTTAGCAGAAGTCTCACCCAGTTTGGAGTTGATTATCCTGCTTGTTAGCATTAGATTAATCAGCTCCCCAAGTGAGCCATCTACCTGCAGAGTTGACAGCGCAGTCGTGATTGCGGATGTGTTGACGTTGTTAAAGGCGCCCTCTATGTCTAGGAAAGCAACCATTGTGTACTCCTTATATTGTAGGGATCGTTCGATGTGGCTAGTCAGAGAGTGCAAAGCCGTTTCCACCGACTTTCCTTTACAGTAGGCATGTTGAGCCGCAGACAGAAGTCTTGGATCAACTTTAGCTCGAATATGGATATCAATCAGTCGTTCTAAAGTTTTCAGAAGGAATGATGATAGACTTATAGGTCTGAGGTCCTTTGGGACTACATGAGAACATTTTCCAGCTTTGGGAATGAATACTACATTGACTTCTCTCCATAACAGTGGAATGTGGATAAGTTCTACACAGCTCCTCATAATATTTTCCAACACTGGTAGAATAATATCTGAGGATCTCTGTAGCTCGGCAGGTATAATACCGTCCGGACCAGCAGACTTGTATGGTTTGAAGCTATGCAGCGCCCAGAGCAGTTTGTGTCTCGTAATCAGACTATGAATTTTGGTCACGGTTGCAGTAGGCTTGTTTGGGCTGCTACTGGCCGCGAGTTGGGAGCTACCTGGAAAGTGGGTGTCAAGAAGCAGGTTGAGTGATTCATCACTTGAGGTTGTCCAAGAGCCATCGGTTTTTTTCAAACAGCTGGGCATCATAGGATTTGTGGAGAGGATTTTTCTTAGCCGCGAAGCCTCAGAGTTTTCTGTGATTTTGTCGCAGAATGACCTCCAGGATTGTCGCTTTGCCTTCCTCAGTTCTTTTTTGTATAATTTGAGGGATTCTTTATATGAGTCCCAGTCGGTCACTTTTCTTGTGCTTTTTGCTGCGTTGAAAAGTTTTCTGCAGGTGTTTCTGAGCAGTCCTAGTGCGGATGTCCACCAATGTGGCTTTTTCTTGCCTCTTGGTTGAATAAGAGGGATAAGAGACTTGATAGTTTAGAGGATATCGTTTCCGACAGTATTCCTCTATATTTTGTCCAATCAGTTTTCCGGTAGTTCCGGAAAGCTGGTTGGCTGGGGGGAGCATCACTCAGGCTGAATTGGATGTATCTATGGTCTGAAAAGGAGTGTTCAGACGATACCATCCAGTTTGTTAGCCTTTGGGTGATGCTGTCGGAGACAAGAGTAATATCTAATACTTCTTGTCGGTTTTTTGTTATGAAAGTGGGCTCATTGCCAATATTGCAAATTAAGAGGTTAGTACTTAAAATATAGTCTAAAAGTGACTCACCTCTATCATTGATGTCGGTACTGCCCCATACCGTATGATGTGCGTTAGCGTCACATCCGATTATGAGGCCAGTTTTTTGCCTTCCCGCTTCCAGTACCACCCTTTCTAGGTTATCACCAGGGAGAGGGCCCACTTGATCGTGGCCAAGGTAAGCCGATGCCAGCCAGTAGGAGCCTTTGGCAGTCTCTAGTCTGGCAACGGTTAAGTCGGGGTCGCTGAGGTTGGGAAGTAGAAATACATTAAGGCTACGTTTCACTAATATACAAGTTCTAATCTTACCTTTGTCTCTTGTATAGAGCGGAGCGTTTGTGGGTGTCCTAAGTACACGAACCACGCCTTCTGCAATCCATGGTTCCTGGATTAGAATTATGTCTTCTGCGCTTTTGGAAACACGCAGAATGAGTGCGGCCGAAGCCTTTTTTGAGTGGTGGAGATTAATCTGGAGAAACCGTATCATTGCTACAGTCTTCCAGAGTCGCCTCCACCACGGTGTTGTTGAGGTCCTCCGATTCTGAAGATGTTCCCAAGAGCTCATCTTCTATCTCTGATCGTGTAGAACCTCTAATTGCTTCGTCATCGGTTTCCATTTCCGACAGTGTGTCAGAAGAGGAGACCGACGGCTTGGTAGTCACCTCGGACAGATTGGAGTCGTCGCTATCCAATTCTGGAAAGGATATCGACGCTCCAAGATCCAAGGTTGTGATGTCAGGTGTTAAAGGAGGAGGAGGTTGCTTATCAGCATCCAGCTCATCCTTTTTGTACACTCTTAAGTGAATGGATTCGAATCCGAACCGAATCATGCCTTTCGTCTGCGCCAGAGGATTAAGGGATTCCTTATTGATCACAATTAACGCGCATCTATAAGAACCCCTTAGTTCCTCCAGTTTCGCGACATTCCAGTCATGAGTCGGAAGAGTCGGGTTGCTGAGCCGGATGATTTCCAGGATACTTTCTGGAGAGGAGGGTTCGGCTGGAATCCAGGTACGAGTTCGAGGTCTACTAGGAATGTCTTCCTTAGATACGACCTCGAGTTTTGCACCTGGCCAAACCTCTCCTAAACCATCGATGGCCTTGGTGAAGAGATCGAGAGATCACTGGTTGGAGCAAGCGATGAGCTTGACATGGCCTTGGTGCCAGCCAGCGTCGCTTGTGATAGGAGGTGGTCCTGGGTTTTCCCGCATGATGGCCAAGAAGTTGCTCGAGAGCTTCAACTTGACCAATTGCCACCGTTCCGGTGTAATGGAACCGTCGGTATCGCTCCTGTCGGTCACCGCGATCACCAATGCGTCCTTTAGGACTTCATTATAAGACCTCAGAGATCTGCTGTTGTATGGCCCAGGGGTTGTGGAACTGTGTGTTTTGGGCCTCTTGGAAACCGGTACGGTTTCCTCCAACGATCTCTGACGCTTAGAGGAGTCTTTTGACGTTTTGGGAGCAGTGGAAGCAGTGGGATGTTTTTAGCCCACTCAACCTTGCTCTTTATTTCCGCACTTCTCTCAACCTCCGGAATGGATCCGAAGGTTTTGATGATGCGTGAAGCATTTCGGCGTCTTATGTAGAGCGCCTTAGATGGAGCTTGCCGATGCGGCTGAGCTCCAGATTCCTCCTTGGAGGGAGGAGTTTTGGTAGCAGCAACAAGTCCGTGGCCTGCCACAAACTTGCTGCTGCTGGGGGCGAGGGAAGTGATAGGACCATGGCTTGCCACAGTCTTAACACTCCCCGAAGGAGTTTTGGTAGCAGCGACAAGTCCGTGGCCTGCCACAAACTTGCTGCTGCTAGGGGCGGAGGAAGTGATAGGACCATGGCTTGCCACAGTCTTAACACTCCCTGAAGGAGTTTTGGTAGCCGCGACAAGTCCGTGGCTTGCCACAAACTTGCTGCTGCTAGGGGCGGAGGAGGTGATAGGACCATGGCCTGCCACAGTCCTAACACTTCCTGAATTCTTATTTTTTGGCTCGTTCCTTTTACCTTTAGAGGATGGCGCACCATGGCCTGCCACAGTTTTGCCTCCTCTCGGCAATGCAGGAGCCTTGCCGGTAGTCGGTGTAGTCACCGTTCCACCGCCCGGTAATGAAGGAGTACCGGCCTCGGTTTTTGTTTTTTGGTTGTTATCCATTAATGGTCCCACGAGTAGCGGAGAAAGGGGTGTCCATTACAGAGATCCGCCGCATACAGATAAGGCTAGCTAATCCGGAGGTCGCCAGGTATCCGGATACTCCGTTTGCGACTGAGCTATTTTTGGAGATACTGGGCCCTCAGCCAGGTTGATCATCGGCCCTCAGCCCAGGGGAATGATGGAGTGCTTTGGGAGTTGGGGAGGGGGGGGGGAGCATCCTTTGGTTTCAGGACTCGTCTGGAGAATTTCTTCTCGAGATTCATTGACCCTACTCAGCCTCTACAACTCGACAAGTTCGATGCTCGCGGTAGAAGAACAAGCACGAAGATTATGGTCAAAAACATACTCTGTATGATGCAAAGGTTTTTTCTTCATATCAACTATTAGAGGTGGTATCTCCTTCCGGTTTTTTCGAATGGTACCCACTAAAATCATTTGACGTTTTTTCAATTTAGCAGCAAGTTGGTGAGTTGTGAAAAGTTGTCAATTTCAAAGTCGTTAACCAAAAACTAGCCCTACCTTGTCAGCTAGAAAATGATATGCTGGAAGATCTATTTGAACGAGAAAGCGACATTGCATCCTTAGAATATTGAATTCGTTTATCTTTAGAAAGTAGCAATATATTTGGCTCTTCAACGGCGGCTTCTCTAATCTCAGGTTCAATATACTCAATATCGGAACTATCACTTTCTTAATTATCTTCACTGTTAGCTTCACTCTCACTTGGAATATAGTCATTATCATCATCTGATGGATATGGCTCACTATCACTTCCGTACTGATCAAAATAAAAAAATTCCATTTTTTTCAATATTTTTTGAATTTGTACTAAAACTTTATTATAAATAATCTGACTTTCGATTTGAATCACTCCGCGTTTTTTTCTAAAATAACTCTTCTTTATTTCTAAAGCAATTTATATTCTCTTTACTTCAAAGACTTGTAATGGGACGCCAATGGAAGACTAATTACTCCTGCTTCCTGTTTTTTTTTCGCAAAAAAGGGTTTTTATAATTCAATCAGGAATTTCCTCGTTTTAGCGTTCGTTTTATTATACATATCCCTTTTATTAGCTTTTATGACTTGTACCGATACTTTTTACTGCTTTACTTACCGGGAATTTCCAAATGTACTTAGAGTTGAAAACTCTAGACATCCAACCATTTAACAATAATGACAATTATAAAAAACCACAATAAAAAACTAACGATCTAACAAAAAAAAATTCACACAAGTACAGTTGTGTAAATTTTACACAAAGGTACCAATTAAGGAAATTATTTGTACAGCATTTTAGCGACATCTGTTCAAAAAAATTTTACTAAAAACATAAATTTCTTATATGATTTTTACCTTGAGCCGAAGTTATTGTCCAATTAAATCAAATGGTATTGAAAAATATCAATTTGAATTTCAAAAGTGTGTAAAATTTACACAAGGTACCGATGAAGGTTAAAGCAATTGACCAATTAATTGACCTAAGTGATTCCTTCGACGATATCCTTATCTTTGGTGACTTTAATCTGCCCCAGCTAAAGTGGATTCCATCGGATGATCACTTATTTTTTACCGCGTCAAACGCCAGTTCATCCAAGGAATGCCTTTTAATTGATAGCATAACTGACTCAAGCCTGTGCCAAGTAAGTGACGTCCCTAATTCTATCGGTAGGCAACTAGACCTTATTTTCACTAGTAATCCTATTAACTCCACAGTAACGTTGTGTCCCTTTATCCTATCAACTGTCGACAACTTTCACCCCCCTCTTCTCATTTTTCTATAACTCTCCATCCCAGCCCACTTCTTCAACTACCATCTCTTCTTACAACTTCCATAAAGCTAATTTCGTAAAATCAATACCTATCTTAGCAAATGTTCTTTTGATTTTGCCAACCGATCCTTATTTGATGCTATCTCCATTTTCTACAGTGAAAAATTTAATTCCATTTCTCTCTACGTCCCCTTTTCACGGCATAAAACATCATCTATTTCCCCTCCATGGTACAACAGAAGACTTCACTCTTTACGAAACAGAAGAAACAAATTATGGGCAGTTTTTCTTCGCACAAATTCTTATTATGACTACTCTAACTATCTTGGAACTTACCTGCAATTCACCCAGCTCTATAACTGCCTCTATCAGCGCTTTCTTGATACAGCGCAGACCAACCTTATCAACGATCCTAAGACATTTTATCAATTCGTCAACTACAAAAGAAAATCAGACGGTTATCCCCCCTCTCTACGTTCGATAATATATCATCGACCAACCCACATATTATTGCCAACTATTTTGCAAACTTTTTTAAACAGTCATTTGCAGACATCCTCTTTGTACCCGACTCCATCTATTTCAAGTACCTTTCCAATTTCTCCATTGGCCCCTCTCTATCTCAACCTTTTGATCCCACCCTAAGTTACAAAATCTCAATGATGAATTTGTATCTGGTCCAGATGGGCTCCAAGTAATATTTCTCAAAAAGTGTGTCTCCAATCTTTCGCACCCACTTTCTTCTCTCTTTCATCTGTCCCTCACACAAGGGGAATTCCCCCAAGCTTGGAAGACCTCTTTCATAACCCCGGTTCACAAAAAGGGACCAAAGAATGAAGTAACCAACTACCGTCCCATTGCTAAGCTTTCTCACATACCTAAAATGTTAGAAAGTTTTTTATAGGAAGTTCTAAGCTTTCAGTGCAAGTCACTTATATCACACAGACAGCACGGATTTCTAAAAGGTAGATCAACTACTACAAACCTAGTTGAATTCGTATCCTTTACGCTTTCACCTCTAGAAAATGGCAACGAAATTGACGTTATTGCTACAGATTTCGCTAAAACCTTCGATAAAATATCACATCAACTGATCCTTTTCAAATTTTCTTCCCTCGGTTATTCATCCATATTGTTAAAATGGATATCTTCTTATCTGGAGAACCGTTACTATAGCGTTCGCTTTAGGTCAGCCTTCTCAACCCAGTTTTTAGCTACTTCTGGTGTCCCACAAGGCAGCCATCTAAATCCCCTCTTTTTTATTTTAACTATAAACGATCTTGAGAAGATTATCAAACACTGCTCCGTATCCACTTACGCCGATGACACTAAGTTCTCCAAAACTATTTCTTCACCCCAAGGCTCTGTTCTCCTTCAAGAAGACCTCGATAGGTTTTCTACTTGATGTCTAAAAAATTGCTTTAATTTGATGTCTCCAAATGCCAATCTATGACTTTGTCTCGTAAGTCCAATCAATCCCCATCTCGACCTTATTTTCTGCATGACCAACCTGTACCCCAGGTTCAATCCCTTCGCGACCTTGGAATTTTATACGATAGAGAGTTAAACTTCCGTTCGCATATTGATGAGATAATCATTAAAGCCAACTCATCGCTCGGTTTTATCAAACGTTGGTCTAAAGAATTTTGCAACCCTTATGTGACAACGTCACTTTACATTACCCTTGTCCGGCCCCTCCTTGAATATGCCAGCCAAGTATGGTCCCCCTTTCCGTTCGCATATTGATGAGATAATCCTTAAAGCCAACTCATCGCTAGGTTTTATCAAACGTTGGTCTAAAGAATTTTGCAATCCTTATGTGACAAGGCCACTTTACATTACCCTTGTCCGGCCCCTCCTTGAATATGCCAACTATTATCCCTCTTCGTGCACTTGCCCCATTTATCTTACCTCCCTATCGCGACCGCCTCAAACTTCTTAACCTGAATACCCTAGAAAAACGCAGAGACGTAGCTGACATTCTCTTCATTCATCGACTACTCTCCGGTTCTGTGGACTGCGCTTCTCTTTACAATTCTATTTCCTTCAACACTAACCCTCGTAATTTACGCTGTCTTAAATTTCATCTCCTCTACCATTCCCTTACTTCCTAACCCTTAACTCTTGTTAGTTTTTAAGTCCTAGTTTTTAAGTTACTTTAAGCTTGTATTAAGCGAAATAAATAGGGGCGTTAGCCCCCACTATATTAAATTAACTAAAACGTTACAGTTAACGAAAATCGCTATGGGGACATGTTGGAACGATATTTTTGGCCGCAATCGCGTGCGCTAAACATTGGTGAGATATGGCTTCAACAGGACGGCGCTACTTGCCACACAGCCGGTCAAAAAAACAAAAATGTTTAGTCCTTAATGGAAAACCCGATGTAATGAGCTTTTAGAGAAATTTGTTTTTAAATAAAAATTATTTTTTCGTAAAAATAAGCGACTTAAGGCTGGACTACATCCGGCAAAAAGTAAAGTGTGTGCATGAAAATGTTTTGTCTTTTTTTTCGCCATTACAAATCTGTAGTTTTCTCTCAACTTTTCAAAAAGTAATTTACTTGAAAGTTGGCGTACCCCTTAACTTTCAAGTAATTTACTTTTTGAAAGCTCAGAATGAACTAATCCATTCACAAAAAAAAATGTATTAGTTCCTGATTTCATACTGAGATGGCTGTGATGCACGCAGATTTTAAACAAAGGACCCTAATTTTTGTCAGATTTTCAAAGTTTTGTTGTCATTGCTTACTTGATTAGAACACATTTTTATTGTTCATAAAACATTTTACTGTTTTTGCAAATAAAAGTCTTGTTTTTATGCTTTCTAAAAGCTTTCAAATGTAAAAACATAACTTTTTGGGTCAGTTTTTGACTACCAGGAGGCAGATGCGTATGTGTGTGTGCTTTCACTTTTTTGCCGAATGTAGTTCATACATTATCCGAAACTTTTGAGTATTATTGAAATTACTTGACATAAAATAAATTTCCGGAAAATTAAAAAAACAAAATCGGTCCACAGTCATCTGAGGTATTCAAGAAATAGTACAGATTTCAGAATCACAAATATTGTACTACGAATGCAAAACAACAGTACATACAAAACAAATAATCCTTATGATGCTGTTGCGCGTGGATAAAAGCAACACTTTGGACAAATCTTTGACGCATACATCGAAAACGAATTGATCAAGATATTTATAGTATCAAAGTTTTGGGTTCAATACAATTATTTTCTTAATCAGAAAGTTTTCGGCAAGTCTTGAGGGATCACAAAGTCGTTTCTTCTTTTTTTCAATGCATTTTTATTTCCTTAATTCGTTAATACATATATAGATTTTTATTTTATTTTTTTTTTGTTAATCTTAAGAGCTACCTTAACATACTTAAACTATTTAAGCCGGGCTTTGAGCCATTACTCCAACCATGCTCCATAACGAGTTACCCCGAACTTAAAGGAGTGAGATAGAAGTTCCCTCTGCTTTACTAAGCCACTAGAATTCATTGTGTGGCTTCTCGACTCCCTACATCCTTATTAAATCTAGAATGTTTCGCACTGCCGTGTTCGATGTCCCTGTCGTAGTTTACTGGCAGCTGTTCGATGGACGTTGAATTTTAACTTCACCGCTGGTCTATCTTGGATCAGCTTTTTTTTTATTAAGAGAGGGGAACGCGCAAACTCGTGGTACACATAATTAGTGTAATAAGACCCAGAAATCCGATTGCTCCTCGAGTTCATTGCTCTAGCAATGCGCCTTCTAGTCCGTTGACGAAATTGCAAGCTCGAATTAGGTTCGTCCTATTTTACAAGGCCTCATTAAATTTTTTTTAATGCGATTCTGGTGTTTTGTACTTGCAAATGCCATGCAAATGCAAGCATCGGCTAGATAAGGGTCATGTAGCAAATTACCTTCACAAAACAGGGCAAAATCACTTTTAGCGACCCATATTATTTTTAAGCATACATTCATATAACACTTTACTAAAAAGTAGAGTTCGAATTGTCGTTTCAAGTCGATCACATCTAGCGTCAAGTTATTGATTTCTTCTGTGCGGTATCTAGCTTTATTTAAAAATTAGTAAGAGAGTAAGGTTCCCGTGTGTTGAAGACAATTTGTCTTCAACATCAAAAAGTCGTAAAATGAACTCCAGAGCTAACAACTCTAGGAGTAATTATTTTGCACTTTTGCAATGTTTACCCGATTCGGACAATGAAATCGAGTGTGACGAGATCATTTCTCCAATTATAACAAAAAAAAAATAAAAACTCCTTCCATCTGCGTTCTGCATAAAACTAGTGAACAGATTCATTCTCTACTTCGCGAGTTGAAAATCGAAGACTATTGTGTGAAGAAAGTATCCATCGGTATTAAAATTATTTTTGACAAACCTGAAACACAGCATTATTTGTGCGGATTTAACATCGAAAAAAATTCAATTTTTCACCCACGACCTTCCAACTTCAAGGGCGTTAAAAGTCATGTTGTATGGTCTTGATGAAATGAATGTGGATATTCTTAAAAAGGAATTAATTTCACTCGGCCTTTACATTAAAAATAATTAAGAGAAAACAAGACAAGTTTGTTGACGTTTTTTATTTAATATACTTAGAATCTGGTTCTATAAAGTTAATAGATTTAAAATGCAATTTTCGTTCTGTGTTCAGAACTCAAATCAAGTGGGACTTTGCGCGCATAGTGAAAAATAAAATCACTCAGTGTTACAATTGCCAAATATACTCGTATGAGCATGGAGAAAAAAATTGGCATGTACGGACTCACTGTGCTATTTGCTCTGAAAACCATCGAAGAAACTTATGCAACTCAAAGAACATCAAATGCGCTAACTGCAGTGTCAAGTCAGACGACTCGTCATGCGTGAGTAGACAAGTATTTTTTGAAATTCATGAGCGGTTTGCTCTTCGAAACAAACCTCATGATGTACGAATGAGTAAGCAGATTTTTACTCCGAGTACTACGGACTTTCCCCCACTACGTACACCATACAAGACATCAGTTGTGCCAGATTTAAAAACTTACAACAAAACTCTTAATGTTTGGAAGACCAGTAACAACGGAACCAATTCAATGAGTAATATGCAGCTCTTTACGATGGAAGAACTAAACGCTCCCACGTTTGAGATGATTTCGCTCTTCGCAACTCCAGAGAAGAGCATTTTAATACCATTGCACAATTAGCTATTAAGTTCTTATATCAAGAATATAACATGTTGGAATGCTAGAGGTATTCGCCATAAATCTGTAGAATTTTTTGCTTACTTAAGTAAACATAATATACATGTAAGTTTGTTACAAGAAACATGGTTAACTTCTAGTTATAATTTAAGTAATAAAGATTATAAGTGTTATCGCTTAGATCGGGTAGATAGAAGAGGAGGTGGTGTTGCTGTTGTTGTACTAAGATCAATACAGCATAAATTACTTCCTGTACTTAATACGAAGTTAATTGAAAATATTGCCATTGAAATACCATTCAGTAATGGTCTTTTACTTAAAATTTTTTCTGTATATTTTCCTGGTGGTACTTCATCAACCCGTAAACGTTTCAGTAATGATCTACGTAAATTGATAAACATTAATGGAACTTTTTTAGTTGGTGGGGACTTAAATTGCAGACATAGAACCTGGGGTTGTATAAGAGCAAATGCGTGGGGTAACATATTGCTAGACTATAATCAAAGACGTTCTTTCGACATTTTGTACCCTCCCCATCCTACTTACTTTCCTTCAAAAGCTCAATCTAACCCTTCAACGTTGTAAGCCTATGGCTTACAATGAACTTAGCTCTGATCATCTTCCAGTAAATCTACATATTCCTTCCTCTCCAGTACAAAATTCGAAATTGGTTTTTGATTACGAGAACGCGAATTGGTCCTCAGTCGGAAGCTGAGCAATTTGGCTGCTTCTACACCTTTTTCTGACAGCACAACTCACACTGATGAGGCTGTTAAAAAGTTCACTGAATTCGTTTTGGAAGCAGTGGTTCAAGCTGTACCAAAAAAAGTCAGATCTCGTGAGTCTGGCAACAACCTCCCATCTTATATATTAAATGTTATAAAGGTAAGGAATGGTTGCAGATCCAAGTGGACTAGAACCAGAAACATTCAACATCTTCACGATATGAAGTACCTTAATGCCGTTTTAAAATACATTATCTCTTTCTACAGAAATAAAGTTTGGAACCAAAAGCTTCAAAAATTAGATAAAGGAAGTAAACCCTTTTGGAACATAATAAAGATAATTAAAAACAAAACTGTGCATTGCCTGCGCTTAAAGTTGGGAGCTCTGTAATGATCTCCCTTTCTGAAAAGGCGAATGCTCACTCAAATGTATTTGCTAACAGCTCCACAAATTTAAATGGTTCAAGTGATCCTTATACAGAATAGTTAGTTGAACGGTCAATAAATAACATTAATGCAAATAATGTTGGACTAAATACGGATATCATTAGTCTCTACGATGTGGTTGATGTATTATCCACTTTAAAAAAATAACAAATCGCCAGGTTTTGCATGCGTTAAAAATATATTTTTGAAGAACTTGCCTGTAATGGGCATTCAATTCATTCAGCAACTTTTTAATAGATGTCTGAATCTGGGATATTTTCCTGACAAGTGGAAAACAGCTAGAGTAGCACCCTGTTTTCCTGATAGTTACAGGCCAATTAGCTTGCTAAATTCGCTAAGTAAATGCCTTGAGCGGTTAATTAAAACAAAATTACTCTCGCGCATTAACCTCATTGATTTGTTACCTCCTAAACAATTCGGATTCAGCAACATCACAGCTCCGTGCACCAAGTTCACCGCATTGTAAAACATGTCAAAAGTCAATTCTTGCTGAAAAAAAGTACAGGCTTGGTACTTTTTGATATTGAGAAAGCCTTTGACACAGTTTGGCACAATGGCCTGCTACATAAAATGTTTATGCTCAACTTTCCGCTTTATTTAATAAAAATAATTCAATCCTTTTTATCTTCTCGAAAATACAAAATTACTGTTAATGGTACACTTTCAGATGTCCAAGATCTAGGAGCAGGTGTTCCCCAAGGGTCCGTCTTGGGTCCACTTTTATTTAATATGTATTTGTCGGACCTTCCAATACTCGCTAACTGTGAAATCGCACTATTCGCTGATGATACTTGTATTTTCCGTTCAGATGAATTTTTTTCAATATTGAAACCAATTTACAATCTGCTATAAATACACTACTAACCTTTTTTTTATTTTATAATGAGCGCGCGCTCAAGGGGTTTGAGTACCCTTAAGGTGATTGTACACAGCGCGGACAAAGGAAATTTAGGGAGGAAGAAAAGAGAGGTACCGATGTACATTGTTTTTAAATGTTTGCAAGTTATAACGACCAGGAAATACAGAGATCGGCAGGGCATTCCATAAGCGAGTTGTACGGCTTAGGAACGAATCACGATATTTTAGAGTACGTCCGAAAATGGGCTTGAGGGTATACTGATGAGCATTCATAGCGAGACGGGTGTTACGGTTGAAAGTTTGAATGGGCGGAATGCTACTGGCGATTTCAGTGGAGCACTGGTGGTGGAAGTAACGATAAAACAAAGTGAGACACGAGACATTTCGTCGGTGTTCGAAGGTGTCCATTGATTGACTGATATTAGTATCGTCAATAAGTTTTATCGCACCTTTCTACGAGTATAAATAATGTTTTTACTGAGTGGAAACCTAATGTCAAATATCTTGGGATACACCTGGACAAACAATTAAATTTCGGGTTGCATATTAAAGAAACGATAAATAAGACCAATATAATAACAAGAGTTCTCTATCCATTTATAAATCGGAAGTCAGATTTGAGCAGAGAAAATAAGATGATCATTTTCAAAACCATTTTCCAGTCAATTCTTTGTTTCGGATCTCCTGTCTGGGGGAACTATGCCAAAAGTCACCTCCTCAAACTTCAAAGAGCACAAAATAAATTATTAAAACTGATTTGGAAATTGCCTTGGGACTTCTCTACTAACGAGCTGCACATTAGAACTAATATTGAAAAAATTAAGGACCGCATTGCCAAACTGAATGAAAAGTACATGTCTAGCAATAAATTGGTTTCAGCTCTCAACAACTAATTATTAATTATTACAAATTTATTTATTAAACAATTTATTTATTTATTATTTACTTATTTATATGTTTGTTTAATTAATTTATTTAATTGTTTATTTATTTATTTATTTATTATTTATTTATTTATTCATTGTTATTTATTTATTTATTTGTTTATAAAAAGTAGTAACTACTGTATTGTATAAGACCTATTACTTATATCATGACATCTCTATAATGAAAAACATACAGTCATACTTATGTCAATTCTAACACATTCAAGTTTCACGTTAAAAACAATTTTCATTTTGATCGCAAGTAAAATGTTTGCATAATGTCTGACGACTAAAAGCATAATTATTCAGGTGGTAGTGGCATCGGTACAGTGGGTAATGGTTTCTAGAATTGAAGTAAAAATTCTTCCGTTTGGGCACGAAAATTGTTCGCACAATTCGAGATTGCAAGGATTCATCATGATGCGTTTTAAACGCGTTTAAATAATATTATTCACACATTTACTCGAACTTAAAATGATATCTACCTTGACATGAGAATTATTTTGAAGCAATGAGTTCAATCAAATACTAACAAACTTTTCGCCTTCAAACATTGCAATAGATAGATCCCAACATCGCGCAAATATTTACATTCCAAATACGGTCAGTTTGTTGACAGGAACTCTCAACAACAATATGTCGCCAGGAATAGATAATACCACAAACTTTATTCTCCGAAAATGTCCTGAATAATGGATATTCCCCTCCAATTTGGAAAAAAGGAAAAACACTTTCGATAGCAAGGTCTAATACCCAGTTTATCCGACAGCTCAATGTGCGTTGAAGCAATCCGCATTGGTTCAATACCAGTAGAAATTCTGGTGTTTATATAAAATTATCCAAAATGAGCGAGAGAAAATTGAGAGAAGTTTAAAAAAACAGCTGATTGAACTGACACTTGACACTAACACTGATACATTGTTCTTATTTCTTTGTCTATCCAAATATTTCGTTTGCAATCCCACATTTTAAATACACAACTAATACCTGCCCGATGATGAAAGAATGATGAGAGGGCGAGAGAGTAAAATGTTTCTATGCGATTTGAAAATGTTTATATAATATTTCAAAGCGGTTACAAATTTTCAATACGTTTCATAAGCAGGAATGAACGTATGAGTATTGAATATTTCAATGCGGTTTGAAGTGGTGTTTAAATGAGCGTATTGAACCGATGCGGATTGCTTCAACGCACATTTAGCTGTCGGATAAGTATAAGAGAGCAAGATATACAAAAGACGACCAATATCCATGCTATCTAATATAGTAAAACTGAAAGGCAGTGAGATATCATCTACGAGGACTCCAACATTATTCAACGGAACATGCCACACAATTTTACTACACAATAAAATTATAAAAAAATTTTAAATTTAGTCTAACACAACTACAATGCATAGATCGACATCGTATGGCTTTTGGTGACGAAATACCATCCAATGCTACAATTTATGACTGGTTGCAGAGTTCATACGTGGTCGTACTAGCTTCAGTGATGAATTTCGTGAAGGTCGTCCTTGCAGTGCTGTTGTTCCAGAAAACATTGATGTCGTACGCGCCTTGATTGAAACCGATCGGCATGTAACATTCGGTGCCTTGGGCATTAGTAGGATCGCAATCCAATCAATATTGCATAAACATTTAGCGCTGAAGAACCTTTGTGCTAGGTGGATACCACACAAGCTGACCGGTGCTCAAAAAAAGGGTCGTATCAAATGGTGCAAAGAAATGCTAAAGAAATCCAATATTGGAACCCGAATCTAAGCGACAATCGGCTGTTTTGGTATTCCAAGGTGAGCGAAAACCGACAAAAGTGACTCATTTTCGAAGCACTTCGAAAAAAATGATCGCTTGTTTTTTTGGTAATTCATGTTACTACTGGTGGCTTTAGAGGATCGAAGAACTGTTAATGCCGACTGGTACACAACAATTTGTTTGCCGGAAGTCATTAGTGAGCTGCGTAAAACAAACAAAAAACGACTTGTCATCCTCCCTCACGACAATGGTAATTCACACACAGCCAATCAAAGAATTACATTTTTTGAAGTTTAATATTTCATATTCTCCTGATTTATCGCCGTATAACATTATTTTGCTCCCGTTCATAACAAATACAATGCGGCGTTAACGTTTTTCAACGCAATAGTGGTTCAGAGTGGAATAAATGTATTGAAAACGGGTTCTATCGAATGGAAATGTGTATAATTTTTGAAGGAAAATACTTTGAAAAACAATGAACCATTTAAAATAATGAATTTATGTTGTTTCTTACTTATCTAAAAACTTATCTTACAACCTTAGTCTTTCCCAGTCCTTTAAGGTGTGGCTCAAGATTCGATTCAAGGACTGATCTTGTTTAACATTTCCATAAACCAACGCAAGGTGACCCTAGTGCTATCTTATACGCAGATGATAGTCTAATATTAGTAAGTGACAAAAGACCGCATGTTGTGCTCAATAAGATTGAAGACAAACTACGGAGTCTTTAGCATGCTCGCACTTCAAAACATGGAAGCTGAAAATTAATACTGTTAAATGTGGCCTAACCTGCTTCAGAAATACAAGCGGGGAAAGCACATTGCCTTGCACTGAAAGACAGTAAGTCCTTGAAACTGGAGATCAATGGAATTACAAAAAGCAGTAAACAAGTGTCGCCGAATACCAAGATGCAAACGTACAAGACTTTAATAAGACTAATAATAACATAAGGATTTTGTACTTGGCGATATTGTAACGTCCACTATAGCCAAAGAGCTCCAGATTTTTGAAAGGAAAATTTCTGCTGTGGTAAATTTAGAAGAGCAGATAAAAAATGGGTTTCGCAATAAAACCTTACGATCCGAAACTAAGATTACACTCATAATGACATACCAAACCGAACTATTTGTAAAAAAAAACTACAGCGTATACGTGATCATCCTAATCCACTGGTTAAATCTTTCTTGGACTTTAATATCAACGATAGTGTAGATGAAAATTACAGTCAAAATCGGTTATAACGAACTCGATTGATCTGGTGAATTTGTTCGTTATATCCGATATTTCGTTATAACCGATTTTCCATTTTACAAGTGGACACATTTTTTTTTATTTTCGTACTTTTATTTATTTATGATTGGGGTACAAAGTAATCTGTAATTTTCTGCTGTCGACATTTTTATTTTATGAACTCTCCTTCTATTTTCATCTTCATTTTGTCAAAAATTCTTCACAAACTTGGTCAAAAGTATCGGTCAACAATACAAACATTTTCAAGGTATTGACAGCCTGAAGTGCATCTTCAATTTTCACTGGACAATTTTTCTGTAAGTAAAAATGTTGCAAAATGTTTTCCTACTGTAAAATGTTTGTGTGGGTACAAATAATATAACTTATTCTTTTCAATACAAATCCCTTTATTCAGTACAGTTACAATTCACTCTTTAATTCTTTCTCTCAGTACAATCCAATTTCTCAACCACTTATACTTTTCTTATCTTTTACTTAAACCACTTAATTACTTCTCCTAATTAACACTTCAAATTTCACTTTAGAACTGATTTGCATACCTTTGGGATGCTGGTATTTATACTCGAATGACATACTTCGAGAACAATCCTCGCCATCCAGCGTCCCATACAATTTCCAATTTGCTAGAAAACTCGATTCCACTCTCCAGTCAAGACTTTGTTATTCCAGTATCGAATTCTTTTGGTCTTCGAGTATCGACATTTTCTGCTAGATGTCGCTGCTCACATTTAAGTGGTTATCACATTGCTCCCTCCCTACAGTTGTTCCTCCCGAACAACTTCGTCATTCAGCATCCCGTTGAAATGACACATTCTATCCAAATGGACCACTTTAAATTTTCCTCGATCCCCACGCTGGATCCGGTAGACAACGTCATTAATGCGGGTTATCACCTTGTATGGACCTTCCCAGTCCTGTTGCAATTTTGGTGATTTGCCTTTCTTACGCTGAGGATTATACAGCCAAACCAGATCTCCTTCGTTGAAAGTGGAAGATTTCGCCTTGATATCGTACCTAGTTTTCATGCGGCTGCTTGCTAGCTTCATCTTTTCTCTGGTGTCTTCATGCAATTTACGAATCCTGCTGCGTAAGTCATTCACGTACTCGTTCACCTCTTTGGGCTCCGTCGGTGGGGATCCGAATTTTGCTTCACTTGGCAACCGAATTGTTTGACCAAATAAGATCTCGGATGGTGTGTGCCCTGTTGAGCTATGGACCGCGTTTCGGTAGGCCATTAAGAAGAGGGGTATGTGTCGATCCCAATCCCGCTGGCAGTTGCTGACAACCTTAGATAGATGCTCATTCAAGGTCCGATTGAATCGCTCGACCATTCCATCAGATTGAGGGTGTAGTGGCGTTGTCCTTGTCTTTCTTATTCCCAAATATTGGCATATTTCCTGGAAGACTTTTGATTCAAAGTTTCGCCTTTGATGAGAGTGCAGCTCCATTGGGACCCCAAATAGTAATCCATGACCACGAGGGTATATCGGTTACCATTAAAAGTTTCGGGAAACGGCCCAGCGATGTCGATGGCTATTCGTTCGAAAGGTGCTCCGACATTGTATTGTTGCATTTGGCCATGTGGCTTTACTTTTGGACCCTTGGTAGCCGCACACCTTATGCACTTTTGGCACCAATTCTCGACATCTTGTTTAGCGCTTAGCCAATAGAAACGTTCCCTTACCTTTTCCAACGTCTTGTTTATTCCCAAATGGCCTCCTGAGATGCCGTCATGTATTTCATGGAGCACTTGGTTGACTCTGGACCGTGGCACTATTAGCTGCATACGAGATGTTGTCTCATTTGCACTTTCCCATTTTCTCTTTAGCAATCCATCTTGCACAAAAAGCGGGTCCCACTGTGCCCAGTATGCCTTCAGAGTTTGGCTCCGATCTGATATCTGCTGCCAGCTTGGTCTTTCCTCGTGTTCCTTCCAGGCCAAAATTGGTTCGATGTCATTGTCTGTCTGTTGGGAGGAACGGATTTCGTCTATACTCCAACCCTCTATTGGCTCAGTCCTGATCATTTGGATAGTTGCCTGTTCTTTTGCTTCTTTACGATTGCAGTGTTCGCATTTTACTCCGCACGGTCGACGAGAGAGAGCATCAGCATTTGAGTGGAGTGTTCCCTTGCGGTGTTGCACTTCAAAGTCGTAGCCCTGCAACTGCTCGATCCATCTTGCAACTTGGCCTTCAGGGTTCTTAAATTGGAGTAGCCATTTCAGAGCTGCATGGTCTGCCCGGAGAATGAACTTTTGTCCGTAGAGGTACTTATGAAAATGTTTCGTAGCCAGAATTAAAGGCAGAAGCTCGCGCCGGGTTACACAGTAGTTCCGTTCAGGTCTGGAGAGTACTTTGTATAATATGCGACCACTTTCTCTTGACCGTCATGAACTTGGGAGATCACAGCTCCGACCCCAACATTGCTAGCGTCTGCGTCCACGATGAACATTTTTCCGGGCGTGGGGTAACCCAAGATGGGGGCATTGCACAGCTGTCGCTTCAGTTCTTGAAATGCTTTTTCGCATTCTCCAGACCACCCGAACTGTCGGCCTTTTTCTGTAAGTTGATGCAGGCTCTTTGCAATGCCAGCAAAATCCTTTACGAACCTTCTGTAATACGTGGCGAGGCCCAAGAAGCTTCTCAGTTGGTGTTTATCTTTTGGAGAAGGCCAACTTTTCACGGCTTCGATTTTGTCAGGATCCGTTCTTACTCCTTCCGCTGATATAATGTGACCCAGATATTTTACTTCCGGACGAAACAAGGCACACTTTTCTGGGTTGAGCTTTAAATGAGCACTTCGTAGCCTCTCAAACACTTCTTTTAGATTTTCGCGGTGCTCCTTGTACGTCTTACCTATGACGATAACGTCGTCCAAATATACTAGGCAGGTTTTCCAGGTGAGTCCTTGCAATGTTCGTTCCATTAGTCGCTCGAAGGTGGCCGGAGCGTTGCACAGTCCAAACGGCAACACTGCAAACTGCCAAAGACCGCTTCCTGTAGTGAAGGCAGTTGTCTCACGATCCGCACGATTTATCTCTACCTGCCAGTAACCGCTCTTCAAGTAAAGCGTTGAAAACCATTTCGCTCCAGAAGGCATATCCAAAGTGTCATCGATTCTCGGAAGTGGGTAGCTGTCCTTTTTAGTGACATCATTGAGACGTCGGTAGTCTACACAAAATCTCGTGCTGCCATCTTTCTTCTTCACGAGGACCACTGGAGATGCCCACGGACTTTGCGATTCTTCAATCACTCCCTCAGCTTTCATCTTCGACATCATTTCGGCAACTTCTGTTTGCTTTGCCAATGGAAGACGCCTTGCAGGTTGACGGATTGGTCGAGCGTCTCCGGTGTCAATGTGGTGTTGAACAATATGCGTACGTCCATATTCTCCGTCTTGTGTAGCAAATATATCAACGTACTCACCGATTAGTTTTTCTGCCAGGATTCGCTGATCTTCGTCCAAATTACAGAGGCTGAGAATTTTGTTCTTGATTTTTATGCTCTGAACTGTTGTGACCGGTTTTGCACCCTTTTTTTCCGTTGTGGTCGATATAGCCTCAACAGGTACGCATTTTCCCACTATCTCCCCCTTTTTCACCTTTACACTGAATGTCTTTGGATTTAGAATCCTTACAGGGACCATGTTGTTCTTTGGCTCCACTAAGGTCTTTCCCAGCATGAAGTCTCTTTTCTTTTCTGGCTCCATCAAATAGAATCGGTGGCTACCAGGACCACCTTCCACTTTTGCCCACAAAATTGCTTCTGACGAAGGCTCTAGACTCTGATTGCTGCAGATAACGACATTTGAGACTGTGGTATTGGCGTTTCCGTATATCATTGGTATCTCCATGTTTCCGTATTTCAGGGTTTGTGCCCCCAAGTCGACTATAAGTCCATGTTCTCTCATGAAGTCTGTACCAATGATGCACTCGTCACATATGTCAGCTACCAGAAACGCGTGAGTAAATGTTATTCCGGCCAGTTGGATTTGTATGCGGACTTCAAAATATACCTTAATCGTTGCTCCTGTAGCTGTTCGCAAGCTGCAACTGCTAGTGTTATGCAGCCAAGACTTCTGCACAAGATTCCTCCTGATGATTGAGGCCGTGGCACCGGTGTCTATTGTTGCCATCCATTTTTCTTTTCCACTGGCTACTTCTACTAGAAGGCTTTCGCTGCATCGTTTTGCCAGCGAGACTTGGATGATGGTCCTGGGGCCGTCGACTCCTGCTACCAACTTCTGCCCCGCGAAGTTGGTGCTTAAGCATTTCCCGACTGATGGCTTCGGGAAGGTTGACCGGCTTCTTGATAGCTGTTTCTGCGGGTTTCTTCCTCTATTTGCTTGTCACCACAGTGAGGGCAGTCTTTTCGTCGCACCGGTTCTTTACACTGCCTTTGAAGGTGTCCTATTTTATTGCAATTCCAGCAGCGCATTATCCGTCTATCCCGTCGAGTATCTCGTTCCTCGGCACTAATTCTTGTGCAGGAGCATTCGACAGATGCTACTTCCCTGACGAAATGTGTTCCCCTGGAAGCCTGATTGGCTGCTTCCATCGCCAGAGCGAAGGGAAGTGCTTCAGCAAGGGTTCTTTTCCCGGCCATCCTTACTGCTGACTGTAGCTTCGAATCTGCAATTCCCCTGATAAACGCATCTTTTGCCATTTCGTCGATAATTTCCTGGCCTGCGGTGGGGTATGACAGATGTGCCAGTCTACTCACGTCTGCTTGGAGCTGCTGAAGTGTTTCTCCTCGTTGCTGCGTTCGGCTTTGCAATTGGACCTTGTAGACCTCCTGCATGTGGCTATCCCCAAACCGTTTCTCGATAGCCTGTACTAAAGTCACATAATCTTTATGCTTTTCGATGTCTACTGTTTGCAACAATTCTGCTGCAGGACCGTGCAAGGCCATTGTTAGGGCAAAGCACTTTTCCTCATTGTCCCAGTCGTTTGCACAGGCAGCCATTTCAAACTGCTTCTTATAAGTAGACCATGAGGTCTGGCCATCAAATGAGGGAGGCTTCAACTCTTTTCTCCTTTGACCGCTTAAAGAACATTCTGTTTTCGCACTGTGTCGAGCTCTTTTGCCAGTTGCTGAACTTTGCTGTCCATTTCTTCAAATTTTTCGCCAACATTCTTCTCTATTCTATCAAATTTGTCATCAACGTTCTTCTCTATTCTTTCAAATTTGTTATCGATTTCTTCGAACTTTTGGTGTAGATCGTTATTTTGTTCTTCCAGTTTTTGTTCTAGACTATTCTTTTGTTCGTCGAATTTTAGTTCAATGCTGCTCTTCTGCTCGTCTAGATTTTTCTTTTGTTCATCCAGCTTTTGTTCGAGGCTATCCAGATTTTTCTTTTGTTGGTCGAGACTGTTCTTCTGTTCGTCCATTTTTAACAAGAGGAGTTGCATCATCGCAGCCATATCACTGCCGGTACTTGTCTGTTCATCCTCGTCAACATCAAAGGAGTATACTTAATTACTTCTCCTAATTAACACTTCAAATTTCACTTTAGAACTGATTTGCATACCTTTGGGATGCTGGTATTTATACTCGAATGACATACTTCGAGAACAATCCTCGTCATCCAGCGTCCCATACAATTTCCAATTTGTTAGAAAATTCGATTCCACTCTCCAGTCAAGACTTTGTTATTCCAGTATCGAAATCTTCTGGTCCTCGAGTATCGACATTTTCTGCTAGATGTCGCTGCTCACATTTAAGTGGTTATCACAATACTGTCAGAGAAGCAAGAATAAAAACTCTTCTTACCTTCTTCATTGTCATCACTCTCCACATTTTCATTGTGAACTGAATCAATGATTTGTTCGTCGGTTAATAACTCTGCAGTCACAATGTTGTTGTCCACATTACCTAAATCTTCAAAAGTGTATGAATCAAATACGTTATCATATGACTGAATATGTTTAATCGAATCGATTGAATTATCAGGTTCTTGTGTATCCACCATGTTTAAAATAATTTTTTATAGTTGCCATAGGCACCCTCTCCCAAGCTCTGGAAATCAGTGGAATGGCATCCAAAAAACTCATTACATGTGGTCCATCTTGTTTCTCGATGTTACGAATTATGTTTAGTACTTGAAGCTTTCTGTAATGCTCTTTTAGTGATCTGATTATACCCATCCATTGGTTGTAACACATGTCTGATGTCATCCAGGCTGTTTTATTGGACTCATACAATGATGGAAGTTTCTTGACATTTTTAAAGCACCTCGTTTTTTGATTTTCCAATAACCAACATTGTTTAGCAGTTCCGGTCATATTTGCTTCTACTGAAACGGTAATTCGTTCCTTAGACATTTTACCTCCAACGCATTTTTCACCTTTGAATTTCAAAGTGTTATTAGGTGTCATTTTGTAGAACAAACCTGTTTCGTCGATGTTGAAGATTTGATCATCCGAATAGCCTTCTCGCAGCTTTGACCAACCATCACGCAACCAATCATCCACAATTTATTTAGAAAAACTAACACATTCACCGCTTACCATTGCACTAACGAGGTTATGTCTTTGCCGACATCGTTGAATCCAAGCTGTTGAGCAGGTGAAGTAATTTTTTCCCAGCCCTTTTGCAAAGTCTTCTGTTCTTAGTTTGTAGAATTGGTCCGCTTAATGGAGTATTCAAGGTTCTTTGGGCTTTGAACCAGTTGAGTAAAGCAGCATCTATGTCGGGATGTTGACTGCATCGAACTTTCTTTATTTTCAAGTTGGATTCTTCAAAATTCTTCTTAATTTTAAATCGGTCTTTGAAAATGGTAGAGATTGTTGAAGCCGATACAGAAAACTCTGCTGCCAAACTTTTATTGGAATCACCAGCTTCGAAGCTTGAAATTATTGTAGATTTTTCTTCGATTGGAAAACCTCTGCGTTTTGAACTCATTTTCAAAAGAAAAACTAACACTTTTAACCTTTCTTGATATAAAAAATTACTATTCCAGTTCCTCTCAAGAACAGAACAGAATGGAAATCCCAAGAATTTATCATTTTAAATTTAAATGCACGAAATTTGCAATGCCTACTTATTTTTTTTTTTAATATTCGTTATGAGCGATGGATTTTTAAATTTTCCATTTAAAACTGTTCGTTATAAGCGATAATTCGTTTTAGGTGATATCGTTAAAAGCGGTATTCGGTTAGTACAATTTGTATGAACCTCGGCCGGGACTACAAGATTAGTTCGCAATAATCGATATTTCGTTATAACCGATGTCGTTATAACCGATTTTGACTGTATTAAATTTCACAATTTAGATTATTAGATCCTTTCCTATGCTGAGACCAAATGCAGATCGAAGCCTTTCAGTTCCTTTTTGCGAACTGAACGAACGGATAACTTTTTCTTCGTTTTTTGATAGCTGATATTGTAGGTCTTTATTTTTATAATCACTACGGCTTTTGTCCATATAGATATATACAGATAGATAGATAGATAGATATATTTATTGTAGCAGAAATATATTACATAGTTCTTTTAACCTATATTGCACAATTTATAGAGTTGCGGTATATGGCTACCTTGCTACTGACAATATGATTAATAATTTTAAAGCAAGTGACTATCTAGAACAAATACAGTGAAGGAGAAGCTACTTCATTATAATAGTTGTAACTCATTACTCATAGATGGGAGGCGGTGAAGCGATAGAACCAAGCCTTGCAATGTATTCAAAGTGAATAAATAAATAAGTACTAAATGAAAAACAACAAAACAAATTATAATAATAAGTAAATAAATAAAGAAATTGATTAGTAAATAATTGATAATAATAAATAGTGAATGATAATAATAAATAATTTATTATCTAGCTAGGTTTGCTATCAATGCGTTATCGGAAGAAATGCATGACACATTATATCGCTCATATAGCCTAGAAAGTCTTAGCGACACGAGATCAATATTGCAAATTTGATGCAATTCTTCTGTCGAAAAATGCCTCGGAAGATTCAACATTATTTTCAAAACTTTATTTTGAATGGTTTGTAACTTACGAACGTGTCTTGTTGCGCATCTACCCCACGCTGGGGAACCATAAAATATAATTGCTTGGAATACTACTTTATATCTCAACAGTTTATTTTTTATGCTTTAATTAGATTTACGGTTGATGAAAGGGTATAAAACTTTTATTGTGATCCCAATTTTTTTGACTATTTCTTGAACGTGTAGGCCAAAAGTAAGTGTTTTATCCAGGTGTATCCCAAGATACTTAGCACTTGAACGCCAATCGGTACTCGTACCATTAATAACTAGGTTGTTGCTTGGAAAAAAACAGGCTTTTCTTTTTCGAGTGAAAAAGATAGCCTGAGTTTTTGAAGCGTTAATATTAATTTTCCATGCATTGCTATAGCTTTGCACTTCATTTAATGCAGATTGCAAGTTGGTTTCTATTATGGAACCATCTGAATCTGAATAAAAGATGCAGGTATCGTTGGCGAAACTTGCTTTTTCACAGTTGGGGAAAGAAGGAAGGCAATATGTGAAAATATTAAATAAAATAGGTCCAAGGACAGAGCCTTGAGGTACACCCGCACTAATATTAAAGGCATTAGAAAACGTCTTGTTTACAGTTACTCTAATGTCCTATTCGTCAAAAAGGATTGTACAATCTTTATGAGATACATTGGGAAACTGAGAGTTAAAAGCTTGTGTAATAAAGCATTATACCAAACGGTGTCAAACGCCAATGTCTAGGAACAATGTCAATGTGTAGGAACACCATACCTGTGCTTTTCCCTTTATGGAAATTGCTTTTACATGTTTAGTTACTCTATGCGCTTGGTGAACTGAACTGTGGAAGGAACGAAATCCAAATTGCTCTGGTGGAATTATGTTGTACCTTTCAGCATGCGCTATTATTTTTTTTTAATTATTTGTTCAAAACATTTACCTAATGAGCTAAGTAGACTGATCGGTCTGTAATTGCAAGGCATATCTGCAGGTTGGCCTGGTTTTAAGAGCGGAATAATTTTTGCTGTTTTCCAATTTTCCGGAAAATAATTTATCTAAAAACAAGAATTAAACAAGTCATATAATTTATTCCCGAGATCGGAAGATTTTTAAGATACAATTCTTAAGATTGTCAAAACCTGCAGATTTTCTATTTCTTAAAGCTAAGATAATAGTTTTGACATCATCTAACGAAACTTCATTGTCAGGTGAATCAAAATTGGGATAATATATGTGGTTAATCGAATTTGCAACAGCAGACTCAAAAATGTTTTTTGTGGTCCTATTTCTTAATTGATTGCTAGAAAACATTAGTGCAAGTGCGTTTCCTTTTTCAAAATTTGATAAAATTACCTATTTTCAAAGCGGGAATAACGGAATTTTTCTGTTGTATTATTTTAATAATGTTCCAGAATGGTTTACTTCCTGTTTTTAGACTTTGAAGTTTTGATTCCCAGTTCTGAAAGCAAGAACTTGATCTTTTATCAACGTGTTGAGTAACTTAACTTGTGAAAGATAGTAGGGATCTCTAGTTCTCATCCACCTTCTGCGATAGAGGTTACGAATTTTGATGTTTTCAACCATGTTTGTAAGGAGGTTGTTAGCTGAGTTGCAGCGCACTTGTTTTTTGGGAATTGCTTTATCAGCACTTTCAAGGATAGCAGTTGTAAAATTTGAGGCACTCATAGCTATTTCTTGAACGCTAAGCTCATCAACATGAATGCTATTCATGTTTCTTAACCTAGATCGCATTTCCCTTTTATATATCGACCAATTTGCTTTTTTAGGTCTAAATATCCAATTGTTCGTTTTAAAAGTGAAACCAGAGTTTTGATTATGACTGGTAGATGGTTTGAGCTTAGTTCATTTATAACCATGTGTTGAGTAAAAAGACAGGGGATCTGTTCGTCAGAAAAATATCCAAGGTTGATGGGTTTGCCCTAGTGTTACCAGGATAATATGTTGGTTCTGGAGGGTAGAGTATATTGAACAAGTGCCTTGAGCTTGTATTTTCAAGAATATTACCCCACTCATTGGCTCTCATATAACTCCATCTCCGATTTCGGCAATTTAAATCACCGCCAAATAAAAATAGATCGTTTGAACTTATTACTTCATTGTTAAAATTGAAACGTTTTTCGTCAGAAATTGCACGACCCAGAAAATAAACAGAAATTATATTTAATTCCGAACCATTTGAAAATGGTATTTTTATACCAATATTTTCAATAACATTTATATTTAAAATAGGAACAAGTTCATGACGAATTGTTTTTTTTTAACAAACACGGCAACACCGCCTCCCATACGCATTTATTCTTGATTACTTAATCTCTCATTAGGAGTAAGCTAAGTTTCTGAAACTAAACCTACATTTACATTATGTCTTGTGAGAAAGGCAAAAAATTATATTGATTTATCTCGAATGCTTTGAGCATACCAACATATTATATTCATGGATGTATTATTCATGGTGTTTGTTTGTATAAATACTTAATTGCTAATGGTGTTCAATTATTCTGCTTTCGTATTACAATTGCTTATGTTTATTATTACACCGCAAGTTGGTTTATCTCTTCTAAGGAAAACAATTCACTCGTTTTAGTACCGCCGGCTTTTACATTACTCGCCCACGTACGATAGACAGTGGGCACAGATACCGGTTTTGTAGCTGTTGGTCCTCTTCGTTTTGTCGGGAGAGGTGGGAAGTCATTTGATTAGGTGCAAACGAATAATGCACTTTCTTACAGCATGAATTTGACGTTTGCTTCTCGAAGACAACTTTTCTCTCATGTCCAGAAAGGTCTTGCGGCTCATGCAAGACGGGTCGGTAGACTTGTGCGTTGCATTACAATTAGCATATTTAATGATATTTGACTTGCACTCACCCGTTTCGTGATTTTCAGAGCAAATCGCGCAATGTGTCTTAATAAAGCAATTCTTCTCACCATGGCCAAACACTTGGCAATCGAAGCATTGTGTATATTTATGTTTGGGCTTTCGACTTACGAGTAAGTCCCATTTGACTTGTGTTTTAAAAACAGATTTTATGTTATTTTTTGTAGATTTAAAAAAGTCTTGTTGAACCAGATGCAAATATTCGTATTGTTTTTTAATCAACTTGACATCTACACACTTTAAACCAATTTTAATAAGTTCGGCTTTCAATGTTTCTCTAGGCATTTTATCTAAACTAAACAGAACAAATTTTATTGACCTCGCTAAATGAAGGTCGTGAGTGAAAAATTGCCAATTTTTGGATTTCAATGAAAAACACAACTTTTGGTGATCTTCGATTTTGTTGCAGTTTATTTTGATACCGATGGTCATTTTTTAATAAAGTAATCAGTAACTTGGATTTCTTTTAATTAGGAGTGCACATTGTCGCAAGTTTTAAGCAGTACACATACAGATGAAATTTAGATTTTTTTAATTGGTGGAGTAACTATAACTTCATCACATTCAATGTCATCATTATGGGAATCCGGGCGACATTGTAAGGATGTAAAACGCCCGAACCTAAGGTCATCCGGACCCATCTTTCGATTTTTGTTTTTGTTGAGAGACAAGCGAATGTCTACAACACTAGACGGGGATTTTTTCCGCTTATGAATTTTTACTGTTGTAATTCGATACGCACAGAAGGAAAGTCCGATTGTATAGACAAAACGCCGAAGAACGTGTGAACAGTGCGAAGGTCTGTGAACGACTGACTGTAGATATATACAGTCTTGGGCCAAAACTAAAGCACAAAATGAGCTCGCTTAGGGAAAAGCTAAAGAAAATTCAGAAACCGTATGATAATTTTCTAATCAGAATATATAATTCTTTAATTCACAGCTAAAAATATTATTATTACTTTTCACTTATTTAAAAAATTACAAAATAATGTAAAACTCATTAAAAAATATGTGCACATTTTCGAATTCATAAATTAAAAAGAAAAAAAAAAATCTTTTGTTGCTTATATTATTTCTTTATTTCGAATTACTGAGGAACATATTTTAGGCATAGAGTCAAAAAGATTCTAAATTATGTGCGTGGGAATGTTATTCCAGGCAATTTGAGTCTGTTGAGGCATGGGGTTTAAATTAATCTGATCTACAATTCCACATCGAATTTCTATTTTCTGAGATCAGGCGATTGTGCTGGCCGCTTTGTTACAGCAATATTGTTTTCCTTAAGCCAATCCCTCACAGGTAAATCTGTATTGCTGCGGTATATTTAGAATCGATGTCATGTTGGAAAATCCATCGCAATGGCTTATTCTCCTCACCATGAGGAAGCATGACATTTTGAAGAATTTCCTGGTACATGAAGCGATCCATTATTCCATTAGTCTTGTGGATTGGTCCGACTCCTTGACTGGAAAAACATCCCCAGACAATAGTATTGCCTCCACCGTGGTTAATTGTGAAACGGGGATTTAATCATTTGCCCTTTGGCCTCAGTACCATTCAAAATTCGTAAGATCCATTTAAATTAAATTTGGACTCATCAGAGAAAAGCACCGTTTTCCATTTTGCCACAGTCCAATTCAAATGTGCTCTTGTAAAGTACAGCCTCGCACGTCATTTTTTTGAGAGATAAATGGCTTTTTTGTCGCCCGGTATGATGGCAAGCCACAATCAACCACCAGATCATCCTGCTTAGAATTTGTAAGCTGAGTTAATTTTTAATACTTCTCAACGACATAAAGAGGTCCTTTTTGAACAGCCTGACGATGTTTTTATCTTCCCGACTGGTAGTCTTTCGGGGTCTACCGCCAGTATGAATCGGAATCGAGATATTATTCGAGAAATCACTGTATGGTTTATACGAAATGTAATTTATTCGCCGTTATTGAATTTTCTTTAGCTTTTCCATAAGCGAGATCATTTCTTTCTTTAGTTTTAATGTGAATATAAAGCTTTAGGCGGATCAAAAGCTTGAGTGAATTAGGCGGCGCTACTGTCCGGGTTGGACCTGGGCCTCAACCAATAAGCCTCTTCAATTAGCGCGGTCTTTAGCTAACTGCCTGCAGTGGGCACTCCAAGTTGGTTGAGGTCCCCTTCCACTTGTGCGCGCAACCTAAGCCAAGGCTTTCCTCTACTGCGTTGTCCCTTCGGATTAGAGTCAATTTTTCTGTGCGCTGAAGCGTTGGTGTCCATTCGCTCTACATGTCCCAGCCATCTCAAACGCAAAATGCACATATTTTTGACTAGGTTGATGTCGCTGTACAGCTCGTTCAATCGTCTCCTCTATAACCCCTCAACGCATACGGGACCAAATATCTTAGGAAGAATTTTTCTCTCAAAACGATCAAGGATATCTTCATCCGCTTTAGAAAAGGTCCATGCTTCGGAACCAAAGAACAGGACTGGGATTATAAAGGTCTTAAGTAGAGTTTCCTTGGTTGTTCGAGGGAGGGCCTTACTACACAGTTGCCTTCTCAGCCCAAAGAAACAGCGTTATTCTTCGTTTGATTTTTGAACAGATTTTTAGATCCGAGGTAGACGAAGTCCCTTACCACCTCAAAGTTATAGCTGTCGATTGTGACGTTCTAGCTGATTCCTCAATGTTGGGTGTCCCTTCTTGTTGACAGCATATACTTTGTTTTGCCCTCGTTTACCTCAAGACCCATTCTTGCCTTTTTTTTTTATATAATTTACGCGCGCCTAGGGGGTTGATACCCTTTTACTGTTGCCAGGGCGCGGGCGGAAATGTAGAAGGAGCAGAAAGGAATATTGGTTTTTTGTAGTGGTTTGAAACTCAGGTATGTTTGGTTTCGATATTCTGTTTCTGTTCCTATACTCGCAAACACCAGTGACAGTTCGCTGTGTTCTATCAATAATGATATTAACGAAGTCACATGACAGCGCATCGCATCGCCTTGCCTAAATCCTTTTTTGACATCAAAGGTATCGGTTACGTCGTTACCGACATTGATGCAAACGCCGTCTTTTTCGATTGTAATCACTTTTCTGTGTACGTCCACGTCTGTTAATTCAGATCAGCTGTTTTGGCACTTAGTGAAATACACCTCTCAGATCACTCTGATCTGAAGCTACCTGGCTGCGAACTAGTTCCACTATTCTTACACACTAGCTTACCAAACTCCACCACAATGTGATCTATGTTCCAATCCGGAATTCAAGTTCATGTGGTTAAAATTCCGTCGCCGTAAGCAAATTATCCACTACTGCTTTATTTACTGAAGCCCCAAACTGGACAGCAATTCGACCTTCAACGAGTTCGATGCGCAGTCTGACTCCATACAAATATACAGGGATACCCTGTATCCTCATACTGAAATCCAATCTGCTTGCTGCACACTTTGCGGCCAGTTCATCACTTCCAGATTGTGTTTCAATAGGACGAATCCACTTTCGCACACGTGTAGTATAGTAGCAAGAATACTTAACGATTTTAAAATTCATAAATCCGCTGGTCCAGATGGTATATCTTCCCTCAGTTTTTTCAGTTTCTATGCATTTTTATTTATGTCACTTAAATTACTCTTACTTGCTAGACAAAAAAACGCTTAAAAATTAGCTTAAATAACTTAGAAATATCTTATTATTTTATCTTACTGGCCCCATGCGGGCACTCTACGAGTAAGTTAAACCTAACACTTAAACTATGTCTTTCGACGTATCTTACAGTCTAATTTTATTAAGAAAAAAATTTTTAACAAAAAACTTAGTTCCATGACCTTTTTTTATTTTATTATAAAACTAAAAACTTACAGACTACCTAAAAATAAATCTTAATCTACTTAACCTACTTACATCTAACACAAATATAGACATACAATATATATATGTATATAAATAATATATATATACTAAATATATAAATACATGTAAATATATATATATATATATATATATATTTAATTTTTTTGTTTTATTAATTTTTTTTTTTGTACTTATGTATTTTTTTCTCTTAAAAACTACGAGTATCTTAATCATACCTAAAACTATGTAAGCCGGCCAATACTAATAAAATAGTCAGACGACCGACTTTTCTTCCTATAGAGCTACCTAGTACTGGAAGAATTGGACGACGAAACTTCCCCTCCTTCAACTAGCCACCAAAATTGATGGTGCTGCCGTGCAACATCCCTCATGTCGCGACTCCCTACCGACCTACTGAACCGGAGACGCTCCGCACTGCCATGTGCGACGTCTCCATCGTAGTTGAGTCGCCTGTTCGCAGCTGTTCGAGCGACATGGAAGATTAGCGGCACCGCCAATCTGTCCTGGTTCAGACCTTTACTATCTAGATAGAGGAACGCTTCTGGAGGAATGAAGCCGTCAAAGCGAACTCTCTCGTTATACATATAATTGGGGTAGAAAGCTCCGGAGATCAGGTTGTTCGATGAGGTCATTGCTCTTGCAATGTGCCTCCGAGTCAACTTAATGCCGAAATTGTCCACTCTTATTAGGTTCGCCCTATTGTACAGGATCTCATTGGGATAGAATTTTATGTACTGAGACTCTGGTATTCTGTATAAGCGAAGACAAGTCCTAAGACAAGCCTTCTCAAACACTTCTCAATAAACTTGCTCTCACGTTGAACCACACGGGACATCCAAATACAAGCATAGGCCTGATAAGGGCCATGTAGCAGATTACCTTCACCCTCGCATCGAGTTTGCTGTTATAGAACAGTCTCTTTGTAAGGGCAAAAGCACCTTTGGCTCTGGCCAGAGCAACATTTATATGTTTGTTAAAATACAGATATTGATCAAGCCAGATCCCAAGGTATCTGACTGCATTTCGACAGGCAAGTGGCTGTCCGTGTTGTCCGACGATAGAAAACTTTCGCCAATTCTTTCTGGTATCCCTAGAGGCCTCAGACAAAGGCGTCCTAAACAGAATGGTTTCTGACTTCTGAAAGTTGATTTTCAACTTCCAGTCATCGCAGTATCGCTTAATTTTGTCGAAGTCACGTTGCAAAAGCATATTAATGACCTCAATCTTTGGACCCGATCTGTACGCGATTAAGTCGTCTGCGTACGCTATGACATGGTGAAGTGAACCTATCAGACCACTCGTGTAAATGTTGAATAGGATCGGCGAATTTACCGCACCTTGTTGCAGACCGTTTTTAATGTTAAAAGTTCCAGCAGAAGTCACATCGCCATTCTTCACGATGAACTGTTTACTGGAGAGCATATCAAAAAGAATATACAGCAGTGGTTTACTAATGCCCAACCTTTCCAGCTTGAAAAAGAGTCCCTCTGACCATACGGTATCGAAGGCCCTTTCCAAGTCAATCAGGCAGGCACCAGTGCACTGTTTCTTGCCTTTGTTACATTGGATATCAGAAATCAGTTTAGACGCAGCATGAATGATATCATGTGCCGCCTTGAAACCGAACTGATTATCCGGAACTATATGTTTGTCCTCAACCCACTTAGTCAGGACTCTATTGATCACCTTCTCGAAAACCTTACTGATGTTTGGAAGAAGACTCTCTCTTTTGGGGATGGGATGTACCACCGCAGTTTTCAAATGCGCTGGATAATGTGCATTATTCATTGCATTATTAAACAGGGTGGTATAAATGTTCACCGCTTCTAGAGGGAGATGTCGAAGAACAATATTCGGTATTTCATCGGTTCCCGCTGATTTCTTGCTTCTAAGTGAATCGAAGATCGTTTGGAGCTCTTCTTTCGAAATTAACGGGGGTAGTAGCCTATCGTTGGTGATGGCATTATTTGCCATATTTTGGTCACTGAACTGGGTGAAACCCGAGCTCTCGAATCGCCAATTCACAATTTCATTTCGAAGGCAGTTGCCGCTTCTCCCTTTTGGCTCTGGCTGTGGTGAAAGGCTTGACCCCCATGAATTAGAGCCCTTCACACTTCTTCTCTTTCAGCAGTGCAAGGAGCTCCTCCGGATCAGTCGACGGTTCTAATCCCCTCAGCAGCATTGGTGCAGCTTGTCCCCCTTCGGGGTGTAGGAGAAGAACTCCGTCATGGAATCCTTCAGTAATTTTTGGATTTTATAATAGCGCTCCACTGAATTGCAGTGGATCGCATGCCTATCTAAACTAAGTCTTTTAATGTAAAAATTATTTCCTATGGCCGACTTACATAGTTCAATTGTTTCTTTCAACTCCATCTTAAACGTGTTGATTGGAGGTACCCGCTGCTTAGTTGATTTCGTTGGTGGTAGTTGTTGTTGTTGCTGCGTCTGCTGGTGTTGTTGCAGTTGCTGTTGTTTTTGCTTCTGTTGTGTTTATACTTGTGTTGCTGTATTTGCTGCTGCTGATGTTGGGACTTGTGTTGTTGTTGTTGTTGCTGTTGTTTTTGCTTCTGTTGTGTCTGTACTTGTTTTCCCATGTGCTGTTTTTCGTTGTTGTAGCGGCTGTTCTTTCTGTTTAGCCTCGCTATTTGTGGGCTGTTCCTTACAAATCTGGAGTTGTTGTTGTACCTCATTTTGTCTTCTCGCAACTTGTTTGTTTCTAATAGCTAGTACTTTTTGCTGCAGATCTTTAATGCAGCTATTTATTGCATGTACTTCTTCCTCTTCATCCTCTGACTCAGTAGCCATCAAAGATTGCAAGGTATTCAAACTACCCATATAGCGATCTTCTCCACCATCAGATACGCATGGGTCTTCGTCTTAGTCTGACTCAGCTGCCGCCTTTGTTGACGTTGTTGGCGCCCCTTCCCTTACTCTACTTGGCAGCTTTTCAGTAGAAGTTGTTAGGGGGGGGGGGGGGGGCTTTACAAGATTCGGAGATGAATTCAGCCTCCTCCTCCTCTTCTTCGCACCATTTTCCGATGACATCATGTCATCTGCTGGTCCCGCTATTGGAGTAGCGGACCGCTTGCCATCACTCATCGGTACGATCGCTCTTTCGTACTCTATTTTATGTGACTTATTTAAAGTTTTAAAAATAAAAAGTCAATGTAATTTTTTGGGGAATCGAACCCACGACCTCTGCTTTATAGGCCGACACCACTACCACTAGGCCACCGATGCACTTGGCCAAAATGTTCTTAATTCACTTTTATAGATATTTACTTGCTTATTTACTTTTTCACTTTGAAAGCCGAAACACGTCTATTCCTCACGGAGGTCTATGAACGACTGGTATATCTTCCCTTCTTCTGAAGAGGTGTTCTTCAACGCTGTCAAAACCACTGCATAAGCTTTTTCATCAATCCTATTCTTTAGGACTCTTTTCGAGTAGATGGAAAACAGTATTTGTCCATAAAAAAATGGAATCTTCTTCTCCCTCCTCCTACAGACCGATTGCACTAGGTCAACTAGTGATTTGATGGCATGTCTCACCGACTTTGGTTCCAGTCTACACCAATCTGGCGAAAGCAAGATAATTGCATTTGATATTTCTAAGACATTTGACAGAGAGATGACTCTTCTATTCAAAAGATTAGAAATTACCTTTCGGAACGTTCCATTCAAGTTGCCTTGGATGGTTTCAAGTTTGATGTTCACAAAATAAAAGCTGGTGTGCCCCAGGGCTCCGTTTTGTTTCCGACACTCTTTTTAATTTTCATCAATCATCTTTTGTCTGCTAATTCTAATCCCATATATTACTTTGCTGACGACAGTGCACTCTGCTTTTCATATTTGTTTCCGATATTATTTGGATATTAGCATCATAACCAATTGGGGAGATATCAGCAGAGTGGAATTTAATGCTTCCAAAACACAATGCTGTCTGTTGTCGTTAAAGCGAAATTTAAATACCCAGCCATTATCTATGAATGGCACTTGCATCGTTGAAACCAAAAAACTTTCCATTCTCGGTATGTGTGTCTATGACAACTTACGTTGGCATGACCACATATTCGATGCCGCCAAAAATTCTACGAAATGTCTAGGTTTCCTCAAGCGATGTAAGAAATATTCCACTCCTCTGATCTTGCCTCTATATATATAAGACGTTTATCCGTCCGAAATTGGAGTACAATGCTCACATCTGGTTAGATGCTCCTAAGACTTCTTTGCACTTGCTGGATGGGATCCAAAACCGTGCGATAAAACTCATTGGTGATTACAATATTACACAGTCATTCGACACCCTCGAACACAGACGTAATGTCTCCTGTCGCACCTTGTTGTATCGCTATTTTCTCCACCAGTGTTCCCTCAAGCTCACTTTCGGACGTACTCTGAAATATCGTCATTCCTAGACACTATAACTTGCAAACATTAAAACCAACGCACTTCGGTATCTCTCCTTTTTTCCCTTCCTGACTTCCAAACATCCTAAGGGTACACAAAATCCCTTGTGCGCGCGACAATGCACAAGCGGACGAGCCTGTCAGGGATGCCAAAACAAGACATAGCTCTGTATAGCTCGTCTCTGTAGATACGATAAAAAGGATGTGAGTATCGATCTGCCGTAGTATGAATATTTGGTCAATTGTGGACTTACCGGGCCTAAAACTGCACTGATATAGTTCAATTAGATCGTTGATAAATGGTCCCAGGCGCTCGCACAATACGGCAGACAAGATATTATATGGGATGTTTAGGAACTGATACCTCTATACTTGGCGCAGTTTAGAAGGTCTCCTTTTTTGTGAACCGGGCAAATGATGCTGAGGTTCCATTCATCAGGCATACATTCATTGGATCAAATCTTGGAAAGAAGTTTGTGTATTCTCTCTACCAAGTTATCTCCTGCTACCTTAAATAGTTCGGTGTGTAGACCGTTATGTGTTCTGATTGTGCTACCAAAGATGTCCTCTTTTAAAATTTTGGCATTAAAGCCGCCCAGGACGAGTTTAACGTCATACATCGGACATTGCTAGTAGGTTTTGTCGAGGCGTTCGTATAAATTAACTTTCTTTTCCTCTGTTGGGGCGTGAGCACATAATATAATACTGATATTATCAAATTTACCTTTGATACGGATTGTTAAAGCTCAAGACTTAGGCAAGAAGTCTGCCGTTTACAACAAATCCCCATCCAAATAATCACAGTAGTAAACTTCACACTTTTTCATCTTTCTTTTGTCCGGCCCATTCCACCGCACTTCTTGGATGGTGGTGATATCTGCTGTATAGCAGTCAAGGGCTTCTGCTAATTGTTCGGCTGCACACGGCCTGTTCAAGGTCCGAACATTCCAAGTGCATATCCGAAAGTCGTTGTCCTTTGATCGTTTTGCAGGGTCATCAACAGTGAATCCGCCCTTATTTATTTTTTTTGTTTATTTTATTTTATTTTATTTATATTTTATTTATATAATTTCAAGGCTTACACATTAAGATATGTTATCTTTTAAAATAGTGATAAGCTAAACAATTTATTTAAAAGAAACAATTAGGGCTATGTGGAAAATGAAAGATAAAAACGATAAACGATAATAACATATATATTTTTGTTTTTATTTTAAAATCTTTCAATTGGTGGAGGGAGAAGTAGGATCTTAAGTTAGGTTCAGACGTTAGGCAAGAATATCGCGGGGATAATATTTGTCTAGTCCTGATGGATACACAGAACGTTAGTCGGTTAAAGAGGTTTCGGGGTTGACGTGTAGAAATTATGTTATACAACATTATTATGGTACGGTACAGTAATAGTCTTTGGAACATGATGTTGCAAATCCGGTAAGAGAAATGCGAAACATGGTCGAATCTTCGAAGACCGAAGATGTAGCGGGCTGTATTATTATAAGCGACGTTTAGTTTTCGGCTACTAATCGAGTCGCACTTTCTGAAAACTTCACAACCATATGTTAAGATCGGGATAATTAATGTCTTAGCTAACAGGACTCGCGTTTTTATGGGGGTAAAGTATTGAGTCGCCCAAAGAGAACTTAGAATACCATAAACTTTTCCAACTGTTAAGTTAATGTGATCATTCCAAGTTAAGGTTTTATTAAATAACATTCCCCAGTCCGACGTATACGATCGGACCATCATTAAACTAGATGGGTGGAAGGGATGAGGTGCTTATAATTTTCCTTGATATGACAATACATTTCGATTTATTAGGGTTTATAAGCAGCGAATTCTGTTGCGACCAATTAAAGATTTTATTCAAGTCGGAGTTTATGCAACTGACACAGTGATCGATTGTGTCAGGTGAGCAACTCATGTGCAGCTGAGTATCGTCAGCGTACATTTCGACATAGGAACTAGTGACGATGGAGGGCAATTCGTTAACGTACAAAGAAAAGAAAAGGGGTCCTAGGATGGAACCTTGGGGGGCACCATGTGTATTGGAAAGAAAGTCTGACATTTTATTGTTCACAAACACAGCCTGCTGACGATTTGCGAGGTACGAAGAAAAAGATACTAGGCACACAGCGGAAGAAGAGAAGTTGAATTTACTTGAAAGCTAAATGCGTAGTATTGCGTGATTGACATTTTCAAATGCCTTAGAGAAATTAAGGAGCACTAGAAGCGGGACATGATTTTTATCTAAGTTCTGTCGTATGTCGTCTACCACAGTCAAAAGTGCTGTAGTACAGCTATGCTTAGCACGGAAACCGGACTGATGAGAATCCAATAAATTATTCGCATTAAGATACCTATTTATTTGCTTCTGCATTAATCTCTAAAACACTTTGGAGAGAAAAGAAAGTATAGCAATTGGGCGAAAATCTTTATTTGTCCGATTCTTGGGAATACGAGGGGCGTTCAACATATTCTCGGTATCGGGGTGAAGCTGTGGTTGTATATATAAATTGACTTATTTATCAAGTAATACTATTATTTTAGTGCATTCATGTAAAATTTCATATAAATGTGATTATTAATTCGCGTTTTATCTCTAGTTAAACAGAATCATAATGGCAACTGAGACGATGATGGTGAAAATTGAGTATCGCGCTGTAATTAAATTTCTCACTAAGCAAGGAAAAAGTCAAAATACTATTCATGAAGAGATGCTGGCTGTTTACCAGGGTTCCGCACCTTCATTATCAACTGTGCAAAAGTGGTCAAGTGAGTTCAAGAGAGGCAGAGAGAGCATTGAAGACGACCCCCGCTCCGGCAACTCGGCGCCCCGGCTACTGCTTGTACGGGAGAAAGCATCAAAGAAGTCGAAAAATTTGTTCTTGAGGATGCCCGAATAAAGGTGAAAATGATGGCAGAGATCACCAAGCTTTCAATTGGTACCATTCACAAAATTCTTCATGACCATCTTATCCTTTCAAAGGTCAGTGCAAGGTGGGTGCCACGAATGCTCACAGCGCCTCAGAAAAAAGTGAGAATCGCATGCTGTAGAGAGCTTTTGGAGATGTGTAGTGAGAACGCGGACGGTGTTATGGATCGAATTGTTACTGGGGACGAAACATGGGTCCACCACTATGACCCTGAGAGCAAACAAGAGTCCATGCAGTGGCATAAAAAAGGAACAGACCCCCGAAGAAGTTCAAAGTCACTCCGTCTGCCGGGAAGCTCATGGCCACAGTTTTTTGGGACTCAAAGGGAATCTTGCTCATTGAGTACAAAAAAAAAGGTGAAACCATCAACGCCACATCCTACGCTTCCACTTTGCATAATTTGCGGGAGGAAATTAAAAAGAAAAGACGGGGTAAACTCGCAGCGGGTGTGTTGCTTCTTCATGACAACGCTCCTGTTCACACGGCGCGAGTTTCCAAGGCTGCTGCGCGAGATTGTGGTTTCGAAGAAATCCAACACCCACCCTATAGTCCAGACCTTGCCCTAGTGATTATTTCCTGTTTCCGGATTTGAAAAAATGTCTTCGTGGAAAAAGATTTTCGGATGATGAAGAAATCAAGTCGGCAATAAGTGGGTATTTTGCAGAGAAAGAGGAAATTTATTTTTTTGAGGGTTTAAAAGAGCTTATCTCAAGATGTAACAAATGCATTGATGTTAGGGGAGATTATATTGAAAAATAAAAACAATTGAAATTGATTTCGCATTTTCCTTCATATCGATACCGAGAATATATTGAACGCCCCTCGTATAATTGAAGAATTGAAGAGAATAAAAGTATTAAAATTAAAATATAGATATATATAGGATTTTTCAAAAAGGACTTGACAAATTTTTTTTAAATAACATTTTTTAGATATTTCAAAAACTTTATTATCGGCTTGAAGTACAATCAAAACATTTATGAATGGAACTCGACTTCGTTCATATGGCCGTTGGTCGTTGGACCCAATTTTCAACCACTCAGCCACACATTGACTTAACGTAGCTCCACAGAAAATAGTCAACCGGCGTTAAATCGAACGGGGCGGCCAATCGACTGGCCCATTTCTTGAGATAACACGCTCACCATACTTAATCTTCAATAAATCGATTGCAGTGTGTCCTGTGTGGCTTGTGACTTGTGGCATCATCCTGTTGAAACCACATTTCGTCCAAGTCCATATCTTCCAATTCGGGCAAAAAATAATCGGTGATCATGGCGCGATAACGCTGACCATTCACAGTAAAGTGAAGATCGTTATCGTCGACGAAAAAATATGGCCCAATAATGCCGCCGGCATGCAAACCACACCAAAAAGTTATTTTTGTGGATGAAGTAGTGATCCATGAAACACATGAGGATTTTCACCCGACCAATAACGCATATTTTGCTTATTGACGAACCCATTGAGCCAAAAGTGAGCTTCGTCACTGAAGATGATTTTGCGATGAAATTCATCACCTTGGCGGATCTTCTCCAGAACCCAATCGGAGAACGTACGTCGCTTCAAATGGTCCATCGGCTTCAATTCTTGAGTCAGCTTGATCTTGTATGGGTGTAAACCAAGATCCTTACGCAAAATACGCTATAATGTGGTCTGAGCGATGCCCAATTCTTGAGAACGCTACGGAATTGGCTGATTTGGATCGTTTGCTAAGGACGCCTGATAATTTCGCGATAATTTCGACACTTCGATCAACCCGTTATCTCACTGACACGGCAACATCACACAATGAATATGTACTTAAATTTTTGCACTAAACTTGTTATTGCCTGTCTACTAGGGCGAGAATTACGACCGAAAATTGGACTTAACGCTCTTAAAGTTGCAGTCACCGACTCCGAATTTCGGTAGAAAATTTTTATAATTTGCAGACGCTGCTCGTTAGTGTACTTTACCATGATGAAAATGTTGAGTTTACTGAATAAATTGACAGTGACAGTTTGATGATTAGTGAAAGAGTGCGTTCACAAATTAAATTCAAAGTTGTCAAGTCCCTATTGGAAAACCCTTTATAAAAAAGAAAAAAAAATTGGCCGCTACTGTTTTCTCAGATCGGTTGACGAAATTTCGCTTCCATTGATAATGTTGACGAGGTTGTTCATATTTTCAACAGCAAGAGCTTTTCCATTTGCTCTCAGCTTAACATAAACAATTCCACGCGAAGAATACACAGACCCCAATTTCTTTTCTTTTTTATGGACCAGTGCACGTTACATTAGCAGATGGTTGTGTTTAGAGAGAGCTTCATGAATGTGTATGTAAACGTCAGAATTTATTCCAATGTCTAGCAGCCGAAGTGATGCATTTTTTTGTTTACAATATGATGTGATTGATTTTAAAATATTTATCATAATGGGTGGATTGCGTATGTTATTTTTTGATCTAACCCGATAAATATTTTTAAGAATATTGGCTTGTATATTGATAGTGCTTCAGAGGTGATTAAAAAGTGATGTTAAGTTTTCCCCCTGCTCAGATGGTACACCATACAGAAGAGCATTGGAAGCAATTCATTTGTTCTCCTGTACCTGGATATATTGCCTTAACGAACTCACTTCGAGATGTATAACTCATCTATATCAGCAATACTTCGTTTGATAGCATCAACTTCGTTCTCGATTTTGTTAAAGGTCCTCTGTTCCGATTCTCTTAGTTTTGAAGATAGCAGATTTACGATAAGCTCACTATGTTTCAAAAGCTTTGCGTCTAGGTTTTCCATGGAAGACGTTGGAGGGGTTCTAGCTGGATCACAAGAGTAATTTTGTGGTTGATCGGTCGTGTTAGAGGGCTGCGAGATAAGGGGAGGTTGCACTTGACGCTTGTTGCTTTCTTGATGTAGGTCAGGAGTTGTAACAGGGGAATAAACAAAGGGCAATGACACTTTGCACTGAGGAGCTTTGGGCGAACGAACAATGAAAGGAATAGGTGATGAGTGAGATATATTATTATGTTTGTATTTAATGTTACTGTTGCTGGTGGCAACAGATATAATTAGATGAGTCAGATATAACCACAAATCAATGGAGAGGTGGAGGAAGACGTCTACTCGGTAGATCTCATTCGATCCTTATCCGAGGCTATCGCAGCGTAACAATTATTTTTGTACGTGGTTGGGTAGTTAATCCCACGTACAACCTCCAACCTATAGGGCCAGGCTCTTTTTGGAACCCCTAGAGCAAAAGGGGCCGGACAAAATTCCGGGCCCAGTAACCCGCTTCGGGGATGTCAGTGCTGCCGTTGGCCCTTATTAAGGACTCATCCGCCATCAACTCTTTTCCAACACCCTGACTTGGTGCTGGAGATCCCTATAGACCTGTTATTCAAGTAAGTTGAAGCAACTAATATAGAGATAACACTAGTTCGACCTAACTGGTACTGTGGACGCCACTATTGATTCCATCCATAGAATTCGTCCGTTGCTTCCCGGAAACAGGAAAAATGTCCTTAGTGAGATGGCACTGTATTACGCCGGAAGCACGCGTATACTCTTGAATTATATAAACCTATTTATATGAATACTCTAACCCTAATTTAATTGTTTAATAAACTATTTTTCATTTTTAAGCCAGACACAACAATTTTAGTCTTAGATCTTAGGAAACAAATGTATTGATTCAAAAATAATAAACATAAACCACATAAACGTGATCCGATAAAACAGAAAAGGCATTCCAACAATGCAATGCAGATCTGGCTAACGTTAAACGTTTCGCTCAGTTCTGAGGCCTCAGAGATTACAGTCGAGTCGGTGCTGCAGCAGATTGTGGATGGAGTATCACAACCACTACTACTATAGGGATTTATTTGGGGGTGAAACATTTCCGACATTTGATCGAAGGCAGAGAATTCAGCATAAGAACAGACCACAAGCCGCTCTTGTCTGCTTTCAAGCAAAAACATAAGAAGTCTTCGCCACTACAAGTCCGGCAGCTTGATTTTATCGATCAGATTAGTATGGACATTCGCTTCATTAAAGGTGCGGACAACAATGTAGTTGTCGAGGATTGAAGAGGTTCGCAAATTTTCTATTGATCTGGAACAAATTAAAGACAGTTCCAAAAAAAGTCAATGCAGGTAATTTTATTTCGAGCTCACTAACTGCCAGAATCCAGTTTCCTGTTTATTGTGATGTATCAACGACTAAAATCAGACCAATTGTTCGGAAATCCTTACAACATATTATTATGTTGTAATTACGTATGGCAGGGTATGCGAAATGACATTGTCTTTTTTGTACGCTCTTGTCAAAGCAGACTGTCAAAGAAACAAAATCCAGAGGCACAACCGTGCGGCATTGGCAACATATATCCAGCCTTAATGTCGATTTGACTACATTAACGTGGATCTCGTCGGCCCACTACCATCTTCACAAGGCAACCGCTTTCTTCTCAAATGCATAGACAGATTTTCTTGCTGGTCAGAGGCTTTCCCGCTACCGCATATGGCAGATGAACCGTGTCGACGGCATTGCGAATTGCACTAGACTTGAGAAGGCAATTTGAAAACCCGATTTTTAAGGAATTTACGCGATTCACCGGAATCAATCATTTTTAAACAACTCCCCACCATCCTCAGGCAAATGGGATGTTAGAAAGGTGGCATCGGGGACATAAAGCCGCCATCTGATGTTACTAAACTCAGGACTGGTGTGAAGTTTTGCCATTAGTACTGCTTGGTCTGCGGTCGAGGTACAAAGAGAATCTGAAGTCAGCCCCAACGGAAATATTATAACATACGGTACATCTTTGAGGCTTCCTGGTGAGTTTTCTTTTGAATGCCCCAAGACTTCGTGTCTAGAATCTGAGTTCATAGAAACGTTGCGACACTCCATAGCACATATATGTACCTTCTACATCTACGTGTGCTCATGATACCATCAAAGGATCTCTGCACAGCTTGGACAACATTATCGAGAGCGAACGAGTTAGAATCGCATCAAAATCCAGCACCTGCGGCCATAAAGACGTCCAGCAGTAGACAATCAGTCAGTTACACAACTCGATCGCGAAGATGAGTTTGCATTCTTATCAAGTAAAGATGTAAACTTTTAGTCTTTAGTTCGTAAACTTAACTAAGAGGGGTGTAGCGTGGAAACTCATATTATTTATTAGCATACATTTACATATACAGACTTCCTATTCGAACGGTTCGGGGTTCAATACCAGCCGTGACCGAAGACATTTTTTCAGGCAACTGAAATCTCGTGAGGTGAATAGTTGCCTAAATACAACACCAAGTCAATTTACACGAATAATTTAGTCTCCCCATTAAATGTTGGATGCCACCCATGGAGCGAAATAACCACTGAGCCCAAATATTTTTCTCTCTATCCAATTTTCCAAAAAAAAGTAGTCATACCCTCTTGAGTGTTAAGCTCTTAAAAAAAATAAAAAATAAATAAATAAAACGGCACTTAATTAAACCTTCAAACCTGCGTTAACCTTCGAATCGATCAGTCGCCTCCACTTCAGCTTCACTCGATCTTTTAATTTATAATACAGTCAAAACTTGATTAACCGGGACGCTCTATTAACCGAAACTTTTTTGAGTAACTTATTCTTCATTAATAACTCTATTAACCGGCATTAACTCTACGAGTATTATCCGTAATTAAAATGAAAACGTTTTTATTTTGTTGGCTTTTACATGCACGCACAAAACTTTAACGCGATTTTTCATCGGGTTGCATTTTACGAGGGGCGTTCAACATATTCTCGGTATCGAGGTGAAGCTGTGGTTGTATATATAAATTGACTTATTTATCAAGTAATACTATTATTTTAGTGCATTCATGTAAAATTTCATATAAATGTGATTATTAATTCGCGTTTTATCTCTAGTTAAACAGAATCATAATGGCAACTGAGACGATGATGGTGAAAATTGAGCATCGCGCTGTAATTAAATTTCTCACTAAGCAAGGAAAAAGTCAAAAAACTATTCATGAAGAGATGGTGGCTGTTTACCAGGGTTCCGCACCTTCATTATCAACTGTGCAAAAGTGGTCAAGTGAGTTCAAGAGAGGCAGAGAGAGCATTGAAGACGACCCCCGCTCCGGCACCCCGGCGCCCCGGCTACTGCTTGTACGGGAGAAAGCATCAAAGAAGTCGAAAAATTTGTTCTTGAGGATGCCCGAATAAAGGTGAAAATGATGGCAGAGATCACCAAGCTTTCAATTGGTACCATTCACAAAATTCTTCATGACCATCTTATCCTTTCAAAGGTCAGTGCAAGGTGGGTGCCACGAATGCTCACAGCGCCTCAGAAAAAAGTGAGAATCGCATGCTGTAGAGAGCTTTTGGAGATGTGTAGTGAGAACGCTGACGGTGTTATGGATCGAATTGTTACTGGGGACGAAACATGGGTCCACCACTATGACCCTGAAAGCAAACAAGAGTCCATGCAGTGGCATAAAAAAGGAACAGACCCCCCGAAGAAGTTCAAAGTCACTCCATCTGCCGGGAAACTCATGGCCACAGTTTTTTGGGACTCAAAGGGAATCTTGCTCATTGTGTAAAAAAAAAGGTGAAACCATCAACGCCACATCCTACGCTTCCACTTTGCATAATTTGCAGGAGGAAATTAAAAAGAAAAAAAGTGGTAAACTCGCAGCGGGTGTGTTGCTGCTTCTTCATGACAACGCTCCTGTTCACACGGCGCGAGCTTCCAAGGCTGCTGCGCGAGATTGTGGTTTCGAAGAAATCCAACACCCACCCTATAGTCCAGACCTTGCCCCTAGTGATTATTTCCTGTTTCCGGATTTGAAAAAATGTCTTCGTGGAAAAAGATTTTCGAATGATGAAGAACTCAAGTCGGCAATAAATGGGTATTTTGCAGAGAAAGAGGAAATTTATTTTTTTGAGGGTTTAAAAAAGCTTATCTCAAGATGTAACAAATGCATTGATGTTAGGGGAGATTATATTGAAAAATAAAAACAATTTAAATTGAATTCGCATTTTCTTTCATATCGATACCGAGAATATATTGAACGCCCCTCGTATATTCTCTGTGATTGATTTTCATCAGTTTACTGTGGAAAATCGTAGGTTACGCTGTATTTTATTTTAGTGAATAATGGCATCTTCATCGACTAGTGCACGTAAAATGTTATCAATAAAAGGAAAGGTGGAATTAATAAATGATTATTGTAAAAACTGTTTCCCAGTGAAAATATTGATGCAAAAATATGTAATCGGTGCACAAAAAGTTTATAATATTTTAAAAAATAATGAAAATGTTTCGCAGAAAAGTTACTAGGTTTAGAAAAGCGAAAAACCCTTAAACAAGCAGCAAATCCAAAAGTCGACACAGCAACGTACGAATGGTTTCGTCAGCAAAGGTTTAGAGGAGTTCCGGTATCAGCTCAAATGATCATAGAAAAAGCTAAAATTGTTCACGCCAAACTAAACAAAGCTTCTGAGTGTTCTATTCTCAGGATTGTCTGACAAAATTAAAAAACCGACATAATATCAAAACGACAGGCTAAAAAGAATCTGCGGATTATGAAAGTGTCACGTTGTTCGTAGAAGATCTGTCTGAACACACTGAATGAGAAAATTTAACAAACGAGCACATTTATAATATAATAATATTATAATTAAACCAGCATTTTTTTGGCAGGAAGTAGTGAAGAATATTCTGTTGTGGGATACAAGGAACTGAAGGAACTAGTGTGCTACAATGCTGTAGGGTCACATAAATGTAGGTTCATGGTGATACACACCGCGACAAAAAGACATTCTTTCATTTTCCAAAATATAGTTAGCAATGCGTTTGAGAACTTCTCTCTTCGATTTTCCCTTATCTCTCTCAAATAGATTCGCCCTTATTCTGAAAAAAACTGAATATGTGGTACGACAAATGATAGCACATTTCAATGAATTTACATTCAGTTTACTTTGAGCCATCGTAAAAGCGGATCGTTTTTGTTTTTTGTAAGAAAATCATCTGTTCGTACTTTTAAGAACTAAATATATATTTTATTAATTGAAAATGGATAAAGAAAAACTGCTTATCAGTAGCGAAATTCAGCTACTTGGATCAATCTTTAAAAAGAAAATATTATTAGGTGATCAACTAAGTTCTCGCTATTTGTCAATAGATGGCTCCAGCAGTAAGTGCTGGTCGATTTTGACATATCCAAAACATCATGATCCAAGCTTAGACATATCGTAAACAAACCGTTTTGAAACATTAGTGATTTTGTTTTGGTATCATATATTACCCCGCCAAACCACTTGCATGCGTTAGAATGATTTAAAACAAGGAACTTGTGTTCCTTATAATTTAAAGCCAAGGAACGTTGAACGTCGTTTTTCAGCCTGTGAACAACTGCTCCAGCGGCAAAAAAGGAAGGGTTTTGTTCATCGCATCGTGAAGGGTGATGAAAAATTGATTTATTACAGCAACTCAAAGATAAGAAAGTCATGGGAACTGCCCGGTCATGCTTCTACGCCGTCGGCTCGGCCTAATAACATATTCACGCTGCGAAGGTTATACTGTGTATTTGGTGGGACCAGATCGGTGTTATTTGTTATGAACTGTTGAAACCCGACGAAATCATCACTGGAGAACGGTATCGACTTCAATTGAGGCGAGCACTGCGCGAAAAACGGCCACAAGTGATTCTACAGCATGACAACGCTCGGCCCCCTTGCCAAACCTGTTAAAACCTATCTGGAAACGCTCAAATGGGAAGCCCTACCCCAACCCGCAATATTTCCTAGATATTGCGCTGCTCGATTATTACTTGTTCCATTCGATGGCACATTGTCTGGCTGATCAGCAGTTCCGCTCATATGAATACATAAAAAAATGGCTTGAAATGGCCTCAAAAGAGGATCACTTTTACCGTAACGGTATTCGAGCTCTGCCAGAGAGATGTGAACAAGTTGTAGCTAGCGATGGGCAATACTTTGAATGATTCATTTGCAACCATTTTTTCACAATAAAGTCTCATTTTCGTAAAAGAAAACAGCAATTACTTAATTGCGCACCTAATAAAATCGGTGAAATCGCAATAGAAGTCGAAAAGTAATTATGAAATTGCTTAAAGATCCCGAGAATTATGGGAAGGTTCACAGTAGTGGACGACCGAGATCTCTAACGAGCTATTTTGCGTACATCTTCTAACTCGAACCTTCCTTCTAGGCAAATGGCGGAAAAGCCGGCGTTAAAGCTAATGTCCGCAACGTACAGAGGATTCTTATAGGGGCCCTTTTTAAGGTAATCGATGTGAATGACACCGCGCGCATTCCAAAAAGCTGTCATAGTGATGTTGTTACCCGACAGACGCACCTTGAGCTTCTTCGGCTTTCATTCACCAGGAGAAGGATTGAACGTCGCCAAATACTCATTTTAAGTTGTCAAACGATTACGTTTGTTGTCAATTCTGATATCGACCATTCCTGGTGTGGTAACCTGAAGTGTTGAGCAGAAAGTTCGGCATCACTTGTGCTTGTAAGACCGCACCGAAATGGAATAAACCAGTGGTGGATGGTTCCAATCGATAGTGAAGAGTCCCCATAATACTTTTCAAGCTTTTGTTTGGACTGCGTGATGTTTTTTTGTTTTTTGCGCAAAAAATATTATTTAACGACCAGAAGACGAAATTCACTTTTCTTTACGAAAATTCTCGTAGGCATCTGTCTCAAATGGCTGTCACAACAAAACTGTTTGACTATCTGAAAGTTTGGGTGCTTCTTGACGAATAAAAAGGTTGGATTTGAGGTGGTAACGCCATCTGTTTTAATTTTCAGGGACTTATTGACCCATTCTCGTACTTTCAATACGTGGTGGAAAGAAAAGTGAAAAAGCATCTTTTGCATATTGTGAAATACACTAATAATAAATATGTGTAAAACTCTACACAGGAGCGTAGTCAACGTAACCATTGATATAACTCTTGCCATAAACTCTTGCATCGGAAAATACAGAAAACAAAAAATAGCAGCTCTAAACTATTTTAAAAAAGCGCTTTTTAGAGGATAAATCAATTTTTAATTAAAAATAAATTGAAAGCAAACGATTTGTTTATTTTTGCCTTTCATAATCTTAGATCTTAGACTATTAGTATACTATGTAATATCTTTTTCATGATTTAAATGCAGTTAAAAAGAGTAGTGACTAAAAACGTGCAGTCTTCGGTTTAGCCTTGAACGTAAACCCATATCTAACAAAGCTCTTCAACTGGTTCGCAATTACTCTGCATACAACTTTTTTTAACTATCGAAATTTTTTTATAGTTAATAATTAATAGATATCAAGGTGAGAAGAAAAAACATTGAACATTTATTTGGTAAAGAATTCACCTAAACAATTTATTTGCAACTTAACCAAACATTTTTCATAATATCTATTTCAGGAATTTGTTGGCAGATTTCCAGTTATCGTTCCTTTTCATAGTCTTGACGAAAGAATGCTTATAAGAATTTTAACGGAACCTAAAAATGCTCTTATACCACAGTATAAGGCTTTATTAAGATTGGATCATGTTGAACTTACATTCACTTTGAATGCAATCAAATCAATCGCAAGTTTAGCATTAGAAAAACAGACCGGTGCGCGTGGACTTCGTTCCATTATGGTAAGTAAATACAATCTTAACTGAACTATTATAACTTAACTCTACATTAATGTCTAAGCCTAGAAAGACAGTTATGGTAAATTTTTAAAATGATAAAACAAAAATAAATGAAAACGAAAACATGCTTGTACTATAAATGAACTCAAATATATTGGAATGTAAAACCGAAAAACGTAAATTATAACATCAAATGAAATTATATAATTTGACTTTTAAATGAGAAATCAAAATTTTCACTAAAAATACATATGCAAATAAAGCAGGTTCCGCATGTTATTGTATCGGAAAATTGTTTGCATAAATAAGCACTTTAATCCTTATAGTTTTTCCTTAGCTCTGTTTCTTATCTCATATAATAGTTTATTGAGAATTTTTGATTGTCGTGAATAATTTGATGTCCTGTCTGTGCTTTGGCATTATCGCTGAGCTACAATAATTAGCAGTGGCAATCAAGGCTAAGCAAAATGCGAGGACCAAAAGCAATATCTGCAGTACCTTCTATTATATTCAACAGCAGAGACAAGAGTACCAACAACAAGACCTCAAACAAACTCAGCAACAACAACACCAGAAAATCAACAACAAAAAACAGATCCTGAAGAAACAACAGCAACCACAACAATATACATATACTCGTACTTCTAAAATGATGTTAAAAGATAATATTGAACTCTTTAAGTCAACCTTAGGTAACAATATTTTTGTAAGGCGTTTAAATGTAGAGAATCAATCGATCCAGTACAACTGTGTAGTGCCCTAATAAAAAAAAAGCTTTCTTCTGGAGATCGGGGGGTAAAATGCGAAAATGCTGCTAAATGGGCTGGGACAGTCAACTCCGCCCCTGGGTCGCTCATGATTTCACAGGTAGCTACTCGTTCTGAGAATGTTTTTTTTTAGCTCGACCGATCTTTTTCTGTCAATGTGTATCAATTTTTGTTTTTAGGGAAGGTTTTTTCAAGTTCCTCAGTTTTAAACGGTTCTTTACTTTGCGCACATTGCGGCTACTGCGCTATTCCAATTTATCGTTTCCAGTGCGTTATTTAATAATTGAGTGTTTTTTTTTCATTGCGAAATGGGCCGTAAAGGGTCACGTGAACTTAAAGAACGTGTGTCTCGACCTCAAAAACGCAAACTATTGAATCCAATAACTGTTGACAACGACAAGGCGTACGTCAACACATCAACGCAGAATTTTAATTACAAGCATTTACTAGAAACCCCAATCACACCTGGATTCGCTTACTGCATTCTAGAGTTTGTCTCAGTTTTTACTGAAATTTCTCAATTCTTGTTTGTAAAGTGTGTCACGGTAACATCAACTTGGGAGATTCGTTATTCTTTTGTTTTTAAAATTGGTATGAGTTGATTTCGCCTCATTTAGTTTGATTCGCCATAATTGCGTCCAAACTCCTATCTTGTTATTTGAATTTTGTGATCTTTCTGTTGCTTTAACCACATAGTCATCCACTAAGATTGCAGTGTCGTCTGCGAATGTGACTATCATTGTGTCATTGCTACAATATATGGAATATCACTAGTATATAACAAATACAGTGTTGGTCCTAGAACACTCTTGTGGTACCCCTACTTGTATTGTATTTCTCTAAGTTCGGAGTACGCTTTTCAATAACGTAATCTAAAGAACCTATTTACTATATAAGATTTAAGAATCTCAAAGTATTGTCTAGGTAGATCCCTATAAAGTTTATACTCCTTATATCAGACCTTATCAAAGGCCTGTGCAACATCTAAAATAACGAAGAGCAAATTTGTTTTTCCTCTAGTGCACTTTCTACTACATCAGTTATAGGATGCACTTGGTCAATTGTCAAGTGTTTATTTCTAAACCCGAACTGATGGTTTGGGATAAGTTTTCTTACTCCGATAATTTTGTCTAGTCTTTTGAGAAGTAGTTTCTCGAAAATTTTTGGAAATATCGGCAAGAGTGAGATTGGTCGATATGAAGTCACTTCTGATAGTGGCTTACCTTGTTTAGGTATAACAATTATCTCTGATATCAATTATCAATTATCTCTGAAACAGGCATTAATTATATATTTAAGTTTTACCAGATCAATGCATGGCAATTTCTTTATCATCTGTGCAAGTAACAAGGTCGTAGGCCGGTGATTTCCTATTAGATAGTTTCTGTACGCAGTTAATGACATAAGGTATATTTTCCTCATCTGTTTTACCAACAAATTCAATATTCAATTTGCAATTCAATTTACCATTGCAGATGTAAAAGGTTTGAAAACATTTGTCAGGTGCTCAGCAAAGATCCTAGCTTTACTTTTTGGGTTTCCGATCCATTTCCCACCGGATGTTTTCATCCGGGGTCTTTTAAAGCGTTTTGCAGCCTTCCGAAGCGAGTCGTCAGAGGCTTTATCAGCCGTTAATTCCTTTCGTTATGAAGAAGTCAATGGCCACGATTGCGGTTGTCAATTCATTGATCGATAAACGTTAATTGTCGATCGTCGATTGTTGTAGTTGGTATTGTGAATATCGATTGTGATTGACATTTATCGACTTGTCAATCGTTCATTGTCGTAAGTAATTTTCACATCGACGATCTGTGGTATCAAGTGCTAAACAATTTTTTTTCGAACAAAATGTAAGTATTGAAGATGATATCACATGCATTATTTAAAGAAAAATAATATCCAAATTGTAATACAGGTCAAAATTAGTGACAAGTAAAAAACAGATGGAGTAATTAGTAAAATTTATGGAAGAGAACATTCATATTACTAAGGGAGTCTATGTGAAAACGCAAGGTAAAAGAAGATGGGAGAAAATAGCCACTGAGCTTAATTTTTTAGGTCCTCCCATACGTACGTGGGACAAATGGCTAAAGGTAATAATAATTGTAAGGCAACTGTGCATCTATAAAATTTTGGATTTTATTAGGTTTAGACAAATTTCAAATTTAAAGTTAAAAAGAAGTCTGAAAATAACATTGAAATTAAGGCAGAGGGGGTGGGCCAAATAAATTACACACTTTTGGCCACTTAGAAGAAACCACCTGGTTTGGAATTTGGGGAAAAGGATAGGTTTCCAAGAATAGAAAACACAGAGAACATTTGCGCATATTTCCTACAAAGTGAAAATGGGGATAAAGTAGAGTTTGAAACAGCGCAGGTAATGCGGTACAAAACGTCACCTCAAATAAAAGTGTACAAGATTAACTAATTTTTCTGGAAGAGCAGGCAAACGCCCAAGAGTCCTTTTATAATCACTCAAATTCTACAATGCAGGAAATCAAAAATAGTGTTAAAACAATAGAAGAATATACCAAAAAATGCTATTATTTAGAAAAGGTTACAAAGAAAGGGTTATTGGCAATTAAAAAGGAAAAGCTTAAAATATAAAAAGACGAGATTAGAAGTAAGCAGAAAGCCAGAACAATAAAACTCTAACTTAGCAAGAAATTTTAGAATTGCAAGAGATGCATAAGAAATGCATATAAGGGGACATGAATCATATCCGAAGGACTGCAGTACATGTATTGTATTTGAAGTCGTCATTTCCTCTAAAACGCTTATTTTGTAAGTTTTTCACTTAAATGAAGTTCCTATTTTATTTTATTTTCTTTGTGATAAAAATGTTTACTTAGTTTATAACAAAACGTGGTGAATATTATATTATGAAGTACAATAAAAGTTATGTTGATATGGTTTTTAAGTTTGTGTATTTATAGATCTAAAAATATTGTTTCTGATCAACACAGCTTCGTTGCTTACAGAAAGTTCAAAAATAACTGTCAAATCAAATTATGTGTGTTCACAATAGTCACTTTTATAGTTTTTATTCACAATCATATAATCCTTTGTCGATTGAGTTACACAATACCAAACTTGAAATCAATCAATGCAATCGACAATTGTCGATTCGATCAACGATCGACAACCGCAATCGGGGCCAATTACTTCAGGTATTTTATTTGGGTCAGATGGTCGTAATTAAAATTTGTTTCTGCTTTGTTGAGCTTCATACCTTTTGATGTTGTTAATCTTGACCCACAGAAGGTATGTTTTGCGTTATAATCACCTCCAATGATGAAGTTACTCCCCAAGTTTTAAACAGGGGAGTTATATCTTTATCTGAAGGCGAATACCTGGGCGGACAGTATATCGCTGCTATTTTAAAATCTTTTCTTTTGGTATCTATGTTTATTGTCGCTACTTGCATAGATTGCTTTGCTATTTCATAAGGTTCCAATATACTCTTTACAATAACAGCACTACCTACCCTGGCACTGTCAGCAGGATGGGGGAGTGGTAGCAAAGGTATTTGGGATTATTTTTTTTTTTTAATTGTTGTCCCCTCAGGCAAACAAAAATATTTTCATTGCATAGAAACATCCGTAATTGAAGTAAATGTTGGAGAAGACCGTTTGCATTTCAGGTTGCAACTTTTAGGGGTTTAATAATTCTCGTTGGTTTTTTCCCCCCCGCGGAGATTTCTTTAATTTATAATATTTAATTTATATAATTTAATTATTTTGTCCTGGTCCTTTGGATAATGGTAGCAAGCATTTCCTTCACTGGAACCTCTTCTTCTTTACGTGTATTCTTAACAATTTGGGAATACGATTTACTCTCTACAACTGGCATCTTTGTTTTAGCAGAAGATGCTGTTTTGCCCAATGTGTTACTTACAACATTTACTTGCTATATATTTTTGCAATTTTTTTTGCTGATGATTACTTGCAGATTTTACTTTTCTTCGCTAGTTATTATATTGCAATTTGCAGTGTGATCGCCATTACCATTAGTACATTTAGCTTTCTGGTTCTAGTTTAGTGGAAAGCTTTTCAATGGATGTTTGCCTTCACATTTAACTCTGGGTATACGCAGAGCTTGGTATCGTTTTGCATTGCGATATAAACTTAGAGTTTTCCGAAGTGGCTCAATGTTGACAACAATGTCCAATATTGATTGTGAAAACGAGCATAAAAAGCGGCAAGTTTATATTTCTTGATGCTAATTGGCCATCTTACTATTTGTTCTTTCTTTTTTGATAAAATTTTTGGCCTCGAGAATTTTAAATCTTTTATTAGTCAGATCTTCGTCAATATCAATTCGTCAATATTAATCAAATGCAAAGTGAAGACCTATGGCAACTACTATATATGCTCTAGTAGTTTTTTTTTCATATGAGTGCTATTGGATTTTTGTTTTGGTCAGCTCATCTGCATGTGTCACTCAACAACATAGTGACGAGCAGATAAGCAAGTTCAGGGGCAGTGAGAGTCAAAGATGTGAGCATGGTACCATATGAAAACGGTAACTACGAAAAATTAAAGAAAGAAAAAATCGCAATTTTTTCAGAGTCAGAAACCGTAGCGCTACACAAGATTAAATCACTTGCCGCCGGCAGTGTACAAGATGATTTTGTGGAAAAATTGTGGTTAAAACTTTTGCCACACACAACACGCACAGTCCGCATCGTCCGATAAATTGGAAAATCTGGCCAAAATGGCAGACAGTACGTGGGAGGTTTTTGATCGTCCATCTATTTCCAGCATTAGTCAGGTGAGCACATTGGATAAAACGTTGCAATTGTTGCAAGAACAAGCTAACCGTTTAAAAAAACACGTATTTGCTTCGGGCGACCGTTAGATCTCTTCGCGATAGAACACCACGCCACCTGCGAAATTACACACGAAGCAAAAGTGTAAACGAGAGAGAGAGAGAGAGAACGGTGTGTATTGGTGCCACCGCAAATATAAAGCACAGGCAATGAAGTGCCGTTCACCATGTTCATTTGAAAAAAACTAGATATCCCGGCTAGCAACAATACGACTATTTCTACACGACACGAATACAGAGCAAAATTTTCTCATCGATTGCGGATCCGACAAAACTGTATTGAAAGCAACACATCGTTTGAGAGAGGGCTGGCGGAACACAAACAACAAATACGACAAAGAATATGCAAACTGCTACGCAAATGGTACACCAATTAAAAACTATGCAAATCGATGGCTGACAATTTCATTGGGATTGCGACGCCAATACAACTGGAATTTCACAGTCACTGACGTAACAAACTCAGAAATTAGGATTATTAATTGATCTAAAACAAAAACGATTGATTGATCCAATAACCAGATTATCTTTAAAGGGCGAAATTGTGTCATCATTAGCAACTCAGGTAGCAGCGATTAACTCTAAGTTAATTTTCTTTTGTCTGAATTTAAGGAATTACTCGATGATCAACCGTCATTTTTGGTGAAAGAAAAAGCGAATGTCACACATTTCATCGAAACGAATGGACTACCATTTGCATGCAAGGCACGACGATTAAACGCGTAAAAATTAGCCATAGCAAAGAAAGAGTTCAGCGAACTGATACGAATCGGAATTTGCCGTCCATCCAAATCGAATTATGCCTCTCCATTGCATATGGCACCAAAGTCAAACTTCAGAAAATTAAATTCAATAACGAAACCGGATCGTTGTCCAGTGCCAAATTTAAAAGATTTTACATCGAATTTAAATGAAAAAAAATCTTTTCACGCATCGATCTACGAAAAGTATATCAAGTATATCAAGTGCCTATCGAAGAAAAAGACGTACCAAAGACACCATTCGGATTGAATTTATATTCATGGCATTTGGTTTGAGAAACGCATCTCAGACTCTTCAACGATTGATCGACGAAGTACTCAGAGGTTTGGATTTTGTTTTCGCATTCATCGACGACATATTCATCTCGTCGGAAACGTATGAAGAGCACATCGAACACATCAGAATTGTACTTCAACGACTGAAAGATTATGGTTTACGCATTAACGCCGATAAATGTGAATTCGTGGTCAACGAAATTTTTGGGACCCATCGTCACACCCGAAGGCATTAAGCCAAATCCAGAAAAAGTCGAAACGATTTTATCATACAAAGAACCGGTCGTAGTGCAAGATTTGAAATGATTTAACATGATGATAAATTTATGATAAAAAAATCATTAGGTTTTTTCTCACGCAATTAGCCGTATTAGCCATTTATAGCTCGACACAACACTTTGAGCATCTCTTGGATGGACATGGTTACAAATTCGAAATTCACACTGACCATAAACTACTCTCATATGCATTCACGACGCAAAGTTTGAAAGTGAAAAATGTGGATGTGCGATGAATCGCTCAACTACATTACATCAGTCATCCACACCACATCAATCATCCATGTTCCTGGAAAAGACAACGTCGTCGCCGATTTCTTGTCAAGGATTGAAGTGAAACGAGAGAGATCGATGTCAATGAGATGACTAGAGTCCGACCGAACATTTGGCTTCTGCTTCGGCTTCGGCCACATTCGGCTTAAACTTCCACCTTCGGCAAAACATTCGGCTTCGGCAAGAAAAGGCCGAAGATTTTGCCGAAGCCGAACCATTTTTCCGCAAAAATTAAACTATCATACATACTCGTATATCATGTTTTGGAGGAGATTTCGAGCAATTCATTTCATTTTTGTTTCGTTTCTGTAGCAGGTAGCTACAAGGAATGCTGATATTTTTAATTATTGGGCCTCAAGTCCTTATACCTACTTGAAAGAAGTAGCTAACAAATATTTATCAGCTCCTCCTACTAGTGTAGCGAGTGAGCAATTATTCAGTGCTGCTGGACAAATTTATGCTGATCGGGGCTAATTTGCAGGGAGAAAATGTACAAAAACTTTTTTTTTCTTGCATATAATATTAAGTTATTTAATTTTGATTATTAATTCTACTTCATCGTTTGTCTTCTCATATTAACTTTGTTTGTTGTATTTACGTGTTATCGAATGTACCTAGGGTTTTGGATATTTTTTACTGGTTATTTTTTGTTTTTATTTCTTTGCTAAGCATTCATTTTGATTGTTCCGTTTATATGTTATTTAAAAGAGTCTACTGCAATAATTTACTGGCTATTTTTTGTGTCTTTGTAAAATAAATTAATACAAAAGAAAATATCTACCGATCAATTTTATCAAACTGATCACTATATTTTAGGCTCTTTAGCATTTTGAAATACAATCTCTATTAGATTCGGCTTCGGCCGAAGGTGATGAAGAAACCGAAGTTCGGCTTCGGCTTCGGCCAAAAAATTCACCTTCGGTCGGACTCTAGAGATGACTGAAGCACAGAAATCAGACGAGTCGCTGAATTCATTCATGGGAAGGAAGACAACAATACTTCAGTTGAAATCAATGACATTGCCCGGAACAAAAATACAAATCATTTGTGATGTGTCAGGTAAATCTGTCAGACCTTTTGTACCTAACTCTTTTCGCAATCTAGTTATAGATAAATTGCATTGATTGAGCCATCCTGGAGTCAATGCCACGACAAAGTTGGTTCAGCAGCGTTATGTATGGCCATATTTGAGAAGAGATTGCAAGAAATTCGTCACACATTGCATACCGTGTCAACGAGTCAAGGTACACAAGCACACTAAATCACAACTCATAATGAGTTCTCAAAAAATGCCTAATTACATCAGATCGTAAGGGTTTGTCCCATACTTACAATGAATGGTATTCCCCATAGCGGAGTTCGGCCTCGTATTCAGTGCAAAAAAAATCAGTTTGAATGGAGATGTGACGGTGACAAGTAAAAAAAGTGAAATGTCTGGTAAATATCATCAACTGACTCAGGACGAAAAAGTTCAAATATTGACTTTAGTCGAAGAAGGGCTTGGCTATGGTGAGATTGTGGTTAAAATAGGATGCTGTCATTCAACTATCGTACGACTGATGAAGAAAAAATAAAATTTGGATCCACTGGAAAGGAAAAAAGGCTCGGGACGAAAACGTAAAACAACCCAGAAGACGGACAATGTATTACAACGAATTAGCATGAAAGATCGCTTTAAAAGTGCTGTATCTAAGCGCCGAAACCATACGTCGACGGCTACGGGAGATAGGTTTATATGGAAGACGACCAGCGAAAAAACCTCTCCTAACCACAAAAATGAAAAAAGCTCGCTTGACGTGGGCAAAAAAGTACGAAGATTGGACGCAGGATGATTGGCGATGTGTGATATGGTCCGATGACGACCGCGCCAAATCCGTACGTAAAGTGTTATAAATCAACTTCTAGATGTCTACTTTATAAATAATAAACAGACAAGTACGAGTAACTAGAGTCTTTCAATAATTTTCAGCTCAAGACAACGTTTGATGACCTCGGAATTACCAGACTAGACTGGCTAGCTAATTCGCCCGATTAAACCCAATCGAACACTTGTGGCATGTAATGAAACGTAAGGTGGCTGAACGAACATAAACCAGAGAGTAAAAAAAAGCTAAATGAAATTCTGGAACATTTATGGAATACTGAAATTTCAAGGGATATTACTGAACTTCTAGTAAACTCGATGCCTTCTAGAATAAAAGCGGTTATAACCGCCAAAGGAGGAGCAACTTGGTATTGATAATTTTTTGGTAAAAGTGGTATATCTAAACATCTTATATACACATACATAAAAAATGTATCGTTTGATTTTGTTAACCAATGACTGTATTAAAATATTTAAAAAAAAAAAGAAAATTAACTGGTTTTTCTTTCTTTGTTAATATCTTTTTTCAAAAAGAGTTAAGGTTAGAATGGAGTTTGACCGAGATGGGACAGAAATTAGAAATTAGATTGGCTATTTTGGGGGATTTTGCAAGTAGAAGGAGGCTGCCGTCGCGTAATTCCGTTATGTTTTCGTACGCAGTAAGAATATACTAAAAGGACAGAGGCGTTTTTTTCTTCACTTGATGAACTAGTAATATACTTTGGATCCGAAAGAGTCGTATTAATTTGTAAAGGCTTGTCAAAATCAATATGTGTAGGGTTATGTTTTTTTCATTTTTTCACATTTGATTCAGGCACAGTTTGTGGCTCTTTGTTAAGCAGCTCAAACCTGTTGCCCGAGAGCACAGTTGGCCCAGGGGCCATAATTGATTACGAACTTGATATATATATATATTTTTGGGAGGTTGGAAAGAAACAAAAATAGTGGAGAAAGTTGTCACAAATGCAGGTATAATACCGGTGGAAATTGAGAATAAAAGCGAGAGCAATACTGAAAGAGGAGCTTACGGCTTGAAAGTCAAACGGCGACTGAGTGCGGATATAATATTCTATGTTATACATAAATAATATGATCGTTATTGACATTTGAAAGAAGATAAGAGAAATCATGATATCAGAAATCAATCAACCATTTTATAGGTTGAAGAAATTTTATTCCCAAAGAGCAGGCAAGACATGGAAAGAATGGGTTTTTCTTCGCAAAAATGACAAAATGTAGGTGATGTAGATCTTAAGTTTCTTTTGAGAGTCATTGTTGGGGTGGATTTGTTTAACGCCGCTAGGGTTAACAAATTTGTAGAAAAAGGTTTTTGATACTTTTCTGTTAAAATTGTAGAACAATTGTACAATAGAACAATTTTAAAGGTTCTTTTATCGTTGACCGGGCTGCCTTGTCAGCTGCTTCGGCTCTGATTCCGATGTGTCCAAGAATCCAAACGATTTCAATATTGTGATAACCACTTAAATGTGAGTAGCGACATCTAGATTTACAGAGCAGAAGATGTCGATATTCGAAGACCAGAAGATTTCGATACTTGAATAACAAAGTCTCGACCATTGATGACTGGAGAGTGGAATCGAATTTTCTAGCAAATTGGAAATTGTATGAGACGCTGGATGGCGAGGATTGTTCTCGAAGTATGTCATTCGAGTATAAATACCAGCATCCCCAAGGTATGCAAGTCAGTTCATCAGTTGAATTTGAAGTGTTAATTAGGAGAAGTGATTAAGTGGTTTAAGTAAAAGATAATAAAAGTATTAGTGGTTGGGAAATTGGATTGTCTTGAGAGAAACACTTAAATAGTGAATTGTAACTGTAGTGAATAAAGGTATTTCTATTGAAAAGAATAAGTTCTATCATTTGTACCCACACAAACATTTTACAATATTGACCAAAAGCGTGGTTGTAGTTCTTTGCAGCAAACTACACCATTTTCGTTAACAACCGCAAATGACGTGTGGTTATCCGTTTTAGAGGCGTCAAGAAGACTCCAATCAAGGAAATTGTATTTGTTAGCAATGCTTAGCCTTGTAGATGATATCAATGGTTGTAGATTTGGTACAGTTACGAAGTTTTTTTTTTTTTTTTTTGCAAAGTAGCGGTTGAAGCCAAGGGGTTAAAGTAAATGTTTACACACGGCGCTTGGTTAGCTGGGGTTAGTGTGTTGTATAAATTTGATTGAAGACTCTGGGTTATTTTCCGGTTTAAAGCTTTCTTGACATCAATATGTGTGGGTGATTGATGTGGTCAAGTTAGATAGCAGATAGCTGCCAACTGGGGAAGTCCTGCGTCGGTAAAATTGTTGTTGATTGGAGTTGAACGGAGAGCTCTCATACTTATTCTCACACCAACGTGATAAGGTGTTGTGATGAGTTATAAAGAAGATATAGAGCATATCTTGCATGTTGGTAGATCAATTTTTGATAATATGTATGTAGAGAACTATAATATTTTATTTAACTCAAAAAAAAGAATTACAGGATAATACAAAATTTCTACGAATAATTTCACGACCACGAGCCAGGAAGGTTGACACTAAGCTGCCTTGTCCAATCGTCAGTCCTCTTTTATATACTTCACTCGTTCAATCGCTGTCCCATTAATCCATCCAGTCCCAGATACCAACGACACTTAGTATTTTGTGCCATGTCCACAATTTCAGGGCCAGCATCAGCAAAACCCATCCAGCGCCGACCCCAATTAAGACAACTAACGACTTCAGTGGATCCATTGTATTAAAAGACAACATTGCCCATATCATTCTGGCTTTTATGCTTCTCAATATAGGTCAACACAAAATCCATTCATGACTAATGCGACAATGTTCTCCTCGTAATACGACGAGAGTAAACAACCCCGAAGGTAAACAAACTCCAGTCTTCTGGGACAACAAACGAACAAGCGGACGATTCATATTGGTGTTCTATTCTATGTCATAATCGACTGCCGCCGATCGTGAATCATTCATTAATTGCGATACTTATATTTAATGTCACCATTCCCACAATAATTCATTTAATGTCAGCATTCCCACACTCGGCCATGCTGGTATTCGACTGCCCTCAGTCGGATTTTTCTTCGTCTTCGTCTACCGTATCGCACCACTCGTCTTCACTGTTGGATCTTACCCACGGCTTCATGTAGTCGGCTGCTGTACTTGTAATGTTTGGCCCTTCGTGCTGACCCACTTTTCTTACTTCGTAGCGTTCATTCCGTTTTACCTTTGTCACTTCGTAAGGACCTAAATATTCTGCGCATAGCTTTAACCCGGTACCGAATTGTGTCCGCTTTATAGCTACCAGTTCGCCAGTCTGATATTTACCGGCCTCCTTCCGCTTTTTGTTATAACTGCGTTGATTCTCCATCTCCTTCAATATTTCTTCTCTCGCCCTCTTCCGCATCTCGTCTCTAGTATTCTCGAAGTCATCCAGAATTGCTTCGTCCAGTAGGCTTTTCATATCCGGATCGTCTTTTGCTCGTATGATGGTTCCGAACATCAGCTGGAACGGGCTCCTTTTCGTGCTCCTTGACACTGTCGAATTTATAGCCCTTTGCACTTAACTTACATGCTGATACCATTTGGTTGGGTCTTCTACGGTTAGCCTCGAGAGTACACCGATGATGATTCTATTCATTCTTTCAACCTGGCCGTTGCCACGGGGTACTCCGGTAGTCGTCATTATATGTTGAATGTTCTTTTGGTCACAGTACTCCTTAAAAGCGGTTGCTGTAAATGCTGCTCCTCTGTCCGAAATTAACCGAGTTGGGTTCCCAAATACCTCACTTTGCGCTTCCATTTTCTTGATCACTTCCTCGCACTTTGTCGTCTTGACCGGATACAGCCACGTGAATTTCGTAAAAGCGTCTACAACTACGAAGAGATAATTATAAAATTTATTAGTGGATGGTAGTGGACCTAAGTGGTCAACATGTAACGTGTGGAGTGGAACGTCGCTTTTCTCGATCGGATGCAGAAATCCTTACATTCGCCCGCTTTTCTTTGCTGTCAGTATGCACGGTACACAGTTAGTGATGACGTCTTCTATACATTTCTTAAGCTTAGGTATGTGGTAGTCCTGCTTTATTACTGCTTCGATTTTTTGCGAGCTCATATGTCCCTGCTCATGAGCGCTTCTGATGATCTCTTTCTGCATAGATTTTGGTACGACTAGCAAGTGTGCACCCTCTTTAAATTTGTATAATAACCCAGCCCTCACTTCGTAATCTTTGTAGGCGCCCGTCGCTGCAATTATATTAAAAATTAGTTGACAATACTCATCTTTTGATTGTGAGGCTTTTATCCTGTGTATGAGACCATCCTCAATCCTCATGACTGGATACCTGCTCAAGGCGTCCACGTGCCTCATCGCAGTCCCCGCTCGATGCACGACTTTCATTGAGTACTCCTGTAGCATTATGGCCCATCGGGCCACCCGTGGGCATAAATCCTTCTTTGACATGGTGGCTTGAACCGCCTTGCAATCGGTTACCACCGTGAACTGGACTCCGAGTAGATATACACGCAGCTTCTTCAGACATTTGATGATGGCCAACACCTCCAGTTCATAACTCGTATAGTTCTTCTCCGATGTTGCTGTCTTGAAACTCAAATAGAATGTGGGATGGAACTCACCGTCATCGTGTCTTTATAGCAAAGTGCCACCATATCCGATCATACTCGCATCTGTACGCAGTTCAGTTGGCAACGCTGGGCTAAATAACTTCAACACTGGTTCCTCGCAGAGATGCGCCTTCAGTGTCTCAACTGCAGCAATTTGTTCTTGGCCCATATCAAATTTCACTGATTTGCACAATAGATCAGTAAGCGGCTTCGCGATTTGCGAGTAGGCTGGGATGAACTTCCGGAAGAATTCCGTCAATCCCAGGAAACTCTGGATCTGCTTCACACTGCTTGGTGTAGGGAATCTCTGCACAGCTCTTACCTTTTCCATTGAAGGCTTGATGCTTCCATTCTCCACTAGGTGTCCCAGAAACTCAATGGACCTGCTTAGGAAGTTGCACTTTTCCCATTTTATTTTCAGCCCGAACTCCGCAGCTACCTCTAGTACGACTACTAGCTTCTCCAATACTTCCTCCTCGTCTTTTCCGAAGATGACAATGTCGTCAACATATACCAACAAGTATTGTTTCACCACCAGGTGCCGGAAAATTTGGTTGATAAACCTCTGAAATGCGGCCGGGGAGTTACATAGGCCAAAAGGTACTTTACAGAATTCATACTGGCCGTCTGGTGTTATAAACGACGTATATTTCCTACTAGCTTCTGCGACATCAACATGAAAGAATCCATTCTTAAGGTCTAAAGTTATGAAGACTTTTGAATCGTGTAGCTGCTCCAACACTTCTTCCATCACATTCATTGGGTATCTATCTTTAATTATCTTTGCGTTTAATTCTCGGTAGTCCACGCATAATCTAAAACTGCCATCCTTTTTCTTAACGAGTACGATGGGACTGGCGTATTCTGATCGGCTCTCTTGTATTGTTCCCTCCTCTAGCCATTCCTGTATCTGATCCTGTACTATCTTCCGTTCCTCAGGTGCTAGTCTCCTTGCCTTTCGGTACACTGGTATTTCATCCATCATTACTATGTTCATCTGTATGCATGACTTTGCCGGCTTTCTGGGTGCATATGCATCTACAATGGCTTCTACATGGTCCCTGAACTTCTCATTACCCACGCGTATCGTCTTACTGCTCTTTTCCTCCACTGTTGATATTTTGAAGATATCGTTTTCCTCCAACTCAAATGTTTTTGTTATTTCTTGGGTCTTGACAATTTCCACCTTTCCTCGACTGATAAGTACATCCACATTCCTCAGAAAATCTCTCCCCAACAAAATTTGGTCAGACATCCACTGCTCCGGTATCACTTGGAAACGCAGCCATTGTTTTTCATTTCCTGCCTGCACCTCCAAGACGCATGACCCTAGTGTTCTCCGTAGTCGATCCCCGAATCCCTTCAAGATCATTCCAGGTTGCTCGATTTTGGCGCCTTCAATACTTTTCTGAATCGATTCGTGAATGATCGAGACGTCGCTGCCGTTGTCGACAAATGCATGATGAGATCGACCGTTAATACTGATCGTGATGTAACTGTCGGATTCAATCCGTTTCACTTGACTTATTCCCCTTGGTGAGGATGATACCTCGTTCTTCACCGTGCAGTTTGGTGATATATGGCCGAACTTGTTGCACTTGAAACAGCGCATTCCTTTGCCTTTGTCTGGACAGCCCTGTGCCAAATGGGATAATGATCCGCAAATGTGACACCGTTTTGTTGTTGACGCTCCTTTATACGTTGTTTGATTTCTACCCTTGTTTTTGTCCACATCTCCCTTTGGCTTCGGCATCTGTGGTTGCATTCTGCTATATGTTTCAAGCTTGGACTTTAGTTCTTCTATTGTTGACGCCCCGTACAGTACGGTTTTGTTCCCCACAGTGTCTGGAATTCCATTTATTACGTAGTCTATCAATGAACCTTCGTCGATATTCCCTGGGTTTCGTATTTGCACCATCGCGTACAAGTATTCCAGTAGACTTTCTGATGGTAATTTCTTTCGGGCCTCTAGCTGTCGATGTATTTCGATGCTACTTACTTTTCGCCCGAATTCTTTCGTTAAATGGGCTTTTAACTTATTCCAGTTGGTGATTCCCTCAGTGGCTTCTACAGCTTCTTAGTAGCCTACGAGCGTATAGGTACTTTTGTATATCATTCCATTCACAGGCTGTGGATATGGCCTCGAACTCTTCTATCCACTTGCTACAGCTTTTACCTCCTTCCCCTGAAAATAGCTCAAGTGATTCCTCCACATCGCGGAAGACAAAGTTATTATGGTTTGTCATGATGGCCGCCTCTTCTTCTTTTGCTACTGCTTTAACTAACTCGGGTTCTGCTTCTTCTTCTGCAACTACTGGTAACTCTTCAATGCCTTTGCTTGTTTCGCTTAGTATGTCATCCACGGTGATTTCTTTGCCACACTTTTCTTTGATGCGATCCAGTAGATCGGTCTTCACGTTGTACCGATACGACAACCCTTGTTTCTTCAGGAACTGCTGCAACCGTCGAACTGTCAAGTCTTCCATCCACAGTGTTCTGCTTAGCTTGGTCTTTGAACCTCACCAACTTAACCTTCTTAAGTCCGTACTTTAACCGACTTAACTTTGCAACTTAACCGTCCTGACTTGCGACTTAACCGTCTTAATTTTTCGACTTAAACTCTTCAACTTAACTGTCTTAAAAGAAAATATTATAATTCATTTATTTTCCGGTAGATCCCGGTTGAGTCCCCATGTAGAGAACTATAATATTTTATTTAACTCAAAAAAAAAGAATTACAGGATAATACAAAATTTCTACGAATAATTTCACGACCACGAGCCAGGAAGGTTGACACTAAGCTGCCTTGTCCAATCGTCAGTCCTCTTTTATATACTTCACTCGTTCAATCGCTGCCCCATTAATCCATCCAGTCCCAGATACCAACGACACTTAGTATTTTGTGCCATGTCCACAATTTCAGGGCCAGCATCAGCAAAACCCATCCAGCGCCGACCCCAATTAAGACAACTAACGACTTCAGTGGATCCATTGTATTAAAAGACAACATTGCCCATATCATTCTGGCTTTTATGCTTCTCAATATAGGTCAACACAAAATCCATTCATGACTAATGCGACAATGTTCTCCTCGTAATACGATGAGAGTAAACAACCCCGAAGGTAAACAAACTCCAGTCTTCTGGGACAACATACGAACAAGCGGACGATTCATATTGGTGTTCTATTCTATGTCATAATCGACTGCCGCCGATCGTGAATCATTCATTAATTGCGATACTTATATTTAATGTCAGCATTCCCACAAATGATTCACGATATTACTACACTTAATGTCAGCATTCCCACATGTATAACAGACTTACTTAAATTTAAAAAATTTAATAATAAATAAATTTATATAAAAATTAATAATGTGGAAAAAATAGCACCCAATACATGAAGATTAAAAAAAATAATAAGATCGTTGGCGTATAGTGTATGTCCTTTCTTTTGGGAAGTTCCTAGTATTTTGCGAGTTCCGTTAAAAACTATGGTAAATAAAACCACTAATAACGGTGATCCTTGGGAATACCATTTTTTAATTTATGAAGTTTCGTGTAGATGTTTGGTATTTAATAATACGAAAGCTCCTTTTGGAAAGGAAAGACTTTATGAAGAAAAATATTTTTGGTTTTAACTTTTGTTTCAAGACGACAATCCTGTCAAAGGGAAGCATGTCAACGAGAAGCATGGTTTTTCTTAGAGAGTAGAAGATCAACCTTTTTTTAGCGAGACTGACCGATTGTCCACTAAATTGTGTTTTTTTGTTTTCAAGAAACCAAAACAGGCCATAGTCGATGATTACTTTCTGGATGAAAAGGGGGTGGGCCGACCGTTATTAAGAATCGCTAACCCTGAGTTAGCAATGAGATGTTCGACTAGTTTATCGCGCTTATTTGATTTCTCAGAAACCCAAGATGGGCACCATGAATTGAAGTCGCCTTTTATTAATATTGGAGTGTTTATTCCATATACAATATAACACCTTCATGCCTTGTATTGAAAAATTTTAATCAGTGAGAATGTAGATATAGATAACCGCAAAATATATAATATATTAAGATTAATTTATACTCTTAAAATATCGATAATATTGTTTAGGTGAGAATGGTGTGAAATCGAATGGTATGCGAGTAATTTCATTTTCGGATTTACACTTCGGACTCTCTAAATTTACTTCAAGATCCACGCAAGTTATTTTATCGTGGCAATTTTTTGCCTCTTAAGCCTCTGTTTCATTAAAGGCCGCACATTTTATATTGGAATCGCATCAGGACTTTGGAACGCCCAATATAACGTCTCTATACCATTTTCATTTTTCCAACGCGTGCAGAGGCGACTCCGATGTTTTGAATCATTATCCTCTTGCAAAATCCAATAGTAAATGTGGTCCACAAAGAAATTCGGCAGACTTAAGCAAACTCTTCTGGTATAATTTTGCATTAAAGTTTTGTGTGAATATTATTAATTTTCCAAATTCTTTTCTATAAACGTGAACTTTTGCAGCATTGTATATGCGGAAGAAGGAGGGGATATTTTAGTAAACATTACGTGTGCTGAAGATTTAAATAATTTATGAATATTTCTCTTAATTTGTTTCTTGATTAGTCCCAAATACATGTGAATACCCAGTATATTCTCTTAAATCTGTTGACATTATCTGCTAGCACATTTTGAGTCGCTAGTGAAATTACCTGTTGCCATTGTTTTGAGTGAGATTTGACTCTATGAGGAAGAATTAGATTTGTATAACATGCCGGGGTATGCACATTTCGGAAATTGTAATGATTCATACTCAGCTGTAGGTGTAGCAGTTTATGTGCAGGATGGTTATGTATGCGATTGTCTAAAGCTTAATTTTCTTAGTGCTGATCTTATAAAATTGTTTTTTCATTTCATGAGTGAGAGTTATGCAATGGTGTTTTTTTACAGACTGCATACAGTTTCGAAATGTATTTTCATTAATGAATTAAGTGATGTTCTGAGTTGTTGTAAAGAGAAGAACTTAATTGTAATTGGTGATATCAATATTGACATTTTACTTAGATGCATAGTGTTCCATATATGACCCAAACCATTCATTGGTCAATATTTCAAGTTGGAGATATCATAATCGTCCAAATGCATGGTGTGCCAAATCTGGCATGTTCTGTCGACGCATACATGCTTTTCTTTTCTTTTCTTTTCCCTATCAACCGTTTTCATAAAACTGACATTTGAGTAGCGGTAAATCAAATACGCAGCCTGTTGTTCGATTCGGTCAAATCAATCTCGGGTTTAGTATATTTTTCTGAATAGTTAACTATTATAAAAATAATTTGAAATGAGATTGTAGTGTATTGAATCAGATTATAAAATAAAAAAAAGTCAGAGTAAGTTTTTCGTCGGATTTTGGCAATTGTTTGTTTGTGCCACATCTGGCACAGTATGCATTTAGCACATTTCAAATAAATTCTGTTTCGTTTCTAGATGTCTTGCACTCTTAGAGAAGAAGAAATTGCTAAAATTTTATATAACATTTCAAGTGGCAGTGAAGATGAGTTAGAGACCGATGAAGGTCCTAAAAGAAAATGTTTGCCAATTCCAATGGAGGAACACCTATCCGTTGATGAACAAATTTGTGCTTCAAAAGCCAAACATCGTTTGAAGCAATACTTGCCACAGAAGCCTCATAAATGGGGGTATACAATTTTTGTTCTTTGTTGTGTGTCTGGTTTTGCATAAAATAATATTGCGGAACGTGTACAGCACAAAGAGCCAGACTTGGGATCAAGTAGCAACATAGTTGTGCGCTTATGTCGAAAAGTTCCACGGGCATGCAATTACAAAATTTATTTTGGCTATATTTATACGTCTGTTCAGCTGCAATATTATTTGTCGAAACTAGGACTCTTTTGCCTCGGAACAGTGAAGAGAAATCGGATTCCGAATTGCAAGCTTCCAAGAGAAGACTCAATGAAAAATGAAAAAAGGGGAAACTCTTTCGAATTTGCTGCTGATTTTAAAGAAATCTCGATTTCCAATATCACATGGAAGGATAATAAGTGCGTCAACATGTTATCGACTTTCAATGGAATTGAGCCTGAAAGTAACATAGAAAGGTTTGATAGGAAAGCAAAGTCAAATATAATGATAAAATGTCAGGCTTTGATAAAAGAGTATAATTGACATATGGGAGGCGTAGATACGATAGACAGCTTCATCGGAAGTGCCAAAATTTCAATGAAATCGAAAAAATGGTATATGCGACTTTTCTATCACTTTGTCGACATGGCCGCTATTAATTTATGGCTCCTTTATAAGCGAACCTCAGCCCACAATGACGTCAATTTGGTTCCCTTTCGAATGAAATTGGCAAAAACACTTTGTAATATTGGAACCAGTTCATCGTTTTCTTTGAAACGTGGAAGACCCTCAGGAAGTCCAACTGTTTCATCCCTTCATTCAGAAAAAAGACGAAGAGGACCAACAACACCGATACCGACAATAGACGTAAGACATGATGGAATCAACCATATGCCTATTTGGAATGGCGAACGACAGAGGTGCAAGTTTCCCTCATGCAAATTATTATAAAATCATTTATAACCTGTCGGAAGTTACAAAAAACTTCTAAAATTCCTACTTCCCGATACACATCTTTAAAGACATTATTGTGCCGCAAAGCTGCACTTGGTTTGAACAAAGACAACAATTGTTTTGAGAAATTTGATGAGAAGTAGATTGTTTTTGAAATGTCTGTACATACGAGGGGCGTTCAACATATTCTCGGTATCGGGGTGAAGCTGTGGTTGTATATATAAATTGACTTATTTATCAAGTAATACTATTATTTTAGTGCATTCATGTAAAATTTCATATAAATGTGATTATTAATTCGCGTTTTATCTCTAGTTTTTTTTTTTTTATAATTTACGCGCGCCTAAGGGGTTAGATACCCTTTTACTGTTGCCAGGGCGCGGGCGGAAAGGTAGAAAGGAGGAAAAAGGAGAATTGTTTTGTAGTGGTTTGAAACTCAGGTGTGTTTGGTTTCGGTATTTGCTCTCCAGGGGGTTGGAGTCCGAATAGGACGGAGAGTTTTTTCTTCAGTCAGAGTGGAAGGTTATAAGTCGCAGTAATTATTTGTGCTTGAAACTCTACAACAGCCAAATCTACGTGTCAGTGTTATGCCTTCACACGCAGAATTTTTCTGTCTGAGTTCCAATTACACAACTGAAAAACTTGAAACACTTGTTCATGGGCAGGATTCGAACCTAGAACCCTCCGAGTGTGAAGCGATTGCTATTCATATTTAATATGCATTTTTATTTTCATACTTCATTTACACTCACAAGCTAGACAAAAAAATGCTTAAATAACTTACAAATAATCTTATTCTATCTTACTGGCCCCATGCGGGCACTCTAAGTTAAACATAATACTTAATATATGTCTTTCGACGTTTCTTACAGACTATTTTTATTTTTGTTTTTACATTTATGAAAACTAAAACTAAGAAAATAAAATTTAAGTAGAAAAACTTAGTATAATGGACTTTTTGGTTATACTATAAAACTTAAAACTAAACTATAAACTACCTAAAACTAAATCTTAACTACTTAATCCTACTTAAACTATCTAATGCTATACCGTATTTTAGAGTGTTACCCACTTCTGTTCTAGTATACTTTTTTTTATTTTTTTTTGTGATTTTTATTTTTTATTATTTTTTTTATTTATTTTTTTTCTTAAATCTACCCTAATTCTACCTAACACTATGTAAGCCGTCCACGGCTAATCAAATGTGCAGAAGACCGACTTTGCTTCCTATGAAGCTACGTATTACTGGAGGAATTCGACGACGAAACTGCTCCTCCTTCATCTAGCCACCAGAATTGTTGGTGCTGCCGAGCAACATCCCTTATATCGCGACTCCCAACCGACCTACTGAACCGGAGACGCTCCGCACTGCCACGTGCGACGTCTCTGTCGTAGTTGAGTCGCCTGTCCGCAGCTGTTCGAGCAACGTGGGCCCCCGCCCAATTATCAAGGCTTCGCCCTTTAATGACGTTGTCTAATAATGAACGGGGGCAGAGCAAAGTACTGGTCTTATCGTAAACATCTTCAGATGACGCTACCGAAGGTTGCTACGATTTGATCAGTCACAAGCTGCCGGTCATAGGTCTTGTTGGCGGCTGGACCACCGGTAGTCCCTACCAGGACTTAAATCACGGTACCATGGGAGTCAGGAGCCCCCCGGATCTCGGTCCGGGCCTGACTTGTTAGAGGTAGGCCCCCTTGTGGGAGCGTCATGGTGGCTGTGGTTTAAACCCAAAATCGCGGGAAAGAGTCTTCCTATGGTTTTCCTTTGGTTTTCCTTGGTTGACTCAATGTGGAGTTGCAATAAGTGCTGGGTGCTGCGACCCTAAGAGCAGTAAGAGGTTTTAGGTCGGCCTCGACTCATACCAAGGGTGGAACTTGTGCCGGCAACACAGTTCCGAATTGGTATCATACAGTGAAACTTATTGGTGAGCGCTGGCAAGGCGTATCCTTGCTCCCATGGATGTATGGGCATCCCGTAAGTTTAAGCCCACATGGCAGGTACTTACGTTAAAAACATGAGACATCTGTTCGAGCAACGTGGAAGATTAGCGGCACCGCCAATCTGTCCTGGATCAGACCTTTCATATCTAGGTAGAGGAACGCTTCTGGAGGAACAAAGCCGTCAAAGCGAACTCTCTCATGATACATATAGTTGGGGTAGTAAGCCCCGGAGATCAGGTTGTTCGATGAGGTCATTGCTCTTGCAATGTGTGTTCGAGTCAATTTTGTTAAAATTGTATATTCGCAAAGTAAATTAAGTTTATTTCATCGGTATAGTTAAAATATAAATTGGTATAAGTTGGTATAACTAAAGAGCTAGGATGCGTGCCCATCACGAGAGAGTTTTACACAACGACTAACTCGATCGGCACACAACCTGTACATATATATATGCATTGTTGTATTTGCTAAATTTATTCATAAATCAACACGCCTCCTTAAATTTAGCTTTTCCAATATTTTGTTTTTCATATAATTTCCTTAACTAATCAGAATACAATTTTAAATATTCTCTAAACTTTTCAAACTTAGTTCGCCCTAAAGACTTAGTAAAGATATCTGCTGGATTCTGTTCTGACTCTATTTTAATTACATCAATCATGCCTATCAAATAATTTTCATTTACAAAATGATAATGTGTCTCAATATACTTCGAATTTTTTGTTAGATTTCCATATTTACTTATACTAACAGCACCAGCATTATCCTCATAAATTTTTATTGGATTTTTTATTTCAAATTCTCTTAACAAGTCTTTTATTAATTTAACCTCACTTACACATACAGATAGAGCTACATACTCTGCTTCTGTGGATGATTTGGTTACAATATCTTGTTTTTTTGATTTCCAAAATATAACATTACCATTCATTCTTATAACATATCCCGTTGTAGATTTTGTATCTACTATATCCCCTGCCCAATCAGCATCAACGTAACAATCTAATATATCCAACATTTCATTTCTTTCGTATTTCAATTTTAAATCTTTAGTATAATATAAATATTTTAATATCCTTAGAGCGTATTTATAGTGACTTTGATCGTAACAATTTTGAAACCTGCTTAAATAATTCACGCAGTAACATATATCTGGTCTAGTACTTGAGCTTATGTATAAAAGTGCTCCAATTAAATTTCTATATTTGACATCATTTGATACTGATAAGGCAGGTACACATTTTAGGTTCTGCTCCATTGGAGTCGCATATAGTTTTGCATCTAAAATTTCGTACTTATTCGCTAACGATTCAATATAATCTTTTTGATGTATTTTCATAATTTTCTTATTACAATCATACTCAATATTTATACCTAGATAAGTTTTTAATGGACCCATATCTTTCATTCTAAACTTCAATGCTAATTTTCCTTTTATTATTTCAATTATTTCTTTATTTTTGCTACAAATTAATAAATCATCAACAAAAGCTATCAAATAAACATTAATGTTACTGCTTTGCATATAGTATAGACAATAATCAATTTTACTTCGCTTAAACCCTATTTCCTTTAGGAACTCATCTAAACACTCATACCATGTTCGTGGACTTTCTCGCAAACCATATAAAGCCTTCTTAAGTTTAAACACTCTGCCTGTCTTATCGTCGTAACCTGGAGGTTGCTTTACATACACCTCTGACTTTATTTTTCCATTTAGGAACGCTGACTCAACATCCATTTGATCTATTGCAAGTTCATTTTGTATAGAGAAATTTAACAATATTTTCAACGTCTGTGTCCTAGTTACTGGAGAATAAATGTCGTCCAGTACTGCTTTTTGCTGAAACCCTTTTACTACAATTCTAGCTTTAAATCTATTATCACCCTTTTTTGTATAGACCCACTTTAAATCTAATATCTTCTTATCTTTCGGCTTCGCAACTAATATCCATGTGTCATTTTTATTTAAACATTAAATTTCCTTGTTCATAGCTTCTCGCCAGTCTTCACTATCTTTACTATTTATTGCTTCATTATATGTTTCTGGACTCTCCACACGAACGTAATTTACATAAATGCAGTTTGATATTGGACTTCCATATCTGCTTACAGGGTTTTTGTTTCTTTCTGACCTTCTCATTACTGGTAAAGTTTCGTCACTAATACTAGGAAGGTTTATTGTATGCTCGTTATTTTCATTTTCCTTATGAAGTTCCGGAATAACGCTACTTTCAATTGAATCATTGTCATTAATTTCGTCGTTATCTTTAAATCCAATTAATTTAATATTTTCTTCAATTATATCTACATGTCTAGCTATAATTACTTTATTGTTAATTAAAACTCTATAACCTACGTTTTCATATCCAACTAAAAGACCTAGATCAGCTTTCCTATCCCATTTACTTCTTCTTCTGACCTCTGGAACTCTTACAAAGACTTTGCTTCCATATAATTTCAAATTTCTAATATCTGTTTTTTGTCCCATCATTATTTCATACGGAGTTTTTTTTTCAACTGTATTCGCTAGTGTTCTATTCTTCAAATAAACTGCTGTTTTAATTACCTCTGGCCAAAATCTTTTATGTATCTTCGCATCGGATAATAAACATCTAGCTGTATCCATTACTGATCTATTATACCTTTCCGCCGTTCCATTTAACTCGTGAACGTAGGGAGGACACGGTTCAATATAGATTCCCTTTTGTTTGGCAAAATTATATATATATTTATTTAGAAATTCCCGCTCGTTGTCGCATCTCAATTGCTTTACTCTATTTCCTGTTAAATTTTCTAATTGATTAACGTATGCTACAATGCAGTCATAAACTTCATTTTTTTCTTTAATAGGATAAACTTTTCCGGCTTTATTAAAATCGTCAATCAGAATCAAAAAAATATTTTTCACCCATATAACCTACTGTAGAATGCGGTCCATTTACATCTGCATGAATAATTTCAGCTATTTCTTTTGCTCTATGTCTATCGTTTTCAAAGGCAGTATTAGTCATTTTATTTTGTATGCATGTACCACACTTCAAATGCTCACTTTCTAAATTATTCGGCAAACCTTCAACTAAATTATTTTTACTCAACATATTCAAATATCCAAAATTTACATGACCTAATAATCTATGATATCTTTCTTTCAGAGTCATATTTTTACTATAAACTTCTGTTAAGTGGTTTTGATTATTCTCAAAAAAACTATTTATCTTGTACAAATTATTTACTTTGTTAGCTACGGCTATCAACTTTGAGGTATTGCCCATTGATACTATTTTAGCTTTATCAGTAATTTTTCCAAAACTCATAAGATTTTTATCCATTTCCTTAACAAAAAATACATCTTTAAGTTCCACTTCTGTTTCATTATTATTTGCCACAAATTTTGTTATTACATTACCTACGCTAGTTGCTTTCAATTCACGACCATCACCTATTTTTGCATTGATCGGTTTTTCAAGTCTTTTTGATTCTATAAAATATTTATCATTATTTATTATATGATCAGTGCATCCACTGTCTAAAACACATTCAACTTTATTTTTACAATCATTTACCTCGACATTGTAACCTACTGCAGTTACTACCTCTGTTGCGAAAGCCATTCTTCCTTGGTCCAAACTCTGACGATCTTGCCGTTGTTGATAGCCTCGTCCTCGTTGACCTGCACCTCCAACTCTGTGGCTGCTGTTGCCTCTTCTATAGAAGCTGTCATCTCGCTGCTGCTGCTGCTGTTGCTGATGGAACTGGTATCGTGCGCCTCCTCGACCTTGCTGCTGTCTTCCTCCTCTCCAGCCTCTCCATACATTTCCAACGTTAATCTGGCTTGGGCACTCGTACTGAATATGTCCAGGTTTTTGGCATCTATAACACGTCTTGTCCTTTTTTACTTCACTTTTAAATACATTTGAATTTCCAGTCTTATTTTTTGTACTTATATTCTCGTCCTTTTCTCTGTCTTCGTACATCTTGATTTTATTAATTACATAATCAACCGTTCGATGTCCTTCGGGTAACACATCAATTAAATCTCCGATATGACTTAACGAATTTGGTAGCGTTCTCAATAAATAGTTCAGTTTTTCTTTTTCAGTAATTTTAGCGCCTGCAATTTTCAATTCAATTATCAACTTTTCAAAGTCACTGTAAAATTCACTCGTTTGATCATAGTCTTTCAGTTTTATCCTTTCTAATTTATTTCTCACACAAATTTGTAATGCGGTTGATTCACGCAAATACAATTTGTCTAATTTCTTTATAATTCTATAACTAGTCGTTTCATCGTCAATAAGTTCCATTTGTCTATTTGATAAGGCACTATATATGTAATTCATTGCTTTTAGATCAGCATCGTTCCACGTGGTTTCATTTTCCGATTCGGCGCGCTGTCGTAGTATAACCTTTTCACATTTTTTCATTTTTAAAAATATTGTAATTCTTTTCCTCCATGTGCTATATTCGTTCCCATCAAAAACTGGTAGTGTTACTTTGAATTCGTCTGCCATATTGACCCGCTCGTTTTCTTTAGTTACTTTCTTTTGGCTCACTTCGGTTAATTCTAATTTACCTTTTAAATCACTTTTCAGATCACTGCCACGTGTATCCATAATCTCACAAAAAAACTTCTCAAACTACGCTCTGCTACCATGTTAAAATTGTATATTCGCAAAGTAAATTAAGTTTATTTCATCGGTATAATTAAAATATAAATTGGTATAAGTTGGTATAACTAAAGAGCTAGGATGCGTGCCCATCACGAGAGAGTTTTACACAACGACTAACTCGATCGGCACACAACCTGTACATATATATATGCATTGTTGTATTTGCTAAATTTATTCATAAATCAACAAATTTAATGACGAAATTATCCACTCTTATTAGGTTCGCCCTATTGTATAAGACCTCATTAGGATAGAATTTTATGTACTCAGACTCTGGTGTTCTGTATAAGCGAAGACAAGTCCTGAGACAAGCCCTCTCAAACACCCGAATCTTTTCCAATAAACTTGCTCTTACGTTGAACCACACGGGACATCCAAACACAAGCAAAAGCCTGATAAGGGCCATGTAGCAGATAACCTTTACCCTCGCATCGAGTTGGCTGTTATAAAACAGTCTCTTTGTAAGGGCAAAAGCACCTTTGGCTCTGGCCAGAGCAACATCTATATGTTTGTTAAAATACAGATATTGATCTAGCCAGATCCCAAGGTATCTGACTACATTTCGACAAGCAAGTGGCTGCCCGTACTGTCCCACGATCGAGAACTTTCGCCAATTCTTTCTGGTATCCCTAGAGGCCCCAGACAAAGGCGTCCTAAACAAAATGGTTTCCGACTTCTGAAAGTTGATTTTCAACTTCCAGTCATCGCAATATCGCTTAATTTTATCGAAGTCACGTTGCAAGAGTATATTAATAACCTCAATCTTTGGACCTGATCTGTACGCGATTAAGTCGTCTGCGTACGCTATGGCATGGTGAAGTGAACTTATCAGATCACTCGTGTAAATGTTGAATAGGATCGGCGAATTTACCGCACCTTGTTGCAGACCGTTTTTAATGTTAATGTTCCAGCAGAAGTCACATCGCCATTCTTCACGATGAACTGTTTACTGGAGAGCATATCAAAAAGAATATACAGCAGTGGTTTCCTAATGCCCAACCTGTCCAGCTTGAAAAAGAGTCCCTCTAAACATACGGTATCGAAGGCTTTTTCCAAGTCAATCAGGCAGGCACCAGCGCACTGATTCTTGCCTTTGTTCCATTGGATATCAGAAACCAGTTTAGACGCAGCATGAATAACATCATGCCCCGCCTTGAAACCGAATTGATTATCCGGAACTATTTGTTTGTCCTCAACCCACTTGGTCAGGACTCTATTGATCACCTTCTCGAAAACCTTACTGATGTTTGGAAGGAGACTGATCGACCGGAGATTCGCCGGATTGGAAGTGTCTTTATCCCTTTTGGGGATGGGATGTACCACCGCAGTTTTCCAATGCGCTGGATAATATGCATTATTCATTGCGTTATTAAACAGGGTGGTATAAATGTTCACCGCTTCTAGAGGGAGATGTCGAAGCACAATGTTCGGTATTTCATCGGTTCCCACTGATTTCTTACTTCTAAGTGATTCGAAGATCGTTTGGAGCTCTGCCTTCGAAATGAACTGTGGTAGTACCATTTCATTGGTGATGACATTATTTGCCATATTCTCGTCACTGAACTGGGTGAAACCCGAACTCTCGAATCGCCAATTCATTATTTCATTTCGAAGGTAGAAATTGTGCACAAGGACTCGATTTTCCAGGTCGTCGTTCGGGCCAATGATGTCATTCGCCTTATATACTTCCTGGAAAGTCGCTCCTATAGCCTCTACTTTCTCCTGCGGATCCTCGATCACAAAGAAGTTGTCATCATCAACAGCCTCATTTGGATCGATGCCTGCTGCTATAAGTATGTTCCCGTTGTCCGTCGTTCGGGCGATTTTAAGACACGAAAGGTCGTTGTGATCTTTCCTCCGAAATATTTTATTTATTTGCGGGAACATATTCGGGTTGCTGGTGCTTACAACCCGAATTTTGTTGTTCCAATACAAACTTACAGATGCTCTGTAATTTTCTTTTATCAATACTTGGAGGTTTTTGATCGACGACTTAAGCGTCATAATCTCCGGGTTATGTCTGTCAGTAAACTGTCTGTACAAGGTTTTTAGCCTTGACAGCAGCCTACTTTTATGTCGGTCCAGTGCGTAATGGTTGCGTTGCGGAATAAATCTTCATCGTCAGTATGTTGATACCGAGGTATCGTTTTGTCCATTGTTCGTTTAACTGTCGCGTCCATTAGGTTTAGATACCTGTCAATCTCCTCGTTTGAATGATTTGTGTTGGACGGTGAGTAGAGCGAATTCAAGAAGAGTGTTGTCGTCAGTGTTCTGGTGAAGTGTGTCCAACGCACCCTACTATAATTGTAGGAATGTCTTTGAACAAACTCATCCATTCCGCAATTTTGTTGGGAACAGTTATATCGGTAGTGAGACCGCAATGGTCACTGTCATACACGAAAGTTCGTAGACAGTTTGTACACGTTAGTTGTATTCGTGGAATCAAAATCAAAACCAACAGTCCATCTTTCGTAACGAGAAACGACAATGTGAAAGTGCACAACATAGTACACAACCTCCTTTAAAAAAGAGGCTATAGGAGCGGCTTTTCAGGAAGTGTACAAGGCAAATGTTATTGTTGACCCGAATCACGATCTGGAGAGTCGAGTCCTTGTGCACAATTTCTACCTTCGAAATGAAATTGTGAATTGGCGATTCGAGAGCTCGGGTTTCACCCATTTCAGTGACGAGAATATGGCAAATAATGTCATCACCAACGATAAGGTACTACCCCCGTTCATTTCAAAGGAAGAGCTCCAAACGATCTTCGAATCACTTGGAAGTAAGAAATCAGTGGGAACCGATGAAATACCGAACATTGTGCTTCGACATCTCCCTCTAGAAGCGGTGGACATTTATACCATCCTGTTTAATAATGCAATGAATAATGCATATTATCCAGCGCATTGGAAAACTGCGGTGGTACATCCCATCCCCAAAAGGGATAAAGACACTTCCAATCCGGCGAATCTCAGCTCGATCAGTCTTCTTCCAAGCATCAGCAAGGTTTTCGAGAAGGTGATCAATAGTGTCCTGACTAAGTGGGTTGAGGACAAACATATAGTTCCGGATAATCAGTTCGGTTTCAAGGCGGGGCATGATATCACTCATGGTGCGTCGAAACTGGTTTCTGATATCCAATGGAACAAAGGCAAGAAACAGTGCACTGGTGCCTGCCTGATTGACTTGGAAAAAGCCTTCGATACCGTATGGTTAGAGGGACTCCTTTTCAAGCTGGACAGGTTGGGCATTAGGAAACCACTGCTGTATATTCTTTTTGATATGCTCTCCAGTAGATAGTTCATCGTGAAGAATGGCGATGTGACTTCTGCTGGAACATTAACATTAAAAACGGTCTGCAACAAGGTGCGGTAAATTCGCCGATCCTATTCAACATTTACACAAGTGATCTGATAGGCTCAATTCACCATGCCATAGCGTACGCAGACGACTTAATCGCGTACACATCGGGTCCAAAGATTGAGGTCATTAATATGCTTTTGCAACGTGACTTCGACTAAATTAAGCGATATTGCGATGACTGAAAGTTGAAAATCAACTTTCACAAGTCCGAAACTATTTTGTTTAGGGCGCCTTTGTCTGGGGCGAAAGTTTTCTATCGTCTGTCAACACGGACAGCCACTTACTTGTCGAAATGTAATATCTTTTGTTTGTTCTTCAGAATTTTAACAATTAAATACAGGAGCAAGATAAAAGTTAGGTTCTTTTAGGATCTACGTTTACGACAGAATGTATGTAAATGAATAAACTTAATCACTAATACTTAGGCCAGGATTGGGTGACTTTGCCAACTGGTCTGACGTCGTTTTTGCTCCGATGTAAGACGATATATTTCCTCCTGTTCTTCATTGGTTAAAGGCCGCCGTTTTTGCTTAGCTTGTACCGTCCTTTTATAGGTTTCCAGGATTTCTTGATCGACAACATCGAGTATGCGTTTAATTTCTAACCGCCGCAGTTCACATTTAGCTGCGTCTTGTAGCCGACGAAGTTCGGCGCCATTGTACTCTGCTATAGCCGATAACTCGGCAGTAACCCGTTTGATTTCCGAGTAAACTTCATCCTCGTCGTTTTTGCCGAAGTCCGCGTGATCTAAGATTCCTTGTTCTATGAGTTCTTGCTTTACACGCTTTTCCAGTTCGATGCCGTTTTTCAGTAGAGACAAGGAAGACAAAGTTGAGTTCGTTGAGTTTGTATTATCTGAACTGCTATTGCTGTCTATGTTAGACATAACATCACCGATTAAATTTTCCTCAAGAAAAGCGGATACCAAGCGCTGTGTTAGTGGTCCAGTTACTCCTTCACCCATCAACTGCTCTCCTTTACGCAATAAAGACATAACTTCATTGTTGGAGCAATTTTTTGACCTAGACTTTGATGTTATGTTTTGGTTTGAGTTGTGTTCCTCTTCCTTTAAATCTTCTAGTGCCCAGGTAGTGGAGTAATGTGGCCCTAACTCGGGAATCGGAGGAACCAATGGGCCAGCGTACTGTTCAAGCAAATCATCTAAAAGTCGGAGATCTTCATTTGTTATCGGCATGCAGCACGGCTCTACAGACAACCAGAATTTATTTGGTGTGTCATTTTTGAGAAGAGTAACCTTCGTCTGGTCTTTGTGTTGATGAGGATAATATGGCATTGCATCCATGCTGTCGTCTGTATTCTGAGATTGTGCAGGGGAATGAGCTGATGTAGTCTTTTGTTTGTAGTCAGATACCTTGGGATCAGAAGTTGACTCGAAGGCACATTGCAAGAGCAATGACCTCATCGAACAACCTGATCTCCGGGGCTTTCTACCCCAATTATATGTATCATGAGAGAGTTCGCTTTGACGGCTTTATTCCTCCAGAAGCGGTCCTCTATATATATAGTAAAGGTCTGATCTAAGAAAGATGTCCCCTGTCCCCCCTGCGGACAGGGGACACAACTACGACAGAGACGTCGCACACGGCAGTGCATATAAATAATAATAAGTAATTGAATGGTCATTGAATTGAATTGAAGTGATAACTAAAGTGCACAGGTTAAATTATAAATTTGCGTTTCTTTCATATTTTTATTTCAATATATTTTGTCCGTATGTATATGCATTACTTGATATATACATATATATATATGTACATATATCTACTAAATTTGTATATAAAATAACTAGCGTTTAAGTGCAGGTACGAGGGGCGTTCAATATATTCTCGGTATCGGGGTGAAGCTGTGGTTATATATATGAATTGACTTATTTCTCAAGTAATACTATTATTTTAGTGCATTCATGTAAAATTTCATATAAATGTGATTATTAATTCGCCGTTTTATATCTAGTTAAACAGAATCATAATGGCAACTGAGACGATGATGGTGAAAATTGAGCATCGCGCTGTAATTAAATTTCTCACTAAGCAAGGAAAAAGTCAAAAAACTATTCATGAAGAGATGGTGGCTGTTTACCAGGGTTCCGCACCTTCATTATCAACTGTGCAAAAGTGGTCAAGTGAGTTCAAGAGAGGCAGAGAGAGCATTGAAGACGACCCTCGCTCCGGCGCCCCGGCTACTGCTTGTACGGGAGAAAGCATCAAAGAAGTCGAAAAACTTGTTCTTGAGGATGCCCGAATAAAGGTGAAAATGATGGCAGAGATCACCAAGCTTTCAATTGGTACCATTCACAACATTCTTCATGACCATCTTAACCTTTCAAAGGTTAGTGCAAGGTGGGTGCCACGAATGCTCACAGCGCCTCAGAAAGAAGTGAGAATCGCATGCTGTAGAGAGCTTTTGGAGATGTTTAGTGAGAACGCGGACGGTTTTATGGATCGAATTGTTAATGGGGACGAAACATGGGTCCACCACTATGACCCTGAAAGCAAACAAGAGTCCATAGCGGCATAAAAAAGGAACAGACCCCCCGAAGAAGTTCAAAGTCACTCCGTCTGCCGGGAAGCTCATGGCCACAGTTTTTTGGGACTCAAAGGGAATCTTGCTCATTGAGTACAAAAAAAATGGTGGAACCATCAACGCCACATCCTACGCTTCCACTTTGCATAATTTGCGGGAGGAAATTAAAAAGAAAAGACGGGGTAAACTCGCAGCGGGTGTGTTGCTTCTTCATGACAACGCTCCTGTTCACACGGCGCGAGTTTCCAAGGCTGCTGCGCGAGATTGTGGTTTCGAAGAAATCCAACACCCACCCTATAGTCCAGACGTTGCCCCTAGTGATTATTTCCTGTTTCCGGATTTGAAAAAATGTCTTCGTGGAAAAAGATTTTCGGATGATGAAGAACTCAAGTCGGCAATAAATGGGTATTTTGCAGAGAAAGAGGAAATTTATTTTTTTGAGGGTTTAAAAAGGCTTATCTGAAGATGTAACAAATGCATTGATGTTAGGGGAGATTATATTGAAAAATAAAAACAATTTAAATTGAATTCGCATTTTCCTTCATATCGATACCGAGAATATATTGAACGCCCCTCGTATATTACATTACATATATTTATATATGTACATATGTATATGTGTATTGATTTTCTTAATACAATTTGAGCTGTTTTGCTCCTATTTTAACTAATAAGATTTTTAGGTTAATCACAAACTACCTACATATTTACATATTTCTAAAGCTGAAAAGTAGGTAAATACGCTCCGCACTGCCACGTGCGACGTATTCATCGTAGTTGAGTCGCCTGTCCGCAGCTGTTCGAGCGACCTGGAAGATTAGCGGCACCGCCAATCAGACCTTTACTATCTAGATAGAGGAACGCTTCTGGAGGAATGAAGCCGTCAAAGCGAACTCTCTCGTGATACATATAATTGGGGTAGAAAGCCCAGGAGATCAGGTTGTTCGATGAGGTCATTGCTCTTGCAATGTGCCTCCGAGTCAACTTAATGACGAAATTGTCCACCCTTATTAGGTTCGCCCTATTGTACAGGACCTCATTGGGATAGAATTTTATGCACTGAGACTCTGGTATTCTGTATAAGCGAAGCCAAGTCCTAAGACAAGCCCTCTCAAACACCCGAATCTTTTCCAATGAACTTGCTCTCACGTTGAACCACACGGGACATCCAAATACAAGCATAGGCCTGATAAGGGCCATGTAGCAGATCACCTTCACCCTCGCATCGAGTTGGCTGTTATAAAACAGTCTCTTTGTAAGGGCAAAAGCACCTTTGGCTCTGGCCAGCGCAACATCTATATGTTTGAAATTAAATGTAAGAGCTATTTGCTGTGATCAAGGACCCATTAACCGTAGTTTATATAGTAAGCTAAGTATAAATGAAAAAACTTTAAGCTTTATTTACAAAAACAAATCCATATATGGATGATATCCCACATTTTTTGAAAAGTATTCGAAATAACTTAATAAAATACAATTTGACCACTTTTGATGGAATTGTTAGTCGGAAGGTAAATGAATACCTTTATAATACAGGAAAAAAATTATACTACCAAAATATGCCCAAAACTGACAGCGGCACATATTGACCCTTCTGAATTTCAAAAGATGAACATGAAGGTGGCTGCACAGGTTCTAAGCAGATCTGTATCCTGTGGTATTGGAGCTTTAATAAAAATGAACAAATTCCCAGGCCATACAGCCCAATTTACGAAATCAACAGCTGAATTTATTAAAAAAATAAATCGCCTTTTCGATCTTTGAATTGTAAAACCAGCTCTTGCACGGAACGATAAAAAATATACATTTTATAATAGATATAAAGGATTATATATTAAATATTAAACCCATTAACGCAACAAGTAGATCATTCTGTTTCAAAGGTTTGGTTCTAACTACAGGAAGCGTTTTAAGAATAATGGAAACGTTATTCATAAATCATGATAATTTATATTACGTTTATGTAAATAAATTTAATCAAGATCGATTAGAAAACTTATTTGGGAAAATAAGAGCGCGAAACATAAATAAAAGTAACCCCAGTGTTGCTGAATTTATCTCATTGATAGCCAAAATTATATCGATTAAATTTCTATTTAAATCGAAATGTTCAAATTGCGAGGAAAAAGATTCGGAATACTTGCAGGTGGATTGGAATGCCGTTTTGCAGAATGATACAGAGTAGCAAACAGTGCTTAGTGAGAATATTTTTCAGAATGAAAACTGTTTTGAAAATAACATGAATATATATATTTCGAAAAAACTTATGTAATTTCCAAAAATTTTAATTCAAAAATCCTTAAGTAAACTCACCCAAAAATTATAACGAAAACGAATATAATTAACCAAATGCGCTCATTTCCACCGCTGATCAGCTACTGTCTCCAAAACACAATGATGCAAAACCGGTTTGAGTGTGTTTGAATTGAGCGGTTAGTTCAGTGGGCTATATTACCAACGTGGGCCATATTTGCGACACTTACTCTACTAATAATATAATTAACCCATTAGATGAAAACACAGTATCAGTTAAGGTACCGCGAGTCAACGACCTTGCTATTAGATATTTTGCAGGATACTGCTATTTCAAAACAATAAAAAAGATGAATAAAATCTGTGAAAATTGTGCGGGAGAAATGTTAAAAGACAAACACGATTTCAATCTAATAGAAGTACTGATAAGATTAAAAGAATATGAGAATTCGAAACAAAATACAGTTCTCTTGTGGCCGTCCGAAAAATATTTTCAAGTATGCCATCTTCATATACAAATATTCTCCGCATACTTTGAAAAACTGGCTTTTGCATCTAATTTAAAAGGAAACATAATCAAAGAATGTATAAAGGCAACAAATATGAATTTTCCGAAATGGTTTGATACCTCTAGTGTATTTTTATTAATTAATTTAATAAATTTCCTAATAATTGTATTGCTCTTGAAAAATTGTAAATGGGTCCTTGATAAGAACATAAATAAAAACACAATTCCCAGAAATAAAGTAAAAAAATTGCAAAATGTAATGAACGCTTAAAAATGTAAGTAAGTCGAGTCGACATGATAAATTGGCAACGATTATTGAAGGTTTGGGAGGGTGCGGTCGATGTCCTGCCACGTCCTCGTTTGTGTCCCCTGGAAACTACTTAAGTAAGGGTGATTTAACTATAATTTGTCATTTATAATTTTCTACCGTGCCGAACCCTTGGTCTTAAAGTACGTTTTGAGTTTGGGGAGTAAAAAAAAGTCGCACGGGGCCAAGTCCGGACTCATTTGACAAAACCATTGATAAAAACATGTTTCTTCTGGGATTGATTTGATTTAACCCATCGTAAACAACCTGAATGGCCCCTGTCAGTGTGGTTTCACGTCAGAAAAGTCCACAATCGATTAGATTCCCAAACTCCGGCAGATCCTGAAGGAAACTTAAGAAGTCCAGATCGATACCCACCACCTGCTTATGACATCATTTATAGTCCAGTCTTGGCATCCCTGCCAAACTCGCCCGTTTGTGCAGGATGACGATGGATAACGCCCGCTGCTGAGGGATATGTTTTCCTAATGTCGGCTAGATGATTCTATTCAGTATACTATGTGAACGTGTAAAACCTCTTCGGTTCACAAAAATTTACGGAAAGCAGTGTGACTTCCGGCCTGGAAAATCTTGGAAAGAACTAGCCAGATCCAAGTCAATACCTATCACCTATGCTTATGACAGCATCCATTGTGCTAGGCTTTATAATGCGATGGCCTAATTCGGGGTCCCAAGAAAACTCATCCGGTTGAGTCGCATCACACTAGAAAATTTGCATCACAGCTTGGAAACAAAACCTCAGAATTTTTCCAAACCTCCACCGCATTCCGGCAAATAGATACGCTCTCATAATATGGTTTTTTCAATGTATGTGTTAAGATTTATATAACTTTAAAAAAAACCTATGTTAGTATGTCCGAACTTACTTGCACACCCCATTTTAAATCTCAGCACAATCCATTTTCTTTCTTTCTCACCAGACTGTAAAATATAACCCCACGACTCAAATTAATACACATTCCAGTAGTATCCCATATCTATCCTATTTTTTGCTCCCGAATGTAAAACACGTAAATGTAAGTCATATGCACACTAGCAATTTGATTTTTCGCAAGGTGTTAGTATCAGTTGTCAAATATGCGCTAGCAATTTGATGACTCCAAATTGATTTCCACACCAATTCCCGGTTCCATTCCCACGATATTCATTTGTAAAATAGTATATAAGTTAGAATATATTCAGAATAAACTTCACCTGTTAAGAGTTCAGCACAAGAGGCGGTGTTTTTTATTACTCAGTTGTACTGGTTTATGTGCCTTTACACAATCAACGCATTCGACAATGTGCTTGACGATCATATTAGAATCAAAATAGATTCTCTCAAACATTTGGTGACGCCGACGTGATCACCGCTCTTGTGCTTTCTCTCTAAAAAACATTGCCTTGTTTGCTACCCCCCACCAGAGGTAAGGAGTAAACAAGTCAATCAAGTCTAAAACAAAGTTTTGAACATTGTGCTTCCTACTACCCCCCACCAGCGGTAAAGTAGTCCGAGACAAAAAACAAAGTCCGAACACATCAAAGAGGCTTGAGTAAAACCAAGGAACAACGGAAGAAGTAGAGATCTACAAGCTCATTTCTCGGCAGAAGGCTCTGGCAGAAGAATTGACTAAACTTAAAATTAACATCGGAAAGGACGGTTCACAGCGAAAGACCCCTGAGTACCGAGATGAAAGATTGCGATGAATCGACGCTGATAGCTGATAGCTGATTCATTAAGACGGCTCCTCGGCGTTGTCGATGCAACAAATACAACAGCCCAATCAAAATCATTCTTTGAACTAAAAATTCAAGGATCAACAAATATTGGACCCAAATGGAAGAACTTCATCAAGACCTTGGAGAGCTCACTCAAGACTACAGCTCATTAGGCTACGACATAAAGGCGTACATTGAATTATAGGAACAAGTTCAAGAAGTACTAGTGTGGCTGGCTACCAAACTGGAAGCTCCCATGGACACTCATCAGCAAGTTCAGCAAGCCACTTCATCCATGCTACAGCTGCTAAAAATCACCATTCCAGAATTTGATGGAGACTATGGAAAGTGGCGTCAATTTTCTGATCTCTATTTGGAAATGGTTCATAAGCAGCCATTGAGTAACTGCCAAAAAATGTGGTATCTCAAGACTAGCTTAAAGGGAGAGGCCAAAAAGCTTTTGAGGCATTTAGCATTATCAGATGACAACTACAACGCAGCGTGGAAGATGCTTCAAGATAGGTACGAGAATCCGAGGCTTCTTGTTGCGTCACTTGTTAACAAGTAGCTCAACCAACCAGGGCATGTTTCCGACCAACCATCAACCGCCCATATTAAGACTGTGCATGATACCACAAAGGAATGCCTGATGGGATTAGAAAATTTGAAGGTCTCCACATCAACATGGGACCCGATCATTCTTCCAATCCTTTACAAGAAAATTGATCGAAGTACGCACGCTCTTTATGAACAAAGTTTGGCCAGTCCTAGTGAATTGCAGTCTGTGACGGAGTTTCTTAATTTTCTGGAAACACGTTTTCAATCTCTTGAAGCCTTAGGGAATAAAGGGAAAAAGATTGAGGAATTCAAAACCTAGACAAGATCTTCGGCTACATTAACTACAGCGAACAAAGGGCAGCAATCGCCCACGGAATGCATTGCATGCAACAAAAATCATGCTTTGTACCATTGCAACAAATTCTTACAAATGAGTCCGGCTAATCGTAACAAGTTTGTTTCTCAAGAAAAACTTTGCAAGAACTGTCTTAAGAAGGGACATTTCGCATCCAATTGCACTCTGAGGGGATGCAAGATATGCTCTAACAAACATAACTCATTACTACATGTTGGTGACATTCAAGCACATCGTTCAACGGCCCAACCAAAACGGAATACACTTCAACAGACAGCACATTCTAGCTCATCCGCAAGCGCGCAGAAAAATGCAGAGCCAACATCTGCACTCACCACAACGAGTCATACAAAGGAAAAATTCGTAATTCTTGGAACTGCGAGAGTGAGACTCACTAATAACAATGGAACCGAAATCGAATGCCGAGCACTTCTGTATTTCGGTTCCCAGATAAACATAATCAGCGATCGTGCTGTAAAAAGGCTTGGTTTAGCGCCATCGTCTACAAACATGCGCATTCAAGGCATTGGTCACGACCACCTAAAGTCTCAAAAAAGAGTGAATGTACTGCTAAGCTCAAGACAAAATGCCTTTTCAACCAGACTAGAAGCTTTCGTATTACATACCATTATATCTCCACAACCTAGTAAGAAATTGGATATCTCGTCCTGGAATATACCACACAATATTCAGCTGGCAGATCCTACTTTTCATGAACCTGAATGTATTGACGTATTTCTAGGAACTGAACTGTTTTTCCAACTCCTCTCAATTGGGCAAATAAGTCTAGGAAAGGAATTACCCACGTTGCAGAATACAGTCTTCGGTTGAATAGTAGCAGGAGGGATAGAGCAACCTTCCCCAAAATTGGCGACATGCGGTATGTGCTTAGGAGAAGAGCAAGAAGATATTAACGCAAGAATAAGTCGATTCTGCGACATCGAACAATTAGAAGTACAAAACAAGGAGCAAACAATAGCAGAGCGACGATGCGAAACATACTTTGAGCAAACATGCAAAAGAGACAGCAAAGGCCGATTTGTAGTGCGTCTGCCATTTTCAGATGATCCAAAAATCCTAGGCCAGTCAAAAGATATAGCTCTCCGGCGATTCCTATCAATCGAGAGAAGGCTGATGAAACAGCCCGAGCTGCGCTACCAATATACAGCTTTTATGAAGAATATGATCAACTTGGATACATGGTAGAAGTTAACGCTCTACCAACCAATTACTGTTTTCTGCCACACCATTGTGTACTCAAACCTGAGAGTAGCTCTACAAAATTAAAAGTAGTGTTCGACGCCTCTTCAAAAACCCATAATAATATTTCACTCAACAACATTCTTATACCGGGCCAGTAATTCAAGATGAACTTTTTAACATACTTCTTCGATTCCGGCTACCCCGCTTCGTTTTCACGTCTGACATTGAAAAGATGTACCGGCAAATTCGTGTTGATAAAAGAGATACGAATTACCAACTTATCTGGTGGCGACACAACCAAGAAGAAAAGCTGAGGTGCTATCGTCTAAACACTATTACATAAGGAACATCAGCCGCCCCATATTTGGCAATCAAATGCTTGCAACGGTTGGCACAAGAAGAATGTGCCAGATATCCAATAGGAGCTGACGTATTATTGCATAACTTCTACGTCGACGATGTCATGACTGGAGCGGATAGCATGATAACAGCCCGTGATATGCAGTCACAACTTGTCTCATTGCTTGACACAGCCGGTTGAGCTGCATACAAGATGGTCAAAATTCCGAAATAGTCTTCTCGCACTAGAAGGTATCCAGGTTCCACGACATGTCTTTGGAAACAATGTTCCAACCTCCTTTAACTTACATGCGTTTGCTGACGCATCTGAAAAAGCATATGGCGCTGCAATCTACATACGGTCTACGGATGTCCATGGAAGGGTAATAGTACGACTTTTGTGCTCTAAATCTAGAGTAGCACCACCACCACCAAAGAAGATAACGTTACCAAGATTAGAACTTTGTGCAGCAGAACTAGCAGCAAAGCTTCTCGATAGAGTAAAGCGATGCCTTCGAATAGAAAACAAGCCAACCTACATGTGGACTGATTCAGAAGTAGTTTTGGCATGGATAAACTCAACGTCAGGTGACTTACAGACTTTCGTAGTTAACTGAATTGCTTCAATCCACAAATTATCCGTAACCCAGCAATGGAGACACGTCAGATCTAAAGAAAATCCAGCGGACCCACTATCAAGAGGTATACAACCTGAAAAACTACGCCATTGTCATTTATGGTTTTACGGACCATCATTCTTACACGGCAATGAAACAATTTGGCCCCCTCCGTATACAAAACGCAGTGAATGTAAATTGGAGCGTAGTCGATCTGCAGCAGCTGCTATCATTGAACAAGAAGAAGGTCCCAAGAGCTTCATTAACACTATTGACCACAGAAATTCCTTTAAGAGGCTTCAGCGCATTATCGCATACATACTTCGGTTCATCGAAAAAAAACCCAGGACAATCTATAAAACACTAGAACTTCAAGCCGCTGATCTAGAGAGTGCGCGTTACATTGTTGTCAAATCAATGCAAAATGAAGATTTTAAAGATGATATGGCAAACTTAAAGAGGTTCCGCGAACTTCCCAGGAACAGTGCCTTAACTGGACTTACGCCCTTCATTGACCAGATGGGCATCATGAGAGTGGGTGGACGATTAGAAGCATCGAATTTACCATACGATTCCAAACATCCAATGCTTCTACCTTATGAACATCCAGTCACTAAATCGCTAGACAAACTTATTGGCCTGTTAAAGGAAAAATAATTGCCAGATCCGTCGTCCAACATTGTGTATTTTGTGCAAAAGCGAGACCAAAGATGTTTACTCAGTTGATGGGAGATTTGCCGTCAACAAGAGTTCAACCTGCAAGACCTTTTGTAAATTCCGGAGTGGATTTTTGTGGCCCAATTTGGACACATTTCAAGATACGCGGAAAACGCCCTCAAAAAACGTATATAGCAGTATTTTGCTGTTTCTCAACTAAGGCTATACATTTGGAGCTGGTCACTGATCTTTCCACTGAGGGCTTTATTGGAGCGTTGAAACGATTCATTGCAAGGCGTGGGAACTGCAGAAATCTTTATTGTGATAACGGAACAAACTTCGTCGGCGCAATAAATCAGCTTCATGAAGTAAAAGAAATTTTAGAATCTCAGTACGCTATCAATAAGGTTACAAGAGCATGTAGTTCTAAAGGGACAGACTTTCATCTTATCCCTCCATGAGCTCCACATTTCGGCGGTTTATGGGAATCCGCAGTCAAATCAGCCAAACACTTACTCCGTTCAACACTTGAATCCGCATCTTTGACGTATGAAGAAATGGAAATAGTCGTTACTGAAGTCGAAGCTATATTAAATTCAAGACCCACTACACCAATGTCAACCGACCCAAATGACTTAATGGCGTTAACTCCAGACCACTTTTTGATAGGCAAACCGCTTAATTCCTCGATTGATTCGCATGCAGAACCCCTTAATGTTAACAGTACCACAAGATGGAAACTTGTAACACACTTAAAAAATGAATTTTGGAGGCGATGGCACCTGGAATACCTAAACCAGTTGCAATATCGATCGAAATGGAAACAGCGCGTTGACAACATAATTTTGGGAACCATGGTTATCATCAAGGAAGAAAACGTTACTCCCTCTCGATGGAAGTTGGGTCGAATCATAAAGACATATCCTGGAGTCGATGGACTAGTCCGAGTTGTTGACGTAAAAACCTCGAATGGGGTCCTACGACGCCCCATACACAAATTGGCACCACTTCCGATTGAAGACATATCAACTGAAATTCCAAGTTCAAAAAGCAGATCGACAAGCACAGTATTTCAACCCAATAAGAAATCAGAAGTAACTATCGAAAATAATTCGTCGAACAACGCACAGCCTAAGAAAAAGATGAAGGTATCTTTGGGGTCTGTAACATTGTTCATTACCTGTTTAATGATGACTAAAACACAAGCGACACCTATTGAAACTACAACATTCGACAATGAACCAGAAATATTCTTTGAAAATTTGGGACCAGCAGGAATAATAAGCAGTGAGTGGAACTTAGTAGTTTATTATAACATGAATATATACTGAAAGGAGATACAACTTTTAAATGGTTACTATGAGAGATTAAGTGATGTGTGCAAGTTACTACACCACACCACTTACGACTGTCAGCAGGTCTTAACACAATTTCAACATCTTATCAATGAACTAACTCAAAACAATGAACTTTTAAAAAACGAAAAGAAGAGTAGGATGAGGCGGGGAGCAGTCAACGTTATCGGCAATGTAGCTAACGTATTATTTGGCATCCTCGATTCAGAATATGCTGATGGCAAGCAAGATACGATACGAAGGGTGGAAAAAAATGAACTACATCTATCCGATTTATTGAAAAATCAGAAACACTAATAGACGCAACGCTTAACATCATGAAAAAGGACCAGCAAGGTATAAACCAACAATTTCACCAGTTAGAAGACCACATTAATCGAATTGCCTTGGACGCAAACAACGCACATCAAGAACTCTATCAAACGCAACTTACACAATCATTTATGTCATTAGCAATGCAATCAATATTGCTTATCACAAATTTCAATAGTATTCAAACCGCAATTTTAGACGTCATGATGGATACACAGCACGGGAAAATGAGCACACAGTTATTACGGCCATCTCAGCTCATCGAGGAGATCAATAAAATACAATCAAATCTTCCGCCATCATTAAAACTTCCGTCTGCAGCAGATAACATTTTAGATTTCTATAGTCTAATGTACGTTCAGGGAAGTTCAAGATCCAATTATATAATCTTCAGAATCACTTTACCAATATTGTCTTCAGAGAGTTTAGAACTGTTCCACATCATACCCGTACCAGTTAAGGTAAATAATACATTCATCGCAATCCAACCATCATTTCCATACATGATAGTTAACTTATTTCGGGGTCAATATTATCCCTTAACTGAACTAGAACTTCACGCTTGCACTTCAATAAAGGAAGAAAAAACAATATGCAAACAACAACGTCCCATGTACAGAAACGGATCCCTAATTAGCGCATGTGAAATTTACTTCATGAATCAAGCCAAACAATCACACACTTGTCGTATATCAAAGGTTGAAGGAGGTCCTCATTGGATTCAATTGCGAGCCTCAAATTAATGGATATATTCACTGGAAAAACAAACAACAGTCAACGTGGCATGTGGAACGAATGTAACACAAATCAGTCTTCGCCGAGCGGGACTACTAAAAATGAAACCCGGTTGTATCATCAAACAACATCTATTCACTATAGAGGCACACAATTTGTTATCATCAGAAAGAAGAATATCATACATTCCATCTACTAATATAACAAACGCATTGGTTCCTAACCTAGCTTTCTCCGCAATGCATCTAGCACCTCATTACCAAATGCATACAGACGAGATAGACAATATCAAGGACAAACTATTACGCATGGAAGGGGAACTACCAAACTCATTAAACCAACACGATGTTCATCACTACAGCATGAGTAGTTTAAGATTTCTCATAGCTGTTACCATTATATGTTACCTTGCATGGAGGGGAGGGCGAGCATTTATTAGGAAGCCGGGTGACATCGCTGTAACTAATAAAAGCCCTTCAACACATAATAATCAAATCAGCATGCCTAAGGACTTGGCTCAAGAAGACCAACTGAGAGATGCAGTGATGGCACTGTGCGATGGTGCGTTATCATGGTGCAAAATCCATGAGTTTTCTGCCCACAATTCTGTTCTCTTTCGGCGAATTTCTTTATGCAAACGTCTCATAACGCCCAAATAATACTCTTTGTTTACTGTCTGGCCTTCTGGCAAAAATTCATGATGTACTACGCCGTTGTAATCCATGAAAACCGTGAGCATTGCCTTCTTTTTTGACTGAAAACGACGTGGTTTTTTTGGTCTCTGCTCATTTGGTGAATGCCATTCACTTGCCTGATGTCTGGATTGCGTGTCGTACTCATAAACCCACGTCTCGTCTCCAGTAATGATGCTTTTGATGAATGTGGGATCGGATTCAGCCTCGCAAATCATCTCTTTTGCGACATCAACACGGTGTCTTTTTTGCATGAAATTGAGGTCTTTTTGGCACCAACTTTGCTGCTACACGACGGAAACCCAAATCAGTAACCATAATGTCTTGGACGGATCCATAGGCAATGTTCAAGTCCTCCGCTATCTCTCTGATGGTTAATTTGCGGTTATTGACCAACATTTCTTTTACTCCATCAATGTTTTCGTCGGTTTTCGATGTCGATGGTCTGCCACTGTGTTCATCATCTTCTTTAAAACATTTTAGAACGTTGCCGAAACATTTTTCCAACATTTCGAACGTTCGCGCACCATTAAATCCGTTTTTTACGCAAAATTTAATACAAGTTCGTTGTTGCAAATTTAAATCCATTTCTAAAATTGTAAAAAATCACCAACACACACAGAGATAGATGTACTCTTGGCTACGTAACTTTTGCAAATGTCAAGCTATGACGCTAAGATTTAGAGCGAATGTCAACAACAGACCGAACAAACATCTTAACGAAAAAACAGAACTCAAATCGGAACAATGGGAGCGCCACACGGTGGTTAGGTGGACCAGGATTTTAACCAACAAGCCTTTTCATCTGGCGCGATCTTTCGCCAGCTGTTTCCATCGGTGCTGCGCTCCAAGTTGGTTGAGATTCACATTCCACTTGTTCGCGCTACCATACATCCGGCCGTATATTACTGCGTTGTCCCCGAGTCTTGGAATTGAAGATTTTCGATCTTTATATACAAATATTTTGCGTATAGTTTTAAAAACTCCCTTTTGCATAACTTGAAAGAAAAGGGAGCAAATATGTACTCGTAAATATACATTTTCTGAATAAGTTCGATGTTGCTCAATGCTTGGAAATTTTATAGGTACTTAATGTTCTGAGCACAAAATTTGACAAAAATCCAAATCAGGAAATTGCTCTTGCGCTTATGTACATATGTATATCTTCAACCCCATAATATGTATTAGCCCTTTAACACCTCGTTCTTCAAATACCAATCACTTTTATAGTGTGGTGCAACGTCATACCCACCCCCTCTAGCATTTACACCTTCACGGACCATCGATCTCATGATCTTAAAAATTATATCCCTACCCCCATATAATTTACATTGCATATTAAGTTACAAACAAAATAACAAGCACACGTACATAAACCGAAGCAAACCGTTTATATTGGGCAATGTCAACGTATGATGCCTTTGCAAATCGCAGTCCATTCAAGTTGAGATGGGCAAATTGTTTTTTTTTATTTATTTCTTTCGTTCACGTATTGTTTTTGCATGTCGTCACTCTAGTGATACAAGAACGTAACTACATTTTTTACGATTTTGGACTGGGTATGACACCTTTCTTAAAATATAGCATTCTATATATTAGGCAAACAATTATACCTCTCAGTGAAGTATTGGGTTGTTCAATAAGTTCTGCGGTTTTTTTTTGGTTAAAGTTAAATACACATTTTTTGTTTAAAACCATATATTTAATTAATCAAATATTGTCCATTCTGATCTATTACATTCTTGCAACGTTGTCTTTTGTAAAAATCAGTAGACCTTTGGCCAAAAAAGTTTTCCAGATGCGTTTTTATGTCCTCCTCCGAATCAAATTGCCTTCCGTCCAAACCGTTTTGGAGAGAGCGGAATAGGTGGTAGTCAGACGGGGCAAGGTCTGGAGAGTACGGTGGGTGCTGCATTACTTCCCAGGCAAAGGCATTCAGCTTTTCTTTTGTCACAAAAGCTGTGTGTGGTCTGGCATTGTCATGGTGGAAAACAACGCCCTTCCTGTTCACTAACTCTGGCCGTTTGCCTTCCACTGCCTGCTTCAAATTGTCGAGCTGAGAGCAATATTTAATAGCATTTATTGTCTCATTGCGTGGAAGCAACTCGAAGTATAGGACACCTCGCCAATCCCACCAAATGCTCAACATGACCTTTTTGGGATGAAAATCTTGCTTACCAACCAATTGCGGTGTTTCACCAGGAGCGCACCATGACCTCTTACGTCGAATGTTGTTGTAAACCACCCATTTCTCGTCTCCCGTAACCACTCTTTTCCAAAAAGTATCCAGCGAGTTCCACCTCAACAAAGACTCACAGATCATTATGCGATCCATACGGTTTTTTTCACTGAGTTCGTGAGGAACTCAAACATCCATTTTTTTCGACATTCCAAGCCTTTTCAGTCTCTGTGAAACGGTTGTATAGGCAATGCTAAACCTCTGACCGATCTCTCGTGTCGTCAACGCTGTCTGCAGCTAAGATTTGATCGTCGTCTGTGGTGGATGGGCGTCCAGAGCGAACAGCATCAGCAAGGTCTGTATTGCCGGAACGAAAGTGTGTAAACCAGCGCTGGCAAGTGTCAGCGCTTACTGCCGAATATCCATACACCCTACAAATCTCACGTTGCGCTTCTGTCGCTTTGACACCTTTTTTTAAAGAAAAAAGGCAAAATATGCCTAAAATGCACATTTTTATCTTCCATTTTTAGAACAAAATTTGAGCACTTAAAACACGTCCGATCAAAACAATGTAAAGAATAATCCTCTCTACTGGAAAAAAATAAATTTTCATAAGATACGTTTCTATGGCAATTAGCTTTTATCGTTTGACCTGTACATCAAATTCAATGATTTTTTTGTTGTTAACAACTAACAGACAACTCTGAATTAAATGCAGATAATGGCAATATAGAATCATGTTTATTCAATTGATTTTAACCTGTTTTCTCACTTGCACTTTGTTTATATATAAAAAGTAATTCCAATGTAGTCACTCTATTTATTTTCATGTAAGAAGCTACCTGTTATATGTGGCATGAGTGTGTAGCGACGTCGTAGCCGCGAAATATGCTAGTTTGATTTAAATAAAGAGTTTCGAAGATGAAGGCATAGATGTCGTTACTGACCAAGTTAGCGCAACATATATAAATGCTATGTCCCTCTCTCTCTCTCTCCATTCAGACGAGTTGTCAAAGGCACGTACATATTAATTTCTGATTGTAATAAAATAGGTAATTAAAGAATAAAAATTGGTGACCCCGACGTGATACAATGGACAAAAATGAAAATTTCGGCGAACAAGCGCAAACCAGTCAAGGCGAAAACGGAAAGAATAACTACGCGTCAGACAATACAACGCGAAATACGGAACAACAGTACGATCCTGCACAAATAACACGTCTCCAGGAATTTCAATTTCAATTGATGCAACAAATGCAAGCAATTCGACCCACCGAAGTAGAGGCAAATCACACGCAGGTTAGGCCACCATCATTCTGGAGAGAAAACGTCAGGCTGTGGTTTTCTCAACTGGATGCCCAATTTGCACTTATAAATCTGCGTTCTGATGGCAGGAAATTTAATGTCGTCGTGGCACACCTCGGCCATGTGACAGCAACAGAAGTCCAGGACATAATTGTAAACCCACCACAAGGTAACGCTTTTGACACATTAAAAGAAGAACTTATCTTGCGCTTGGCCCCATCTAGAGAGCAACAGATTAGTCAAATGCTGGACAAAGAACAGCTCGGCGACAGAAAGTCCTCGCAATTTCTAAGGCATTTAAGGAACCTGATCGGCACAACAATGACAGACGACGCTTTAAAAGCCATTTGGATGGATAGACTTCCTACTAGCTCTCAGTCAATCCTTGCAGCACATACAACAACAACATTCAACGAGTTAGGCGCTATTGCGGACAAAATAAATGAAGTCATCCCACAACATCAAATAAATTACATCTCTCCAGCTGAAAACTCTTCAATCTCCCGTTTGGCACAACAAGTTGAGGAATTAAGCAGCCAGGTACAAACGCTATCTATAGGGCGAAACAGTTTCATACGCAATCACTCACGCTCCCGCTCACGACATAGGAGCAAACATCGGCGCCAAGTCAATAGTCCTCACCCTCAGCAGACCGACAATAATTCGTATTCGCAGAATAAAAACAGTATGTGTTATTACCATCGCCGGTTTGGCACCAAAGCTATCAAATGCCTACCACCATGTAACTTCATGCAGGGAAACGACGAGGGGTGTCATTAATGGCGGTAAATGGCAACCAACTCTCCAGCCGCCTATTTGTTACCGATAAGAAGACAAAAGTCCAGTTTCTCATAGACACAGGCTCGGACGTGTCAGTGTTTCCACCTTTACGTTTGCGGCATCGAAGCAAAGCTTCTGAATACACTCTTTTTGCTGCGAATGGAACACCAATACCAACGTATGGATGCCTCACTGTCCCAGTTGACCTTGGGCTCCGGCGGGACTTCACCTGGCGCTTTGTCGTTGCCAATGTTGGTAAACCAATCATCGGAGACGATTTCCTCGCATTTTACCGACTTATTGTAGATGTACCCCATACAAGACTAATTGATGGGATTACCGGCCTATCGACACGAGGCTTAAGTGCATATACAAAATGTGTTCAAGTAAAATCAGTTTCTGGTGAATCCCCATACATTCAACTCCTCAAGGAATTCCCCAACTTAACAAGACCAGATGGTACCTTTAAGGATATCCTTCACACTACTGTGCACTATATCAAGACAACGCCCGGACCTCCAGTTTCTTGTAAAGCTCATCGTTTGGCTCCTGATAAAATGATAATTGCTAGAAACGAGTTCGAGACTATGATTAAAATGGGTATCGATCGTTGCTCAAAAGATTGCTGGTCCTCACCACTCCACCTCGCACCAAAAAAATCTGGCGATTGGCGTCCGTGTGGCGACTACAGGCTGTTGAATGCTCGCACGATTCCGGATAACTATCCACCACGTAACATACAGGACTATGTAGCGAACCTTTCAGGTAAAAAGATTTTCTCCAAAATAGATCTCGTCAGGGCCTTCAATCAGATACCAGTGGCTACTGATGATATTGAGAAAACAGCTATAATCACACCATTCGGTCTCTTCGAATTTCTTTTTATGACTTTTGGTTTAAGGAACGCTTGCCTAACATTCCAACGATTCATCGACGAAGTGACGGCTGGACCCGAATTCTGTTTTCCATACATCGACGATATTTTGGTGGCGTCCGAAGATGAAGAACAACATCTACAACATCTTCGAAGGCTTTTCAAATGCCTCAGTGAACATGGTGTAGTGATGAATTTGACACGCAGGCGACGACATTTCTAGGGCTTTCTATCTCGGCAGATGGCACAAAACCACTTGAAGAGCGTGTTAACGCAATTATAAATTTTAAACTACCAGAAACAGTAAAACAATTTCGAAGATTCTTAGGATCAGTCAATTTCTACAGACGTTTCATCAAGAATACTGCAGAACTTTAAGCACCGCTCAACGAATGCCTAAAAGGAGAAAACACTAAAGGAAATAAACCTGTCGTATGGACACAATCGCTTCAACAATCATTTACTTTGTGCGCTACCCTGTTGGCACACCCCGATCCGACTCTGCCATGGGGATTATTCACTGATGTCTCGGACAAAGCGATGGGTGCAGTCCTACAACAAAAAAAATAATCTCGGATGGTAACCGCTGTCTTATTTTGCAAAAGGGTTCAGCTCAGCACAGCAAAAATACAGCACCTACGACAGGGAGCTTCTGGCAAGCTTCAATCAAGCATTTTCGATTCATGCTTGAAGCCAGAAATTTTACGATCTACGAGGGGCGTTCAATATATTCTCGGTATCGATATGAAGGAAAATGCGAATTCAATTTAAATTGTTTTTATTTTTCAATATAATCTCCCCTAACATCAATGCATTTGAGATAAGATAAGCTTTTCTAAACCCTCAAAAAAATAAATTTCCTCTTTCTCTGCAAAATACCCATTTATTGCCGACTTGAGTTCTTCATCATCCGAAAATCTTTTTCCACGAAGACATTTTTTCAAATCCGGAAACAGGAAATAATCACTAGGGGCAAGGTCTGGACTATAGGGTGGGTGTTGGATTTCTTCGAAACCACAATCTCGCGCAGCAGCCTTGGAAACTCGCGCCGTGTGAACAGGAGCGTTGTCATGAAGAAGCAACACACCCGCTGCGAGTTTACCCCGTCTTTTCTTTTTAATTACCTCCCGCAAATTATGCAAAGTGGAAGTGTAGGATGTGGCGTTGATGGTTTCACCTTTTTTTTTGTACTCAATGAGCAAGATTCCCTTTGAGTCCCAAAAAACTGTGGCCATGAGCTTCCCGGCAGACGGAATGACTTTGAACTTCTTCGGGGGGAACTGTTCCTTTTTTATGCCACTGCATGGACTCTTGTTTGCTTTCAGGGTCATAGTGGTGGACCCATGTTTCGTCCCCAGTAACAATTCGATTCATAAAACCGTCCGCGTTCTCACTACACATGTCCAAAAGCTCTCTACAGCATGCGATTCTCACTTTTTTCTGAGGCGCTGTGAGCATTCGTGGCACCCACCTTGCACTGACCTTTGAAAGGTTAAGATGGTCATGAAGAATGGTGTGAATGGTACCAATTGAAAGCTTGGTGATCTCTGCCATCATTTTCACCTTTATTCGGGCATCCTCAAGAACAAGTTTTTCGACTTCTTTGATGCTTTCTCCCGTACAAGCAGTAGCCGGAGCGCCGGAGCGAGGGTCGTCTTCAATGCTCTCTCTGCCTCTCTTGAACTCACTTGACCACTTTTGCACAGTTGATAATGAAGGTGCGGAACCCTGGTAAACAGCCACCATCTCTTCATGAATAGTTTTTTGACTTTTTCCTTGCTTAGTGAGAAATTTAATTACAGCGCGATGCTCAATTTTCACCATCATCGTCTCAGTTGCCATTATGATTCTGTTTAACTAGAGATAAAACGCGAATTAATAATCACATTTATATGAAATTTTACATGAATGCACTAAAATAATAGTATTACTTGATAAATATACAATACAACCACAGCTTCACACCGATACTGAGAATATGTTGAACGCCCCTCGTACACCGACCACAGGCCATTGGTCTTTGCTTTCAATCAAAAACCCGAAAAATCTTCTCCGAGGCAATTCAGATGTCTTGATTTCATTGGGAAATTTTCAACAGATATCAAACACATCTCGGGCGTCGATAATATCATCGTAGACACACTGTCTAGAATCGAAGCTATTAGCAAACCAATCGATGTCAACGACTTAGCAGCAGCGCAATCAGGTGACATAGAATTGAATAACCTTTTAACTTTCAATTCTGTATTACAGCATATAAAAGTTCAACTGTCGAATTCAACCATTACAACTCTACTGTGACGTATCTCAAAACACAGCCCGACCATTCGTTCCTCAGCACCTGCGATACCAAGTCTTTAATTCGCTCCACAACATGAGTCATCCTGGTGCAAGAGCAACAGCGAAGCTCATCTCCTCAAAATATATCTGGCCATCACTACAAAAGGATTGCAAAGCCTGGGCACCCGTCATATATTATCACCCGTAGGAATTTTTGCATCGCCAAGGTCAAGATTCGAACACATCCATGTGGATTTCGTAGGACCAAGGTTCAAGATTTTGTCTCACCATCGTAGATCGATTCTCTCGCTGGCCTGAAGCTTATCCCCTCGAAGACTCAACAGCTGATACCCTAGCAAGGACGCTCTTTAGTAATTGGATAGCTCGCATCAGACCGTGGTAAACAATTTCTCTCCGATTTGTTCCAGGCGCTAGCAAAATTGTTCGCAATCACCACTGCGTGCCACCCTGCAGCTAATGGCATGGTTGAGAGGTTGCATCGGCAACTAAAAGCCGCTATTGAGTGCCACGAATCCCCTTCCTGGGTCGGCGAACTTCCAATTGTTCTCCTAGGGCTCAGAACTTCTTTCAAGGAAGATGTAAAAGCAACAGCAGCTGAAATGGTGTATGGAGAGACCATTCGTGTACCTGGAGAATTTTTGTGTCGCGAAAGTTTTGTCAGCCAGCTTCGACGTCATTTTGAAACTCTGCAACCTGTACCAGCTTCTCGTCACGGATCAAAGTCAACATTTATTTTCATGAATTTGAATTCAGCATCACACGTATTCATCAGACGTGATTCACTAAGGAGCGCATTACAGCAGCCGTATGAAGGACCTTTTCCCGTTTTGAAACGAATCGACAAATACTTCACCGTTCAAATCAGGGGCAAAACTCAAACGGTTTCCATTGATCGGCTAAAACCGGCCTATCTCTTATTAACAGACGGCCCAATACAACAGCCAGATATCAGCGCATCATCATCAGCTCCACCACCTAAATCAACAACAAAGACACACTCGGGAAGTCAAGTTGTCATTTCAGATAGATACATTGCTCACACAGCCAGATGTGGGTAAGGTGTTTTATAACTTGTAAAATATTATATTTTTTATTATAAAAGTAAGTCACTCGGAGGGGAGTGATGTAGCGACGTCTTAGCCGCGAAATATTTAAATATGCTAATTTGATTTAAATAAAGAGTTTCGAAGAGAAAGGCATAGATGTCGTCACTGACTTGAGGTCTTAAGTGAATGGCTGTAAGAGGGTCTGGCATCATGTCTTTATATATATTTTAGGCAACATTGCGACGGTAAACCGTTTGTTTTCATGAGTGATACTTGTGGAGGGCAGAATCGAAACGTGAACATGTCGGCAATGCTTCTCTACTCGGTACAATCACTTCAAATCCCGAAAATAGACCATTGCTATTTTGGACCTGGACACTCTATGATGGAATGCGATTCCGTTTATTCCCATATTGAACGATGTTCAAAAACCATAAATATATTTGAACACGTTGGATGGTACACTGTCGTAAGTATCAAAACAATCGAAATATACAGTGGTAGATATGGGACGCGAGGATACTTTTAACTTCAAAGCAGTAAGTTCAACTTTGATTAAAAATCGTAAGGTTGATACTGAAGGGAATAATGTTAATTGGCTAAAAATATCTTGGCAGCAGTATAGAAAAACTGATAAAAATAACATTTTTTTAAAGTATGACAAGGATCTAGGAGAGTTCAAAGTTGTAAAAATAATTCGGCGGCCATCAAGGAAAGATGAGTTACCAAAACTAACTCAATGTTTTACAGGACCTAAGTGTATAAAAACAGAAAAGTATCGTGATTTGTTGGACCTTTGTAACAAAGGTATAATATCTTCGCACTATCACGATTTCTACAAATCGTTGAAAACTTTCGATTTGGATGACGAAAGTGATAACTAGATTATAACTAGATATAATATATAATTTATTTCTGATAATCAGAAATTTCTTCATCTACAAGTTATTTTGAGAAAATAAATAAAATGAAATTAATAAGAAAGTTTTTTTGAAAATTATTATTTGTTAAAAATAACAAAACAAAAAGGATCAAAGTAAAAATTATCGTTTGAGGTACTAAACGTAACAGTATAATCTTTGCACTATTCAATAAAATATCATTTAAACCACAAACAAATGGAAGAATATTTTATATTATTATTATTATTTCTTTATTAGTAAGTAATTAAATTACAATAAAAATATATTAAAAAAAATATATATATAGCACTAGCTACCACAGCTATCGGCTAGTTTTAATATTATACATTTGGTTTTTAAATACATTTGTCAATTTTCAAAGTAATTAGTATCTCATATACATTTCTTATGTTAGTTTCAGTTGGTGTTTTTAATAGTTCAGCAAGCGGAGTGATGGAAATGCGTTTAATTGAGTCGTTGACCTTCTGGCATTCAAGTAAATGTTTGAGGGAGAGTACCATGTTATTTTGGCAAAAGTGGCAAGTTGGGGGATCACATTTAGACAGAAGATGGCTATGTGTGAGGTTTGTATGGCCCATGCGGAGTCGTAGGAAGCATTTTATCATGTTATGTGGACAGTTTGTAGGGTATAAGGCCATATTTGCCTGGGGGTTGATTGTTGAATAATGGTGGATGTACTCTTTCCACCTATCCCGTCTTCTGTTATTCCACAGGGTCTTTAATTCATTCTGGAGGTCCTTTTTGTTGTGTGTGTAGAAGGTAATAAGCGGTTCTGTTGTTGCAGTTTTTGCAGCCTTATCAGCTTGTTCATTTCCTATGATTCCGGTATGACCAGGAACCCATACGATTTTAAGCCTATTTTCGTTTGTGATAAGTTTGTCTCTAATGCCTTCTATTATCGGTGTTGTGTTGTTGGTATTTTGGATGGCGGAAATTGTTGATAGGCTGTCGGTACAAATATGTATCTTTTTGTGTGGAAATAATTTTGTAGCATGAAAGACTGCAAGAGCTTCAGCGGTGAATATGGAAGAAAATTGAGGCAATATACCCTTTATGAGAACATTGCTAATGCCATCAACCACTGCAAAAGCGGTACAGTTTTCTGTCTTTGATGCATTCGTGAAAAGCAAGATCCAGTTACAATTTATAAATTTTTTGCGTTAGTTCTTTAAACATAGCTTTATATATCTGGTTATTTGTAGTTGTTTTATAATAGTTGTGTAGGTGAGACATAATAGAGGATTCGTCGAATAACCATTGAGGGTGCCTAGGTGTTTTATGTGTTTCAATATTGATTGGCATGTCAGACCATATCGTGGAGTGCAGTGCATTGTAAATTGCAGATGATCGCTGGGGTATTTTCTTCCAAGATAGTATTTTTTTGGCATCTAGAGTTATGGGCGATTCTCGGGATGCTATGATTTTCGGGATAAGAAGAGCGGTGAGATAGTCAAGCCTTTCTTCGATCGTAAGAAGGCCAGCTTCTGTTAAGATACATTTTATTGGGGTCGTCCTGAACGCTTTGAGTCTGATTGACATTTACCATAAATGACTAGGCCGTAATCGATCTTCGATAAAATGATAGATTTAATAACGCTAATTATAGTGTTAGTATGTGAACGAGAATGTTTTGATGTTAGATGTTTAATTATATTTAGTCTGGTAGCGAGGCTTTTTTTTAAGTATGTACAGTGATCTTTAAAATTAAACTTAGAATCAAAAATAACGCCTAATATAATATATTTAGTGAATTAACATTACAGATATTGTTGTTCTTAAAATTAAGTGTTAGTTTTTTTGGACAGCTTGTTTTTTTACAAATATGTAGTATTTTAGTTTTTTCTAAGGAGATTTTTGCCCCAGAGATATTACACCACTGGTCTATATCTGTTAGGATATTAGAGAATGTGGAGGTGGTTGTTATCAAATCTTTACATTTGGAAAATATGATCAAGTCATCGGCGTACAGACAGTGCCGAATGGTATTATATTTTTGTAGGATTAGGCTTAATTCATTGAACGCTATCATAAAGATAACTACCGATAGTGGTGATCCTTGGGGGATACCATTTTTGAAGCTATATGTTTGGGAGTGTACATTATATAATTTTATTCGGAACTGTCTGTTAATTAGGAATGACTTGATGTATTTGAACATTTTTGGACCTACTTTCCATTGGATGAGTTTGTTAAGAATTATGTGTATGCCAATTCTATCAAAGGCTTTTTCGAAGTCAATAGACAAAATTGTAACATGATTCTTTGATGATAATGCAGATGAAATAAAATTATCGATGTGAAGAAGAGAGTCTATGGTACCCCGACCGCGCTTAAATGCAACTTGGTTTATATTTATGAGGTTATGTTTTTCTATAAACCAGAACAGCCGTTTTGAGATTATCTTCTCTAGAACTTTGCCAACACATGGTAAGAGGGATATAGGTCGATATCCATTGACTTCGGTAGCTGTTTTGTTCGGCTTTTGTATTGGGACCACGCTGGCAGTTTTCCATATTTGCGGAATGATCCCTTTGTCAAAAATCAGATTGTACAATGAAACTATGCGCTGTTTGAGACTAAGGGGGCATTTTTGATCATAGGATATGAAATTCGGTCTAGGCCAGGAGTTTTCCCTTTAGCCGTGTGGAGAGAGCTTTCTAGTTCGGTAAGTTTGATAGGAACCTCGATTAAGCTAGCTAGGGATGGATGATTGAGGAGAGGTGGGTTATTGATAATTGCTAAATATTTTGCTTGGAGAAAGGCAGGTGAAAAATTGGAGTCAAAGGCATGGTTAGACCATGTTTTGGCGAAATGTTCGGCGATGCCGATAGGAGAGGATAGTGTATTTGACTCAGATCTAATAAGACTTATAGAGCAGATTTTATAATCTCCAGCGAGTGATCTTATGTTATCCCAGAGTTGTTTGCATGAGGCTTTTGGGTTTATGTTTGAAGTGAAGTTTTCAAAGCAAGCCTTTTTGGCGAGTTTGACTGCTTTGCGGAATTGCGCATTGGATTTACGGTAGGTAATGAGGTTTTCTTGATTCGGATGTTTTTTAAAGTAGTAGTTTGATTTGTCGAAGATCTCTGATTTCATTGTTCCACCAAGGAACGGATGTTTTATGTGGCAGGGAATGAGTTTGAGGAATGGCTATGTTTGCTGCGCTTCTAATGGATTTATGAATGAGGGCTGCTTCTTTCTTTATGTTAAGGGATGGTATCGTGGATTTGGTGAAATTTGATGCTATACTTTGGAACAAGGGCCAATTAGCTTTATCAGTTTGAAATCTTGAAGGTTGTTTTGGGTTTGATGACTGGGTTCCTATCGTCACTGTTGTGATTAGAGGAAAGTGGTCACTACCATGTAAGTGTGGAAGGGTTGTGCATGTTGTATTAGGGTATAACTGGGATGAAATTAGGGATAGGTCTACATGGGTGAAGGTTTTGTGTGTAGAAAAGTGGGTCGGTTTGCCGTCATTTAATACAGTCAAGTTGGAGTGTGTCAGGAAATCTTCCACAATTTTGCCCCTTGTGTTGGAATGGAGAGAGCCCCAAAGTGGGCTCCATGAGTTGAAGTCACCTGTGATCAGTATGGGGGGTTGAAAGGTATTAACGATATTTTCGATTTCAGAGACAGAAAACGATTGTTCAGGAGGAATGTATATGGATATGACTGTGATTTTTTGTTTTAGTTCGATTAAGACGGCAACAGCTGATATTGGAGAGTTGATTTCAATAAATCTGTGTGGAAGGGATTTGCGGACTAGGAGTCCTGTACCTTGTTTGGCCGTAGTGTTAGCTGGGAGATTATGAAAAAATGAGGCGTATTGCTTCGGTGAGAAAGGTTTTGTAACTTTTGCGGGTAAATGGGTTTCTTGAAGCGATATCACAGAGGGTTTGCGGTCATTTATCAGTAACTGTAACTCATGGTAGTTATTAAAATAACCATCTAAGTTCCATTGTAGGAGTTTGAATACTGTGTTTGTTGATATCGGAGACTTTCGAACAATATAACCAGAGGTATATTGTGAAAAATCAGAGATCAAGTTAGAAGATGTTAAGTAATTTCTCTGCAATCCAGATGTTGAAGCGTCCAAGCTCGTAGTCGAGCTTCGGGGGTTCAATCTCCGAGCCGCAGAGTAAGAATTAGTGGTGGGAAAAGTGTTATTTGATGTCATCATCATTGTGTTGTGAGGGGTGAATGAAGTATTCGTTATTTTTTATGAGAGATTGAGTGAAGGCAGATATGGGTGAGCGTGAAGGTGTGGTGTCTTGGTTATTTGTTATTGGGGCTGTGTTTGATTTGTAAGTGGTTTTGATTGATTGACTAATGTTCAGAGAGTTATTGTTTTGGAAAAGTTGAGAGTTGTTTGGGTTATTTTTGGTGTTTGCTGTTGTTTTTGGGTAATTCGAGTTGGTTTGCGAAATGGGAGATGGGGTTGTTTTGTTATGATTGTGGTGATTTGTTTTGAGTAAGATAGTGTTATCTGGTGAAGAAGAGATGGGATGCATGTCTACATTAGATAAGGCAGACAGTGTTTGGCGGTTTTGCTGATTTAATGTTGGGTTTTTGTTGGGTTGGCTGGTGCGGTTGGGGTTTGTGGTTAAAACAGCATTAGGTATTGTGGCTTGATTAGCTTTGGGGTTTTCAGAGGGTTTAGTTTTCGACTGGGGTATTGCTTGTTTGGCTTTTTCGGAGTAAGACACTGAGGTTGAGTTTGGTGGAAGAGGGGTTTGTTGGTTATACACGCGTCTAGCTTCAGCCATGCTGCACTTGTTTGTGGTTTTAATTCTCAAAACTTCTTTGTTCTGAATGTATTTAGGACATTGTTTTGATGAAGAGGGGTGATTATCTAGACAATTTGCGCACATCACGCGTGTACATTCATTAGGATCGTGGGGTGGGAGGTTACAATTTTCGCATGACTTGCTCTTGGTACATCGCTTTGTGGTGTGCCCGAGCAGCTGGCAGTTTCTGCATCTCATAGGTGACGGAATATATTCTTTGACCTTAGCAGTGTAAAAACCGACTACTATTGTTTGAGGCAAGAAGTATAAGTCAAAGGTGAAGAGCATTAAGCCTGTGTGCTTTTGAATTCCGTCTACCCTCTTTGTGAATTTATAGACTTCACTGATACCTTGAGATCTCATATTGGATATAATTTCAGCCTCGCTGAGGTTAATAAGCCATGGAGCGTACACTATGCCTTTAGATGAGTTAAGTTGTTTGTGCAGGGTAACAGATACTGGGCATTGACTAGCAATGTTTGAAAGTTTGAGGAATTTTTCTGCGAGTTTCTCGGATCTAGCAAGGATTAGAAGGCTACCGTCACGAAGCGAGGAGACACTGTCGTATTCCGTACTAATTCCGTCGATGACTTTCTTTAGTAAGAATATACTTACGCTGGATAGTGGAATTTCAGGGTTTGTCGCAGCAATAACAATGAACTTCGGGTTCCTTGTGTTCCTTAATGTTGGTAGATCAGGGAATTCTTGTAGGTTAGGGGGTCGTTTATTTTTTTTTGCCCTGGGCTCAGACGACCAATTGTCGGACAACAGGTCGAAATAATTCCCGGGCTTATCTTTGGGCCCCGGCGGGCCCATGATTTGTGGGTTTATAAAAGAAAATTTATGATTATGAGGTTAAACAATCACACCACGCGGAAAACGATTGAAAAAGTTTGACAGGTGCAAGGAAAACAACAATAGTTGTCAGTACGATATAGAAATCAAAAACACAGCCGAGAGAAAGGTCTTCACACAACGAGAGTACGATGATGACTGAATATTTTATATATTCTAAAGCTAGTATGTTAATCTTGAAATTTTTAAAAGTTAATTTTACAATTTTGCTCATTGTGTTAGTGACAAGTGGCAAGAGCAAATAGCGAAAATAAATAAAATGATTTTCCTCCTCTTTGTAAGAACTTGAGCTTTTTAAAAAGCTCTTATTTCAGCTCAATTTCGTTTTCATCGAATTTATTATCTGTGCTATTGGGTTGTACCATATGAAATGTCGGAATAAGAAGTCGGAAATAAAAAGTTCTCGAGTGAACATCTGCGCCAGAACGTTAAATTTTCTTTTTTTATAAAATAAAGTGGTACGTGTGCTTGACGTGTGAGAATATTTACCATGCTGTTGGCAGTTCAAATTCGAACCTTCTTTTTTTACGAATTTTGAATGGGACGTAATGCGTCATTGGCAATAAAAAACGTAAAACGTAGCGGTAAACGAACGCACTATACGACGTTGGTTTGAAAAGTTCCGTTCGGGAGATTTCAGCCTCGAAAACGAACCACGTGAGAAGCCGGAAACTTTAGTTGACGACGATGTTTTAAGACCAACGGTGGATGCGGACCCAACGAAATCGGTGCGGGAGATTGAACAAAGCATGAGATTTCATAGGAAAGATAAAGAAACTCGATAAGTGAACTGAACGAACCCCAAAAACTACGGCGCCTGGAAATCTGCGTATCGCTTATAGTAAGAAACTAAACTGAACCGTTTTTGCAGCGGATAGTCACCTGTGATGAAAATTGAGTACTGTATGATAGTCGTAAAAGATCTGGGATGCAGATGAAAAACCAAAACACACCCCTAAGCCGGATGTTCACCCAAAAAAGGTTATGTCATAGTGACAATTTGGGGAACATCGGAAGGACTAATCCACTTTTCATTTCTTCAACCAGGAGAAACGATAAACGCTGTCAAATATTGTGAGGAAATCGACATATTTCTTGTCAAAACTGTTGCAGTTGGCATTTAAAATTCTTCCGCATCCCCTGTACTCTCCAGATATTTCCCCAACGGATTACCATCTTTTCCGCAATCTGGATTAATTTTGCCGGCAGAAGGTCTTCCGAAACCCAGCAGAGGATATAAAAGCCTTTGAAGATTTTATTGCCTCAAAAAGTCAGCACTTCAGGAATCCACTGGAAGAATGTCATAGATGCCAACAGATCCTTTTTTAATTGAATTAAAATTTAAGGGAACATAGTATTGGCTTTTAAATTTTTATTATAATATGGGACATTTCATGTGGTACAACCCAATACTTTATCCACTTTCTCCCAGCTGCCTCTGATGTTTTTAAATATGCTGCTGACTTAATACTTCAACATACTGTATTATCCTTTATTGGTGGATTCCACGGTCACGTACGGACAAATCGTACTCAAATTTCTATCTTATTTTGAAAGCCTTATTTAAATTATTTTTTTTTATTATGTTAGTAAAGAAATATTAATCTTTAAACTGAACTCTTAACTTCCGCTATTTCGAGACAAAACGCAGAGGTGCATATGAAAGAGTAAATTTGTTAGCAAATCTGTAAGACCTGGAGCTGGGATGTCTTAAGAACAATGTGTATTGTACCCAACCTTTATTTTGAGAAAGAGAAAAAAATGAAAAAGAACATAGTTTTTTCCTTAGAAATATGTATTGTTGCATTAGGTACGGACACATATCGTCACGTACACATAAGAGTAACAAAAAATTAATAACAAAGTGAAGTTTTTTGATCGGATATAAAATTTTTCTTTAAATTTATAACTTTTCCATCAGCTTAAATGTAATGAAAGTTTGATATTCCTGTTATCGCTTTCACATTGTTCCAAGGTTTAGAATTAATAACTATTTCATTTATTTCTTCGGAAGGAATATAAATGACTTGAGTTTTTACCACAAGTTTTGATGCTAATTCGAAAAAGTCCTTAGCGAATTGAACAATTATATTATCATCTTTGCTCATCATTTTTTCTCTCACATGCTTTGCAAAATATTTCCAAATAATTTTTTTCTTGTATTTTTCGCTCAAAATTGTTGTAAATTTAGCCATATATTTATTTTTATTTTCCTTCGCTCCAAATTACTTCTACAGCTGGTTCTTCAGTTTCCTGGTTAATGACATCCAAAACCCTGTTCATGAAAACGAAAATAGTGACTTTGTCTTTTGCTTTGGCTTCAGAGCATATGCTGTATGTTTTAACGTGGTCCTTATAAAAACTGGTTGCTGTGCATAATAGCACACTTGATCGGGACCAAAGGGCATTTTGTACCTCGTTTTGATATTCGCATCCAAAGGACAGCGAAATCACCTTGCAGAATACGAATATTTGTATCGTTCTTATCTTCCTGAAAATCATTTTATTGAATTCTTTTTAAATTTACATGGTTCATAACGGAGGCCATCGAGTTCAGAAGCATTTCGAAAAGCTCACCTACTCTTATTTCATGAAATACTAGTAGAATTTTTTGTTTGGGAGTTTTCTACCATTCTTTCCAAACGCAAATTCGGTCCAGGTCTGAAGTGACAATGTTTTGTCCATTGATACAATCGTCGCATTCATTTCTCCAGCATGAAGAATTTATTTGAGGATTACATGACACTTGACCCCACCAATCGTTAGAATAATTATTGTTCAGCCCCTTCAATTTTAAAATAAAGTTTTCGTGTATAAAACATTTCCACTGGTCTGAATATGTATCCTTCATGAGTAATACATTTTTGGGTTGCATCTACACAATTTGGAAAAATTATTTTCTAATTCAGTGTAAAAATTCTTAAAAATCTGGAAAGCTTTTCGCAAGTAAATCGTTAAGTAGTGCTTTTGCAACTTTTTTTTAATGCCATTTTCTCAGACAACGACAACGTCATTTTCCCCTTGACAAGTGTACAGAATATCAGTACGATAATAAAAAATTTTCACAATTTCATATTGTGAATCGCTTACTGATACTCTTTTTTTTTCTTCTACCAAAGCAATATTCATTTTGCGAGCCAGTTCTGTGACAACAACTTTTTTTTTGGGTTTTGGCAAGGCTGCCAGAGCTTTATGAGCGGCTTTAGCTAATGTCTGTTTACATTTATATGGACGTTCGGTATTCAAAGAATATTCATTAATGCCCGCATTGTCGACTCTTTTTTAGCTCTCTCAATCCTCTTTCTGTCCCTTTCTAATTTTTGCTTACCTTTTAAAACGTTTATTGGGGATTGTTCTGTCTTTCTTTTTCTAAGCTCGCGAATTCTTTTGGTCTCGTTCCCTTTAAAGTTGGGATCCTCGGCCTTTCTCTTTTCACGGAGCCTGCGAATGCGAGCCGCACTGGTTGATGGTTTTGGATCCGACATACTATACCCAATATATATTTCTTAAAAGCATAGCAGAGATAGTGATAAAAAGTCAGAATTTGCTCAAAAAAACGTAAAAAACAAAACAAAAAAACTGCGTCATGTACAGACACTTAAAGGTACACAATATATAATTGAACCCAAACATCAATCAGAAAACTTTGAATGCACAATGAAAGGAGGTATAAAATTAGCAATGCTCGCAAAAAATTATTTAGAACAAAATGTTCTTATAAACTAAACAATTACTAAATAAACGTCACGTACAGACAGTTCCATTTACCTAACTTTAAGTTCAATTACACAAAAAATATTGGCATATACTGAGCAGACGATATTAATAAGTTAATCCACTGATATTTAGCAGGCTTGTAAAAGAATGCAATCTCTCTTCTCGAATATGCCAGCCAAGTGTGGTCCCCCTTTCAGCGAATTCATATATCCCGAATCGAGAACATTCAACGTTGTTTTCTTCGATTTGCTCTTCGTGGACTACCAGCCAGACTACAAATTTTAATTTTTTGCCTTAATTTCTAAACAAATAATGTTTGTGGAACAGAATTTGATGTAATCTTAGACAATGCAAAAGAATGCAAGAGTGCAAAGAATTCATGAATTCCCAAAAGATTACATTCAATGGACCGCCATGAGATGAATAAAAAGAAAATGATTGCAATCTATTTATTGTCAAATGAATGATGATTGCATAATTTTTTTTAAGTCTCAAAGTGAAGTCAATCAATGCAACCTTTAAATGGAATTCTTTGCATGGATTTCAAAGAGTGCATTCCTTAAAGATTGTATTCTTTTACAATCCTGATATTTAGTTATTGACCTGCATTAATTTTTTTTATGTTTTACACGGTAGGAAATGCAATGAGAAGTGTGTTAAAAGATCATTGTGACCTTAAAATTAAATTTTTATTGTACTTATTTAATAAGAGAGACTATATGATACCGTATTAAACCGGTTTTAAGGAAAAGTGTTATTGGTTCATGAAAGATAAGAGTATACTCTCTCATAAATTACATATAAAGGTTTTCCAATAGGGACTTGACAACTTTGAATTTAATTTGTGAACGCACTCTTTCACTAATCATCAAACTGTCACTGCCACTTTATTCAGTAAACTCAACATTTTCATCATGATAAAGTACACGAACGAGCTACGTCTGCAAATTATAAAAATTTTCTACTGAAATTCGGAGTCGGTGACTACAACTTTAAGAGCGTTATCTCCAATTTTCGGTCGTAATTCTCGCCCTAGTAGACAGGCAATAACAAGTTTAGTGCAAAAATTTGAGTCTACATATTCGTTGTGTGATATTGCCGTGTCAGTGAGACAACGGTTGGAAGTGTCGAAAATATCGCTGCTGTTCAGGCGTCCGTAGCAAACGATCCAAATCAGTCAATTCCACGGCGTTCTCAAGAATTGGACATCGCTCAGACCACATTATGTCGTATTTTGCATACGGATCTTGGTTTACACCCATACAAGATCACGCTTCAAGAATTGAAGCCGATGTATCATTTGAAGCGACGTACGTTCTCCGATTGGGTTCTGGAGAAGATCCGCCAAGATGATGAATTTCAACGCAAAATCATCTTCAGTGACGGAGCTCATTTTTGGCTCAATGGGTTCGTCAGTAAGCAAAATATGCGTTATTGGTCGGATGAAAATCCACATGTGCTTCACTTCACCACTTCATCCACTTCATCCACAAAAAGTAACTGTTTGGTGAGGTTTGCATGTCGGCGACGTTTTTTGGCCATATTTTTTCGTCGACGATAACGATCGTCACGTTATCGCGCCATGATCACCGATTATTTTTGGCCCGAATTGGAAGATATGGGCTTGGACGACATGTGGTTTCAACAGGATGATGCCACACAGCACACGCTACAATCGATTTATTGAAGAGTAAGTATGGTGAGCGTGTTATCTCAAGAAATGGGCCATTCGATTGGCCACCTCGTTCGTGCGATTTAATGCCGCTTGACTATTTTCTGTGGGGCTACGTTAAGTAATTGGTTTATGCCAACACGCCGACGACGTTGGAAAAGCTCAGAGCAAACATTGAACGCGAAATAGCGGCCGTTTCGGCCGAAATGTGTGGCCGAGTCGTTGATAATTGGGTCCAACGAATCGACCGCTGCAAACGTGCTCGCGGTGGCCATTTGAACGAGGTCGAGTTCCATTCATAAATGTTTTGATTGTACATCAAGCCGATAATAAAGTTTTTGAAATATTTTGAGATGTTTGCGTTTTATTTAAAAAAAAAGTTGTGAAGTCCTTATTGGAAAACCCAATATACATAAAAATATATTAATTTTGTCTCTCATCAAAAACTTCAGTTTTTTCGTGGATTACACCTATTAGCAACTGCAGTTCGTGTATGTTGTTAAAGTAGCCATTAAGGTTCCATTTTATGACTCTGAGAAATTGGGCTGTTGCAAGCTGGGAATACTTATGAACATAGATCTGACTGATCTAATCTCCGGACCGCGAATTCGCTGTTTTGGATAAATTTTACGTTTTTAACTTGATTTATCGCTTGATTATCAGAAATGTAGTAATTATTGTTTGAGAGAAGAACATTAGTTATATTTGTGAGGAGAGATGAAAGGTTGAATGGTGTTTGTGATTGAATATTTTCAGTAGATTCGAGTAAGTTCGATGCTGTTAAAAAAAAAATGATATTGATTTGTAGGAAACGAGATGATAGGAGATATAGATGGCTGGAGAGGGGAAAGTTTTTGTCAAATTTTCGTTGATTATGGGATTGTGTTTATTAGATGATATTGCTGGGATAGGTTATTTTTTATGTCTGGATATTTTTCTGTGGCTATTTTTTATAATTTAAGCACGTCTAAAAAGTTATGATACTCTTTTTCAGTTGTCAAGACGCGGGCGGAAAGTTAGAAGGAGGAGAAAGGAAAACATTGTTGTGATGTAGTTGTTTTAAGCTCAGGTATATTTGGTTTCGATATTAGCTCTCCGGGGGTGGGAGTCCGAATAGGACGGAGAGTGTTTTCTTCACTCGGAATAATTCGAAGGTTGTCAATTTTCATGCTTGTTTTGTGCTCGAAACTCTACAAACGCCAAATCTACATGTCAGTGTTATGCCTTCACACACAGAGTTTTCTGACTGAGTTCCAATTACACAAATGAAAAACTTGTCATGAGTAGGATTCGAACCTTGAACCTCCGAGTGAGAAGCGATCGCTTCAGTCAATTTAAATGCATTTTTATTTGACTTCATTAATTAAGTCCTACATGCTAGATAAAAAACGCTTAAAAATTTGCTTAAATAACTTAAAAATAATCGTATTGTAACTTACTGGCTCCACGCGGGCACTCTAAATTAAATATAATACTTATGTCTTTCTACGTTTTGTACGATTACATTTTTTTTTCTATATTTACTTAAACTAAAACTAAGAAAACAATTTTATTAATGCAAAAACTTAGTATATGGACTTTTATTTTATAAAAACTTAAAAACTAAAACTTATAAACTATCTACATATAAATAAATCTTAACCTACTTAAACTAGCTTATTGCACATATCATATATGTTAATTTTTTATTTTTATTTTTTTGATATATTACCCCTTCTTTTAGAGAAGCTGCTACCCATCTTAGTTCTTTTATACATTTTTTTGTTTTATTTTAATTTTTTATAATTTTTTTTTCTTACATATACCCTAATCCTACCTAAATCTATGTAAGCCCGCCTTGACTACAAAATTAGGCTAACCGACTTTGTTTCTGAGTGAAGATATCTTGTACTAGAGGAATTCGACGAAGAAACTTCCTCTCCTCCAACAAGCCACCAAAATTGTTGGTGCTGCCGAGCGACGTCTCTGTCGTAGTTGAGTCGCCTGTCCGCAGCTGTTCGAGCGACGTGGATCAGACTTTTCATATCAAGGTAAAGGAACGCTTCTGGAGGAACAAAGCCGTCAAAGCGTACTCTCTCATGATACATGTAATTGGGGTAGTAAGCCCCGGAGACCAGGTTGTTCGACGAGGTAATTGCTCTTGCAATGTGCCTTCGAGTAAACTTATTACAAAATTGTCCACTCTTATTAGGTTCGCCCTATTGTACAAGAACTTATTAGGATAGAATTTTATGTACTCAGAATCTGGTGTTCTGTATAAGCAAAGACAAGTCCTAAGACAAGCCCTCTCAAACACCCGAATCTTTTTAAATAAACTTGCTCTTACGTCGAACCACAGGGGACATCCAAATACAAGCATAGGCCTGATAAAGGCCATGTAACAGATTACCTTTACCCTCGCATCGAATTGGCTGTTATAAAACAGTCTCTTTGTAAGAGCAAAATCACTTTTGGCTCTGGCCAGAGCAACATCTATATGTTTGTTAAAATACAGATATTGATCTAGCCAGATCCCAAGGTATCTGACTACATTTCGACAAGCAAGTGGTTGCCCGTGTTGCCCCACGTTCGAGAACTTTCGCCAATTCTTTCTGGTATCCCTAGAGGCCCCAGATATTCCATTGGATATCAGAAAACAGTTTAGAAGCGGCATGAATAACATCATGAACCGCCTTAAAACCGAATTGATTATCCGGAACTATGTGTTTGCCCCCAACCCAGTTAGTCAGGACTCTATTGATCACCTTCTCGAAAACCTTACTGATGTTTGCAAGGAGTCTGTTCGACCGGAGATCCGCCGGATTGGAAGTATCTTTATCCCTTTTGGGGATGTGGTGTACCACCGCAGTTTTTCAATGCGCTGGATAATGTGCATAATTCATTGCATTATTAAACAGAGTGGTATAAATGTTCACCGCTGGGAGATGTCGAAGCACAATGTTCGGTATTTCATCGGTTCCCACTGATTTCTTACTTCTAAGCGATTCGAAGATCGTTTGCAGCTATTCCTTCGAAATGAACGGGGGTAGTACCCCTATCGTCGACGATGACATTATTTGCCATGTTCTCGTCACTGAACTGGGTGAAACCCGAGCTCTCGAATCGCCAATTCACTATTTTATTTCGAAGGTAGAAATTGTGCACAAGGACTCGATTTTCCAGGTCGTGGTTCGGGCCAATGATGTCATTCGCCTTGTACACTTCCTGGAAAGTCGCTCCTATGGTCTCTACCTTCTCATTGTTATCATCAACGGCCTCATTTGTATCGATTCCTGCTGCTGTGAGTGAGTATGTGCTCTTTGTCCGCCGTTCGGGAGATTTTAACACACGAAATGTCGTTGTGATCTTTTCTCCGAAGTATTTTATTTATTTGCGGGAACATATTCGGGTTGCTGGTGTTTACAGCCCGAATTTTGTTGTTCCAATACAAATTTACAGAATTTCCGTAATTTTCTTTTATTAATGTTTGGAGGTTTTTAATCGACGACTTCAGTGTCATGATCTCCGGGTTATGTCTGTCTGTACAAGGTTTTTAGTCTTGACAGCAGTCTACTTTTATGTCGGTGCAGTGTGTCAATAATTGCGTTGCAGAATAAGTCTTCTTCGTCAGTGTGTTGATACCGAGGTATCGTTTTGTCCATTGTTCGTTTGATTGTCTCGTCCATTAGTTTTAGATACCTGTCAATCTCCTCGTTTGACAGATTTCTATTGGACGGTGGGTAGAGCGAATTCGAGGAGAGTGCTCTCGTCATTGTTCTGGAGAAGAGTGTCCAACGCACCCTACTGTAGTTGTATTAATGCCTTTGAACAAACTCGTCCAATTCCACAACTTCATTCGGAACTGTCATACACAAAAGTGCGTAGACAGTGTATGGTATGTTGGTTAGTGTCGAATAGCAGGAGATCCAAATAGAACCCGTGTCTAGGAAACGACGGACTATCCGTCGCCTACCAATTGAGTAGTAGGTTCCCTCTAGTATTTGGTGTATTATTTCTCCAATCTTTATGTTTGGCGTTGAAATCTCCGCCGATAATAAAGTAATTCTCCTCCAATTCCAGTCTTAGGAATCGAGAAAGTGTATCGAGCTCTGAGATGAATAAGGCGGATTGAGTAGCCTTAGGTGCATAAACAGACATCATGTATAGCCGCTTTCCACTAAGGAGAGGGATATACACGATGCATGCTTCCAGCACCTAGAACCTACGTACTACACGACTGTATACTCTTTTGAAACGCAGTCCTTTTCTTACAAAGATCGCAACGCCTCTTCCCTTAATGGAGTTGGGTCGGTTTCTCCGTACTATTTTATATCTTCTGTGCCTTATTTTGTGTCTTTTGGTAAGATTAGTTTCGCTAACCAAAAGCACATCAGGGGCTTGGTCTTTAAGCAACTTAAACAGAGCCGCACTGTTCGTTCGAATCTAATCAGTGAATTGACATTCACTGCAAGGACCTTCAGGGTTTGCTCAGCCATGTACGTACCCATTACGACTGGGAGGTGCATTAGGTCCGGCCACAGCGCGTATATTTGATCTACCCGCGTAGCCTGTCTGCCATCTGCCCCTGAATAGAAAGCAAGATAACCAGCATGTCAGGTACAGGTTCCGGTGCTCTAGGCGCTGGGGACTGAGAGGCTGCCTTTGCTTGTTGTACCGTTTTCCCCTACCTGCCGCCATTTGGGCATAGGTAACCAGGGGAGCAACGGCTTGTGTTTGTACCTGCACTAGTGGACGTTTAACTTCCACTTTCTGCTGCCGAGCCAGATTTACTCTTTTGATGTATTGGAATTTGGGACAACCCCGATAATTTGCGGTGTGTCCCGTGTTCCTACATAACGCGCAAGAGAGTTGGCCTTTTTCTGACGCTCCTTCCTTGCCTAGGCCTTATTCCTCGGACTTGTGGTTCTTTCCACATTTCACGCATCGAGGCTGCATTTCGCAATTCGATGCGGCGCGCCCGAACCTTTGACAGCGAACACATTGTAAAATGTTTTCGCTCCGCTTTAATTTTTCCCAGTGTACAACCTGGTAGTCTAGGACTTTGATGCTCCTTAGACCATCCAGTTTGCTGTTGGGACTTAGCTGAACCAGGAAGAATGGTAGTTTCCGCTTCTCCCTTTTGGCTCTAGCCGTGACGAATGGCTTAACCCCCACGAATTTGAGCTCTTCGCACTTCTTCTCTTTCAACAGTGCAAGGAGCTCCTCCGGATCAGTCGACGGTTCTAATCCTTATCTGCAGCTTTTCACCCTTCGGTGTGAAGGAGAAGAACTCCGTCGTTGAATCCCTTAACAGGTTTTTAATTTTGTGGTAGCGCTCCACTGTGCCACTCGTGTGCCTATATTGACTTAATCTTTTAATAAAAAAAAAACCGACTTACATAGTTCTATGGTGTCCTTCAGCTCCAATTTGAAAGTCTTAATTGGAGCCACTTTCTGCTTGGTGGGTTTCTGCACTTGCTGTTGTTTTTGTCTCTGCTGCTGTTGTTGTTGTTGCTGCTGATGCTGCTGTTTTAGCCGCTGTTGTTGTTGTTGTGGCTGCTGTGTATGCTTTTGTTGTTGTGTTTGTTTTGTCTGTTTTGACTCTTGTTTCTGTTTTACGTTGTCCGTTCGTTGTTGTGATAGTTGCTGGCTTACAACTTCTTGCTGTTGTTGTTGTTCTTGTTGCTGGGAGCTTTGTTGTCGCTCCTTTTCTCTTTTTGCCGTTTGTTTCGTCTTAATGGCGAGCACTTTTTTCTCCAGCTCTTTGATGCTGCCACCTCCACCCCGTGTTTTATTGTTTTGTTTTGTTAGATGTTTTGTTTTGTGTGTGTGTGTGTTCGGAATGGCAGACCCCGAACCTGGTGCAACTGCAGAGTTTGTTCAAGAAAACAACGATATTGGGTTTTGTTCTTTAAATAATTTTTTTTTTGCGACAGCTATGGTACATTTTTTAATGTTTTTATTTTGCGAATTTCTTTGGCATTGAGGTAGCGTTTGCACGTTTTAGAAGATGATGGATGTTCTTCGAAGCAGTTGGCGCAAGAAGTACGTGTGCAGTTATCGAATTAGTGAGTTGGGAAGTTGCAGTTTTCACAAGAGGCTGTGCCGGCGCATCTCTTCGTGGTATGACCAAGTAGTTGGCATTTGCGGCAGCGAGTAGGATTTGGGAAGTATTCTTGTACTTTTACCTTGTACCACCCAATGTTAACACAACAAGGAGGACGGAAGGCTTATTGATTTTCCGACCTGACGAAATGTCACTATAGCAAGCACACGGTTCATACATCTCAATATACACAAGGGAACATTACGGTCTCTGGATAATGAAACGGTAAACTAGATTGATAATTTTGCGATCGATGTAAGGCATGCCTCCAGTATTCTTGACATTCGAACATTTCGGGCAGTCTAGAGGCCACAACAAAGAAGAATTGATGTAAAAAGATATTACGTAGAAAAACAGGAATCGCAAGAGACTGCCAGGATCTTTGCCAAACGCGTATACAGAAATTTCTCAACAACTCCTTTGCCGCGAGCAGTTCCTAGAAGACGCAGTTGGATTTCATTAGACCACAATCAAGAAATCTCTGAGTTAAAGACTACATTGAGAGTTTGTACTTCAGGCACAACATATGGAACTTTTACTAACATGTAAAAGGGATGTGTCAAGGCAGCAAGACTCGTACAGAAACCTGTAGTTGTTGAAAATATGGAAAAACTTCTTTTCCAGGCAGTATAACGGCGGCGAAGATCAATACCCCATTCAACTTAGACGACGATAGCCAAAACTCGTCGGCCTGACCAACACGTTGTAAGGATAGCAATATCTAAGATTAGATCCAACAAAGTTGCTGGGCTTTCCATCAATTCATTTCTAAGATCTGGTCAGAAAGGTGTATTCATGATGAATCAATCTCAGCATCGATCTACAAGAAAGGAGGCCCTCTCAACCGCGGCAACTACAGGCGTATAAGTCTCCTCAACATTACATACAAGATCTTATCTGCCATATAGCGTGAACGTCTGAAACCCTTTTTGAATAACCTGACTGTCCACAGGCGACCAAATTTTCACACAAATTTTCCACCAGATACAGGAAAAACTCCAGAAGTTAGAATAAGACCAATTCGATGTGCTAAAAGATAAATAAGAAAACTAGCCCGATGGAAAGAACACGTTGAAGAGTTTTTTTTTTGATTTTGGGGATGAAAGGGACTAACTGTAATCCCGTTACGAAGGACCAGATAAAGCAGACATATAGTTATGGATAACAGAAGAGTGATTGAAAATCTATACAGGAATGTGGGTAAATGCAGTGAACATAAACAACATAATATACGTAAGTTATGATGTTATAATAACGAGAGAAATATATGAATTGAGTAGCACGATGATATAAATGATATAAACAATAGCAACGGACTATGAATAACTACCACCAAAACAAAGTTTATAGTTCTAAGAATGAAACAGCAAATGCGGGACTTCAAATTAAAAGTAAACAACAAAAGCATAGAAAGAGTCGACGGGCACAGTTTCTTGCAAAATGAAAAAAAGTATTATGCTGCAGATAAATCAATGTACGAGTATATACAAAATAAATGTAATATTGTCGATACTCTTATAAGAAGGCGATAATGGAAGCTATATAGAGCAACGATAAGAAAAATTGAGGCCATAAAAATGTGGATATACTGAAGAGAATTGCGTATCTCCTGTGTTAACAGAATAACAAATGAAGAAGCATTAAGACGAATAGGGGTAATAAGAGAGTTAGTGTACCTATTAAAAAGAAGAAGAACGGTTCGGAGACAAAGGCTATATAGCTGTCAAATGTACGGAAATTGCTGAATCTTTGGACTTCAGAAATAATTAGAGAAGTAAAAAACAAGCAAACGATGAAAATTATGATTTCCAACCTCCGTATTGACATTTGATTGCCCCAGTGTGTTATTATTGAGGATGGATTTTTCAGATTAAAAAATCATACCAGTGGCGAGTGAAGAGTTTACTTTCTAATGGTTAAGCAATTTTTTTGCTTAATTTAATATTAAGTCAGCAAATGCTATCGGTAGATCACTTATGTGATCATTTCTCTGCGAAATTGGCAGAGATGAATAAATAGATACTTTTTTTTATCAAACTTAGGCTAGTAGAAGACGGTTTCACAATTTCTTGTTTAAATAACTAAAGTATTCGCAAAATGTGTTTTAAAAAGTCTGTTTAAATCGCATAATTCTTTATGAAGATAGATAAAATTCATCGAGGAGAAGTAAATACTTGTATGTTTTGATTATAACACATGGCCGCCTTACATAATTTAGGTACAATTTAATAAAGTATACAAGTAAATTATTTAAATTTAAAAAATTTTAAATAGGCAAAAAAGTGAAACAGATATACACAGAAGAGAATAAGAACATAATGAAATAAAGAACATACAGTTGAACTTCCCTAAGTCGAATTTCAAGGGACCAGAAGATAAGTTCGAGTTATAGAAACTTCGATTTTACGAAATACGCAAAATGTACGGGAATAAAATTATTCGTTTATTTTAAAGAATTCTGTAATTTCTACAAAATCCTACACTAAATAAAAAGACTAATAGATATTGTCAGGAACATTACTTCTGCACTCAACAAAAGCTCTTATCTTTTCAATGGAAGAGTAAAGTTGCTCAAATGTTGGTATGGTATTCCGTGCTGAATCTTCGTCCTCATCCTCCTCTGAATCTGCAAAATTTCTTTAATTTTTTTAAATAATTTTAAAATTTTTCGTCTGAGTTACCTTTTACTCCGGACACACGACTTTCTATAACGCTTTCTAAGATATCATCCTCAGTAGGGTACATTGTGCATTCACCATTATCAACATTAGCATAGTCTTCGAATGTGACATCATCCATATCAGCAGCTATCAGTTCTCGCAGGTACCAATATCATTAGTTTCCTTCTGATATCTTATCTGAAATATATGTATGCATGTTAGGTAGCATATTTTCCTTTACGTTCCGTTTTCCCGCCTTAAAACATCATCTACTAGTCCTCCCTGGTATAATCGCAAGCTACGTTCCTTACGAAATCAGAGAAATAAGTTATGGGCTGTTTTCCTGCGTACCAGATCCTTTACCGACTATTCCAACTATCTTGGTGCTTATCTTCATTTCACCGAACTTTACGATTCCCTTTACCAGCGCTACCTTAACAATGCGCAAGTCAACCTTATAAACCACCCTAAGTCCTTTTTCCATTTTGTTAACTACAAAAGAAAGGTCATCAACCGATCCACTCACTATTGCCAACCTATTTGCCACATTTTTTAAACAATCCTTCACCAACGACTCCTTTGTACCAGATCCATCCTATTTCTACGGACACCTGGAACCAATGTCTAGGATGCTTCGCGAAGTTAACGATGTACTGCCTCTCTTCGACTACCATCTCAGCAAACTCTCCCTCAAGAACATACTTATTTCCACCTATGCCTCACGTCCTTATGTTCTTTAACCGCTCCCACCCTTTAGTTTTTAAGTGAAAATGTTAGTTTTAAGTATATGTTTGCTTGCAATAAGCGTAATAAATCTGTCCGGGATTGACCCGGGCCGCAAAAAATACTGAACTTCTCCAATGGCCCACTTCTCTCTCTCATATTTTTGACCCGTCTTATATCGAATATAATTACACCAACTCAATGACGAATTCACACCCGGCCCAGATGGCCTCCCTGCCATATTTCTTAAAAAATGTTCTTCCTCTCTTTCCCTTGCCCTCTCTAATCTCTTCCGTCTATCCCTTTCACAAGGAGAATTTCCTCAGGTCTGGAAAACCTCCTTCATAACCCCGATCCACAAGAAAGGATTAAAGAATGAAATAACCAACTATCGTCCCATCGCTAAACTCTCCCTTATACCCAAACTCTTCGAAAGTATTTTGTATGAAGCTCTAAGCTTCCAATGCAAATCACTTATTTCCCCTAGACAACATGGCTTCTTAAAGGATAGGTCAACCACCACAAATCTCGTTGAATTCGTATCCTTTGCCCTAGAGAATGGCAATGAAGTCGATGTAGTTGCAACCGATTTTAGCAAAGCCTTCGATAAAATCTCTTATCGGTTAATTATCTTTAAATTGTCTGCCCTCGGCTTTGAACCCATATTGTTAAAATGGATATCCTCTTACCTCGAAAACCGTTTTTACAGTGTTCGTTTTAGGTCAGCCCAGTCCGCTCCATTTTTGGCCACCTCTGGAGTTCCACATGGCAGCCATCTCGGTCCCCTTCTTTTTATATTAACCATAAATGATCTCGATATGATCATCAAACACTTGTCTGTCTCCCTTTACGCCGACGATACCAAATTTTTCAAAACCATTTCCTCTCCCCATGACTCTTGCCTCCTTCAACAAAATCTTGATAGTTTCTCGATCTGGTGCTTCAAAAATTCTTTGGAACTTAACATCGCCAAATGCCAATCCATCACCTTCTCACATAAGCGGAACCAATCTCCTCCCCGATTCTATCTTCTCCATAACCAACCTATCTCCTCCGTACAGTCTCTTCGCCACCTCGGCATTTTGTGTGACAGCGAGCTCAACTTCCGTTTACATATGGATGAGGTAATCCTCAAAGCCAACTCTGCACTAGGTTTTGTAAAACGGTGGTCCAAAGAATTCACCAACCCATACGTGACCAGGTCCCTCTATATTACCTTTGTTCGCCCCCTCCTAGAGTACGCCAGTCAAGTATCATCGTGTTCATATCTCGAGAAAGCATTCGGCGTCGTTTTCTTCGATTTGCTCTTCGAGGTAAAAGGGACGATCCTTTTAATCTGCCCCCCTATCAAAATCGTCTCAACCTTATCAACTTAAACACACTCGAAGATCGCAGAGATGCAGCAGACTTTCTCTTCATTCATCGACTCCTTTCAGGTCACGTTGAATGCGCGTCCCTTCCCAACTCCATTTTCCTCAACACTAACCCTCGTAATCTACGTACCCCTCGACTCTTCTATCTACCAACCCACCACACCTCCTATGGCGCGAACGAACCAATCTCCCGTATGCTACGTCAAATCAACTCAAACCCTACCGTCTTTGACTTTCACCGCACCACTTCCTACCTCAAATCTGTTCTCCTTCACCACTCCAACCAACCTTAGTTTTAAGTTTTAGTTTAAGTTTATTTTTTAAGTTATAGCTTGTATTAAGCCGAATAAATGGGGTCATTCGCCCCCACCAAAATAGCAGTTTGCATATTTGTTATTTCAATATTGTTCTTCCTAAGTAAACTATTGTAATTGTAATTCTTTACACATCAGTTCGCTGTTGATGAATGTCTATAACCACAGTGAACAATAATAAATGACTACCTAACTTCTTGCTTATAATTGGTTTTGTGCGATTACTACTTCGCTATTGCTTCGATTATTTTCTAGTCAAAATATCATTGTAAGATATCATCTTTGAATTTGTGACAAACCATACAATTTAGCTAATTAATTCGACCATGAAAGATATCGTCTTTGAATTTGTGACAAACCATACAATTTAGTTAATTAATTCGACCATGAAAATTATGTACACATTAAGCAATATAAATTTATTATTAATAATAACTGCAATTCTTTTTCAGGAACAATTATTACTTGATCCAATGTTTACTGTTCCGTTTTCTGATATCAAGGGCGTTCACATAACGGAAGATTACGTCCATGGTAAGACTAATCCAGTGTACATAAAAAAGAATCAGAAAACTGATGAACGAGAAGAAAATACTTCAAATACACAACCGAAAACCAAGGTTAGAATAAAACTGTAGCAGACATATGCATATTTAAGGAAAGTCGATGTAACCTGAAATTAGCTCTTGCGCTGTAATAAATATTTCTAAATATAATATAACTGATAATCTTCGTTGTGTTAAAATTGATTTAATTATTATTATTTATGTTTCGTAAATGAAGTACATGGTTTCATTGATTGTCTTTGTACATTTTAACAATAAAGCAATATCAGTTTACATTTTGCAGTCGTGGAGAGTAGTCGGTAACAATTTTTTATCTGTAAGTATAATTTATAATAATTGTTTAACAGTAGTAACCTTTGAATAATGGCTGTATTGTGGGTCATTCGAGTGCCATTGAGCAACACCGATGGTGAGCGGTTATAATGTCTATTTCAGTTTTTCAACAAATGTAGAAGAAAGGAAGCTCTGATTAGTTAGAATGCATTTAACCAAGATTTAAGTTACGAGAAGCCTACTTAACTGTGTATAATAAGAAGAAAAATCTCACTTTACTGGCATGATGGAGGAGACATAAGTGAGGTGACTTTTGATGGACAGTTTGTTGAAATGCTATTCGAACAGATGTTGCGTGGACATATTTTGGTAGTACTATTTTTTTTCTGTATTATTCCATTACCTTCCAACTAACAATTCCATCAAAAGTGGTCAAATTGTATTTTATTAAGTTGTTTCGAATACTTTTCAAATTACATTCCATACATTCCATATATGGATTTGTTTTTGTAAATAAAGCTTACGATTTTTTCATTTATCCTAAACTTACTATATAAACTACAATTAGTGGGTCCTTGATCACAGCAAATAGCTCTTACATTTAATTTCAGCTCTGCGCAGTCTCAGGGCAGTTCTTTGGTGGGTATATTGCTCGGACAGACGACGTGATATAAAACTTGCTTAAAATTTCCACATATGCTCCGAATCATAAAGACGCATGCAGACTTAGCGTATGAATTATATCTTTGATTTCTTCCGTAATCATCAAAACCTTCAATTTCATCTTTAAATTTATTATTTAAAATTATTTAAAACTTATTATTTTGCACACAGGTGTATATGCACTGCAGATTAATAACACGAATAATATTTTGCTTGTCAAACTTCAATTACAAAAGGAATATTCCACTTTTCCCGCCTTTGAATTTTTCTTTCTTACATACATACCCATACGCTCAAACAAAGTACCAATTCATGTAAAATTATATAATTTCCTATTGCAGTCGAATGAAAACAAACAGCCAAGTCTTCATACCCCTTCCCGCAAGCCCCTTGCAATTATTTTTCATATTCCTTGTGCCACTGACCTCAACTTGTCAGTGAGAAAAAAAAATCTCACAGTAAACAAAGGAAGAAAGAGCGAAAATAAGAAAGCTTTATATTACTCCGAAAGCTCGTGTCGGCTGGACGAGTGTCGGCTAGCCGACCAAAAGTGAACCATTTTTTTCTACAGGGATGAGAAATCTGTATAGATTTATTATCTGTGATATTATTCTAGACGTTAATTGGTATTAAGAGAGATCTATTACCAGATAAAATCTGATAAGCAAATAGTATGTTGACAAATTTTATAAAATATAAGTTCTCTTGTATGTATGTTGAAAAGTATGTATGTATGTTGAAAAGTTCATAAAGCAAATTGGAAAAATTGGGTGTAATACGGTGACCAAATTTGGATAGCGTATTTTAAAAGAGGAGGAATAAAGGTTATTCAAAGGTGTAGGGATAGGAGTTGGAGAATTCATTAGACAAACTTGGGTTATATTTCACAGACAACACTTAGATAACGCAATGACAAAGGAAACGGGCTGATTAAGAATTAAATAACATAAACTTATTCTTTGACACTTATGTATTATATTTACATTGAGCTTAAGGAATTTCTTTTGGCACCAAGTAGGAAATCTTTCGAAACCCTAGTGCTGATAATAGCTTATGATAAGCATTGAAGTTACAGCCCTCATGGCAATTCTAACTAATTGGATTAAGGTGCTAGGTTATATAATGGGTAAGGAATCAGTTGTACACATATGTGCGTTGTCGTTATCCGCAGACCTAACTCCTGTTATTTTTGTGGACCACTTAGCAGCATCAAGAATGTTTTTATAAAGTAAACTTTCTCTTTGCTATAATTGTCACTTACTTTCCTTTCTTCTATTGCTTACAAATATTGACTCCATCGCCATATTCCTCTTAACTTTTTCTCTTTTCTGTTTCCTTTTATATCTCAAATCTCCTGTGATTTTCATTACTTCTCGTTTATTATTAACACATTACTTTCTACTTAATTTAATTGTGTTGGTAGTAATGCGCCTACAGGGCAATTTTTGACACAATTTCCGCTTGTAACTTGCAACAAGTAGAAAATTGCTTCACGTGCTAATTGGGCTTTTATCAAATCAATTTGGCAGATTGCCTCAGGCAATCTCACAATTTCTCTTCTCCCCTCAATAACGTCCTAAAAGTAGTTGTGTCGTGTGTAGGCTACAAAGTTATAATGTGATCCTCAATATTCATCTCGCGTTTAATATGAAAAGAATTTCACAAATTTTTTTTATATACGTAATTTAAGGCTTTTATTAAATTTCGTTTGATCATTATGAAACTGTCTTTCTATTTCAAAATCTTCTTCGGCACTCTGAAATTCATCACCCTTCTCTTGAATCTGTTTTGTTTCTAACATACCACTTTTGTCGGTTTCATTTTTAGATCTAAACCTAACAGAGTTTTTCTATTATGTATCCAGGAATCCATTTAATGTGAGATTTAAAACAATTTCTAAAATAAATATTTTAATTTTTTTAAAGTGTCTATTAAATTTTTTGTTCTGAATTGAATTTTGTTTATCGCAATTTTGTAGTGCATACTTATCCGATTTTTGACATATTTTTTTTGATTTAGCTACCATTATATCCAGATAAGCTTTCGGTTTAAATTTATAAATTATTCTACTACTACTAGGGGTTTGAGTAGTAAACACTGCATGTTCATAAACGACCTTTCATCAATTTGTAAATATGCCCGGTATACCTATATGCAGACGATGTCCAACTACACTTAGCGAAACACTTCAGCAACTTAAATGGGCTTGTTCTCCTCATCAACGAGGAGTTGAAACATAGTACATAGCTACACAGTATAATCACACACACGAGAAACACGACGGAAGCTAGTAAATTACCTAGTACCTTAGGTAGTCTTACCCCTCATAACATATGCCGAGGTGGTCTACAGCAGCTTTGACTCGTTATTGCTGCGTAAACTGCAACTTGCCTTTAACGACGCAGTTTGCATGAATATTTTTACATAAAATTATAAATACTAAAAGTCCATCTTACTTGTATAACAGGCTTAATATCACTCGCTCCTTAAGAACCATCAACCTAGTTCCTTACCATAACTCTTCGCGTTTATTTTTCATCCACACTGTTCGACTTTGGAACTCTACCTTAACAAATCAGATATATTTTAAAAGTGCAATCTTTCAATATTTGTCCATCCTATCCCGACATATCTGAATTTTCACTATATCTTCACTCATCTTTCACTTCTTAGATTAAGATACTTAATGTATTGGGTTGTTCAATAAGTTCTGCGGTTTTTTTTGGTTAAAGTTAAATACACATTTTTTGTTTAAAACCATATATTTAATTAATCAAATATTGTCCATTCTGATCCATTACATTCTTCCAACGTTCTGGAAGAGACATTATTCCTCTTTTGTAAAAACCAGTAGACTTTTGGCCAAAAAAGTTTTCCAGATGCGTTTTTTATGTCCTCCTCGGAATTAAATTGCCTTCCGTCCAAATCGTTTTGGAGAGAGCGGAATAGGTGGTAGTCAGACGGGGCAAGGTCTGGAGAGTACGGTGGGTGCTGCATTACTTCCCAGCCAAAGGCATTCAGCCTTTCTTTTGTCACAAAAGCTGGGTGTGGTCTGGCATTGTCATGGTGAAAAACAACGTCCTTCCTATTCACTAACTCTGGCCGTTTGCCTTCCACTGCCTGCTTCAAATTGTCGAGCTGATAGCAATATTTGATAGCATTTATTGTCTCATTGCTCAACATGACCTTTTTGGGATGCAAATCTTGCTTACCAACCGATTGCGGTGTTTCACTAGGAGCGCACCATGACCTTTTACGCCGAATGTTGTTGTAAACCACCCATTTCTCGTTTCCCGTAACCACTCTTTTCAAAAAAGTATCCAGCGAGTTCCACCTCAACAAAGACTCACAGATCATTATGCGATCCATACGGTTTTTTTCACTGAGTTCGTGAAGAACCCAAACATCCATTTTTTTCGACATTCCAAGCCTTTTCAGTCTCTGTGAAACGGTTGTATAGGCAATGCTAAACCTCTGACCGATCTCTCGTGTCGTCAAATGTCTGTCAACGCTAACTGCAGCTAAGATTTGATCGTCGTCTGTGGTGGATGCACGTCCAGAGCGAGCAGCATCAGCAAGGTCTGTATTGCCGGAACGAAAGCGTGTACACCAGCTCTGACAAGTGTCAGCGCTAACTGCCGAATCTCCATACACCCTACAAATCTCACGTTGCGTCTCTGTCGCTTTGACACCTTTTTTAAATATGCCTAAAATGCACTTTTTTATCTCCCATTAAAAAAAAAATTGAGCACTTAAAACACGTCCGATCAAAACAAATTCTCGCAACAATGTAAAGAATAATCCTCTCTACTGGAAAAAAATAAGTTTTCATAACGGTTTTATACACAGAGATTTTCTGAAGCTATAAACGCCACTTCCAAGAAAAAAAGACAAAATAGTCTTAGGACATATTTTGAAGTAACTAAATTACTAAGTACTATCCACCCCAACTCCGAATACGCATTCTTATTCGACTGTAGTCGAATTTTCTTATTCCAGAAGTCGTATTTTGCAAACATACTCGCATCACTAATTGAGCCCGCTCAGTGCACAAATCGATTAACTCCATAAAACAAAAAGTTCAGAAATGCGATGAAATAATGTAAATTGTTTTTTAAAATTCCCTTAGATTCAAATATATATTGTAGAACACATAAATACTGATATAGCTTTCATCTCATGGTATATCAAATTAATAAGTAAGAATAGCCAAAAAAATAATCGTCAGTAATGTTACAATTTTTATGTGACTGGTTAATCGATTTGGCAACTGAAACAAATAAGAAAGTTAAATTGAAGAATTTAAATTTTTAAGTTTTTTATTACAGAAAAAGTTAGTTATATATTTTTATTACAAATTTTCCATAAAAATGAGTGTTGACATTATATTATTTGTGATTAATTTATCAGCAGTATAACATATTTGAATTGTATGAGATGGGGTTTGAACCTTTCTAACTTTATGCAGCGTATTTTAAACCAATTTGCTGGAAACCATGTAACTGTTGCTTTTCTGTTAATGATTGATTTTTCTAAAGGTTTTGTTGAAAAAAAAATCTTGGTGGGTCATTTGGATTAGATTAAATGGTGGTGCTTTCTTTTTGCATGTTTTTATTATATTGAACCAATCATCTGGTGAAAAAATGTTTTGAATTTTTTTCGCATGTGACTCAGTAATGGCAAAACCTGAGTCTTTGGGCAAATAGCTATGTCCACTTATCAAGAATTTCATTTCAATTGACTCAGCTCTTATTTCCGTACTTTGAACAAGTTTCAATAAACTTAAGACAGTTTTAATATTTCTATCTTGCCCGGTACACGAATCTGAATATGTTATTATTTTTTCCAAGTTTGCAGCATAAGTTTTTATGTACTTTACTAGACACGATGAAATTTCTTGAAGCCCACGAATTCCTTTAGTTTCTGGCCAAACAAACATCTGGCTTATATTTTTACTGAATTCTTGACATCCGAAATTATAAACATATAAATTTCGCTTATAATAAGCTACAGATGTGGTCAGTTTAGGAAAGGATAAAGCTTTTTCTAAGTCGAAAGAAAATACGAAATTTTTTTCTGATGCTGCCATTCGATCGGCAGCCCGTTCCGCCTCTTCTAAGTGAGTTTCCTTTTCAATTTCTGGCGTCTTAATTCCCTCACTGTCTACATATTGAATTTTTATTTGCAAAGTGTCACACGTTTGACACATATCCTTTGATGGTTGTTTAAAATTTAAATTACATTTTGTAGAGAACACATTATAGTAATATTTTTCTTTCACTGGTACTACTTTTTCCTTTTCACATTAGGTGACGTATAGTTCGTACATTTTCTTAATATTTAAGTCAGGAATTAAATATTGTCGTCTTGGATTATGAGCTCTGGTGTAGTGACTACTGTAGGCTGGAAATGACTTTATATGTTTGATAACATTTGTGTCATCTATTTTATTGCTTGCAACACGGCCTTCGCGCTGATCAACCAAAGACGTAACTTGTTCTATAGAACAACATTTGTACATCCGCCCGTCACTCATCTGATAAGTATCCCTAAAATATTTTTTGCAAACGGGAATATCATGTCTGTCTCTTCGAAAGTAATACGTAAAAGAATGTGATCTTCGTTTTATAGTTTCATTCGTGGGACGCCTTCTTTTTATTTCTTTAACTTTAATACAACCTCTTAAGAAAATATATTGGTCAGGTTGACTATAAAATGCCTTCATGGCAGCCTCTCTCTCATCCGAAAGAATTTTTTGGTTGCAATTTTAACCGCATCTGCGATTATATCGATAAATGTTTTTGCAGTATTAAATTTCCTCCGCTACTCCTGTATGCCAAACCTTTTGTTCTTTTATGCTTTTGTAAATTTCGTGCCCAATTATCAGGATTACGACTTCTTTTCCTCTCAATCAATATGTTTGTTGAGATATTTGTACTGTTACAATCAGATGAATCCGAGGAACAAAATAAACGTCTTCTTGAGCAAGACTGATAAATCGTATTGAAGAACCATCACATGATTCACTGTTTTCCACATCCACATTGTTATTAGTCTCACTTATCTTGGTTATAACGGTATAATATCTATTTCTTTATAATAATTCAAACCTAAATACGATCTGGAAGTAATGTTGTGAAAAGGCCAAAAAAATATGTAGTCCGTGTAATATTGGTAAAGTATACAGTAGAAGTTAAAATAAACCCAATCACACTTTATTTTTAAAATAATTAATTTCACTTCACAAGTATTTGATCCTGCTGCAATTTGGCTGTGACTGACTAATTTATTTTACTTTAATTCTGGTAAGACGGCACTAAAAAAATTAGCATTATCATTCAATGCTTGCTAGTGCATTTGAATTGGACAACAAATTTACAGTTATCATTCAACGCTTGTTAGTGCATTTGAATCGTGTTATTGAAACGATTTACATTAAAATATCAAAATGGCTTCTGAAATAAATTACTTATTATTCAATGGCCAAAAATATTTTGTCGTTTAATGGAAAGTTATTATAAATATAAAAAGTTATGACTATCCCAAATGCTTTGGCACTTAAATTTAAGATTTTTCAAAAAGTGGAGTTAATCGATTTATGCACTGAGCGGCTCAATTGTCAACTCTCGAACGTAATGCATCGCAGACGACTCTCGCATTTTATGGGCTATTCCGTATGTCGGATATAGTCGTATTTTACTCGAATGTTACTCGTATTTTTGTCGTGATAGAGAGTAATAGTTTAATTATTTAAGAAAAAATTACAAATTCGAATCGAATGGAGTCTTTAGTGTTGGCAATGGAAGAAAGAGTTGAGATTGCACAGGGCCACGGCAAAAATGGACTTTCAAAAATAGATTCAAAACTTTTCTGGAAAAACTTGGCAGAAAAACTGAATAGTTTGGGACCACCTATCAGAGATGGAACTGGCTGGCTTAAGCCAAGTTATTTTTTATTTTCGTTACGCCGAAATTTGTTTAAGTTTTGTATTTCTTAGGCTTGGAGTGACCAAAAGTGTATAGTTAAGCAGAAGCTCAAAAGTAATAGCTCCGAATTGAAATCAACATGAGGTGGACCGAATAAATTCGCTTATTTGAGCTGTATGGATGAAAGTATCGCCAAACTTCTGCATCTTGAAGATGTTGTAATGTTGGGTCAGTGTTTTGGGGTTAACTGCCATCTCTGAAATGGTCCCTAGCTTAGACGAAAGTAGGAACAATAAATAAAATAAAGATAATGATTCACTCCAAACTCCATATTTCCAAGAAACTAAAATGGATGAGAATATATCGCTTTTAACTGAACAAACAAAAATTCAACTGCCTTTTTATTAGGGCAAAAATATACAAATAGGATGCTCAGAAAAATTTTAAAATGTAAGGAGGTAAAATTAAGCCTTAAAGAAAATAACATATGGGTAACCAGATGTATAGAAATAGAATTTTGGAAATAAAAGCTCAAAAATTAGAAATTCTTATTAAGAAAAATGAGCTTAATAAAAACGAATTTGTAAAATGAATGTGTGTTTTTATTTTCATGTTCACTTTATTATTAGGAAAATGTTGTAATAATACATAAAACAAAGTTTTGCTTCTTCCGTTTCTTCTGTACTCGTGTTAAATGCTATCCATTTTTCGCAGACATGTTCATTGAAAATATTCAAAACTTCATCCAGAATATTAGAAAATCTTGGCTGCGATACTCCACAATTGAAATCATTCGCAACGCTCGTTTGATATCTTCCCTCCACAAAAAAAGACCTAAACAAACCGCTAACTTCAAAATTGGACACAAGTAGAAGTAGAAGGTTTCCTATTTTGTAGAAAAGGTGTTATTTCAACCAAGACGCACTGGAAGGCATCTTTTGATAATCTAAAGCACTTCCTGAAACTTTAATTAAAACAATGATCAATGAGTATTACAATTCAAACATCAAAATGTTAACTTACTAGATATTAGTGATGTGCAATTTGATTACTTTTGAGTAACGAATGATTACTGATTACTTCAAATTCAGTATTCGGTATTCGACGCCTAGTACTTGGTCTCCCAATCAAAATTCATTTTCATTTCGTCTCATTAAACAAATGGGAAATAAACTTAAAAGAAATTGTATTTCTTGTAAAATAATAAAATAACTAAAATCACAGTTTCTAATAATAATTATAGAAATATTGGTAATAATAATAATAAATAATTCTTAAGGGCTATTTACTTAGGTATGTATATTGAATTAACGTTTAAAAATAAATTTGTTTGGACATTTCGAGATTTCAGTCTGCTTCTTTTATCTGAAATTACCAACCCAGCCTTTGAAAAAAAATCCTTTCGCTAGGAACTGATGTAGCTACAATACCTAAGTATTTTTTTTAGCTAATTTAGCCATATTTGCATTGACTTGTGTGGTAGCAGGAACATGGTCTTTTTTTACGACAGCTGGCAATTGTCTGGGAAATTTGTTGACGAAGAGTTTCTTGGATGCATGCAGTAGCAGTGGAATTATCGAATCCCTTCTTTTTAAAACGTGGGTCCAAATACGTTGCCTTTGCTAAAATTTGATTAAACTCCAAGCGTTCAAATCGACTTTGTAAACCATCTAAAAGGGAATCTTTCAATCTAATTACCAAAAACACAGTAAATCTGTGTTTTTATTTATTGCTCTTCGCAGTGCAATTACCAACGGAATGACTTTCGAAATTGTAACTGCTTTCTCGGCACTTAGTTCTGCAGTCATCATCTCGAAAGGTTTTATTATAATACAGCATTCCCGCAAAGAACTCCATTCTTCCTGTTGATGTGATTCAATAGGGTTGTGTAAAACTCCAAGAGCAGCTTCAATGGATTCCTGAACATTGCAAAACCTTTCAAACATAAAATATGTCGAATTCCATCTTGTCACGTCATCATTGATAAGCTTCAGCGGTTGTTTATTCCCTTCAATTTGTGATTGCAATTTCTCTGCAAATTTCTGAAAAAATTCTACTATTCGTTTCACCTTAAAGCACCTTGGACACTAAAATTTAAGGTGTGAGCAAAACAAGGTAAATGATGCCATCCTGTTAATCGTACTGCAGCCATTATTTTTGAAGCGTTGTCTGTTATAGTGGCGTTTATCTTTTCAGAAATATCCCAACTTGAAACAATTTTAATTATTTCATTTCTCATACTCGCATTTTCTGCCGAATGACGTTCTTGAAATGAAAAACAATCAAGTAAGAGCGAATTAATGGTCCACTCATTGTCAATAAAATGTGAAGTGATAGCCATATAACGAAGTCCATATATCCGCCGTCAGAGTTATTTCTCCTTTCCCTTTTATAAGGCTTTTCACCAACTCCTTTGCCTCATCATATCGCTGTTCCAACAAATTTCTAAAAGTTGTTCGATTGGGTATTTTATACGATAGTTCAAGTTCTGCCAGTAATTCATTAAACCCCTCATCTTCAACCATGGAAAAGGGTTAAAGATCCTTAACAATCATGTTAAATATTAGGGCAGTAATTTTTTTTTGGCGATTAATTGATACGGGCCGCGTGGTGTATGAACTTATCTTTGGTTGATTTCGCCCTCGCTTGCTCTGACGTGGAAGGACCACTTTGATTTTCAGCATTTCTTGGTAGAGCTGCGACATTAGAAATAACGGGCGTATTCGCTGGGACAAATCCTACTGCAGTGTTTGTCCCATAAGTACTTGAAAAGAAGGAAACAGCATTTTGAAGCGATTATCGCGAAGCAGAGCTTTCTCCTAATACGGTAGGGTGCTTAGTGTTGAGGAGTTTAATCAAATTTGATGTTGCACCATCTTTGTAAGATATGATACATTTGCAAATATCACACTTAGCTTTCCCTTCTCCTTCCATCGTAAAATGCAACAAGATGCTACTTCATTTTGCTTTATACATATCAGCGATTATTTAACCTATTTATTAATTGAATTACTTATTACGTATTTATAATTTATATCTATATATACCCTCATTAACAATTATGGTACATACATACACAATATGGCTTTGATGAAATGTACATTAAGATCTTCTTGTTTAAGGAAACTTTATTTGTCTATTAAAAAAAACATACTTACAACTTCTTAAAATGATTACACTGTGATGACGAAAATAAACAGCTTAATGCTTCTAGGTCTCCTTAGCCATGCTTTATATAGTATTGCTGTGTACTGTTCTTTTTTAGGTATCCTTAGAAGGGTCATGTGAATAGTGAGATAGGGATTCTGGAATCTCATGAAGGATTGCTTGAACAGTTCGATAAGAATTTTTTTTAATGTTTTCCCTGAATCTATTACTGCTGTGGTTTATTTGTTATCTTTCCGTTAAAACAAATAGCATGGTCCGCGGGGTGTAACGCGTTAACTTACTTATTTAAAAAAAAAACAAGTTCATACATATATAGTTCAGATTATCTATTAAAAATAAATATTTCCTGACCTATTATGTTTACAGCCTATATTTTCCTACTCGCAAAAATGTTGTACCTACATACACTGGCAATCACTAGGATGAAGCCATACATTTTCCTATAGATTTTCACGCTTTATACCTGCTTTTGTACCCGCAAACTTTTACTACTTAAGAACAGGTACATATTTTGTCAACAGGAAGTCATAAAATTAAAGGGTAAATAAGAAACGACCGTTGGAATTTCCCAAGATCAAACAATGAACTTCTTGAAAAGTGTATAAAAAGATGCGCCACTAGGATGCGAATATTTCGTTGCAGGAGTTTACATCAGCGATTTTTTTTCGTTTTATTAAGAATATTTAAAAAAGCGTTGAAAAGAACTGTTTTTATTTAGTTTAAAAAAATAAATACTTTCAATGAGTTAAGACTCTTAGGCCGAGAAATTGCAAGGATGCTTAATAGAAGTAAGATTATTGTAAACAGTTATCTCGCGGATCCACAACACTATGGGAAAAATCAAAAAGGACGTACGGCAAAAGCAACAACATTGCGAGAAAAGCGGTTAATTCTACGGCGTGCCTCAAATTCTACTCTACCAGCGACTACAATAAGGTCCAACAGCCAGCATATCAAAGGTCCGAAGGATAATCCGAAAAAGTGGTACTAGACAGAGGAGAAAACTTAAAAAGAAACCAGTTCTTAAGCTAGTACATAAGGAGCACCGAATCAATTTTGCAGGAGAATATGTCGCTTGGAGCAGTGTTTCCATTCACTGCTCGCGTTGTCTTTTCGGATGAACAAAAGTTTAACCTTGACGGCCCCGATGGTAACAACTTTTATTTCCATTATCTAAGAAAGGAGGAGCTTATTTTGATATCACATCACAGCCGTACATCAGGTGTAGGGAGCTATTACCTACTATCTACTATGGCACAATCGAGTTGGAGTTTTTGTCCACAAGAACGAACGGAAACAACTACAAATGTTTGCTGGAACGTTGATTTCCAAAAGTGAAACACATTTTCCGACCTAAACATAATCATATTGGGCATGGTTATCTCGTAATGTGTATGAAGGCAGCAGACAATTTGAAGAAAAGGACACTTTAATCGAAGCTATTCGTGATGTCTGGGCCCAAATTTCTCTTGATTTTTTTTTTTTTTTTGTTATAATTTACGCGCGCCTAAGGGGTTAGATACCCTTTTACTGTTGCCAGGGCGCGGGCGGAAAGGTAGAAAGGAGGAGAAAGGAAAATTGTTTTGTAGTGGTTTGAAACTCAGGTGTGTTTGGTTTCCGTATTTGCTCTCCAGGGGGTGGGAGTCCGAATAGGACGGACAGTTTTTTCTTCACTCAGAGTGGAAGGTTATAATTCGCAGTAATTATTTGTGCTTGAAACTCTACAACAGCCAAATCTACGTGTCAGTGTTATGCCTTCACACACAGAATTTTTCTGTCTGAGTTCCAATTACACAACTGAAAAACTTGAAAGACTTGTTCATGGGCAGGATTCGAACCTAGACCCCTCCAAGTGAGAAGCGATTGCTAGTACCACTACACCACGGCCACCCTGATTATTTAAAAAAAAAACTGTATGACTCTATTCCAAACTTATAGAGGTCATATCGAAAAATGGCGGGCATACTCATTATTAATTTAGAAAAAAGTAATAAATAAATGTTTAAAACCATAAAATGTAAACATTTTATTAATTTCTTCCTTTCTTTCGAAGATTTTGCATGTGGCCTCATGCTAGTAGCGCATCTTTTTATACGCTTTTCAAGAAATTCATTGTTTGATCTTGGAATATTCCAACGGTCGTTTCTTATTTACCCTTTAATTTTATGACTTCCTGTTAAGAAAATATGTACCTATTCACAGGTAGTAAAAGTTTCAAGCAGGTAAAAAGTGTGAAAATCGATTGTAAAATGTATGGGTTCATCCTAGTGATCCCCAGTGTATGTATGTATATATATTATATCTGACTCAAATCTACTCGAAATAAGTAAAATGAGTAATCAGTAATCATTAGACCTCGGATTTTGCATATTTGCATATTTTTGAAGGATTAAGAGAGGTAAATTCTGATGACACCAAAGTTCGTTTCATTGAAAATAGAGTTGAAAACGATATGCATATTTTAAATTTTTCGGCATATTTGCATGAAATGCATATTGTAAAATGTTTGTGTGGGTACAAATGATAGAACTTATTCTTTTCAATACAAATCCCTTTATTCAGTACAGTTACAATTCACTATTTAATTCTTTCTCTCAGTACAATTCAATTTCTCAACCACTTATACTTTTCTTATCTTTTACTTAAACCACTTAATCACTTCTTCTAATTAACACTTCAAATTCAACTTTGGAACTGATTTGCATACCTTTGGGATGCTGGTATTTATACTCGAATGACATACTTCGAGAACAATCCTCGCCATCCAGCGTCCCATACAATTTCCAATTTGCTAGAAAATTCGATTCTACTCTCCAGTTGCTAATCCAGTATCGAAACCTTCTAATCTTCGAGTTTCGACATTTTCTGCTAGATGTCGCTGCTCACATTTGAGTGGTTATCACATTGCTCCCTCCCTACAGTTGTTCGTCCCGAACAACTTCGTCATTCAGCATCCCGTTGAAATGACACATTCTATCCAAATGGACCACTTTCAATTTTCCTCGATCCCCACGCTGGATCCGGTAGACAACGTCATTAATGCGGGTTATCACCTTGTATGGACCTTCCCAGTCCTGTTGCAATTTTGGTGATTTGCCTTTCTTACGCTGAGGATTATACAGCCAAACCAGATCTCCTTCGTTGAAACCGGAAGATTTCGCCTTGATATCGTACCTAGTTTTCATGCGGCTGCTTGCTAGCTTCATCTTTTCTCTGGTGTCTTCATGCAATTTACGAATCCTGCTGCGTAAGTCATTCACGTACTCGTTCACCTCTTTGGGCTCCGTCGGTGGGGATCCGAATTTTGCTTCACTTGGCAACCGAATTGTTTGACCAAATAAGATCTCGGATGGTGTGTGCCCTGTTGAGCTATGGACCGCGTTTCGGTAGGCCATTAAGAAGAGGGGTATGTGTCGATCCCAATCCCGCTGGCAGTTGCTGACAACCTTAGATAGATGCTCATTCAAGGTCCGATTGAATCGCTCGACCATTCCATCAGATTGAGGGTGTAGCGGCGTTGTCCTTGTCTTTCTTATTCCCAAATATTGGCATATTTCCTGGAAGACTTTTGATTCAAAGTTTCGCCCTTGATCAGAGTGCAGCTCCATTGGGACACCAAATCTGCTCACCCAGTTGTTGACTATCTGTTCGGCTACGGTCTTAGCCTCTTGATTTGGGATGGCAAACACTTCCGGCCACTTACTGAAGTAATCCATGACTACGAGAGTATATCGGTTTCCATTAAAGGTTTCGGGAAACGGCCCAGCGATGTCGATGGCTATTCGTTCGAAAGGTGCTCCGACATTGTATTGTTGCATTTGTCCATGTGGCTTTACTTTTGGACCCTTGGTAGCCGCACACCCTATGCACTTTTTGCACCAATTCTCGACATCTTGTTTAGCGCTTAGCCAATAGAAACGTTCCCTTACCTTTTCCAACGTCTTGTTTATTCCCAAATGGCCTCCTGAGATTCCGTCATGTATTTCATGGAGCACTTGGTTGACTCTGGATCGTGGCACAATTAGCTGCATACGAGATGTTGTCCCATCTGCACTTTCCCATTTTCTCTTCAGCAATCCATCTTGCACAAAAAGCGAGTCCCACTGTGCCCAGTATGCCTTCAGAGTTTGGCTCCGATCTGATATCTGCTGCCAGCTTGGTCTTTCCTCGTGTTCCTTCCAGGCCAATATTGGTTCGATGTCATTGTCTGCCTGTTGGGAGGAACGGATTTCGTCTATACTCCAACCCTCTATTGGCTCAGTCCTGATCATTTGGATAGTTGCCTGTTGTCTTTTGCTTCTTTACGATTGCAGTGTTCGCATTTTACTCCGCATGGTCGACGAGAGAGAGCATCAGCATTTGAGTGGAGTGTTCCCTTGCGGTGTTGCACTTCAAAGTCGTAACCCTGCAACTGCTCGATCCATCTTGCAACTTGGCCTTCAGGGTTCTTAAATTGGAGTAGCCATTTCAGAGCTGCGTGGTCTGTCCGGAGAATGATATTTTACTTCCGGACGAAACAAGGCACACTTTTCTGGGTTGAGCTTTAAATGAGCACTTCGTAGCCTCTCAAACACTTCTTTTAGATTTTCGCGGTGCTCCTTGTACGTCTTACCTATGACGATAACGTCGTCCAAACATACTAGGCAGGTTTTCCAGGTGAGTCCTTGCAATGTTCGTTCCATTAGTCGCTCGAAGGTGGCCGGAGCGTTGCACAGTCCAAACGGCAACACTGCAAACTGCCAAAGACCGCTTCCTGTAGTGAAGGCAGTTGTCTCACGATCCGCACGATTTATCTCTACCTGCCAGTAACCGCTCTTCAAGTAAAGCGTTGAAAACCATTTCGCTCCAGAAGGCATATCCAAAGTGTCATCGATTCTCGGAAGTGGGTAGCTGTCCTTTTTAGTGACATCATTGAGACGTCGGTAGTCTACACAAAATCTCGTGCTGCCATCTTTCTTCTTCACCAGGACCACTGGAGATGCCCACGGACTTTGCGATTCTTCAATCACTCCCTCAGCTTTCATCTTCGACATCATTTCGGCAACTTCTGTTTGCTTTGCCAATGGAAGACGTCTTGCAGGTTGACGGATTGGTCGAGCGTCTCCGGTGTCAATGTGGTGTTGAACAATATGCGTACGTCCATATTCTCCGTCTTGTGTAGCAAATATATCAGCGTACTCACCGATTAGTTTTTCTGCCAGGATTCGCTGATCTTCGTCCAGATTACAGAGGCTGAGAATTTTGTTCTTGATTTTTATGCTCTGAACTGTTGTGACCGGTTTTGCACCCTTTTTTTCCGTTGTAGTCGATATAGCCTCAACAGGTACACATTTTCCCACTATCTCCCCCTTTTTCACCTTTACACTGAATGTCTTTGGATTTAGAATCCTTACAGGGACCATGTTGTTCTTTGGCTCCACTAAGGTCTTTCCCACCATGAAGTCTCTTTTCTTTTCTGGCTCCATCAAATAGAATCGGTGGCTACCAGGACCACCTTCCACTTCTGCCCACAAAATTGCTTCTGACGAAGGCTCTAGACTCTGATTGCTGCAGATAACGACATTTGAGACTGTGGTATTGGCGTTTCCGTATATCATTGGTATCTCCATGTTTCCGTATTTCAGGGTTTGTGCCCCCAAGTCGACTACAAGTCCATGTTCTCTCATGAAGTCTGTACCAATGATGCACTCGTCACATATGTCAGCTACCAGAAACGCGTGAGTGAATGTTATTCCGGCCAGTTGGATTTTTATGCGGACTTCACCATATACCTTAATCGTTGCTCCTGTAGCTGTTCGCAAGCTGCAACTGCTAGTGTTATGCAGCCAAGACTTCTGCACAAGATTCCTCCTGATGATTGAGGCCGTGGCACCGGTGTCTATTGTTGCCATCCATTTTTCTTTTCCACTGACTACTTCTACTAGAAGGCTTTCGCTGCATCGTTTTGCCAGCGAGACTTGGGTGATGGTCCTGGGGCCGTCGACTCCTGCTACCAACTTCTGCCCCTCGAAGTTGGTGCTTAAGCATTTCCCGACTGATGATTTCGGGAAGGTTGACCGGCTTCTTGATAGCTGTTTCTTGCGGGTTTCTTCCTCTATTTGCTTGTCACCACAGTGAGGGCAGTCTTTTCGTCGCACCGGTTCTTTACACTGCCTTTGAAGGTGTCCTATTTTATTGCAATTCCAGCAGCGCATTATTCGTCTATCCCGTCGAGTATCTCGTTCCTCGGCACTAATTCTTGTGCAGGAGCATTCGACAGATGCTACTTCCCTGACGAAATGTGTTCCCCTGGAAGCCTGATTGGCTGCTTCCATCGCCAGAGCGAAGGCAAGTGCTTCAGCAAGGGTTCTTTTCCCGGCCATCCTTACTGCTGACTGTAGCTTCGAATCTGCAATTCCCCTGATAAATGCATCTTTTGCCATTTCGTCGATAATTTCCTGGCCTGCGGTGGGGTATGACAGATGTGCCAGTCTACTCACGTCTGCTTGGAGCTGCTGAAGTGTTTCTCCTCGTTGCTGCGTTCGGCTTTGTAATTGGACCTTGTAGACCTCCTGCATGTGGCTATCCCCAAACCGTTTCTCGATAGCCTGTACTAAAGTCACATAATCTTTATGCTTTTCGATGTCTACTGTTTGCAACAATTCTGCTGCAGGACCGTGCAAGGCCATCGTTAGGGCAAAGCACTTTTCCTCATTGTCCCAGTCGTTTGCACAGGCAGCCATTTCAAACTGCTTCTTATAAGTAGACCATGAGGTCTGGCCATCGAATGAGGGAGGCTTCAAATCTTTTCTCCTTGGACCGCTTAAAGAACATTCTCGCAGTTTCTGTTTTCGCACTGTGTCGAGCTCTTTTGCCAGTTGGTGAACTTTGCTGTCCATTTCTTCGAATTTTTCGCCAACATTCTTCTCTATTGTATCAAATTTGTCATCAACGTTCTTCTCTATTCTATCAAATTTGTCATCAACGTTCTTCTCTATTCTTTCAAATTTGTCATCGATTTCTTCGAATATTTGCTGGAGAGTGTTATTTTGTTCTTCCAGTTTTTGTTCTAGACTATTCTTTTGTTCGTCGAATTTTTGTTCAATGCTGCTCTTCTGCTCGTCTAGATTTTTCTTTTGTTCATCCAACTTTTGTTCGAGACTATTCTTTTGTTCATCCAGCTTTTGCTCGAGGCTATCCAGATTTTTCTTTTGTTGGTCGAGACTGTTCTTCTGTTCGTCCATTTTTAACAAGAGGAGTTGCATCATCGCAGCCATATCACTGCCGGTACTTGTCTGTTCATCCTCGTCAACATCAAAGGAGTATGCATCAGGATCATGTCCCTCGTTGTTCAAAGCCTCCTGAAGTCGGAGCACCAGGTCACTTTTTCCTCCACTGGCGCTGAGGCTTCTCTTGTTCAACTCGGATTTGAGTTGGACGAGGGTCAACTGCAATAGTTTTCGACCCATTCTAGCTTTTTCAAATAGTCAGAAAACACTTTTTTTTTTTTTTTTTTTTTTTTTTACACACAATAAGTCCTATCCCACTTCTGACACCAATGTAAAATGTTTGTGTGGGTACAAATGATAGAACTTATTCTTTTCAATACAAATCCCTTTATTCAGTACAGTTACAATTCACTATTTAATTCTTTCTCTCAGTAGAATTCAATTTCTCAACCACTTATACTTTTCTTATCTTTTACTTAAACCACTTAATCACTTCTTCTAATTAACACTTCAAATTCAACTTTGGAACTGATTTGCATACCTTTGGGATGCTGGTATTTATACTCGAATGACATACTTCGAGAACAATCCTCGCCATCCAGCGTCCCATACAATTTCCAATTTGTTAGAAAATTCGATTCTACTCTCCAGTTGCTAATCCAGTATCGAAACCTTCTAATCTTCGAGTTTCGACATTTTCTGCTAGATGTCGCTGCTCACATTTGAGTGGTTATCACAATATTATATGCCAAAATATATGCAAATTATGCAATAACATATGCAAAACATATGCAAAATATGCAAAAACTTCCTATGTTAACCTAATCAAAAAATAATATGAAAGCGAGAGGGTAGCATACATATTGAAATTTTATTAATTATTGTCAGATATTAAAGTAGAGCAAATGATACTTAATACATACGATATTTTATAGGTTTAAAAATTATTCAAGATAATTGGTATTACAATATACAACCATAATTTTTAAATTATTAATTGAGAGGCCTTGACGTTTCTCTCCAAAAACCATTTTGTAAGCGAAAAAGCTACTTTCAACGTCACAGGAAGTAATTGGAGCAAATTTATATTTAATGATATTTTTATTTGTGACGGGTTCAAGTCCAGAAAAATCTTTATCTTTGAGATTTAAAATATTATTTATTTTTGAAATGATAAATTTGGATTTCTTTTCAAAATGGCTTCAAATTTATTTTGTAAATCTATTCCAAAATCACCAGTTATGTTATGAACTATATTTTCAGCTTCCTTAAATAAATTCATTGACTTTGCTAATGGTAGACCGTTCTCTTCCAAGGAAGTTATTATTTCGGCAACTTTCTCGAAATTTGATTTTATATATGTAAGATTGTTTACTTAGGTAACACAAAACACTTTTATTTTCTAGGGGTTAAAATTATATATTTACATTTACTTAAAATAACTGATAAAATATGAGTGTAAGAATTTGTTTGTAGCAAGAACTGCCACGATGAGAAGTTGAGAGCCAACTGCTCTCAACCTTCGAGTGCGTCCTTTTTATACCCTGTCTCTCATATTTCTCCGTGACAGTGTTGCTGAATGCCAAATATATATAAAATCCCGATATAGTTTTGGATTTTTTATCAGCTCTTTTGCTAGCTTTATAGATTCAGCATCTTTTGGGTTCAGTGTTTCAAGAACCTAAAATGCAAATTTAGAATTGTTTTCTTTACCAAACTAAAGTAAATGCATATAAATATATAAAATCCATATATAAATAATTTGGAAAATTAAGTCAAAGGTAAATAATGCACTATGAATAAAAAAATATTCAACAACATTATTATAATTTTGATTTTTTGTAGGGAAAAAACCATATTGTTTTTTTCTAAATTTCGTACAACGATGCTATATTTAAAATGTTGTTTGTTGATAAACATTATCTTACCTCTGTTATTCGCTCCATGTTATCTGCATAAAATGATGACGCCTTCAACCATGTTCCCCATCTGGTTATGATCGGCTCGGGTGGTAACTTCTTATTTAGTATTTGCTTGTAGCGTTGTACTCTGAGTGGAGCTTTTATGAACATTTTTTTTTACACAGGATACGAACGAGTTAGCGACAGGAAATGTTGTTCTTACTTTTTCAGCTATTAAATTTAAAGTTATGTGTATGAGATTCGGATAGAAAGCTTTTACATTTTTATCAGCTTTGATCATATATGTCGCAGCATCCGTTAAAAGCAACAAAACTTTTGACTCATTCCCGTGTGGCCACAATATATGAAGGCTGTCGTTCACAAATCGAGAAACAGTTGCATTATGTACTTCTTCCAACTGTTTACACGACAATAAAAATGAGCATGAAGATTCATTTTCGCTCAATGTTCCTACAATCAAATTCGCGACATATCGCCCTTGTTTGTCCGTTGTTTCATCCAGTGATATCCAAACGCTTTCGTCTTTTATACTATCGCGAATTTTTTGGATTGATTCTTGGTAGCATTTATCCAAGTAGCTCTTTCTGAGAGTACTTTCATCTGGAATTAGTTGTCCTGTGTATTTTTTTGTTTAATTATTAAATGTAGCATTGCTAAGCACATTACATGGTATATTTCTCGCCACCAACGCTGTGCATAAATTCATTTTAAATTCATTGTTGGAATTGTCGGAAAAGTAGCTGGACGTGTTGCTAGAAGTATGCGCATTTTCTTCGTTTTTATTATTGGATTGTTTTTTCGGGAAGGCTGTTATGAAGGAAGGCTATGATTTTTGGCATTTCTCTACACTACACTTCATTCAACTTAAATATATTTATGTGATAGTTTTGCGACTGTAGAAAAGTACTTACAACGAACGCGCAAAATAAATAAATATCAAACAGATAAGAAATTACACTAAAAAATATGTTATCATAAATTTATCACGTGATAAGTCGTGCTTCCAATAAAAAAGCGTACCGGTTTTTGGGTGCACTTTACTTTGCGTAACAACAACAAAAGCTTTCAATGGTTTTAAGTCGGGATTGCGATAAGAACAATAAATGGTAAATCGTTGGAAAGGGAAAGTGGTATATGCTATACGGTATATATTATATATTCTTCTGCATTGCTCGTACTTTAATATTGGATTGGAATTAAATTTTTTGATGAAATTCATTTGCATATATTTTGCATATGTTGCATATATTTTGCATATTCGTGGCACATGGTTTTGCATATTTTTTGCATATATTTTGCATATTTTCGATATGCATTACAATTTGTTATATATGAACGATAAAACGTCTAGATACAAAGTTTGGTATCAATCTGATGAAAAATATGCAAATATGCAAAATCCGAGGTCTAGTAATCATTCAACTTAAAGTATTCAGGAATCAGTTAATACCTTGTGAATACAATTCACAAATAACCCAATGAGTCCTGGTATTTGATATTGACGGTTTAAAATAATGAGTGGAGAAAAGTAATCAAATTGGAACTGTATGATATATAGAACATCGAACATGCGACAAGAGAGTGCAGGAGCAGAGAAAAATGGAACAGTGTATAGCGTACAGTGCAAAAATGCATATGCAATGCATAACAAAATGAAGGAGGGAAACGAGACGTGCTGCTGCGGTTGGGTTACTGTGTATTTGCATTTACATACGTATGTGTATTTTATATTACTCCTTTGGTGTTTATCAGCAAATGAGTATCAGTATTCAATATCGAATACAGTAATGTCTCGCTAATCCGAATCAATTATTGCAAGGGGGTATCCGGATTATCGAATTATTCGGACTAACGAGTACAGGAAAAGTCAAAGAAAAGAGGTTTTATTTAATGACAAAAATTCATGTTTACTGCTGCTTAAAACCAAAAATTGCAATAATAATAAAAATTAAAAAAAGAAATTAAAACAAATTTCATAACATATTCGATTGTGTTAATATAGTTCATGCAGTTTGGAGCGTGAAATCAGTAATAAGCGTTTGTTTTTTTCTTTTGCCGTGCATTGCAGTCAAGGCCTTTTCTTTAAGGTTTTGTAAGACTAATATATCAGAAGCAGATGCTTCGTTCTCCAACGCCCATTTTGTAGAAACAGCCAACGCTGTTATTGCATCTTCATGCTTAACCTTCTCTTGTTGCTGAAGTATTGGTTCTTCTTCTTCGCTATTAGGGTGTGTACTCTCCTGAATGTTGTTGTCGTTCATCCAGTCGATAATTTCAATATCAGTCAGTTGAATTCCCAATATACCTTCGATAGTTTCCGCAAAATTTGCTATGTCAGAAGTTGGGATACAATTTGCTTGGTTCATTAGTCGAGCTAGCGGAATATCGTCTTCAAGATCCCATTCAACTTTCCAACAGTTTTTCATCATTTCCTGTGAAAGCACTTCCCAAGCACTAGCCAAAAAAAAAAATGCGTCCTTTAGCATCATGCTTTTCAAAACACTGGTTATTTCAGCATTTTGGCTCATAACGTGCGATAACAAACTTTTTTTGTAGTTCAGCTTTGTAATTCTAATGATATTTTGATCCATGGGTTGGATCAGTGACGTGCAGTTAGGTGGTAAGAAGAATGTTGTCTTCAGTTGTAAGATCATTGCTGGTGGGTGGCATGGCGCATTATTGAAGAACAGCAATGCTTTTCGGGCAGCCCATTAGAACGCATAAACTTTCTTACCTAGGGCACGAATGAGTTGAAAAACCACTTCTTGAAAACTGCAGATGTCATCCAGGTGCTTACAGTAGAGTCGTAATCTACAGGCATTTTCCTTTTCACATTTTGTGACGTATAGTTCGTACATTTTCTTGATATTTAAGTCAGGATTTAAATATTGTCGTCTTGGATTATGAGCTCTGGTGTAGTGACTACTGTAGGCTGGAAATAACTTTATATGTTTGATAACATTTGTGTCATCTATTTTATTGCTTGCAACACGGCCTTTGCGCTGATTAATCAAAGACGTAAATTGTTCTATAGAACGACATTTGTATATCCGCCCGTCACTCATCTGATAAGTATCCCTAAAATATTTTTTGCAAACGGGAATATCATGTCTGTCTCTTCGAAAGTAATATGTAAAAGAATGGGATCTTCGGTTTTTAGTTTTATTCGTGGGACGCCTTCTTTTTATTTCTTTAACTTTAATACAACCTCTTAAGAAAATATATTGGTCAGGTTGACTATAAAATGTCTTCATGGCAGCCTCTCTCTCATCCGAAAGAATTTTTTGGTTGCACTTTTGACCTTATCTGCATATTATATCGATAAATGTTTTTGCAGGTATTAAATTTCCTCCTCTATTCCTGTATGCCAAAACTTTTGTTCTTTTATGCTTTTGTAAATTTCGTGCCCAATTATCAGGATTACGACTTCTTTTCCTCCCAATCAATGTGTTTGTTGAGATATTTGTACTGTTACAATCAGATGAATCCGAGGAACAAAATAAACGTCTTCTTGAGCAAGACTGATAAATCGTTAATCGATTTATGCACTGAGCGGCTCAATTGTCAACTCTCGAACGTAATGCATCGCAGACGACTCTCGCATTTTATGGGCTATTCCGTATGTCGGATATAGTCGTATTTTACTCGAATGTTACTCGTATTTTTGTCGTGATAGAGAGTAATAGTTTAATTATTTAAGAAAAAATTACAAATTCGAATCGAATGGAGTCTTTAGTGTTGGCAATGGAAGAAAGAGTTGAGATTGCACAGGGCCACGGCAAAAATGGACTTTCAAAAATAGATTCAAAACTTTTCTGGAAAAACTTGGCAGAAAAACTGAATAGTTTGGGACCACCTATCAGAGATGGAACTGGCTGGCTTAAGCCAAGTTATTTTTTATTTTCGTTACGCCGAAATTTGTTTAAGTTTTGTGTTTCTTAGGCTTGGAGTGACCAAAAGTGTATAGTTAAGCAGAAGCTCAAAAGTAATAGCTCCGAATTGAAATCAACATGAGGGGGACCGAATAAATTCGCTTATTTGAGCTGTATGGATGAAAGTATCGCCAAACTTCTGCATCTTGAAGATGTTGTAATGTTGGGTCAGTGTTTTGGGGTTAACTGCCATCTCTGAAATGGTCCCTAGCTTAGACGAAAGTAGGAACAATAAATAAAATAAAGATAATGATTCACTCCAAACTCCATATTTCCAAGAAACTAAAATGGATGTACAAATGGATGAGAATATATCGCTTTTAACTGAACAAACAAAAATTCAACTGCCTTTTTATTAGGGCAAAAATATACAAATAGGATGCTCAGAAAAATTTTAAAATGTAAGGAGGTAAAATTAAGCCTTAAAGAAAATAACATATGGGTAACCAGATGTATAGAAATAGAATTTTGGAAATAAAAGCTCAAAAATTAGAAATTCTTATTAAGAAAAATGAGCTTAATAAAAACGAATTTGTAAAATGAATGTGTGTTTTTATTTTCATGTTCACTTTATTATTAGGAAAATGTTGTAATAATACATAAAACAAAGTTTTGCTTCTTCCGTTTCTTCTGTACTCGTGTTAAATGCTATCCATTTTTCGCAGACATGTTCATTGAAAATATTCAAAACTTCATCCAGAATATTAGAAAATCTTGGCTGCGATACTCCACAATTGAAATCATTCGCAACGCTCGTTTGATATCTTCCCTCCACAAAAAAAGACCTAAACAAACCGCTAACTTCAAAATTGGACACAAGTAGAAGTAGAAGGTTTCCTATTTTGTAGAAAAGGTGTTATTTCAAGACGCACTGGAAGGCATCTTTTGATAATCTAAAGCACTTCCTGAAACTTTAATTAAAACAATGATCAATGAGTATTACAATTCAAACATCAAAATGTTAACTTACTAGATATTAGTGATGTGCAATTTGATTACTTTTGAGTAACGAATGATTACTGATTACTTCAAATTCAGTATTCGGTATTCGACGCCTAGTACTTGGTCTCCCAATCAAAATTCATTTTCATTTCGTCTCATTAAACAAATGGGAAATAAACTTAAAAGAAATTGTATTTCTTGTAAAATAATAAAATAACTAAAATCACAGTTTCTAATAATAATTATAGAAATATTGGTAATAATAATAATAAATAATTCTTAAGGGCTATTTACTTAGGTATGTATATTGAATTAACGTTTAAAAATAAATTTGTTTGGACATTTCGAGATTTCAGTCTGCTTCTTTTATCTGAAATTACCAACCCAGCCTTTGAAAAAAAATCCTTTCGCTAGGAACTGATGTAGCTACAATACCTAAGTATTTTTTTTAGCTAATTTAGCCATATTTGCATTGACTTGTGTGGTAGCAGGAACATGGTCTTTTTTTACGACAGCTGGCAATTGTCTGGGAAATTTGTTGACGAAGAGTTTCTTGGATGCATGCAGTAGCAGTGGAATTATCGAATCCCTTCTTTTTAAAACGTGGGTCCAAATACGTTGCCTTTGCTAAAATTTGATTAAACTCCAAGCGTTCAAATCGACTTTGTAAACCATCTAAAAGGGATTCTTTCAATCTAATTGCCATATCGGAATGTAAATCTGTGTTTTTATTTATTGCTCTTCGCAGTGCAATTACCAACCGAATCACTTTCGAAATTGTAACTGCTTTCTCGGCACTTAGTTCTGCAGTCATCAGCTCGAAAGGTTTTAGAATAATGCAGCATTCCCGCAAGGAACTCCATTCTTCCTGTTGATGTGATTCAATAGGGTTGTGTAAAACTCCAAGAGCAGCTTCAATGGATTCCTGAACATTGCAAAACCTTTCAAACATAAAATATGTCGAATTCCATCTTGTCACGTCATCATTGATAAGCTTCAGCGGTTGTTTATTCCCTTCAATTTGTGATTGCAATTTCTCTGCAAATTTCTGAAAAAAATCTACTATTCGCTTCACCTTAAAGCACCTTGGACACTAAAACAAGGTAAATGATGCCATCCTGTTAATCGTACTGCAGCCGTTATTTTTGAAGCGTTGTCTGTTATAGTGGCGTTTATCTTTTCAGAAATATCCCAACTTGAAACAATTTTAATTATTTCATTTCTCATACTCGCATTTTCTGCCGAATGACGTTCTTGAAATGAAAAACAATCAAGTAAGAGCGAATTAATGGTCCACTCATTGTCAATAAAATGTGAAGTGATAGCCATATAACGAAGTCCATATATCCGCCGTCAGAGTTATTTCTCCTTTCCCTTTTATAAGGCTTTTCACCAACTCCTTTGCCTCATCATATCGCTGTTCCAACAAATTTCTAAAAGTTGTTCGATTGGCAGCCTCTCTCTCATCCGAAAGAATTTTTTGGTTGCACTTTTGACCTTATCTGCATATTATATCGATAAATGTTTTTGCAGGTATTAAATTTCCTCCTCTATTCCTGTATGCCAAACCTTTTGTTCTTTTATGCTTTTGTAAATTTCGTGCCCAATTATCAGGATTACGACTTCTTTTCCTCCCAATCAATGTGTTTGTTGAGATATTTGTACTGTTACAATCAGATGAATCCGAGGAACAAAATAAACGTCTTCTTGAGCAAGACTGATAAATCGTATTGAAGAACCATCACATGATTCACTGTTTTCCACATCCACATTGTTATTAGTCTCACTTATCTTGGTTATAACGGTATAATATCTATTTCTTTATAATAATTCAAACCTAAATACGATCTGGAAGTAATGTTGTGAAAAGGCCAAACAAATATGTAGTCAGTGTAATATTGGTAAAGTATACAGTAGAAGTTAAAATAAACCCAATCACACTTTATTTTTAAAATAATTAATTTCACTTCACAAGTACTTGATCCTGCTGCAATTTGGCTGTGACTGACTAATTTATTTTAATCGTGTTATTGAAACGATTTACATTAGAATATAGAGTTAATCAAAATGGCTTCTGAAATAAATTACTTATTATTCAATAGCCAAAAATATTTTGTCGTTTAATGGAAAGTTATTATAAATATAAAAAGTTATGACTATCCCAAATGCTTTGGCACTTAAATTTAAGATTTTTCAAAAAGTGGAGTTAATCGATTTATGCACTGAGCGGCTCAATTGTCAACTCTCGAACGTAATGCATCGCAGACGACTCTCGCATTTTATGGGCTATTCCGTATGTCGGATATAGTCGTATTTTACTCGAATGTTACTCGTATTTTTGTCGTGATAGAGAGTAATAGTTTAATTATTTAAGAAAAAATTACAAATTCGAATCGAATGGAGTCTTTAGTGTTGGCAATGGAAGAAAGAGTTGAGATTGCACAGGGCCACGGCAAAAATGGACTTTCAAAAATAGATTCAAAACTTTTCTGGAAAAACTTGGCAGAAAAACTGAATAGTTTGGGACCACCTATCAGAGATGGAACTGGCTGGCTTAAGCCAAGTTATTTTTTATTTTCGTTACGCCGAAATTTGTTTAAGTTTTGTGTTTCTTAGGCTTGGAGTGACCAAAAGTGTATAGTTAAGCAGAAGCTCAAAAGTAATAGCTCCGAATTGAAATCAACATGAGGGGGACCGAATAAATTCGCTTATTTGAGCTGTATGGATGAAAGTATCGCCAAACTTCTGCATCTTGAAGATGTTGTAATGTTGGGTCAGTGTTTTGGGGTTAACTGCCATCTCTGAAATGGTCCCTAGCTTAGACGAAAGTAGGAACAATAAATAAAATAAAGATAATGATTCACTCCAAACTCCATATTTCCAAGAAACTAAAATGGATGTACAAATGGATGAGAATATATCGCTTTTAACTGAACAAACAAAAATTCAACTGCCTTTTTATTAGGGCAAAAATATACAAATAGGATGCTCAGAAAAATTTTAAAATGTAAGGAGGTAAAATTAAGCCTTAAAGAAAATAACATATGGGTAACCAGATGTATAGAAATAGAATTTTGGAAATAAAAGCTCAAAAATTAGAAATTCTTATTAAGAAAAATGAGCTTAATAAAAACGAATTTGTAAAATGAATGTGTGTTTTTATTTTCATGTTCACTTTATTATTAGGAAAATGTTGTAATAATACATAAAACAAAGTTTTGCTTCTTCCGTTTCTTCTGTACTCGTGTTAAATGCTATCCATTTTTCGCAGACATGTTCATTGAAAATATTCAAAACTTCATCCAGAATATTAGAAAATCTTGGCTGCGATACTCCACAATTGAAATCATTCGCAACGCTCGTTTGATATCTTCCCTCCACAAAAAAAGACCTAAACAAACCGCTAACTTCAAAATTGGACACAAGTAGAAGTAGAAGGTTTCCTATTTTGTAGAAAAGGTGTTATTTCAACCAAGACGCACTGGAAGGCATCTTTTGATAATCTAAAGCACTTCCTGAAACTTTAATTAAAACAATGATCAATGAGTATTACAATTCAAACATCAAAATGTTAACTTACTAGATATTAGTGATGTGCAATTTGATTACTTTTGAGTAACGAATGATTACTGATTACTTCAAATTCAGTATTCGGTATTCGACGCCTAGTACTTGGTCTCCCAATCAAAATTCATTTTCATTTCGTCTCATTAAACAAATGGGAAATAAACTTAAAAGAAATTGTATTTCTTGTAAAATAATAAAATAACTAAAATCACAGTTTCTAATAATAATTATAGAAATATTGGTAATAATAATAATAAATAATTCTTAAGGGCTATTTACTTAGGTATGTATATTGAATTAACGTTTAAAAATAAATTTGTTTGGACATTTCGAGATTTCAGTCTGCTTCTTTTATCTGAAATTACCAACCCAGCCTTTGAAAAAAAATCCTTTCGCTAGGAACTGATGTAGCTACAATACCTAAGTATTTTTTTTAGCTAATTTAGCCATATTTGCATTGACTTGTGTGGTAGCAGGAACATGGTCTTTTTTTACGACAGCTGGCAATTGTCTGGGAAATTTGTTGACGAAGAGTTTCTTGGATGCATGCAGTAGCAGTGGAATTATCGAATCCCTTCTTTTTAAAACGTGGGTCCAAATACGTTGCCTTTGCTAAAATTTGATTAAACTCCAAGCGTTCAAATCGACTTTGTAAACCATCTAAAAGGGATTCTTTCAATCTAATTGCCATATCGGAATGTAAATCTGTGTTTTTATTTATTGCTCTTCGCAGTGCAATTACCAACCGAATCACTTTCGAAATTGTAACTGCTTTCTCGGCACTTAGTTCTGCAGTCATCAGCTCGAAAGGTTTTAGAATAATGCAGCATTCCCGCAAGGAACTCCATTCTTCCTGTTGATGTGATTCAATAGGGTTGTGTAAAACTCCAAGAGCAGCTTCAATGGATTCCTGAACATTGCAAAACCTTTCAAACATAAAATATGTCGAATTCCATCTTGTCACGTCATCATTGATAAGCTTCAGCGGTTGTTTATTCCCTTCAATTTGTGATTGCAATTTCTCTGCAAATTTCTGAAAAAAATCTACTATTCGCTTCACCTTAAAGCACCTTGGACACTAAAACAAGGTAAATGATGCCATCCTGTTAATCGTACTGCAGCCGTTATTTTTGAAGCGTTGTCTGTTATAGTGGCGTTTATCTTTTCAGAAATATCCCAACTTGAAACAATTTTAATTATTTCATTTCTCATACTCGCATTTTCTGCCGAATGACGTTCTTGAAATGAAAAACAATCAAGTAAGAGCGAATTAATGGTCCACTCATTGTCAATAAAATGTGAAGTGATAGCCATATAACGAAGTCCATATATCCGCCGTCAGAGTTATTTCTCCTTTCCCTTTTATAAGGCTTTTCACCAACTCCTTTGCCTCATCATATCGCTGTTCCAACAAATTTCTAAAAGTTGTTCGATTGGCAGCCTCTCTCTCATCCGAAAGAATTTTTTGGTTGCACTTTTGACCTTATCTGCATATTATATCGATAAATGTTTTTGCAGGTATTAAATTTCCTCCTCTATTCCTGTATGCCAAACCTTTTGTTCTTTTATGCTTTTGTAAATTTCGTGCCCAATTATCAGGATTACGACTTCTTTTCCTCCCAATCAATGTGTTTGTTGAGATATTTGTACTGTTACAATCAGATGAATCCGAGGAACAAAATAAACGTCTTCTTGAGCAAGACTGATAAATCGTATTGAAGAACCATCACATGATTCACTGTTTTCCACATCCACATTGTTATTAGTCTCACTTATCTTGGTTATAACGGTATAATATCTATTTCTTTATAATAATTCAAACCTAAATACGATCTGGAAGTAATGTTGTGAAAAGGCCAAACAAATATGTAGTCAGTGTAATATTGGTAAAGTATACAGTAGAAGTTAAAATAAACCCAATCACACTTTATTTTTAAAATAATTAATTTCACTTCACAAGTACTTGATCCTGCTGCAATTTGGCTGTGACTGACTAATTTATTTTAATCGTGTTATTGAAACGATTTACATTAGAATATAGAGTTAATCAAAATGGCTTCTGAAATAAATTACTTATTATTCAATAGCCAAAAATATTTTGTCGTTTAATGGAAAGTTATTATAAATATAAAAAGTTATGACTATCCCAAATGCTTTGGCACTTAAATTTAAGATTTTTCAAAAAGTGGAGTTAATCGATTTATGCACTGAGCGGCTCAATTGTCAACTCTCGAACGTAATGCATCGCAGACGACTCTCGCATTTTATGGGCTATTCCGTATGTCGGATATAGTCGTATTTTACTCGAATGTTACTCGTATTTTTGTCGTGATAGAGAGTAATAGTTTAATTATTTAAGAAAAAATTACAAATTCGAATCGAATGGAGTCTTTAGTGTTGGCAATGGAAGAAAGAGTTGAGATTGCACAGGGCCACGGCAAAAATGGACTTTCAAAAATAGATTCAAAACTTTTCTGGAAAAACTTGGCAGAAAAACTGAATAGTTTGGGACCACCTATCAGAGATGGAACTGGCTGGCTTAAGCCAAGTTATTTTTTATTTTCGTTACGCCGAAATTTGTTTAAGTTTTGTGTTTCTTAGGCTTGGAGTGACCAAAAGTGTATAGTTAAGCAGAAGCTCAAAAGTAATAGCTCCGAATTGAAATCAACATGAGGGGGACCGAATAAATTCGCTTATTTGAGCTGTATGGATGAAAGTATCGCCAAACTTCTGCATCTTGAAGATGTTGTAATGTTGGGTCAGTGTTTTGGGGTTAACTGCCATCTCTGAAATGGTCCCTAGCTTAGACGAAAGTAGGAACAATAAATAAAATAAAGATAATGATTCACTCCAAACTCCATATTTCCAAGAAACTAAAATGGATGTACAAATGGATGAGAATATATCGCTTTTAACTGAACAAACAAAAATTCAACTGCCTTTTTATTAGGGCAAAAATATACAAATAGGATGCTCAGAAAAATTTTAAAATGTAAGGAGGTAAAATTAAGCCTTAAAGAAAATAACATATGGGTAACCAGATGTATAGAAATAGAATTTTGGAAATAAAAGCTCAAAAATTAGAAATTCTTATTAAGAAAAATGAGCTTAATAAAAACGAATTTGTAAAATGAATGTGTGTTTTTATTTTCATGTTCACTTTATTATTAGGAAAATGTTGTAATAATACATAAAACAAAGTTTTGCTTCTTCCGTTTCTTCTGTACTCGTGTTAAATGCTATCCATTTTTCGCAGACATGTTCATTGAAAATATTCAAAACTTCATCCAGAATATTAGAAAATCTTGGCTGCGATACTCCACAATTGAAATCATTCGCAACGCTCGTTTGATATCTTCCCTCCACAAAAAAAGACCTAAACAAACCGCTAACTTCAAAATTGGACACAAGTAGAAGTAGAAGGTTTCCTATTTTGTAGAAAAGGTGTTATTTCAACCAAGACGCACTGGAAGGCATCTTTTGATAATCTAAAGCACTTCCTGAAACTTTAATTAAAACAATGATCAATGAGTATTACAATTCAAACATCAAAATGTTAACTTACTAGATATTAGTGATGTGCAATTTGATTACTTTTGAGTAACGAATGATTACTGATTACTTCAAATTCAGTATTCGGTATTCGACGCCTAGTACTTGGTCTCCCAATCAAAATTCATTTTCATTTCGTCTCATTAAACAAATGGGAAATAAACTTAAAAGAAATTGTATTTCTTGTAAAATAATAAAATAACTAAAATCACAGTTTCTAATAATAATTATAGAAATATTGGTAATAATAATAATAAATAATTCTTAAGGGCTATTTACTTAGGTATGTATATTGAATTAACGTTTAAAAATAAATTTGTTTGGACATTTCGAGATTTCAGTCTGCTTCTTTTATCTGAAATTACCAACCCAGCCTTTGAAAAAAAATCCTTTCGCTAGGAACTGATGTAGCTACAATACCTAAGTATTTTTTTTAGCTAATTTAGCCATATTTGCATTGACTTGTGTGGTAGCAGGAACATGGTCTTTTTTTACGACAGCTGGCAATTGTCTGGGAAATTTGTTGACGAAGAGTTTCTTGGATGCATGCAGTAGCAGTGGAATTATCGAATCCCTTCTTTTTAAAACGTGGGTCCAAATACGTTGCCTTTGCTAAAATTTGATTAAACTCCAAGCGTTCAAATCGACTTTGTAAACCATCTAAAAGGGATTCTTTCAATCTAATTGCCATATCGGAATGTAAATCTGTGTTTTTATTTATTGCTCTTCGCAGTGCAATTACCAACCGAATCACTTTCGAAATTGTAACTGCTTTCTCGGCACTTAGTTCTGCAGTCATCAGCTCGAAAGGTTTTAGAATAATGCAGCATTCCCGCAAGGAACTCCATTCTTCCTGTTGATGTGATTCAATAGGGTTGTGTAAAACTCCAAGAGCAGCTTCAATGGATTCCTGAACATTGCAAAACCTTTCAAACATAAAATATGTCGAATTCCATCTTGTCACGTCATCATTGATAAGCTTCAGCGGTTGTTTATTCCCTTCAATTTGTGATTGCAATTTCTCTGCAAATTTCTGAAAAAAATCTACTATTCGCTTCACCTTAAAGCACCTTGGACACTAAAACAAGGTAAATGATGCCATCCTGTTAATCGTACTGCAGCCGTTATTTTTGAAGCGTTGTCTGTTATAGTGGCGTTTATCTTTTCAGAAATATCCCAACTTGAAACAATTTTAATTATTTCATTTCTCATACTCGCATTTTCTGCCGAATGACGTTCTTGAAATGAAAAACAATCAAGTAAGAGCGAATTAATGGTCCACTCATTGTCAATAAAATGTGAAGTGATAGCCATATAACGAAGTCCATATATCCGCCGTCAGAGTTATTTCTCCTTTCCCTTTTATAAGGCTTTTCACCAACTCCTTTGCCTCATCATATCGCTGTTCCAACAAATTTCTAAAAGTTGTTCGATTGGGTATTTTATACGATAGTTCAAGTTCTGCCAGTAATTCATTAAACCCCTCATCTTCAACCATGGAAAAGGGTTAAAGATCCTTAACAATCATGTTAAATATTAGGGCAGTAATTTTTTTTTGGCGATTAATTGATACGGGCCGCGTGGTGTATGAACTTATCTTTGGTTGATTTCGCCCTCGCTTGCTCTGACGTGGAAGGACCACTTTGATTTCTTGGTAGAGCTGCGACATTAGAAATAACGGGCGTATTCGCTGGGACAAATCCTACTGCAGTGTTTGTCCCATAAGTACTTGAAAAGAAGGAAACAGCATTTTGAAGCGATTATCGCGAAGCAGAGCTTTCTCCTAATACGGTAGGGTGCTTAGTGTTGAGGAGTTTAATCAAATTTGATGTTGCACCATCTTTGTAAGATATGATACATTTGCAAATATCACACTTAGCTTTCCCTTCTCCTTCCATCGTAAAATGCAACAAGATGCTACTTCATTTTGCTTTATACATATCAGCGATTATTTAACCTATTTATTAATTGAATTACTTATTACGTATTTATAATTTATATCTATATATACCCTCATTAACAATTATGGTACATACACAATATGGCTTTGATGAAATGTGCATTAAGATCTTCTTGTTTAAGGAAACTTTATTTGTCTATTAAAAAAAACATACTTACAACTTCTTAAAATGATTACACTGTGATGACGAAAATAAACAGCTTAATGCTTCTAGGTCTCCTTAGCCATGCTTTATATAGTATTGCTGTGTACTGTTCTTTTATAGGTATCCTTAGAAGGGTCATGTGAATAGTGAGATAGGGATTCTGGAATCTCATGAAGGATTGCTTGAACAGTTCGATAAGAATTTTTTTTAATGTTTTCCCTGAATCTATTACTGCTGTGGTTTATTTGTTATCTTTCCGTTAAAACAAATAGCATGGTCCGCGGGGTGTAACGTGTTAACTTACTTATTTAAAAAAAAAACAAGTTCATACATATATAGTTCAGATTATCTATTAAAAATAAATATTTCCTGACCTATTATGTTTACAGCCTATATTTTCCTACTCGCAAAAATGTTTAAAATTTGTACCTACATACACTGGCAATCACTAGGATGAAGTCATACATTTTCCTATAGATTTTCACGCTTATACCTGCTTTTGTACCCGCAAACTTTTACTACTTAAGAACAGGTACATATTTTGTCAACAGGAAGTCATAAAATTAAACTTCTTGAAAAGTGTATAAAAAGATGCGCCACTAAGATGCGAATATTTCGTTGCAGGAGTTGACATCAGCGATTTTTTTTTGTTTTGTTAAGAATATTTAAAAAAGCGTTGAAAAGAACTGTTTTTATTTAGTTTAAAAAAAATAAATACTGTCAATGAGTTAAGACTCTTAGGTCGAGAAATTGCAAGGATGCTTAATAGAAGTAAGACTGTTGTAAACAGTTATCTCGCGGATCCACAACACTATGGGAAAAATCAAAAAGGACGTACGGCAAAAGCAACAACATTGCGAGAAAAGCGGTTAATTCTACGGCGTGCCTCAAATTCTACTCTACCAGCGACTACAATAAGGTCCAACAGCGGAGTGTCAGCCAGCATATCAAAGGTCCGAAGGATAATCCGAAAAAGTGGTACTAGACAGAGGAGAAAACTTAAAAAGAAACCAGTTCTTAAGCTAGTACATAAGGAGCACCGAATCAATTTTGCAGGAGAATATGTCGCTTGGAGCAGTGTTTCCATTCACTGCTCGCGTTGTCTTTTCGGATGAACAAAAGTTTAACCTTGACGGCCCCGATGGTAACAACTTTTATTTCCATTATCTAAGAAAGGAGGAGCTTATTTTGACATCACATCACAGCCGTACATCAGGTGTAGGGAGCTATTACCTACTATCTACTATGGCACAATCGAGTTGGAGTTTTTGTCCACAAGAACGAACGGAAACAACTACAAATGTTTGCTGGAACGTTGATTTCCAAAAGTGAAACACATTTTCCGACCTAAACATAATCATATTGGGCATGGTTATCTCGTAATGTGTATGAAGGCAGCAGACAATTTGAAGAAAAGGACACTTTAATCGAAGCTATTCGTGATGTCTGGGCCCAAATTTCTCTTGATTTTTTTTTTTTTTTTGTTATAATTTACGCGCGCCTAAGGGGTTAGTTACCCTTTTACTGTTGCCAGGGCGCGGGCGGAAAGGTAGAAAGGAGGAGAAAGGAAAATTGTTTTGTAGTGGTTTGAAACTCAGGTGTGTTTGGTTTCGGTATTTGCTCTCCAGGGAGTCCGAATAGGACGAAGAGTTTTTTCTGCACTCAGAGTGGAAGGTTATAATTCGCAGTAATTATTTGTGCTTGAAACTCTACAACAGCCAAATCTACGTGTCAGTGTTATGCCTTCACACACAGCATTTTTCTGTCTGAGTTCCAATTACACAACTGAAAAACTTGAAAGACTTGTTCATGGGCAGGATTCGAACCTAGACCCCTCCGAGTGAGAAGATTGCTAGTACCACTACACCACGGCCACCCTGATTATTTAAAAAAAAACTGTATGACTCTATTCCAAACTTATAGAGGTCATATCGAAAAATGGCGGGCATACTCATTATTAATTTAGAAAAAAGTAATAAATAAATGTTTAAAACCATAAAATGTAAACATTTTATTAATTTCTTCCTTTCATTCGAAGATTTTGCATGTGGCCTCATCCTAGTGGCGCATCTTTTTATACGCTTTTCAAGAAATTCATTGTTTGATCTTGGAATATTCCAACGGTCGTTTCTTATTTACCCTTTAATTTTATGACTTCCTGTTAAGAATATATTGTAAAATGTTTGTGTGGGTACAAATGATAGAACTTATTCTTTTCAATACAAATCCTTTTATTCAGTACAGTTACAATTCACTATTTAATTGTTTCTCTCAATACAATCCAATTTCTCAACCGCTTATACTTTTCTTATCTTTTACTTAAACCACTTAATTACTTCTCCTAATTAACACTTCAAATTTCACTTTAGAACTGATTTGCATACCTTGGGGATGCTGGTATTTATACTCGAATGAAATACTTCGAGAACAATCCTCGCCATCCAGCGTCCCATACAATTTCCAATTTGCTAGAAAATTCGATTCCACTCTCCAGTCGAGACTTTGTTATTCCAGTATCGACATTTTCTGCTAGATGTCGCTGCTCACATTTAAGTGGTTATCACATTGCTCCCTCCCTACAGTTGTTCGTCTCGAACAACTTCGTCATTCAGCATCCCGTTGAAATGACACATTCTATCCAAATGGACCACTTTCAATTTTCCTCGATCCCCACGCTGGATCCGGTAGACAACGTCATTAATGCGGGTTATCACCTTGTATGGACCTTCCCAGTCCTGTTGCAATTTTGGTGATTTGCCTTTCTTACGCTGAGGATTATACAGCCAGACCAGATCTCCTTCGTTGAAACCGGAAGATTTCGCCTTGTTATCGTACCTAGTCTTCATGCGGCTGCTAGCTTCATCTTTTCTCTGGTGTCTTCATGCAATTTACGAATCCTGCTGCGTAAGTCATTCACGTACTCGTTCACCTCTTTGGGCTCCGTCGGTGGGGATCCGAATTTTGCTTCACTTGGCAACCGAATCGTTTGACCAAATAAGATCTCGGATGGTGTGTGCCCTGTTGAGCTATGGACCGCGTTTCGGTAGGCCATTAAGAAGAGGGGTATGTGTCGATCCCAATGCCGTTGGCAGTTGCTGACAATCTTAGATAGATGCTCATTCAAGGTCCGATTGAATCGCTCGACCATTCCATCAGATTGAGGGTGTAGTGGTGTTGTCCTTGTCTTTCTTATTCCCAAATATTAGCATATTTCCTGGAAAAATTTTGATTCAAAGTTTCGCCCTTGATCAGAGTGTAGCTCCATTGGGACCCCAAATCTGCTCACCCAGTTGTTAACTATCTGTTCACCTACGGTCTTAACCTCTTGATTTGGGATGGCAAACACTTCCGGCCACTTACTGAAGTAATCCATGACTATGAGGGTATATCGGTTTCCATTAAAGGTTTCCGGAAACGGCCCAGCGATGTCGATGGCTATTCGTTCGAAAGGTGCTCCGACATTGTATTGTTGCATTTGCCCATGTGGCTTTACTTTTGGACCCTTGGTAGCCGCACATCTTATGCACTTTTTGCACCAATTCTCGACATCTTGTTCAGCGCTTAGCCAATAGAAACGTTCCCTTACCTTTTCCAACGTCTTGTTTATTCCCAAATGGCCTCCTGAGATTCCGTCATGTATTTCATGGAGTACTTGGTTGACTCTGGACCGTGGCACAATTAGCTGCATACGAGATGTTGTCCCATCTGCACTTTCCCATTTTCTCTTCAGCAATCCATCTTGCACAAAAAGCGAGTCCCACTGTGTCCAGTATGCCTTCAGAGTTTGGCTCTGATCTGATATCTGCTGCTAGCTTGGTCTTTCCTCGTGTTCCTTCCAGGCCAATATTGGTTCAATGTCATTGTCTGCCTGTTGAGAGGAAGGGATTTCGTCTATACTCCAACCCTCTATTGGCTCAGTCCTGATCATTTGGATAGTTGCCTGTTCTTTCGCTTCTTTACGGTTGCAGTGTTCGCATTTTACCCCGCACGGTCGACGAGAGAGAGCATCAGCATTTGAGTGGAGTGTTCCCTTGCGGTGTTGCACTTCAAAGTCGTAACCCTGCAAATGCTCGATCCATCTTGCAACTTGGCCTTCAGGGTTCTTAAATTGGAGTAGCCATTTCAGAGCTGCGTGGTCTGTCCGGAGAATGAACTTTTGTCCGTAGAGGTACTTATGGAAATGCTTCGTAGCCAGAATTAAAGCCAGAAGCTCGCGCCGGGTTACACAGTAGTTCCGTTCAGGTCTGGAGAGTACTTTGCTGTAATATGCGACCACTTTCTCTTGACCGTCATGAACTTGAGAGATCACAGCTCCGACCCCAACATTGCTAGCGTCTGCGTCCACGATGAACATTTTTCCGGGCGTGGGGTAACCCAAGATGGGGGCATTGCACAGCTGTCGCTTCAGTTCTTGAAATGCTTTTTCGCATTCTCCAGACCACCTGAACTGTCGGCCTTTTTCCGTAAGTTGATGCAGGCTCTTTGCAATGCCAGCAAAATCTTTTACGAACCTTCTGTAATACGTGGCGAGTCCCAAGAAGCTTCTCAGTTGGTGTTTATCTCTTGGAGAAGGCCAACTTTTCACGGCTTCGATTTTGTCAGGATCCGTTCTTACTCCTTCCGCTGATATAATGTGACCCAGATATTTTACTTCCGGACGAAACAAGGCACACTTTTCTGGGTTGAGCTTTAAATGAGCACTTCGTACCCTCTCAAACACTTCTTTTAGATTTTCGCGGTGCTCCTTGTACGTCTTACCTATGACGATAACGTCGTCCAAATATACTAGGCAGGTTTTCCAGGTGAGTCCTTGCAATGTTCGTTCCATTAATCGCTCGAAGGTGGCCGGAGCGTTGCACAGTCCGAACGGCATCACTGCAAACTGCCAAAGACCGCTTCCTGTAGTGAAGGCAGTTTTCTCACGATCCGCACGATTTATCTCTACCTGCCAGTAACCGCTCTTCAAGTTAAGTGTTGAAAACCATTTCGCTCCAGAAAGCATATCCAAAGTGTCATCGATTCTCGGAAGTTGGTAGCTGTCCTTTTTAGTGACATCATTGAGACGTCGGTAGTCTACACAAAATCTCGTGCTGCCATCTTTCTTCTTCACGAGGAGCACTGGAGATGCCCACGGACTTTGCGATTCTTCAATCACTCGCTCAGCTTTCATCTTCTGTTGTTGATAAAAATATAAATTAAAATAAAATTGTCAAATGTAACAAAAACATAGAAAATTTGTACACATAAAATATTTAAACAAACACACTCACGATAATTCTCCCATGAGATAAAATTCCTTATGTCAAAATTAATATAAAAGCAAGACATTTTTACATAAAATAAATCTTCAAGTTTATAACGTTCAAGTAAACAGTTTGTTTTATTTCAAATATTTTTCTACACAGTTTTTCTATACAGTTTTTCTACACAGTTTTGTACGCAGTTTTCAAATCAGTACATTAATTAACTACACAGTTGATACTGTTGATATACATTCCAACTAAATACAACACGGTAAAACAAAATAACCAGTGCCGAACATTTTGGTCCTTCTGAGCCATAGGAAAAACATAATCAGCAAACATTTTGGTGTATGGTGTTAAATTTACAAACAATTACAAATTTTAAATTAAATAATTAAATCAGTGGGTGGCCCCTTAATCTACAAAAAAAATTAATTTTATAAATACAAGTTGCAAGTGAGGAATCAGAGCTGGAAAGGAAGAAATCCACGGAGTGGGACTCAACAAAAGGATTCTAAAGGAGAGCTTTTAAGGAGGGATACAATACAATAATTTAGAAGATATAAATCAAAGTGAGTACATTCTGATCGTTACTTATTTGCACATAAGCATATAATATATACAATAGTATTTTTAAATTTATTAAAAAAAAAAAAAAAAAAAAAAAAAAAACATGGGTGTATCAAAATTATTTGTAAAAACCTGCAATCAAGTCTCAAAAGACTTTGAAAATTTTAAAAAGACCGTAAGCCCTACTCGCCGTACGAAAAATTACATTAGCACGCGCCTCGATCTCTTAGAAATTAATTTATCGAATATTGAAAAAAGATATGAGATAATTTATGATAATAAGGAGATTGAGAAAGAAGTTTTGGAACAATTAGATTTTACATATGATGAGGCAAAAGAAGTATACGTTCTGTACAAGTCACAACTTTTAGATGAGCTGCAGAAACTGGAAACATCCACTCAAACAAAGCCTGAAGAGTGTTCACAACAATCAGAGTCTAAGAGGTCCCATGAGGTTCACCTTCCGAAAATCCATCCGCCTTCATTTACAGGTGAATATGAAAACTGGCGTTCATTCCACGACCAATTCGTTTCACTCGTACACAGCAACACATCATTATCTAAAATAGAAAAATTACACTATTTAAAATCATGCTGTAAAGAAAGTGCTGGTACATTACTTGATCACGTCAATGTGGACGACGTTAGTTACGACCAAGCGTGGGAACTTTTAAAATCCCGCTATGATTTCAAACGGATTTTAGTGAACCAGGAATTGAAGTTGTTTTATGATCTGCCAGTCGTCCGAGAAGAATCTGCCGTCGGAATCCGTGAACTTTTGGATAACTCGACGAAAATTTTACATTCACTGAAGAATCTTGACTTGCCAGTGCAGCATTGGGATGTAATTATCATATTCTTGCTGTTAAAGAAACTTCCGAAATCAACTCAGTCATCGTGGGAGTCTTCTCTGGGGACAAAAAAGGAAATTCCTACTTTCAAAGAATTTTCTGAGTTTTTAGAGACAAAATTCCGAACACTAGAGATAGTGGATCAGCAACAAAATACAAAGCCCCCAACACAAAAAAGATCTCACAAGAACGTCTTCCATACCAATACGGTGGCAAAGGAGAACTTCAGTTGCAAGGTTTGCCACGAAGGTATTCATTCATTGCGAGCCTGTAACAAATTTTCAAATATGGATGTAAGAACCAGGCAGCGTGTTGTTAAACAATTAGGTAATTGTTTTAATTGCTTGGCTTATAGCCACAAAACAAATAGTTGTCCGAGCAACAAATCCTGCCATTTTTGCAAGAAGCGTCACAATTCCATGCTTCATTTTGACACAAACAACAATTCAAATCTGTATAAGCCTCACCCACAATCAGCTTTCCCTTCTAATCAGTTACAACCAAATTACAACACACAGCAATCATTCTCTCACTCTAATCAAATACACAACACTAACCAATTCCCCCCTGTTCAAGCATCGTCGCAACCATCCACTCATATCTACCCAAATAATAGTAATAATAATACAATTATGCCCCAAAACCCAAACACACAGAATAAATACCAATACCAAACACACCATATATCAACCCAAAACAATCCAAATGCAGCTTCATTTAACCCTTCTGATGAACAACAGTCATCGGCAAACTGCTTCCACAATAACGACCATACCAACACACAAATTTTATTGGCAACAGCTATCGTCAAGGTGAAATCTTCTAATGGCGACTATATTAGCCTACGAGCTTTGCTTGATCCTGGATCACAAGCATCATTTATCACCGAATCAGCGGTACAACTTTTAAGGTTGAAAAAACACAAAACGTGTTTTGATGTCCAAGTTTTAGGACAAGTTAAAAATGGTTCCTGTCAAAACTTTGTTGAACTCAACCTGGGTTCCAAATACTCAGACTTTAGGACTTCGACACGAGGTTACGTATATAAAACCTTAACAGGGTTTTTGCCGAGTCGCGAGGTGTATCCAAATAGATGGGCACACCTACAAGGTCTGAAATTAGCAGACCCGACCTTTAACCGACCCTCCAGTATCGACTTACTGTTGGGAAATGATATATTTTGTGAGGCGGTTTTACCTGAAATTATAAGAGGAGCAGAGTTAATTGCCCCCATCGCCCAAAAAACCCAGTTTGGCTGGGTAATATTAGGTAAAGTTCCCCTCGAAACACCACCCTCAATTCAGGTATTCACCCAATTTTCCGACATAGACACCCAATTAAGGGAATTTTGGGAAATTGAGGAATCACCATTCGAAAAGGCCCTGACGAAAGAAGAAAATGCTTGCGAAGAACATTTTTTACAAAATGTCAAGCGGTTGCCGGGAGGGCGTTTCGAAGTTGCACTCCCTTTCAAAGGAGGTCAGCGTCCAGCACTTATTTCAACCCAAAAGAATAGCCTAAGTATGTTCTATAGGCAGGAAAAAAGACTGCTTACCAACCCAACACTATACAAGGACTACAATAAATGTATACAGGAATACTTACAGCTCAACCAGATGGAGGAAGTGAACATCATCCAGGACCCCACACTTAAATCGCCGTTCCATTATGTTGTGCCACATCATGCCGTCTTCAAGGAATCGAGCACAACCACTAAACTGCGAGTGGTCTTCAACGCTGCATTCAAGACTGCGGAGGGTAGTTCGTTAAATGATCATCTGATGACGGGACCTAAAACACAGACGGATTTTATATCAATTGTTTTAAGATGGAGAACAAACAAAATTACCTTTACAGCAGACATCGAGAAGATGTATCGCCAGATCCAGATTCATCCAGATGATGCATACTACCAACTCCTATATTGGCGAGAGGATCCAACAACTCCAATCAAACTTTTTAAGGTAAAGGTCTTAATGTTTGGCACATCTCCTGCTCCATATCTGGCAAATCGTACGCTGCAGAAACTCGCTGATGACGAAAAGGCAACATACCCACTAGCAGCTCAAATGATATGGAAGGATATGTACATTGATGATCTCGTGTCTGGGGCAGATTCCATCCATGCAGCTAAAGAAAAATTTGAACAAATTACGAAGCTACTTCTTTCCGCCGGGTTTCATCTTAGAAAATGGATGAGCAACAGTCAGCAGTTCTTGAATTTAATACCGAAGGAAGACTGGGATACCAATGTTTCTCTTAGCCTTGGAACAACACAACACACGAAAACGTTGGGAATCAATTGGCATCCTAGTTCAGATATGTTTTCATTTCAGAAGCTCGCCGTCGATGAAGTGGTTTCAAAACGTACCATCCTATCAACGATCGCGCGTCTCTTTGACCCCCTAGGATGGATTTCGCCTTGCATTGTTAAGGCGAAAATTATCATGCAACAATTGTGGCTACATGGTCTATCATGGGATGACCCTATTCCGGTGGAAGTACGTCGAGAGTGGTTGTCTCTTCAACAAGAATTGGCCATGATTGAAGACATCCAGATTCCTAGGTGGGTAAACACACAAGGACAAAATGAGCAGTTGGAACTCCACGGATTCAGTGATGCATCCATCAAGGCGTATGGAGCTGTGGTCTATCTCCGAGTTTTGGACTGCAACAACATCACACACACACATTTACTCATCTCCAAAACTAGAGTAGCGCCACTCAATACGGTTTCACTGCCAAGATTGGAGCTTTGTGGTGCAGTAGTCCTGGCAAAGCTTCTGAGCTACACCATATCTGTTCTCCCAGTGCAAAACATCAAAACATATGCGTGGACTGACTCCACAATCACCCTCAGTTGGATATCTGCACCACCGACTCGATGGAAAACATTTATCGCAAATCGTGTAGCTGAAATTCAGAGACTGACGAACGTCAGCATTTGGCGACACATCCCCACCAAATTCAATCCAGCGGACCTTGTATCACGTGGTGTATTGCCCTCAATACTTAAAAATAACACACTCTGGTGGAAGGGACCAGCTTTTCTTCAAGAACAATGGGAATTTTCCATTCCAACACAGCCCACGCAACTCGACACAGAAGAAGAGAAAAGAGAAATCAAAACTCTTCTCGCTATAAATAATGAAAATGACATTTTAAAATTAATCCGAACTCACTCGAAACTCACAAACTGTTTACGAATTTTGGCTTATGTGAAAAGATTTACCAACAACACACGGAAAACAGAAAATTCAAAGTTAAAATCAGTTTTGTCACCAAGTGAAATCAAATCTAGCTTGCACACAGCTGTACGAATGGTGCAACAGGAAATGTTTCCTGATATCTTCAACGAGCTGCTGAAAATGCTTAAGACTGCCCAGCACAACTACAATGAGATCGCCGATTCAATTAGCAAATTAGGAACTAAATGGAATTTCAATCCTCCTGCTTCTCCTCATTTCGGGGGATTATGGGAAGCAGGAGTGAAATCGGTCAAATTCCATTTAAAACGAGTTGCCCGGAACGAAGCGTTAACCTTTGAGGAGCTCAGCACGCTTCTATCTCAAATAGAAGCATGTCTCAACTCGAGACCCCTCTGCCCGTTAACCGACAACTTCGACGATTATACCGCACTTACACCAGCGCACTTTTTGATCGGCATTTCATACAACGTTGTGCCAGAAGCAGACCTAGCAGCAGAAAAGATTGGATATATCGACCGATGGAAACGATTACAAGCCTCACTACAATCGTTTTGGAGGGAATGGAGCCGTGAGTATTTAACTCGTCTTCAAAACCGCCCAAAGTGGTTGAAAACAGAGAAGCAACCCAACGTTGGAGACTTAGTCCTGCTAAAGGACCAACGGCTTCCACCATCGAAATGGCTTTTAGCTCGTATCACGGAGACTTATCCAGGAGCTGACCAACTAATCCGAGTAGTAAAGTTAAAAACTGAAACAGGGGAATTCAAAAGGCCAATAACTAAGATATGTCCACTACCATGTAACGCGACCAATACAAACTATTCCATAGTATAATGCAAATGCACGCAACGCGAAAAACCGATATATTACACTTAAAACTAAAACAAATAATATATTCAATATAACAAAAATGAATAATAAATAAAATAATAATAAATAAAATAAAACAAATAATATATTCAATTTAAAAAGAAAAAAAAACTTATAAACTCAAAATATAAAATTACCGGCCCATCAACTTATGCATATACACATATGCAAACCCCTGGTCCATGAAAATAATTGGGGCAATATCCGCTTCAACTGTCCAGTTTTAAATCCCAAATTCTCCAATGTGTCTTCTGTGCTGCTTTCACGGTTAGCTGCAAATATTCAAGAAAACGAAACTTGTTAAATAAGAAATAAAATTCAAAATCTAAAGACAAATATCTCAATCATCATCACAACAAAACATAATAAATCATGCAACAAATCTCACAGTTGAACTAATGTCTACATATCAGAAAACTATCACATCAATGTCACCGAATTAACAAAATCCACAACAAAACAATAACCCATAAATATTTAAACATTCAAATTTCTGCATCTCAAACAATAATAAAATACCCGCTAATTCACAACTCAAATCATCGTTTCATTTAAAGCCAAAACCTTAAAATAATAAACAATAACAAATAATTTATTCCCTATCTCATGCAATTTTTACTTTTGACATTTCATACACCCATACACGCAATAGAATTAAACTCTTCAACAATTAAACTAAATAAATCTTATTAAGCCCATAAAATCAAAATAAAATTACAATATAAAATATAAATACATATACCTAAATTTACATAAAACAGTCCACTAAAATTTTTAAAAATCTACACAACACTTTGCAAAACAATCATACATACGTACAACATGAACATATGATCTAAATATATGTGTGTACAAACGCTCAACTCAAATATAGGTCATACGTGCAATCTCTACACAAATCCTATCTGGGTCATTCACATGCCCAATGCACATACACACACACACACATACAAACCATATAACAATCAATCAAAACACAAGTCCCCAAAATAATAAAATAAAATTTAATGTATAAAATCTAACCACAAGCATCAAACACATCACCAATAAAAATACACATTTCACACAGAATAATCATAAACTAAATAAAATAAAATAAAGAAAAAGGGGAATCACAAAAAAAAAAAACAAACATTAATCAACACAAAAACCAAATGGCACCGGTAAAGTGCGTACACAACACATAATCAACACAATAATAAACAAAAAAAGGATAAATAAACTAATGAAATTATAACATTGAAACATCACTCACCTGGATTTTAAAACACATACGAAAATAAACGAATTATAATCAAAATTCCCGCACTAAAGCACAAAAAAAAACCAAAATTTAAATAAAACGCGCACGGCTGCCATTATAGATTACGCACAACTTGTCAATGGACAGCCATCACAATTGAATTACGCACTCTTCTTCAACTATGCAATTAAAGAAAGTAGTGCAAAGAGGACAACACTATACAATTGAACCAATAGCCAAACATTAGCATAAGCATTCAGCCATATAAGTATAGGGGTGCTCCTTTCACTTTTGTGTCTCAATGTGTTTTGTGTTGTCTGTCCCTTTTGCAAAATTTATTAATTTGGTTTCCTTTCATGTGAGTCTTCAATAAAGTAGCAGATCTTCAAGAATGTAGCAGATGATCGAGCCAAAGGGTGTTCCAGTACAAAGGAGAAAATAATTGCGAACTTTGTTCACGGCGGGGAGAATGTTGTTGATAAAAATATAAATTAAAATAAAATTGTCAAATGTAACAAAAACATAGAAAATTTGTACACATAAAATATTTAAACAAACACACTCACGATAATTCTCTCATGAGATAAAATTCCTTATGTCAAAATTAATATAAAAGCAAGACATTTTTACATAAAATAAATCTTCAAGTTTATAACGTTCAAGTAAACAGTTTGTTTTATTTCAAATATTTTTCTACACAGTTTTTCTATACAGTTTTTCTACACAGTTTTGTACGCAGTTTTCAAATCAGTACATTAATTAACTACACAGTTGATACTGTTGATATACATTCCAACTAAATACAACACGGTAAAACAAAATAACCAGTGCCGAACATCTTCGACAACATTTCGGCAACTTCTGTTTGCTTTGCCAATGGAAGACGCCTTGCAGGTTGACGGATTGGTCGAGCGTCTCCGGTGTCAATGTGGTGTTGAACAATATGCGTACGTCCATATTCTCCGTCTTGTGTAGCAAATATATCAGCGTACTCACCGATTAGTTTCTCTGCCAGGATTCGCTGATCTTCGTCCAGATTACAGAGGCTGAGAATTTTGTTCTTGATTTTTATGCTCTGAACTGTTGTGACCGGTTTTGCACCCTTTTTTTCCGTTGTGGTCGATATAGCCTCAACAGGTACGCATTTTCCCACTATCTCCCCCTTTTTCACCTTTACACTGAATGTCTTTGGATTTAGAATCCTTACAGGGACCATGTTGTTCTTTGGCTCCACTAAGGTCTTTCCCACCATGAAGTCTCTTTTCTTTTCTGGCTCCATCAAATAGAATCGGTGGCTACCAGGACCACCTTCCACTTTTGCCCACAAAATTGCTTCTGACGAAGGTTCTAGACTCTGATTGCTGCAGATGACGACATTTGAGACTGAGGTATTGGCGTTTCCGTATATCATTGGTATCTCCATGTTTCCGTATTTCAGGGTTTGTGCCCCCAAGTCGCCTACAAGTCCATGTTCTCTCATGAAGTCTGTACCAATGATGCACTCGTCACATATGTCAGCTACCAGAAACGCGTGAGTGAATGTTATTCCGGCCAATTGGATTTTTATGCGAACTTCATATACCTTAATCGTTGCTCCTGTAGCTGTTCGCAAGCTGCAACTGCTAGTGTTATGCAGCTAAGACTTCTGCACAAGATTCCTCCTGATGATTGAGGCCGTGGCACCGGTGTCTACTGTTGCCATCCATTTTTCTTTTCCACTGACTACTTCTACTAGAAGGCTTTCGCTGCATCGTTTTGCCAGCGAGACTTGGGTGATGGTCCTGGGGCCGTCGACTCCTGCTACCAACTTCTGCCCCGCGAAGTTGGTGCTTAAGCATTTCCCGACTGATGGCTTCGGGAAGGTTGACCGGCTTCTTGATAGCTGTTTCTTCTTCTATTGGTTTGCCACCACAGTGAGGGCAGTCTTTTCGTCGCACCGGTTCTTTACACTGCCTTTGAAGGTGTCCTATTTTATTGCAATTCCAGCAGCGCATTATCCGTCTATCCCGTCGAGTATCTCGTTCCTCGGCACTAATTCTTGTGCAGGAGCATTCGATAGATGTTACTTCCCTGACGAAATGTGTTCCCCTGGAAGCCTGATTGGCTGCTTCCATCGCCAGAGCGAAGGCAAGTGCTTCAGCAAGGGTTCTTTTCCCGGCCATCCTTACTGCCGACTGTAGCTTCGAATCTGCAATTCCCCTGATAAATGCATCTTTTGCCATTTCGTCGATAATTTCCTGGCCTGCGGTGGGGTATGACAGATGTGCAAGTCTACTCACGTCTGCTTGGAGCTGCTGCAGTGTTTCTCCTCTTTGCTGCGTTCGGCTTTGCAATTGGACCTTGTAGACCTCCTGCATGTGGCTATCCCCAAACCGTTTCTCGATAGCCTGTACTAAAGTCACATAATCTTTATGCTTCTCGATGTCTACTGTTTGCAACAATTCTGCTGCAGGACCGTGCAAGGCCATTGCTAGGGCAAAGCACTTTTCCTCATTGTCCCAGTCGTTTGCACAGGCAGCCATTTCAAACTGCTTCTTATAAGTAGACCATGGGGTCTGGCCATCGAATGAGGGAGGCTTCAACTCTTTTCTCCTTGGACCGCTTAAAGAACATTCTCGCAGTTTCTGTTTTCGCACTGTGTCGAGCTCTTTTGCCAGTTGCTGAACTTTGCTGTCCATTTCTTCGAATTTTTCGCCAACATTCTTTTCTATTGTATCAAATTTGTCATCAACGTTCTTCTCTATTCTTTCAAATTTGTCATCGATTTCTTGGAATTTTTGCTGGAGAATGTTCTTTTGTTCTTCCAGATTATTCTTTTGTTCATCCATTTTCTGTTGAAGACCGTGCAGATTGTTGGTTTGTTCGTTGAATTTTTGTTCAATGCTGCTCTTCTGCTCGTCCAATTTTTGTTCCAGACTGTTCTGGAGAATGTTCTTCTGTTCTTCCATATTTTTCTTTTGTTCGTCCAACTTTTGTTTGAGGCTATTCTTTTGTTCTTCCAGATTTTTCTTTTGTTCGTCGAGACTGTTCTTCTGTTCGTCCATTTTTTGTTTTGTTCGTCCATTTTTAATAAGAGGAGTTGCATCATTGCAGCCATGTCATTGCCGGTACTTGTCTGTTCATCCTCGTCAACATCAAAGGAATATGCATCAGGATCATGTCCCTCGTTGTTCAAAGCTTCCTGAAGTCGGAGCACCAGGTCACTTTTTCCTCCACTGGCGCTGAGGCTTCTCTTGTTCAACTCGGATTTGAGTTGGACGAGGGTCAACTGCAATAGTTTTCGACCCATTCTAGCTTTTTCAAATAGTCAGAAAACACAGGTTTTTTTTCACACAATAAGTCCTATCCCACTTCTGACACCAATGTAAAATGTTTGTGTGGGTACAAATGATAGAACTTATTCTTTTCAATACAAATCCCTTTATTCAGTACAGTTACAATTCACTATTTAATTGTTTCTCTCAATACAATCCAATTTCTCAACCGCTTATACTTTTCTTGTCTTTTACTTAAACCACTTAATTACTTCTCCTAATTAACACTTCAAATTTCACTTTAGAACTGATTTGCATACCTTGGGGATGCTGGTATTTATACTCGAAGGACATACTTCGAGAACAATCCTCGCCATCCAGCGTCCCATACAATTTCCAATTTGCTAGAAAATTCGATTCCACTCTCCAGTCGAGACTTTGTTATTCCAGTATCGACATTTTCTGCTAGATGTCGCTGCTCACATTTAAGTAACAAGCAACTAGCAAGAAACAGCTATCAAGAAGCCGGTCAACCTTCCCGAAGCCATCAGTCGGGAAATGCTTAAGCACCAACTTCGCGGGGCAGAAGTTGGTAGCAGGAGTCGACGGCCCCAGGACCATCTCCCAAGTCTCGCTGGCAAAACGATGCAACGAAAGCCTTCTAGTAGAAGTAGTCAGTGGAAAAGAAAAATGGATGGCAACAGTAGACACCGGTGCCACGGCCTCAATCATCAGGAGGAATCTTGTGCAGAAGTCTTAGCTGCATAACACTAGTAGTTGCAGTTTCACTCACGCGTTTCTGGTAGCTGACATATGTGACGAGTGCATCATTGGTACAGACTTCATGAGAGAATATGGACTTGTAGTCGACTTGGGGGCACAAACCCTGAAATACGGAAACATGGTGTTGCAGTCGATTGGTAACACTTTAATTGCACATGAAGTACTTAAGAAAACTAACAAGCTCTTCCAGCCAATTTACTCTCTTTAACTTTCTCATTTCTTTTATTGTTCTATTATTCTTCATCTTCTTTTCTTATGGAATTGTCATTTTCAGTAGTTCTTTTTCGGCCTTCTGCACATGAACCACCCGCACTCGGCGGTGATTAATTGTAATCGGTATTTTTGGCATTCTTGCTTTTATTTTTATAATAGTAATAAATGTTTCTTTAATTTGTTGCAAACGATCGCGTTTTATTTCCTTCGCAAAACATTTGGTCCTAATCGAGTCGGATTTCCGAAAATTATCGTCAACGCGATCGGGTGCTCCGCTAGACAAGTGCACGGAGTACGAGTACCTACATACACACTTGTACAAATATATGTACATCCATACGGGCATTTTGCTACGGTACATTATAGTGCACGAAGACCGTTTCAGCAGTTGTCTGGTGGTGTGTTTTATTAACGACATTGTACTAACGGGTGCAGCATTGATTAAGCATGGAAGCTTTAAAGCGGCAGCGAGCAGCAATCAAAGGACAAATTACGCGAATTTCGGCGTGCTGTGATAATGAAAATATCAGTTTGTCCAAAGCAAAAACTCTCAAATTTCGTTTAGAACAATTAATTGAGGATTTCGAACGGGTGCAAACTGACATTGAAGACGAAAATGCGGAATTAAAAGTCGAAGAAGCATATCGCGCGGATTTCGAATCGGTTTTTTATGAAGTGCATGCAAAACTATCGGATATAATTGAAAGCAAAAGTGTAATTGATTCGCGAAAGAATATAAACGGGGACTTAGATAAAACCTTGAAATTTCTATGGCGGAATCGTCACCTAGAACGATTAGCATAACAAAGTGCGAAGCGCGATTGCCTGAAATCAGATTGCCGGAGTTTTCAGGAAAGTTTGACGAGTGGGTACGGTTTCGCGATTTATTTGTTACAATGGTGGAGTCGAAGGAATCTTTAACGGGCGTCGAAAAAATGGAGTACCTTCAAACGCGTTTAAGGGGAGATGCATCGTCACTTATTAAACATCTCCCATCAAGCAATAATAACTTTAATGTGGCATGGGGACTCATTAAATCGCATTTTGACAAGCCAGACGTCATCATGGTGGCTCATTTAGATAACATCTTCGATCAACCAGCCCTTAAGAGAAACATCTTGGCCGATATTAAGGTATTTTTCAATAGCATAAATGAAAATTTAAATGCATTACGCGCGTTAGAATTGCCGGTAGATCAGTGGAGTATTTTACTCATTTACATTCTTTGCAAAAAACTCGATGCCGAAAATAGAATTCTGTGGTACCGCGAAATTAAAGACAAATCGAACCCAACGATTGCTGAATTCATAACCTTCGTAAAGGGTAGAATAAGTGAACTAGAATCCATAAATTTCTCTCGTCCGGGGCGCGTCAATTACCAATCTAATAAAGCGGTGCAAAGGGACACAAACAAGCGGGTTTCAAATACAATGCTTCAATCATGCATCAAATGCAAACGAAATCACATGCTTTATCAGTGTAACGAGTTTCGGGAGCTTCCAATAGAAGCACGGCGGGAGCTTGTAAAATTAAATAAGATCTGCATTAACTGTCTTCGTTCCAAACATACGGTTTCTGAGTGCAAGTTCTCGGTTTGTAAGTTATGCTCAGAAAAGCACAACACTTTATTGCACCATAATGAAACAGATACGAAACCGCGTTCAATGTACCCGAGCGTACCTGATTTCTCCGCGAATAGTTCGTCCGTCAACACATTGCAGCATATTTATCGGGATTGTTTCACGATGCTGCCAACGGTGATATTATCCGTCATGGACTCTTACGGTAAGCTGCACGATTTGCCGGGCTTTACTCGACTCGGGGTCTCAATCGACATTAATTTCCGAAGCATGCGTACAGCGTTTACGATTAAAAAGACGCCATGCTCGGATCCCAATATCTGGTATAGGGCAAGATGGGAACGTACAAGGTACTAACGGTGCCGTCAATGTAATTTTGTGTGCACGGGATAAACCGAATGTGACTCTTGCGACAAGGGCCTACATTCTTTCGTTGCTAACGGGGAACTTACCGAGCGTTGATGTTCCTAAAGCAAACTTCAAGTATTTTGAGCATTTATCTCTGGCTGACCCTGGATGCTGTACGCCAAATAAAATCGACATTTTGCTTGGCGCCGACGTGTTTTTCGATATTCTCGCCGAAGGGAAGGTTCGCCCCCTGCAGGTTCGCCGATAGCACAGAATACGATCTTCGGTTGGATCATCGCTGGCAACGTGACAGCAGAAGTTCCAAATTTAAATATACTTCACACTAAGGTAGACTTGGACTTTCTTCTGCGTCGTTTCTGGGATTACGAAGATCTGCATGATATGCAAAAGATTGATTGAAGAGAAGGACCAAATCGAAGAGCATTTCAGTACAACGCATCGCATCCTACCCGATGGTAGGTTTGTAGTTAGCTTGCCATTTAAGGATATAGCATTCGAGTTTGGTGATTCCAGAAAGGCAGCCCAGAAGCGTCTTTATGCAATGGAACGGCGTTTCTCGTATGATCCAGCTCTCAAACGCGAGTATACGGCGTTCATGACCGAATACGAACAATTAGGTCACATGGCGCCTGTACCATCAAACGACATTCAGAGGCAAGTATTCTATTTGCCGCACCACGCGGTCCTAAAACCTTCTAGTACGACTACCAAGTTAAGGGTAGTTTTCGATGCGTCATCAAAGTCTAGCAATGGTGTATCGCTCAACGATTGCCTTTTGGTTGGACCTACTATTCAGCATGACCTCATCACCTCATTAATTAAATTTCGGAAATTTCGTGTTGCTGTTAAGGCCGATATAGCCAAGATGTATAGGCAGATAAGGGTGAGCGAGAATGATGTTCGTTATCAAAGGATCGTTTGGAGAGAGGACGTTAAGGAAGAAGTACGTGACTACAATCTTTTAACTTTAACTTATGGAACAGCACCTGCGTCTTTCCTTGCAACCAGAGTTCTTAAATAAGTGGGTATGAAAAATTTTTTAAGGTATCCTCAAGCGAGTTCTAGTATATTAAATGATTTTTATGTCGACGACTATATGTCAGGTTTTCACTCGCTTGAAAACGCCGTTTTAATTAAAAATGACATAATTAAGATTTTAAGCAAGGTTGGGTTAGAGTTGCGGAAGTGGGCTTCAAACTCGTTGGACTTCTTGCCAGAAATCGAACCTAGTCATCGTGAATTATCCACAAATTTATATTTCGGTGAATCTGAGGTTAAGACGCTTGGACTTATTTGGGACACCAAGGTCGATTGTTTCAAATTTAGCTTTTCATCGCCAATAGTAAGGAATCAGATCACAAAGAGAGAGGTGTTGTCCGATATTGCGCGAATGTTGGACCCCCTAGGATGGTTATCTCCAGCAGTCGTTAAGATGAAAATATTTATGAAGAAGCTTTGGATTAACAAGGTAGGTTGGGACACGTACATTCCTGTCGAATTCTACGAAGAATGGGCAGCGTTTAGAGCAAATATTAACCAGCTAAGTCTATTAAGGATACCTCGATGGCTTGCTTACGAACAAGAGCTTTCGGTGGAGCTCCACGGATTTGCAGATGCGTCGGAGTCTGCATATGCCGCAGCGTTATATTTACGAGTAGTTCAGCTTAATGGAAGCGTTTAAACGTCACTAATTTGCGCTAAAACACGTGTTGCCCCAGTCAAGCCAGCTTTGACCATTCCTCGGCTTGAATTATGTGGCTCTTTACTGCTAGCCCGATTGTTCAGCAAGGTAAAGGATTCCCTGGGTATTCCCGATATGGAGTGTTTCGCATATTCAGACTCTTCGACCGTTCTTCACTGGATTCAAGGGTATCCAAGACCGCGAAACGTCTTCGCAGACAATAGATTACCGCTAATTACGACACAAATACCTGCATCCTCGTGGCATTATGTTCGTTCCATTGAAAACCCTGCAGATTGCGCGACAAGAGGTTTTACGCCAGAGCGTTTAATTCATCTCGACATCTGGTGGAAGGGTCCACTATTTCTTCGAGATCCTATAGTTATTTTCTCAGAGCTGCCCAAGGTAAGGAAGAACTCAGGAGATGAATCGGAAAGATGCCTAACAACTTCATCAGCACCTGAGTGGGATATATTCAGCAAATTTTCCAGCTTTAACCGTCTCTTGAGGGTCGTTGCGCGTTGCCTTTGGTGGCGTCATAAGTTATCTAATCCGAACCGAAAGATTTTCATTCTCTCACTAAAGAATATACGTTTAGCGAAAATCGCACTTTTCAAGCTAGTTCAAGCCCGAATGTTCTCCGATGAGGTCGCTCGCCTGCAGCGTAATGAGTCTCTACATTCTAAGAGTAAGATCTTGCGAATGAATCCCTTTATTGACCAAGATGGCATACTGCGAGTAGGTGGCAGACTGGAAAATGCTAATATTTCTTTCGACCAAAAATACCCAGTCATTCTTCACAAGGATCACCGTCTTGTTAAACTCATATTGTGGGACTGTCATCATTCAAATATGCATGCAGGCATCCGTCAAATGTCCTTTCTGATGTTTCTTAACTACTTTACTCTCGGCCTATATCATTCTATCAAACGGATAGTGTATCAATGTGTAAGTTGTACGAGACAGCGCGGTGCATCTTATTCACAACAAATGGCGAATCTTCCAAGGCAGCGATTAGTTCCAGGAGCGGCATTCAGTTGTACCGGAGTTGACTATGCTGGTCCATTCATCATACGGACTTGGAAGGGTCGTGGCGCCAAGAAGTATAAGGCCTACATCTCCCGTTTCATATGCTTGACCACAAAGGCATTGCACCTGGAGGCTGTGACGGAGCTCCCGTCTGCAGCGTTCATAGCAGCGCTTCGTCGTTTCATTGCTAGGCGAGGTAAGTGTCACACACTTTTCAGCGACAATGGCACTAACTTTGTAGGCGCCAATCAACAACTACGAGAGTGGACAAACCTGCTGCGGTCTTCGCAATTTCAAGAATCTGTCTCCGACGAACTAACATCAAAATCTATCGATTGGCGTTTTATTCCTCCCCACGCCCCCCATTTTGGTGGGCTATGGGAGGCCGGCGTTAAGACCATAAAATATCATCTCCGAAGAGCAATGGGTGATACGTCGGTTACGTTTGAGGAATTCAGCACTATTTTGTGCCAAGTCGAAGCTTGCGCAAATTCAAGACCTCTTTGCATTAAATACGAAGGCGATGTTGATCCGATTACCCCTGCTCACTTTTTAATTATGCGACCAATGGTAAGTGTTGCAGATCAAAATCTCCTGGACCTTCGAGTGTCAGCATTAAAACGATGGCAATATCGTCAGCGGCTCGTACAAGAATTCTGGAGAAGGTGGTCAACCGACTATCTCAGCCAATTGCAGAAACGTTCAAAGTGGGCGCAAAAATCTAAGGGCGTTCAAATCAACGACGTTGTCGTTGTGAAGGAAGACAACCAAGCCCTATGTCAGTGGCTCATAGGAAGAGTCACCAAAACCTATCCTGGCAGAGACGGATTGGTACGCGTCGCATCCGTAACCACATCTAAAGGAGAGATCAAGCGTCCCATTTGCAAATTATGTCCTCTGGTCGTCGATGAAGCTGATTGAATAATACCTTTCAATGGCGGGAGGATGTTGCAGTCGATTGGTAACACTTTAATTGCACATGAAGTACTTAAGAAAACTAACAAGCTCTTCCAGCCAATTTACTCTCTTTAACTTTCTCATTTCTTTTATTGTTCTATTATTCTTCATCTTCTTTTCTTATGGAATTGTCATTTTCAGTAGTTCTTTTTCGGCCTTCTGCAAATGAACCACCCGCACTCGGCGGTGATTAATTGTAATCGGTATTTTTGGCATTCTTGCTTTTATTTTTATAATAGTAATAAATGTTTCTTTAATTTGTTGCAAACGATCGCGTTTTATTTCCTTCGCAAAACACATGGAGATACCAATGATATACGGAAACGCCAATACCTCAGTCTCAAATGTCGTCATCTGCAGCAATCAGAGTCTAGAACCTTCGTCAGAAGCAATTTTGTGGGCAAAAGTGGAAGGTGGTCCTGGTAGCCACCGATTCTATTTGATGGAGCCAGAAAAGAAAAGAGACTTCATGGTGGGAAAGACCTTAGTGGAGCCAAAGAACAACATGGTCCCTGTAAGGATTCTAAATCCAAAGACATTCAGTGTAAAGGTGAAAAAGGGGGAGATAGTGGGAAAATTCGTACCTATTGAGGCTATATCGACCACAACGGAAAACAGGGTTCAAAACCGGTCACAACAGTTCAGAGCATAAAAATCAAGAACAAAATTCTCAGCCTCTGTAATCTGGACGAAGATCAGCGAATCCTGATTCTGTGTAGACCAAATCACTAAAAAGGACAGCTACCCACTTCCGAGAATCGATGACACTTTGGATATGCTTTCTGGAGCGAAATGGTTTTCAACACTTGACTTGAAGAGCGGTTACTGGCAGGTAGAGATAAATCGTGCGGATCGTGAGAAAACTGCCTTCACTACAGGAAGCGGTCTTTGGCAGTTTGCAGTGATGCCGTTCGGACTGTGCAACGCTCCGGCCACCTTCGAGCGACTAATGGAACTAACATTGCAAGGACTCAGCTGGAAAACCTGCCTAGTGTATTTGGACGACGTTATCGTCATAGGTAAGACTTACGAGGAGCACCGCGAAAATCTAAAAGAAGTGTTTGAGAGGCTGCGAAGTGCTCATTTAAAGCTCAACCCAGAAAAGTTCGCTTTGTTCCGTCCGGAAGTAAAATATCTGGGTCACATTATATCAGCCGAAGGAGTAAGATCGCATCCTGACAAAATCGAAGCCGTCAAAAGTTGGCCCTCTCCAAAAGATAAACACTAACTGAGAAGCTTCTTGGGACTCGCCACGTATTACAGAAGGTTCGTAAAGGATTTTGCTGGCATTGCAAAGAGCCTGCATCAACTTACGGAAAAAGGCCGACAGTTCAGGTGGTCTGGAGGATGCGAAAAAGCATTTTAAGAACTGAAGCGACAGCTGTGCAATGCCCCCATCTTGGGTTACCCCACGCCCGGAGAAATGTTCATCGTGGACCCAGACGCTAGCAATGGTCGGAGCTGTGATCTCCCAATTTCATGAGGGTCAAGAGAAAGTGGTCGCATATTACAGCAAAGTACTCTCCAGACCTGAACGGAACTACTGTGTAACCCGGCGCGAGCTTCTGGCTTTAATTATGGCTACGAAGCATTTCCATAAGTACCTCTACGGACAAAAGTTCATTCTCCGGACAGACCACGCAGCTCTGAAATGGCTACTCCAATTTAAGAACCCTGAAGGCCAAGTTGCAAGATGGATCGAGCATTTGCAGGGCTACGACTTTGAAGTGCAACACCGCAAGGGAACACTCCACTCAAATGCTGATGCTCTCACTCGTCGACCGTGCGGGGTAAATTGCGAACACTGCAACCGTAAAGAAGCGAAAGAACAGGCAACTATCCAAATGATCAGGACTGAGCCAATAGAGGGTTGGAGTATAGACGAAATCCGTTCCTCCCAACAGGCAGACAATGACATCGAACCAATATTGGCCTGGAAGGAACACGAGGAAAGACCAAGCTGGCATCAGATATCAGATCGGAGCCAAACTCTGAAGGCATACTGGGCACAGTGGGACTCGCTTTTTGTGCAAGATGGATTGCTGAAAAGAAAATGGGAAAGTGCAGATGGGACAACATCTCGTATGCAGCTAATTGTGCCACGGTCCAGAGTCAACCAAGTGCTCCATGAAATACATGACGGAATCTCAGGAGGCCATTTGGGAATAAACAAGACGTTGGAAAAGGTAAGGGAACGCTTCTATTGGCTAAGCGCTAAACAAGATGTCGAGAATTGGTGCAAAAAGTGCATAAGATGTGCAGCTACCAAGGGTCCAAAAGTAAAGCCACATGGACAAATGCAACAATACAATATCGGAGCACCTTTCGAACGAATAGCCATCGATATCGCTGGGCCGTTTCCCGAAACCTTTAATGGAAACCGATATACTCTCGTAGTCATGGATTACTTCAGTAAGTGGCCGGAAGTGTTTGCCATCCCAAATCAAGAGGCTAAGACCGTAGCCGAACAGATAGTCAACAACTGGGTGAGCAGATTTGGGGTCCCAATGGAGCTGCACTCTGATGAAGGGCGAAACTTTGAATCAAAAGTCTTCCAGGAAATATGCCAATATTTGGGAATAAGAAAGACAAGGACAACACCACTACACCCTCAATCTGATGGAATGGTCGAGCGATTCAATCGGACCTTGAATGAGCATCTATCTAAGGTTGTCAGCAACTGCCAGCGGGATTGGGATCGACACATACCCCTCTTCTTAATGGCCTACCGAAACGCGGCCCATAGCTCAACAGGGCACACACCATCCGAGATCTTATTTGGTCAAACAATTCGGTTGCCAAGTGAAGCAAAATTCGGATCCCCACCGACGGAGCCCAAAGAGGTGAACGAGTACGTGAATGACTTACGCAGCAGGATTCGTAAATTGCACGAAGACACCAGAGAAAAGATGAAGCTAGCAAGCAGCCGCATGAAAACTAGGTACGATATCAAGGCGAATTCTTCCGGTTTCAACGAAGGAGATCTGGTTTGGCTGTATAATCCAAATCACCAAAATTGCAACAGGACTGGGAAGGTCCATACAATGTGATAACCTGCATTAATGACGTTGTCTACCGGATCCAGCGTGGGGATCGAGGAAAATTGAAAGTGGTCCATTTAGATAGAATGTGTCATTTCAACGGGATGCTGAATGACGAAGTTGTTCGGGACGAACAACTGTAGGGAGGGAGCAATGTGATAACCACTTAAATGTGAGCAGCGACATCTAGCAGAAAATGTCGATACTGGAATAACAAAGTCTCGACTGGAGAGTGGAATCGAATTTTCTAGCAAATTGGAAATTGTATGGGACGCTGGATGGCGAGGATTGTTCTCGAAGCATGTCATTCGAGTATAAATACCAGCATCCCCAAGGTATGCAAATCAGTTCTAAAGTGTAATTTGAAGTGTTAATTAGGAGAAGTGATTAAGTGGTTTAAGTAAAAGATAAGAAAAGTATAAGCGGTTGAGAAATTGGATTGTACTGAGAGAAAGAATTAAATAGTGAATTGTAACTGTACTGAATAAAGGGATTTGTATTGAAAAGAATAAGTTCTATTATTTGTACCCACACAAACATTTTACAATATTTTTATTTGTGACGGGTTCAAGTCCAGAAAAATCTTTATCTTTGAGATTTAAAATATTATTTATTTTTGAAATGATAAATCTGGATTTCTTTTCAAAATGGCTTCAAATTTATTTTTTAAATCTATTCCAAAATCACCAGTTATGTTATGAACTATATTTTCAGCTTCCTTAAATAAATTCATTGACTTTGATAATGGTAGACCGTTCTCTTCCAAGGAAGTTATTATTTCGGCAACTTTCTCGAAATTTGATTTTATATATGTGAGATTGTTTACTTAGGTAACACAAAACACTTTTATTTTCTAGGGGTTAAAATTATATATTTACATTTACTTAAAATAACTGATAAAATATGAGTGTAAGAATTTGTTTGTAGCAAGAACTGCCACGATGAGAAGCCGGAAAACCAACTGCCCTCAACCTTCGAGTGCGTCCTTTTTATACCCTGTCTCTCATATTTCTCCGTGACAGTGTTGCTGATTGCCCACATATATATAAAATCCCGATATAGTTTTGGATTTTTTATCAGCTCTTTTGCTAGCTTTATAGATTCAGCATCTTTTGGGTTCAGTGTTTCAAGAACCTAAAATGCAAATTTAGAATTGTTTTCTTTACCAAACTAAAGTAAATGCATACAAATATATAAAATCCATATATAAATAATTTGGAAAATTAAGTCAAAGGTAAATAATGCACTATGAATAAAAAAAATATTCAACAACATTATTATAATTTTGATTTTTTTTAGGGAAAAAAAACCATGTCGTTTTTTTTTAAATTTCGAACAACGATGCTATATTTAAAATGTTGTTTGTTGATAAACATTATCTTACCTCTGTTATTCGCTCCATATTATCTGCATAAAATGATGACGCCTTCAATGGTGGTTCAATGGTGATGGTTCAATTTTTGTCGGCTAGCCGACACTCGTCCAGCCGACACTCGTCCAGCCGACACGAGCTTTCGGAATGATGTAAAGCTTTTTTATTTTCGCTCTTTCTTGTTTTGTTTACTGAGAGATTTTTTTTTCTCTCACCACAAGTTGAGGGTAGTGACAAAAGGAATATGAAAAACAATTGCAAAGGGTTTGCGGGAAGGGGTATGAAGACTTGACTGTTTGTTTTCATTCGACTGCAATAGGAAATTATGTAATTTTTCATGAATTGGGATGTTGTTTGAGCGTATGGGTGTGTATGTAAGAAAGAACAATTCAAAGGCGGGAAAAGTCGAATATTTCTTTACATTTTGTAATTGAAGTTTGACGAGCAAAATATTATTCGTGTTATTAATATGCAATGCATGTAAATAATAAGTAATTGAATTGAACTAAAGTGATGAAATGAAGTTTTCGGATATGAAATTTTTTCGTTTCCCTAAAAAAGGCACTGTTAAATATGATGAATGCTTAGCTTTGACGGAGGAGTCTCGTGAACATATAATATGCCTTAAAAAACCTTACATTTGCAGCAAACATTTTGAAAATGCCTTTTTGGGAAAAAAATATTTAAAAACAAACTCTTATCCCTCTCTCTTTTTAAAACGAAGCGAGAGTGTTTCGAACTCTGAAGACGGTTCTGTTTGCTTTGATCCAGTCAAAGCTAAGATTACTTATGAAAATTATAAAGATTTAAAACTGAGTTCGAATGAACCTACAATAGGGGAACTAAATTTGGCTTCTAAAAATTTATTAAGGACAAAATTCAATGATCGCATTGAATTTGCTTGCGCCAATTGTAAGGCTCATGTAAAAAGGCAATCTTTTTACATTAGGAGAATTGAAAAGCTCAAGAAATTGAACAATGTCTTGAGAATAACTATTAAAGATATTAAAGAAAATCGAAACCACATTTATTAAAGAAAATTCGTCGTTTAAAAGAGGACAAGAAAAGGCTACAAGCGCGTGAAAAGCAAAACATTCAAGGGAAAATCGATTGGTATTCATCAAAATGCTATGACATTTTCGAAGCTCATCTTATCACAGGGTAGAAATGAATATACCGAAGAGGAGAAATGGATTTCGCAGTGCATCTTTTTTCGTTCAGCTTCCGGATACAACTTTTTGCGGGATCAACTTGAGATACATTTACCGCATCCATCTTCATTGTACAGGTGGATTAAAATTAAAAGTCTGTCCCCTGGCTTAAATAAAAATGTTATGCAGGAAATTAAGGAAATAACATCGAAATTACCACCAAAAGAAAAAGAAGTTGTGGTTATATATAGGCCAACAGCAGTGATCAATTATTATACAGGTATATATATAGATAATAGTATGTACATATATTGGAATATATAAGTGGTGTGTCCCAAAAGTAATGAGAATAATTTTTTTAAAACACATGTGTCAAACATAAAATGAATTGTCACCTTCAAAGTAGGTCCCTTGTGAGCGTACACAGCGATCCCAACGGTGCTGCCACTCTTCGTAGCAATGCTGGAAGGCAATTTCTAACATCGCCTTCAAAGCCTTGGCCGTAGCTTTTTACATTTTTCTACCGTGCGTTCCTTACTCTTAAGGTACGATTTGAGTTTGGAGAATAAAAAAAAGTAGCACGGGGCCAGGTCAGGACTTTTGGGACACGTCATTGATATAGACACTTCAGTATGGCCAAAATCTACCGCCATTGTAAAATACATTTTGTCGAGCAAAGATAACCCCGTCGTCTACCAAATGGTACAATTTATCACTGTAAACACTCATTGCTTTAGAGGAGTTCCTCTTCCTCTGGGTTAATGCAAACTGAAAAAATGACACCTTGTCGAAGATGACCACCAGAATAAGCCTAGGCAACCGGTGCTACTTCAGTCTGGTTTAACAAATTGGATCCAAAGTCTCTACTCCAAGGAACATTGATTTTGCTAGTTAAAATATGGCTCATTCATGGCTGTCGGAAAAATATTTCCAATATTTTCCTTACTTACTTAGGTGGCGTTACAGTCCGGGGTGGACCAGGACCTGATCCCATTCCACTTGTTCGAACTCCCATATATTCGGCCGTACATTACTGCGTTGTCCCCGAGTCTGATACTAGATTTTCGGATACTAGATAATCGGAATTGAAGATTTTCGATCTTTACATACAAATATTTTGCTTACAGTTTTAAAAACTCCCTTTTACATAACTTGAAAGAAAAGGGAGCAAATATGTACTCGTAAATAACATATACATACATTTTCCGAATAAGTGCGATGTTGCTCCATGCTTGGAAATTTATCAAATTGTGTAGGTACTTAATGTCCTGAGCACAAAATTAAAATCAGGAAATTGGTCTAGCGCTCAAGTACATACATACGTATATCTTCAACCCCATAACATGCGTTAGCCCTTAACACCTCGTGCTTCAAATATCAACCACTTTTATAGTGTGGTGCAACGTCATACCCACCCCCTCCAGCACGACCACATCACGGACCGTCGATCTCATGATCTTCAAAATTATATTCCTACCCCCATCTAATTTACATTGCATAACAAGTTACAAACAAAATAACAAGCACACGTACATAAACCCAAGTAAACCGGTTATGCTGGGCAACGTCAACGTATGTTTTTTTTTTATTTATTTCTTTCGTTCACGGATTGTTTTTGCACGATAAACGACTTTGCATGCCTGAGTGACAAGTGGCAAGAGCAAAAAGCGAAAAGAAATAAAATGATTTTTCTGCTCTTTGCAGCTTTTTAAAAAAGCTTTTTTTTTAGTTCGATTTCATTTTCATAGGACAAAACTTGCCATATGAATGAGACATCTGTATAGATTTATTATCTGTGGTTGTACTCTGAGTGGAGCTTTTATGAACATTTTTTTTTACACAGGATACGAACGAGTTAGCGACAGGAAATGTTGTTCTTACTTTTTCAGCTATTAAATTTAAAGTTATGTGTATGAGATTCGGATAAAAATCTTTTAAATTTTTATCAGCTTTGATCATATATGTCGCAGCATCCGTTAAAAGCAACAAAACTTTTGACTCATTCCCGTGTGGCCACAATATATGAAGGCTGTCGTTCACAAATCGAGAAACAGTTGCATTATGTACTTCTTCCAACTGTTTACACGACAATAAAAATGAGAATGAAGATTCATTTTCGCTCAATGTTCCTACAATCAAACTCGCGACATATCGCCCTTGTTTGTTCGTTGTTTCATCCACTGATAACCAAACGCTTTCGTCTTTGATACTATCGCGAATTTTTTGGATTGATTGTTGGTAGCATTTATCCAAGTAGCTCTTTCTGAGAGTACTTTCATCTGGAATTAGTTGTCCTGTGTATTTTTTTGTTTAATTATTAAATGTAGCATTGCTAAGCACATTCCATGGTATATTTCTCGCAACCAACGCTGTGCATAAATCCATTTTAAATTCAAGTTGCTGGATGTGTTGCTAGAAGTATGCGCATTTTCTTCGTTTTTATTATTGGATTGTTTTTTCGGGAAGGCTGTTATGAAGGAAGGCTATGATTTTTGGCATTTCTCTACACTACACTTCATTCAACTTAAATATATTTATGTGATAGTTTTGCGACTGTAGAAAAGTACTTACAACGAACGCGCAAAATAAATAAATATCAAACAGATAAGAAATTACACTAAAAAATATGTTATCATAAATTTATCACGTGATAAGTCGTGCTTCCAATAAAAAAGCGTAAAGGTTTTTGGGTGCACTTTACTTTGCGTAACAACAACAAAAGCTTTCAATGGTTTTAAGTCGGGATTGCGATAAGAACAATAAATGGTAAATCGTTGGAAAGGGAAAGTGGTATATGCTATACGGTATATATTATATATTCTTCTACATTGCTCGTACTTTAATATTGGATTGGAATTAAATTTTTTGATGAAATTCGTTTGCATATATTTTGCATATGTTGCATATATTTTGCATATTCGTGGCACATGGTTTTGCATATTTTTTGCATATATTTTGCATATTTTCGATATGCATTACAATTTGTTATATATGAACGATAAAACGTCTAGATACAAAGTTTGGTATCAATCTGATGAAAAATATGCAAATATGCAAAATCCGAGGTCTAGTAATCATTCAACTTAAAGTATTCAGGAATCAGTTAATACCTTGTGAATACAATTCACAAATAACCCAATGAGTCCTGGTATTTGATATTGACGGTTTAAAATAATGAGTGGAGAAAAGTAATCAAATTGGAACTGTATGATATATAGAACATCGTGCGACTGTGACTTGTGCGACGTTTGATGCGGTGCGACAAGAGAGTGCAGGAGCAGAGAAAAATGGAACAGTGTATAGCGTACAGTGTAAACATGCATATGCAATGTAGAACAAAATGAAGGAGGGAAACGAGACGTGCTGCTGCGGTTGGGTTACTGTGTATTTGCATTTACATACGTATGTGTATTTTATATTACTCATTTGGTGTTTATCAGCAAATGAGTATCAGTATTCAATATCGAATACAGTAATGTCTCGCTAATCCGAATCAATTATTGCAAGGGGGTATCCGGATTATCGAATTATTCGGACTAACGAGTACAGGAAAAGGCAAAGAAAAGAGGTTTTATTTAATGACAAAAATTCATGTTTACTGCTGCTTAAAACCAAAAATTGCAATAATAATAAAAATTAAAAAAAAAAATTAAAACAAATTCATAACATATTCGATTGTGTTAATATAGTTCATACAGTTTGGAGCGTGAAATCAGTAATAAGCGTTTGCTTTTTTCTTTTGCCCGTGCATTGCAGTCAAGGCCTTTTCTTTAAGGTTTTGTAAGACTAATATATCAGAAGCAGATGCTTCGTTCTCCAACGCCCATTTTGTAGAAACAGCCAACGCTGTTATTGCATCTTCATGTTTAACCTTCTCTTGTTGCTGAAGTATTGGTTCTTCTTCTTCGCTATTAGGGTGTGTACTCTCCTGAATGTTGTTGTCGTTCATCCAGTCGATAATTTCAATATCAGTCAGTTGAATTCCCAATATACCTTCGATAGTTTCCGCAAAATTTGCTATGTCAGAAGTTGGGATACAATTTGCTTGGTTCATTAGTCGAGCTAGCGGAATATCGTCTTCAAGATCCCATTCAACTTTCCAACAGTTTTTCATCATTTCCTGTGAAAGCACTTCCCAAGCACTACCCAAAAAAAAATGCGTCCTTTAGCGTCATGCTTTTCAAAACACTGGTTATTTCAGCATTTTGGCTCATAACGTGCGATAACAAACTTTTTTTGTAGTTCAGCTTTGTAATTCTAATGATATTTTGATCCATGGGTTGGATCAGTGACGTGCAGTTAGGTGGTAAGAAGAATGTTGTTATCATGCCGTCTTCAGTTATAAGATCATTTGCTGGTGGGTGGTATTGCGCATTATCCAATAACAGCAATGCTTTTTCGGGCAGCCCATTAGAACGCATAAACTTTCTTACCTATGGCACGAATGAGTTTAAAAACCACTTCTTGAAAACTGCAGATGTCATCCATAGATATAGAATAGATGTATGACTCTATTCCAAACTTATAGAGGCCATATCGAAAAATGGCGGGCATACTCATTATTAATTTAGAAAAAAGTAATAAATAAATGTTTAAAACCATAAAATGTACACATTTTATTAATTTCTTCCTTTCTTTCGAAGATTTTGCATGTGGCCTCATCCTAGTGGCGCATCTTTTTATACGCTTTTCAAGAAATTCATTGTTTGATCTGGGAATATTCCAACGGTCGTTTCTTATTTACCGTTTAATTTTATGACTTCCTGTTAAGAAAATATGTACCTATTCACAGGTAGTAAAAGTTTCAACCAGGTAAAAAGAGTGAAAATCGATTGTAAAATGTATGGCCTCATCCTAGTGATCCCCAGTGTATGTATGTATATATATTATGTCTGACTCAAATCTACTCGAAATAAGTAAAATGAGTAATCAGTAATCATTAGACCTCGGATTTTGCATATTTGCATATTTTTGAAGGATTAAGATAGGTAAATTCTGATGACACCAAAGTTCGTTTCATTGAAAATAGAGTTGAAAACGATATGCATATTTTAAATTTTTCGGCATATTTGCATGAAATGCATATGCATATTATATGTCAAAATATATGCAAATTATGCAATAACATATGCAAAACATATGCAAAATATGCAAAAACTTCCTATGTTAACCTAATCAAAAAATAATATGAAAGCGATTCAGAGGGTAGCATACATATTGAAATTTTATTAATTATTGTCAGATATTAAAGTAGAGCAAATGATACTTAATACATACGATATTTTATAGGTTTAAAAATTATTCAAGATAATTGGTATTACAATATACAACCATAATTTTTAAATTATTAATTGAGAGGCCTTGACGTTTCTCTCCAAAAACCATTTTGCAAGCGAAAAAGCTTCTTTCAACGTCACAGGAAGTAATTGGAGCAAATTTATATTTAATGATATTTTTATTTGTGACGGGTTCAAGTCCAGAAAAATCTTTATCTTTGAGATTTAAAATATTATTTATTTTTGAAATGATAAATCTGGATTTCTTTTCAAAATGGCTTCAAATTTATTTTTTAAATCTATTCCAAAATCACCAGTTATGTTATGAACTATATTTTCAGCTTCCTTAAATAAATTCATTGACTTTGCTAATGGTAGACCGTTCTCTTACAAGGAAGTTATTATTTCGGCAACTTTCTCGAAATTTGATTTTATATATGTAAGATTGTTTACTTAGGTAACACAAAACACTTTTATTTTCTAGGGGTTAAAATTATATATTTACATTTACTTAAAATAACTGATAAAATATGAGTGTAAGAATTTGTTTGTAGCAAGAACTGCCACGATGAGAAGCCGGAAAACCAACTGCCCTCAACCTTCGAGTGCGTCCTTTTTATACCCTGTCTCTCATATTTCTCCGTGACAGTGTTGCTGATTGCCCACATATATATAAAATCCCGATATAGTTTTGGATTTTTTATCAGCTCTTTTGCTAGCTTTATAGATTCAGCATCTTTTGGGTTCAGTGTTTCAAGAACCTAAAATGCAAATTTAGAATTGTTTTCTTTACCAAACTAAAGTAAATGCATATAAATATATAAAATCCATATATAAATAATTTGGAAAATTAAGTCAAAGGTAAATAATGCACTATGAATAAAAAAATATTCAACAACATTATTATAATTTTGATTTTTTTTAGGGAAAAAACCATATTGTTTTTTTTTTAAATTTCGAACAACGATGCTATATTTAAAATGTTGTTTGTTGATAAACATTATCTTACCTCTGTTATTCGCTCCATGTTATCTGCATAAAATGATGCCGCCTTCAACCATGTACCCTATCTGTTTATGATCGGTTCTGGTGGTAACTCCTTATTTAGTATTTGCTTGTAGCGTTGTACTCTGAGTGGAGCTTTTATGAACATTTTTTTTTACACAGGATACGAACGAGTTAGCGACAGGAAATGTTGTTCTTACTTTTTCAGCTATTAAATTTAAAGTTATGTGTTTGAGATTCGGATAAAAAGCTTTTAAATTTTTATCAGCTTTGATCATATATGTCGCAGCATCCGTTAAAAGCAACAAAACTTTTGACTCATTCCCGTGTGGCCGCAATATATTGTGATAATCACTTAAATGTGAGCAGCGACATCTAGCAGAAAATGTCGAAGACCAGAAGATTTCGATATTGGAATAACAAAGTCTCGACTGGAGAGTGGAATTGAATTTTCTAGCAGATTGGAAATTGTATGGGACGCTGGATGGCGAGGATTGTTCTCGAAGTATGCCATTCGAGTATAAATACCAGCATCCCAAAGGTATGCAAGTCAGTTCTAAAGTGAAATCTGAAGTGTTAATTAGGAGAAGTGATTAAGTGGTTTAAGTAAAAGATAAGAAAAGTTTAAGCGGTTGAGAAATTGGATTGTACTGAGAGAAACAATTAAATAGTGAATTGTAACTGTACTGAATAAAGGGATTTGTATTGAAAAGAATAAGTTCTATCATTTGTACCCACACAAACATTTTACATTGGTGTCAGAAGTGGGATAGGACTTATTGAGTGTAAAAAAAAAAAGTGTTTTTTTTTGACTATTTGAACAAGCTAGAATGGGTCGAAAACTATTGCAGTTGACCCTCGTCCAACTCAAATCCGAGTTGAACAAGAGAAGCCTCAGCGCCAGTGGAGGAAAAAGTGACCTGGTGCTCCGTCTTCAGGAGGCTTTGAACAATGAGGGACATGATCCTGATGCATATTCCTTTGATGTTGACGAGGATGAACAGACAAGTACCGGCAATGACATGGCTGCGATGATGCAACTCCTCTTGTTAAAAATGGACGAACAGAAGAACAGTCTGGAACAAAAAATGGACGAGCAGAAGAGCAGCATTGAACAAAAATTCAACGAACAAACCAACAATCTGCACGGTCTGCAAGAGAAAATCAAGAACAAAATTCTCAGCCTCTGTAATCTGGACGAAGATCGGCGAATCCTGGCAGAAAAACTAATCGATGAGTACGCTGATATATTTGCTACACAAGACGGAGAATATGGACGTACGCATATTGTTCAACACCACATTGGCACCGGAGACGCTCGTCCAATCCGTCAACCTGCAAGGCGTCTTCCATTGGCAAAGCAAACAGAAGTTGCCGAAATGATGTCGAAGATGAAAGCTGAGGGAGTGATTGAAGAATCGCAAAGTCCGTGGGCATCTCCAGTGGTCCTCGTGAAGAAGAAAGATGGCAGTACGAGATTTTGTGTAGACTACCGACGTCTCAATGATGTCACTAAAAAGGACAGCTACCCACTTCCGAGAATCGATGACACTTTGGATATGCTTTCTGGAGCGAAATGGTTTTCAACACTTGACTTGAAGAGCGGTTACTGGCAGGTAGAGATAAATCGTACGGACCGTGAGACAACTGCCTTCACTACAGGAAGCGGTCTTTGGCAGTTTGCAGTGTTGCCGTTTGGACTGTGCAACGCTCCGGCCACCTTCGAGCGACTAATGGAACGAACATTGCAAGGACTCACCTGGAAAACCTGCCTAGTATATTTGGACGACGTTATCGTCATAGGTAAGACGTACAAGGAGCACCGCGAAAATCTAAAAGAAGTGTTTGAGAGGCTACGAAGTGCTCATTTAAAGCTCAATCCAGAAAAGTGTGCCTTGTTTCGTCCGGAAGTAAAATATCTGGGTCACATTATATCAGCGGAAGGAGTAAGAACGGATCCTGACAAAATCGAAGCCGTGAAAAGTTGGCCTTCTCCAAAAGATAAACACCAACTGAGAAGCTTCTTGGGACTCGCCACGTATTACAGAAGGTTCGTAAAGGATTTTGCTGGCATTGCGAAGAGCCTGCATCAACTTACAGAAAAAGGCCGACAGTTTAGGTGGTCTGAAGAATGCGAAAAAGCATTTCAAGAACTGAAGCGACAGCTGTGCAATGCCCCCATCTTGGGTTACCCGACGCCCGGAAAAATGTTCATCGTGGACGCAGACGCTAGCAATGTTGGGGTCGGAGCTGTGATTTCCCAGGTTCATGATGGTCAAGAGAAAGTGGTCGCATATTGCAGTAAAGTACTCTCCAGACCTGAACGGAACTACTGTGTAACCCGGCGCGAGCTTCTGGCTTTAATTCTGGCTACGAAGCATTTCCATAAGTACCTCTACGGACAAAAGTTCATTCTCCGGACAGACCACGCAGCTCTGAAATGGCTACTCCAATTTAAGAACCCTGAAGGCCAAGTTGCAAGATGGATCGAGCAGTTGCAGGGCTACGACTTTGAAGTGCAACACCGCAAGGGAACACTCCACTCAAATGTTGATGCTCTCTCTGCATCCGTAAAGAAGCGAAAGAACAGGCAACTATCCAAATGATCAGGACTGAGCCAATAGAGGGTTGGAGTATAGACGAAATCCGTTCCTCCCAACAGGCAGACAATGACATCGAACCAATATTGGCCTGGAAGGAACACGAGGAAAGACCAAGCTGGCAGCAGATATCAGATCGGAGCCAAACTCTGAAGGCATACTGGGCACAGTGGGACTCGCTTTTTGTGCAAGATGGATTGCTGAAGAGAAAATGGGAAAGTGCAGATGGAACAACATCTCGTATGCAGCTAATTGTGCCACGGTCCAGAGTCAACCAAGTGCTCCATGAAATACATGACGGAATCTCAGAAGGCCATTTGGGAATAAACAAGACGTTGGAAAAGGTAAGGGAACGTTTCTATTGGCTAAGCGCTAAACAATATGTCGAGAATTGGTGCAAAAAGTGCATAAGGTGTGCGGCTACCAAGGGTCCAAAAGTAAAGCCACATGGACAAATGCAACAATACAATGTCGGAGCACCTTTCGAACGAATAGCCATCGACATCACTGGGCCGTTTCCCGAAACCTTTAATGGAAACCGATATACTCTCGTAGTCACGGATTACTTCAGTAAGTGGCCGGAAGTGTTTGCCATCCCAAATCAAGAGGCTAAGACCGTAGCCGAACAGATAGTCAACAACTGGGTGAGCAGATTTGGTGTCCCAATGGAGCTGCACTCTGATGAAGGGCGAAACTATGAATCAAAAGTCTTCCAGGAAATATGCCAATATTTGGGAATAAGAAAGACAAGGACAACACCACTACACCCTCAATCTGATGGAATGGTCGAGCGATTCAATCGGACCTTGAATGACCATCTATCTAAGGTTGTCAGCAACTGCCAGCGGGATTGGGACCGACACATACCCCTCTTCTTAATGGCCTACCGAAACGCGGTCCATAGCTCAACAGGGCACATACCATCCGAGATCTTATTTGGTCAAACGATTCGGTTGCCAAGTGAAGCAAAATTCGGATCCCCACCGACGGAGCCCAAAGAGGTGAACGAGTACGTGAATGACTTACGCAGCAGGATTCGTAAATTGCATGAAGACACCAGAGAAAAGATGAAGCTAGCAAGCAGCCGCATGAAAACTAGGTACGATATCAAGGCGAAATCTTCCGGTTTCAACGAAGGAGATCTGGTTTGGCTGTATAATCCTCAGCGTAAGAAAGGCAAATCACCAAAATTGCAACAGGACTGGGAAGGTCCATACAAGGTGATAACCCGCATTAATGACGTTGTCTACCGGATCCAGCGTGGGAATCGAGGAAAATTGAAAGTTGTCCATTTGGATAGAATGTGTCATTTCAACGGGATGATGAATGACGAAGTTGTTCGGGACGAACAACTGTAGGGAGGGAGCAATGTGATAATCACTTAAATGTGAGCAGCGACATCTAGCAGAAAATGTCGAAGACCAGAAGATTTCGATATTGGAATAACAAAGTCTCGACTGGAGAGTGGAATCGAATTTTCTATCAAATTGGAAATTGTATGGGACGCTGGATGGCGAGGATTGTTCTCGAAGTATGCCATTCGAGTATAAATACCAGCATCCCAAAGGTATGCAAGTCAGTTCTAAAGTGAAATCTGAAGTGCTAATTAGGAGAAGTGGTTAAGTGGTTTAAGTAAAAGATAAGAAAAGTATAAGCGGTTGAGAAATTGGATTGTACTGAGAGAAACAATTAAATAGTGAATTGTAACTGTACTGTTATTGTAACTATACTTTATTCAGTACAGTTACAATTCACTATTTAATTGTTTCTCTCAGTACAATCCAATTTCTCAACCACTTATACTTTTCTTATCTTTTACTTAAACCACTTAATCACTTCTAATTAACACTTCAAATTCAACTTTAGAACTCATTTGAATACCTTGGGGATGCTGGTATTTATACTCGAATGACATACTTCGAAAACAATCCTCGCCATACAGCGTCCCATACAATTTCCAATTTGATAGAAAATTCAATTCCACTCTCCAGTCGAGACTTTGTTATTCCAATATCGAAATCTTCTGGTCTTCGACATTTTCTGCTAGATGTCGCTGCTCACATTTAAGTGGTTATCGCATTGCTCCCTCCCTACAGTCTTTCGTCCCGAACAACTTCGTCATTCAGCATCCCGTTGAAATGACACATTCTATCCAAATGGACCACTTTCAATTTTCCTCGAATCCCACGCTGGATCCGGTAGACAACGTCATTAATGCGGGTTATCACCTTGTATGGACCTTCCCAGTCCTGTTGCAATTTTGGTGATTTGCCTTTCTTACGCTGAGGATTATACAGCCAAACCAGATCTCCCTCGTTGAAACCGGAAGATTTCGCCTTGATATCGTACCTAGTTTTCATGCGGCTGCTTGCTAGCTTCATCTTTTCTCTGGTGTCTTCATGCAATTTACGAATCCTGCTGCGTAAGTCATTCACGTACTCGTTCACCTCTTTGGGCTCCGTCGGTGGGGATCCGAATTTTGCTTCACTTGGCAACCGAATCGTTTGACCAAATAAGATCTCGGATGGTGTGTGCCCTGTTGAGCTATGGACCGCGTTTCGGTAGGCCATTAAGAAGAGGGGTATGTGTCGATCCCAATCCCGCTGGCAGTTGCTGACAACCTTAGATAGATGCTCATTCAAGGTCCGATTGAATCGCTCGACCATTCCATCAGATTGAGGGTGTAGTGGCGTTGTCCTTGTCTTTCTTATTCCCAAATATTGGCATATTTCCTTTAAGACTTTTGATTCAAAGTTTCGCCCTTGATCAGAGTACAGCTCCATTGGGACTCCAAATCTGCTCAGCCAGTTGTTGACTATCTGTTCGGCTACGGTCTTAGCCTCTTGATTTGGGATGGCAAACACTTCCGGCCACTTACTGAAGTAATCCATGACTACGAGAGTATATCGGTTTCCATTAAAGGTTTCGGGAAACGGCCCAGCGATGTCGATGGCTATTCGTTCGAAAGGTGCTCCGACATTGTATTGTTGCATTTGTCCATGTGGCTTTACTTTTGGACCCTTGGTAGCCGCACACCTTATGCACTTTTTGCACCAATTCTCGACATCTTGTTTAGCGCTTAGCCAATAGAAACGTTTCCTTACCTTTTCCAACGTCTTGTTTATTCCCAAATGGCCTCCTGAGATTCCGTCATGTATTTCATGGAGCACTTGGTTGACTCTGGACCGTGCCACTATTAGCTTCATACGAGATGTTGTCTCATCTGCACTTTCCCATTTTCTCTTCAGCAATCCATCTTGCACAAAAAGCGAGTCCCACTGTGCCCAGTATGCCTTCAGAGTTTGGCTCCGATTTGATATCTGCTGCCAGCTTGGTCTTTCCTCGTGTTCTTTCCAGGCCAATATTGGTTCGATGTCATTGTCTGCCTGTTGGGAGGAACGGATTTCGTCTGTACTCCAACCCTCTATTGGCTCAGTCCTGATCGTTTGGATAGTTGCCTTTCCTTTCGCTTCTTTACCACTGACTACTTCTGCTGGGAGGCTTTCATTGCATTGTTTTACCTGTGAGACTGGGATAATTACCCTGGAGTCGACTCCTGCTATAGACTTCTGCCCCGCGAAGTAAGCATTTCCTAACTGATGGTTTCTGGGAATTTGACCGGTTTCTTGGTAACCGTTTCTGCTGGTTTTTCTTTCTATTTGCCTGTAACCCCAGTGCAGGCAGCCTTCTCGTCGTACTGGTTCTTTACAATGCCCTTGCAGATGTCCTACTTTATCGCAGTTCCAGCAGCGCATCCTTCGTCTCTCCCGCGGGATATTTCGTTGAATAGTAGTTGGTCTTGAGCAGGAGCATTCACCAGATACTATTTCCCTTACGAAATGCATTCCTTTGGAAGCCTGATTGGATGCTTCCATCGCCAGAGCGAAGGCAAGTGCTTCAGCAAGGGGTCTTTTCCCATCCTTACTGCTGATTGTAGCTTCAAATCTGCAATTCCCCTGATGAATGATGGTGGCCGTGGTGTAGTGGTAGTAGCAAACGCTTCTCACTCGGAGGGTCCAGGTTCGAATCCTGCCCATGGCAAATAAGTTTTTCATTGTGTAATTGGAACTCAGACAAAAAAATGCTGCGTGTGAAGGCATAACACTGACACGTAGATTTGGCTGTTATAAGAGTTTCAAGCAATGAAAAAAAATACTGGGAATTATAACTCGAATCACTCTGAGTGAAGAAAAAAACTCTCCGTCCTATTCGGACTCCCACCCCTGGAGAGCAAACATAGAAACCAAACACACCTGAGTTTCAAACCACTACAAAAACATTTTTCCTTTCTCCTCCTTCTATCTTTCAGCCCGCGCCCTGGCAACAGTAAAGGGGTATCTAACCCCTTAGGCGCGCGTAAATTATAAAAAAAAAAAAAAAAAAAAAATTCCCCTGATGAATGCGTCCTTTCCCATTTCGTCGATTATTTCTTGGCCTGCTGTGGGATATGACAAATGTGCCAGTCTACTCACGTCTGCTTGGAGCTGTTGCAGTGTTTCTCCTCGTTGCTGCATACGGCCTTGCAATTGAACCTTGTAAACTTCCCGCATGTGGCTATCCCCAAACGTTTCTCGATAGCCTGCACTAAAGCCACATAATCTTTATGCTTTTCGATGTCTATCGTTTGCAACAATACAGCTGCAGGACCGTGCAAGGCCATTGTTAGGGCAAAGCACTTTTCCTCATTGTCCCAGTCGTTTGCACAATCAGCCATTTCAAACTGCTTCTTATAAGTAGACCATGAAGTCTGGCCATTGAATGGGGGAGGCTTCAACTCTTTTCTCCTTGGACCGCTTAAAGAACTTTCTCGCAGTTTCTGTTTTCGCACTGTGTCGAGCTCTTTTGCCAGTTGCTGAACTTTGCTGTCCATCTCTTCGAATTTTTCGCCAACATTCCTCTCTATTGTATCAAATTTGTCATCAACGTTCTTCTCTATTCTATCAAATTTGTCATCAACGTTCTTCTCTATTCTTTCAAATTTGTCATCGATTTCTTCGAATTTTTGCTGGAGAATGTTCTTTTGTTCTTCCAGATTATTCTTTTGTTCATCCATTTTCTGTTGAAGACCGTGCAGATTGTTGGTTTGTTCGTTGAATTTTTGTTCAATGCTGCTCTTCTGCTCGTCTAGATTTTTCTTTTGTTCGTCCATTTTTTGTTCGAGACTGTTCTTCTGTTCGTCCATTTTTTGTTCCAGACTGTTGTGGAGAATGTTCTTCTGTTCCTCCATATTTTTCTTTTGTTCGTCCATTTTTAATAAGAGGAGTTGCATCATCGCAGCCTTGTTATTGCCGGTACTTGTCTGTTCATCAAAGGAATATGCATCAGGATCATGTCCCTCGTTGTTCAAAGCCTCCTGAAGTCGGAGCACTAGGTCACTTTTTCCTCCACTGGCGCTGAGGCTTCTCTTGTTCAACTCGGATTTGAGTTGGACGAGGGTCAACTGCAATAGTTTTCGACCCATTCTAGCTTTTTCAAATATTGCTGACTATTTTTTTTACTTCTTTTTTTTTTTTACACACAATAAGTCCTATCCCACTTCTGACACCAATGTAAAATGTTTATGTGGGTACAAATGATAGGACTTATTCTTTTCAATACAAATCCCTTTATTCAGTACAGTTACAATTCACTATTTAATTGTTTCTCTCAGTACAATCCAATTTCTCAACCGCTTATACTTTTCTTATCTTTTACTTAAACCACTTAATCACTTCTAATTAACACTTCAAATTCAACTTTAGAACTCATTTGCATACCTTGGGGATGCTGGTATTTATACTCGAATGACATACTTCGAGAACAATCCTCTCCATCCAGCGTCCCATACAATTTCCAATTTGATAGAAAATTCGATTCCACTCTCCAGTCGAGACTTTGTTATTCCAATATCGAAATCTTCTGGTCTTCGACATTTTCTGCTAGATGTCGCTGCTCACATTTAAGTGGTTATCACATTATCATAAATTTATCACGTGATAAGTCGTGCTTCCAATTGACACCCGGTAAAGTGCTTTCAGCGCCCCTTGGTGTCATTTTTTTTACCTCCACGACTGGACAGATTTTGGCTGGGAGCAAAATCATATGTAAAGTTTAATTTCGGTGTGGAACAAAATAAATAAATTAGTTAAAGAATTTATTTTTGTCTGATCAGAATAAAGTTGAAGTGTCGAGAAAAAATACGCGAGTTTCGAAATAAGTGCTTGTGAAGTGTGTAGACGGGTTAATTTGAAGAGAATCGTGCTTTAAAAAATGTTAACAAAGCACTTGTGAAACACGAACAAATTGTTGTGTTGTTACTTTTCTATTAAATATTTAGTGAATACTGTGTAATATAGTGTCTTTTTGTTAAATATATGGTTAAACAAATCAATAAAATAGTGAAATGCTGCTGAAAGTTCGCATAGTTGGAATACTACACATGTGTATGTATATGCATATACTTATAGCAGAATATTTTAAAAGGACTATTTCGTTTGGTGAAAGTGAAAGAATACTGAAAGCTGGTTGTAATTACTCTCTTGCACTTGATCCTGCTTCAATTATAACTTAAAAACCAAACCAATTTGCACCAACTTTTCAGTTTCACCAGCAGAAACATTCCCCTTGAAATAATATTGCTGTAACATTAATAGGATTCCATCTATGAAAACTTTAAGTTGCATTTCACTGTCTTTATTGACTTGTTTAACAATATATTAAATAAACACTTTATATTATTCACTACGAACTTAATATTGAATAAAGAAATAACAAGAAAAACTATTTCTTCGCGTTTAACAAATGCTTTGTTTACATTTTTTTAAAGCACGATTCTATTTAAACTATCCCATCTAAACACTTCACAAGCACTTATTTCGAAACTCGCGTATCTTTTCTCAACATTTTAAGCCAACACGTATTTGAAAACAAAAATTTCTTTAACAAAATTAATAATATTATTCCGTACCGAATTTTCACTTTTCATACGAATTTGCTCAAGCCAAAGATCTGTCAGAAATTTATATAGTCGATATAGTACAAAAAATTTCCGCAAGAATTTTCGTTCCGGGTGTCAATAAAAAAGCGTACCGGTTTTTGGGTGCACTTTACTTTGCGTAACAACAACAAAAGCTTTCAATGGTTTTAAGTCGGGATTGCGATAAGAACAATAAATGGTAAATCGTTGGAAAGGGAAAGTGGTATATGCTATACGGTATATATTATATATTCTTCTGCATTGCTCGTACTTTAATATTGGATTGGAATTAAATTTTTTGATGAAATTCGTTTGCATATGTTGCATATTCGTGGCACATGGTTTTGCATATATTTTGCATATTTTCGATATGCATTACAATTTGTTATATATGAACGATAAAACGTCTAGATACAAAGTTTGGTATCAATCTGATGAAAAATATGCAAATATGCAAAATCCGAGGTCTAGTAATCATTCAACTTAAAGTATTCAGGAATCAGTTAATACCTTGTGAATACAATTCACAAATAACCCAATGAGTCCTGGTATTTGATATTGACGGTTTAAAATAATGAGTGGAGAAAAGTAATCAAATTGGAACTGTATGATATATAGAACATCGAACATGCGACAAGAGAGTGCAGGAGCAGAGAAAAATGGAACAGTGTATAGCGTACAGTGCAAAAATGCATATGCAATGCATAACAAAATGAAGGAGGGAAACGAGACGTGCTGTTGCGGTTGGGTTACTGTGTATTTGCATTTACATACGTATGTGTATTTTATATTACTCCTTTGGTGTTTATCAGCAAATGAGTATCAGTATTCAATATCGAATACAGTAATGTCTCGCTAATCCGAATCAATTATTGCAAGGGGGTATCCGGATTATCGAATTATTCGGACTAACGAGCACAGGAAAAGTCAAAGAAAAGAGGTTTTATTTAATGACAAAAATTCATGTTTACTGCTGCTTAAAACCAAAAATTGCAATAATAATAAAAATTAAAAAAAGAAATTAAAACAAATTCATAACATATTCGATTGTGTTAATATAGTTCATACAGTTGTTTTTTTCTTTTGCCGTGCATTGCAGTCAAGGCCTTTTCTTTAAGGTTTTGTAAGACTAATATATCAGAAGCAGATGCTTCGTTCTCCAACGCCCATTTTGTAGAAACAGCCAACGCTGTTATTGCATCTTCATGCTTAACCTTCTCTTGTTGCTGAAGTATTGGTTCTTCTTCTTCGCTATTAGGGTGTGTACTCTCCTGAATGTTGTTGTCGTTCATCCAGTCGATAATTTCAATATCAGTCAGTTGAATTCCCAATATACCTTCGATAGTTTCCGCAAAATTTGCTATGTCAGAAGTTGGGATACAATTTGCTTGGTTCATTAGTCGAGCTAGCGGAATATCGTCTTCAAGATCCCATTCAACTTTCCAACAGTTTTTCATCATTTCCTGTGAAAGCACTTCCCAAGCACTAGCCAAAAAAAAAATGCGTCCTTTAGCGTCATGCTTTTCAAAACACTGGTTATTTCAGCATTTTGGCTCATAACGTGCGATAACAAACTTTTTTTGTAGTTCAGCTTTGTAATTCTAATGATATTTTGATCCATGGGTTGGATCAGTGACGTGCAGTTAGGTGGTAAGAAGAATGTTGTCTTCAGTTGTAAGATCATTGCTGGTGCGTGGCATGGCGCATTATTGAAGAACAGCAATGCTTTTCGGGCAGCCCATTAGAACGCATAAACTTTCTTACCTATGGCACGAATGAGTTGAAAAACCACTTCTTGAAAACTGCAGATGTCATCCAGGTGCTTACAGTAGAGTCGTAATCTACAGGCATTTTCCTTTTCACATTTTGTGACGTATAGTTCGTACATTTTCTTGATATTTAAGTCAGGATTTAAATATTGTCGTCTTGGATTATGAGCTCTGGTGTAGTGACTACTGTAGGCTGGAAATAACTTTATATGTTTGATAACATTTGTGTCATCTATTTTATTGCTTGCAACACGGCCTTTGCGCTGATTAACCAAAGACGTAAATTGTTCTATAGAACGACATTTGTATATCCGCCCGTCACTCATCTGATAAGTATCCCTAAAATATTTTTTGCAAACGGGAATATCATGTCTGTCTCTTCGAAAGTAATATGTAAAAGAATGGGATCTTCGGTTTTTAGTTTTATTCGTGGGACGCCTTCTTTTTATTTCTTTAACTTTAATACAACCTCTTAAGAAAATATATTGGTCAGGTTGACTATAAAATGTCTTCATGGCAGCCTCTCTCTCATCCGAAAGAATTTTTTGGTTGCACTTTTGACCGCATCTGCATATTATATCGATAAATGTTTTTGCAGGTATTAAATTTCCTCCTCTATTCCTGTATGCCAAACTTTTTGTTCTTTTATGCTTTTGTAAATTTCGTGCCCAATTATCAGGACTACGACTTCTTTTCCTCCCAATCAATGTGTTTGTTGAGATATTTGTACTGTTACAATCAGATGAATCCGAGGAACAAAATAAACGTCTTCTTGAGCAAGACTGATAAATCGTATTGAAGAACCATCACATGATTCACTGTTTTCCACATCCACATTGTTATTAGTCTCACTTATCTTGGTTATAACGGTATAATATCTATTTCTTTATAATAATTCAAACCTAAATACGATCTGGAAGTAATGTTGTGAAAAGGCCAAAAAAATATGTAGTCCGTGTAATATTGGTAAAGTATACAGTAGAAGTTAAAATAAACCCAATCACACTTTATTTTTAAAATAATTAATTTCACTTCACAAGTACTTGATCCTGCTGCAATTTGGCTGTGACTGACTAATTTATTTTAATCGTGTTATTGAAACGATTTACATTAGAATATAGAGTTAATCAAAATGGCTTCTGAAATAAATTACTTATTATTCAATAGCCAAAAATATTTTGTCGTTTAATGGAAAGTTATTATAAATATAAAAAGTTATGACTATCCCAAATGCTTTGGCACTTAAATTTAAGATTTTTCAAAAAGTGGAGTTAATCGATTTATGCACTGAGCGGCTCAATTGTCAACTCTCGAACGTAATGCATCGCAGACGACTCTCGCATTTTATGGGCTATTCCGTATGTCGGATATAGTCGTATTTTACTCGAATGTTACTCGTATTTTTGTCGTGATAGAGAGTAATAGTTTAATTATTTAAGAAAAAATTACAAATTCGAATCGAATGGAGTCTTTAGTGTTGGCAATGGAAGAAAGAGTTGAGATTGCACAGGGCCACGGCAAAAATGGACTTTCAAAAATAGATTCAAAACTTTTCTGGAAAAACTTGGCAGAAAAACTGAATAGTTTGGGACCACCTATCAGAGATGGAACTGGCTGGCTTAAGCCAAGTTATTTTTTATTTTCGTTACGCCGAAATTTGTTTAAGTTTTGTGTTTCTTAGGCTTGGAGTGACCAAAAGTGTATAGTTAAGCAGAAGCTCAAAAGTAATAGCTCCGAATTGAAATCAACATGAGGGGGACCGAATAAATTCGCTTATTTGAGCTGTATGGATGAAAGTATCGCCAAACTTCTGCATCTTGAAGATGTTGTAATGTTGGGTCAGTGTTTTGGGGTTAACTGCCATCTCTGAAATGGTCCCTAGCTTAGACGAAAGTAGGAACAATAAATAAAATAAAGATAATAATTCACTCCAAACTCCATATTTCCAAGAAACTAAAATGGATGTACAAATGGATGAGAATATATCGCTTTTAACTGAGCAAACAAAAATTCAAATGCCTTTTTATTAGGGCAAAAATATACAAATAGGATGCTCAGAAAAATTTTAAAATGTAAGGAGGTAAAATTAAGCCTTAAAGAAAATAACATATGGGTGACCAGATGTATAGAAATAGAATTTTGGAAATAAAAGCTCAAAAATTAGAAATTCTTATTAAGAAAAATGAGCTTAATAAAAACGAATTTGTAAAATGAATGTGTGTTTTTATTTTCATGTTCACTTTATTATTAGGAAAATGTTGTAATAATACATAAAACAAAGTTTTGCTTCTTCCGTTTCTTCTGTACTCGTGTTAAATGCTATCCATTTTTCGCAGACATGTTCATTGAAAATATTCAGAACTTCATCCAGAATATTAGAAAATCTTGGCTGCGATACTCCACAATTGAAATCATTCGCAACGCTCGTTTGATATCTTCCCTCCACAAAAAAAGACCTAAACAAACCGCTAACTTCAAAATTGGACACAAGTAGAAGTAGAAGGTTTCCTATTTTGTAGAAAAGGTGTTATTTCAACCAAGACGCACTGGAAGGCATCTTTTGATAATCTAAAGCACTTCCTGAAACTTTAATTAAAACAATGATCAATGAGTATTACAATTCAAACATCAAAATGTTAACTTACTAGATATTAGTGATGTGCAATTTGATTACTTTTGAGTAACGAATGATTACTGATTATTTCAAATTCAGTATTCGGTATTCGATGCCTAGTACTTGATTGGGAATCAAAATTCATTTTCAATTCGTTTCATTAAACAAATGGGAAATAAACTTAAAAGAAATTGTATTTCTTGTAAAATAATAAAATAACTAAAATCACAGTTTCTAATAATAATTATAGAAATATTGGTAATAATAATAATAAATAATTCTTAAGGGCTATTTACTTAGGTATGTATATTGAATTAACGTTTAAAAATAAATTTGTTTGGACATTTCGAGATTTCAGTCTGCTTCTTTTATCTGAAATTACCAACCCAGCCTTTGAAAAAAATCCTTTCGCTAGGAACTGATGTAGCTACAATACCTAAGTATTTTTTTTAGCTAATTTAGCCATATTTGCATTGACTTGTGTGTGGTAGCAGGAACATGGTCTTTTTTTACGACAGCTGGCAATTGTCTGGGAAATTTGTTGACGAAGAGTTTCTTGGATGCATGCAGTAGCAGTGGAATTATCGAATCCCTTCTTTTTAAAACGTGGGTCCAAATACGTTGCCTTTGCTAAAATTTGATTAAACTCCAAGCGTTCAAATCGACTTTGTAAACCATCTAAAAGGGATTCTTTCAATCTAATTACCATATCGGAATGTAAATCTGTGTTTTTATTTATTGCTCTTCGCAGTGCAATTACCAACGGAATGACTTTCGAAATTGTAACTGCTTTCTCGGCACTTAGTTCTGCAGTCATCAGCTCGAAAGGTTTTATTATAATACAGCATTCCCGCAAAGAACTCCATTCTTCCTGTTGACGTGATTCAATAGGGTTGTGTAAAACTCCAAGAGCAGCTTCAATGGATTCCTGAACATTGCAAAACCTTTCAAACATAAAATATGTCGAATTCCATCTTGTCACGTCATCATTGATAAGCTTCAGCGGTTGTTTATTCCCTTCAATTTGTGATTGCAATTTCTCTGCAAATTTCTGAAAAAATTCTACTATTCGCTTCACCTTAAAGCACCTTGGACACTAAAATTTAAGGTGTGAGCAAAACAAGGTAAATGATGCCATCCTGTTAATCGTACTGCAGCCGATATTTTTGAAGCGTTGTCTGTTATAGTGGCGTTTATCTTTTCAGAAATATCCCAACTTGAAACAATTTTAATTATTTCATTTCTCATACTCGTATTTTCTGCCGAATGACGTTCTTGAAATGAAAAACAATCAAGTAAGAGCGAATTAATGGTCCACTCATTGCCAATAAAATGTGAAGTGATAGCCATATAACGAAGTCCATGTATCCGCCGTCAGAGTTATTTCTCCTTTCCCTTTTATAAGGCTTTTCACCAACTCCTTTGCCTCATCATATCGCTGTTCCAACAAATTTCTAAAAGTTGTTCGATTGGGTATTTTATACGATAGTTCAAGTTCTGCCAGTAATTCATTAAACCCCTCATCTTCAACCATGGAAAAGGGTTAAAGATCCTTAACAATCATGTTAAATATTAGGGCAGTAATTTTTTTTTTTGCGATTAATTGATACGGGCCGCGTGGTGTATGTACTTATCTTTGGTTGATTTCGCCCTCGCTTGCTCTGACGTGGAAGGACCACTTTCATTTTCAGCATTTCTTGGTAGAGCTGCGACATCAGAAATAACGGGCGTATTCGCTGGGACAAATCCTACTGCAGTGTTTGTCCCATAAGTACTTGAAAAGAAGGAAACAGCATTTTGAAGCGATTATCGCGAAGCAGAGCTTTCTCCTAATACGGTAGGGTGCTTAGTGTTGAGGAGTTTAATCAAATTTGATGTTGCACCATCTTTGTAAGATATGATACATTTGCAAATATCACACTTAGCTTTCCCTTCTCCTTCCATCGTAAAATGCAACAAGATGCTACTTCATTTTGCTTTATACATATCAGCGATTATTTAACCTATTTATTAAATGAATTACTTATTACGTATTTATAATTTATATCTATATATACCCTCATTAACAATTATGGTACATACACAATATGGCTTTGATGAAATGTGCATTAAGATCTTCTTTTTTAAGGAAACTTTATTTGTCTATTATCTTGGTTATAACGGTATAATATCTATTTCTTTATAATAATTTAAACCTAAATACGATCTGGAAGTAATGTTGTGAAAAGGCCAAAAAAATATGTAGTCCGTGTAATATTGGTAAAGTATACAGTAGAAGTTAAAATAAACCCAATCACACTTTATTTTTAAAATAATTAATTTCACTTCACAAGTACTTGATCCTGCTGCAATTTGGCTGTGACTGACTAATTTATTTTAATCGTGTTATTGAAACGATTTACATTAGAATATAGAGTTAATCAAAATGGCTTCTGAAATAAATTACTTATTATTCAATAGCCAAAAATATTTTGTCGTTTAATGGAAAGTTATTATAAATATAAAAAGTTATGACTATCCCAAATGCTTTGGCACTTAAATTTAAGATTTTTCAAAAAGTGGAGTTAATCGATTTATGCACTGAGCGGCTCAATTGTCAACTCTCGAACGTAATGCATCGCAGACGACTCTCGCATTTTATGGGCTATTCCGTATGTCGGATATAGTCGTATTTTACTCGAATGTTACTCGTATTTTTGTCGTGATAGAGAGTAATAGTTTAATTATTTAAGAAAAAATTACAAATTCGAATCGAATGGAGTCTTTAGTGTTGGCAATGGAAGAAAGAGTTGAGATTGCACAGGGCCACGGCAAAAATGGACTTTCAAAAATAGATTCAAAACTTTTCTGGAAAAACTTGGCAGAAAAACTGAATAGTTTGGGACCACCTATCAGAGATGGAACTGGCTGGCTTAAGCCAAGTTATTTTTTATTTTCGTTACGCCGAAATTTGTTTAAGTTTTGTGTTTCTTAGGCTTGGAGTGACCAAAAGTGTATAGTTAAGCAGAAGCTCAAAAGTAATAGCTCCGAATTGAAATCAACATGAGGGGGACCGAATAAATTCGCTTATTTGAGCTGTATGGATGAAAGTATCGCCAAACTTCTGCATCTTGAAGATGTTGTAATGTTGGGTCAGTGTTTTGGGGTTAACTGCCATCTCTGAAATGGTCCCTAGCTTAGACGAAAGTAGGAACAATAAATAAAATAAAGATAATAATTCACTCCAAACTCCATATTTCCAAGAAACTAAAATGGATGTACAAATGGATGAGAATATATCGCTTTTAACTGAGCAAACAAAAATTCAAATGCCTTTTTATTAGGGCAAAAATATACAAATAGGATGCTCAGAAAAATTTTAAAATGTAAGGAGGTAAAATTAAGCCTTAAAGAAAATAACATATGGGTGACCAGATGTATAGAAATAGAATTTTGGAAATAAAAGCTCAAAAATTAGAAATTCTTATTAAGAAAAATGAGCTTAATAAAAACGAATTTGTAAAATGAATGTGTGTTTTTATTTTCATGTTCACTTTATTATTAGGAAAATGTTGTAATAATACATAAAACAAAGTTTTGCTTCTTCCGTTTCTTCTGTACTCGTGTTAAATGCTATCCATTTTTCGCAGACATGTTCATTGAAAATATTCAAAACTTCATCCAGAATATTAGAAAATCTTGGCTGCGATACTCCACAATTGAAATCATTCGCAACGCTCGTTTGATATCTTCCCTCCACAAAAAAAGACCTAAACAAACCGCTAACTTCAAAATTGGACACAAGTAGAAGTAGAAGGTTTCCTATTTTGTAGAAAAGGTGTTATTTCAACCAAGACGCACTGGAAGGCATCTTTTGATAATCTAAAGCACTTCCTGAAACTTTAATTAAAACAATGATCAATGAGTATTACAATTCAAACATCAAAATGTTAACTTACTAGATATTAGTGATGTGCAATTTGATTACTTTTGAGTAACGAATGATTACTGATTATTTCAAATTCAGTATTCGGTATTCGATGCCTAGTACTTGATTGGGAATCAAAATTCATTTTCAATTCGTTTCATTAAACAAATGGGAAATAAACTTAAAAGAAATTGTATTTCTTGTAAAATAATAAAATAACTAAAATCACAGTTTCTAATAATAATTATAGAAATATTGGTAATAATAATAATAAATAATTCTTAAGGGCTATTTACTTAGGTATGTATATTGAATTAACGTTTAAAAATAAATTTGTTTGGACATTTCGAGATTTCAGTCTGCTTCTTTTATCTGAAATTACCAACCCAGCCTTTGAAAAAAATCCTTTCGCTAGGAACTGATGTAGCTACAATACCTAAGTATTTTTTTTAGCTAATTTAGCCATATTTGCATTGACTTGTGTGTGGTAGCAGGAACATGGTCTTTTTTTACGACAGCTGGCAATTGTCTGGGAAATTTGTTGACGAAGAGTTTCTTGGATGCATGCAGTAGCAGTGGAATTATCGAATCCCTTCTTTTTAAAACGTGGGTCCAAATACGTTGCCTTTGCTAAAATTTGATTAAACTCCAAGCGTTCAAATCGACTTTGTAAACCATCTAAAAGGGATTCTTTCAATCTAATTACCATATCGGAATGTAAATCTGTGTTTTTATTTATTGCTCTTCGCAGTGCAATTACCAACGGAATGACTTTCGAAATTGTAACTGCTTTCTCGGCACTTAGTTCTGCAGTCATCAGCTCGAAAGGTTTTATTATAATACAGCATTCCCGCAAAGAACTCCATTCTTCCTGTTGACGTGATTCAATAGGGTTGTGTAAAACTCCAAGAGCAGCTTCAATGGATTCCTGAACATTGCAAAACCTTTCAAACATAAAATATGTCGAATTCCATCTTGTCACGTCATCATTGATAAGCTTCAGCGGTTGTTTATTCCCTTCAATTTGTGATTGCAATTTCTCTGCAAATTTCTGAAAAAATTCTACTATTCGCTTCACCTTAAAGCACCTTGGACACTAAAATTTAAGGTGTGAGCAAAACAAGGTAAATGATGCCATCCTGTTAATCGTACTGCAGCCGATATTTTTGAAGCGTTGTCTGTTATAGTGGCGTTTATCTTTTCAGAAATATCCCAACTTGAAACAATTTTAATTATTTCATTTCTCATACTCGTATTTTCTGCCGAATGACGTTCTTGAAATGAAAAACAATCAAGTAAGAGCGAATTAATGGTCCACTCATTGCCAATAAAATGTGAAGTGATAGCCATATAACGAAGTCCATGTATCCGCCGTCAGAGTTATTTCTCCTTTCCCTTTTATAAGGCTTTTCACCAACTCCTTTGCCTCATCATATCGCTGTTCCAACAAATTTCTAAAAGTTGTTCGATTGGGTATTTTATACGATAGTTCAAGTTCTGCCAGTAATTCATTAAACCCCTCATCTTCAACCATGGAAAAGGGTTAAAGATCCTTAACAATCATGTTAAATATTAGGGCAGTAATTTTTTTTTTTGCGATTAATTGATACGGGCCGCGTGGTGTATGTACTTATCTTTGGTTGATTTCGCCCTCGCTTGCTCTGACGTGGAAGGACCACTTTCATTTTCAGCATTTCTTGGTAGAGCTGCGACATCAGAAATAACGGGCGTATTCGCTGGGACAAATCCTACTGCAGTGTTTGTCCCATAAGTACTTGAAAAGAAGGAAACAGCATTTTGAAGCGATTATCGCGAAGCAGAGCTTTCTCCTAATACGGTAGGGTGCTTAGTGTTGAGGAGTTTAATCAAATTTGATGTTGCACCATCTTTGTAAGATATGATACATTTGCAAATATCACACTTAGCTTTCCCTTCTCCTTCCATCGTAAAATGCAACAAGATGCTACTTCATTTTGCTTTATACATATCAGCGATTATTTAACCTATTTATTAAATGAATTACTTATTACGTATTTATAATTTATATCTATATATACCCTCATTAACAATTATGGTACATACACAATATGGCTTTGATGAAATGTGCATTAAGATCTTCTTTTTTAAGGAAACTTTATTTGTCTATTAAAAAAAACATACTTACAACTTCTTAAAATGATTACACTGTGATGACGAAAATAAACAGCTTAATGCTTCTAGGTCTCCTTAGCCATGCTTTATATAGTATTGCTGTGTACTGTTCTTTTTTAGGTATCCTTAGAAGGGTCATGTGAATAGTGAGATAGGGATTCTGGAATCTCATGAAGGATTGCTTGAACAGTTCGATAAGAATTTTTTTTAATGTTTTCCCTGAATCTATTATTTGTTATCTTTCCGTTAAAACAAATAGCATGGTCGCGGGGTGTAACGTGTTAACTTACTTATTTTGAAAAAAACAAGTTCATACATATATAGTTCAGATTATCTATTAAAAATAAATATTTCCTGACCTATTATGTTTACAGCCTATATTTTCCTACTCGCAAAAATGTTTAAAATTTGTACCTACATACACTGGCAATCACTAGGATGAAGCCATACATTTTCCTATAGATTTTCACTCTTTATACCTGTTTTTATACCCACAAACTTTTACTATCTAAGAACAGGTACATATTTTGTCAACAGGAAGTCATAAAATTAAAGGGTAAATAAGAAACGACCGTTGGAATTTCCCAAGATCAAACAATGAACTTCTTGAAAAGTGTATAAAAAGATGCGCCACTAGGATGCGAATATTTCGTTGCAGGAGTTCACATCAGCGATTTTTTTTTTGTTTTGTTAAGAATATTTAAAAAAGCGTTGAAAAGAACTGTTTTTATTTAGTTTAAAAAAATAAATACTTTCAATGAGTTAAGACTCTTAGGCCGAGAAATTGCAAGGATGCTTATTAGAAGTAAGATTATTGTAAACAGTTATCTCGCGGATCCACAACACTATGGGAAAAATCAAAAAGGACGTACGGCAAAAGCAACAACATTGCGAGAAAAGCGGTTAATTCTACGGCGTGCCTCCAATTCTACTCTACCAGCGACTACAATAAGGTCCAACAGCGGAGTGTCAGCCAGCATATCAAAGGTCCGAAGGATAATCCGAAAAAGTGGTACTAGACAGAGGAGAAAACTTAAAAAGAAACCAGTTTTTAAGCTAGTACATAAGGAGCATCAAATCAATTTTGCAGGAGAACATGTCGCTTGGAGCAGTGTTTCCATTCACTGCTCGCGTTGTCTTTTCGGATGAACAAAAGTTTAACCTTGACGGCCCCGATGGTAACAACTTTTATTTTCATTATCTAAGAAAGGAGGAGCTTATTTTGACATCACATCACAGCCGTACATCAGGTGTAGGGAGCTATTACCTACTATCTACTATGGCACAATCGAGTTGGAGTTTTTGTCCACAACAACGAACGGAAACAACTACAAATGTTTGCTGGAACGGTGATTTCCAAAAGTGAAACACATTTTCGGACCTAAACATAATCATATTGGGCATCGTTATCTCGTAATGTGTATGAAGGCGGCAGACAATTTGAAGAAAAGGACACTTTAATCGAAGCTATTCGTGATGTCTGGGCCCAAATTTCTCTTGATTATTTAAAAAAAAACTGTATGTCTCTATTCCAAACTTATAGAGGTCATATCGAAAAATGGCGGGCATACCCATTATTAATTTAGAAAAAAGTAATAAATAAATGTTTAAAACCATAAAATGTAAACATTTTATTAATTTCTTCCTTTCTTTCGAAGATTTTGCATGTGGCCTCATCCTAGTGGCGCATCTTTTTATACGCTTTTCAAGAAATTCATTGTTTGATCTTGGAATAATGAAACGGTCGTTTCTTATTTACCCTTTAATTTTATGACTTCCTGTTAAGAAAATATGTACCTATTCACAGGTAGTAAAAGTTTCAAGCAGGTAAAAAGAGTGAAAATCGATTGTAAAATGTATGGCCTCATCCTAGTGATCCCCAGTGTATGTATGTATATATATTATGTCTGACTCAAATCTACTCGAAATAAGTAAAATGAGTAATCAGTAATCATTAGACCTCGGATTTTGCATATTTGCATATTTTTGAAGGATTAAGATAGGTAAATTCTGATGACACCAAAGTTCGTTTCATTGAAAATAGAGTTGAAAACGATATGCATATTTTAAATTTTTCGGCATATTTGCATGAAATGCATATGCATATTATATGTCAAAATATATGCAAATTATGCAATAACATATGCAAAACATATGCAAAATATGCAAAAACTTCCTATGTTAACCTAATCAAAAAATAATATGAAAGCGATTCAGAGGGTAGCATACATATTGAAATTTTATTAATTTATTAATTATTGTCAGATATTAAAGTAGAGCAAATGATACTTAATACATACGATATTTTATAGGTTTAAAAATTATTAAAAAATATAAAATAAAAAAATAAAAAATTAGTATTACAATATACAACCATAATTTTTAAATTATTAATTGAGAGGCCTTGACGTTTCTCTCCAAAAACCATTTTGTAAGCGAAAAAGCTTCTTTCAACGTCACAGAAAGTAATTGGAGCAAATTTATATTGAATGATATTTTTATTTGTGACGGGTTCAAATCCAGAAAAATCTTTATCTTTGAGATTTAAAATATTATTTATTTTTGAAATGATATTAAAATCTTGATTTCAGCTTCCTTAAATAAATTCATTGACTTTGCTAATGGTAGACCGTTCTCTTCCAAGGAAGTTATTATTTCGGCAACTTTCTCGAAATTTGATTTTATATATGTAAGATTGTTTACTTAGGTAACACAAAACACTTTTATTTTCTAGGGGTTAAAATTATATATTTACATTTACTTAAAATAACTGATAAAATATAAGTGTAAGAATTTGTTTGTAGCAAGAACTGCCACGATGAGAAGTTGAGAGCCAACTGCTCTCAACCTTCGAGTGCGTCCTTTTTATACCCTGTCTCTCATATTTCTCCGTGACAGTGTTGCTGAATGCCAAATATATATAAAATCCCGATATAGTTTTGGATTTTTTATCAGCTCTTTTGCTAGCTTTATAGATTCAGCATCTTTTGGGTTCAGTGTTTCAAGAACCTAAAATGCAAATTTAGAATTGTTTTCTTTACCAAACTAAAGTAAATGCATATAAATTTAAAATGCATATATTTATAAATAATTTGGAAAATTAAGTCAAAGGTAAATAATGCAATATGAATAAAAAAATATTCAACAACATTATTATAATTTTGATTTTTTGTAGGGAAAAAACCATATTGTTTTTTTTTTTAAATTTCGAACAACGATGCTATATTTAAAATGTTGTTTGTTGATAAACATTATCTTACCTCTGTTATTCGCTCCATGTTATCTGCATAAAATGATGACGCCTTCAACCATGTACCCCATCTGGTTATGATCGGTTCTGGTGGTAACTCCTTATTTAGTATTTGCTTGTAGCGTTGTACTCTGAGCGGAGCTTTTATGAACATTTTTTTTACACAGGATACGAACGAGTTAGCGACAGGAAATGTTGTTCTTACTTTTTCAGCTATTAAATTTAAAGTTATGTTTATGAGATTCGGATAAAAAGCTTTTAAATTTTTATCAGCTTTGATCATATATGCCGCAGCATTCGTTAAAAGCAACAAAACTTTTGACTCATTCCCGTGTGGCCACAATATATTGAGAGAAAGAATTAAATAGTGAATTGTAACTGTACTGAATAAAGGGATTTGTATTGAAAAGAATAAGTTCTATCATTTGTACCCACACAAACATTTTACAATATGAAGGCTGTCGTTCACAAATCGAGAAACAGTTGCATTATGTACTTCTTCCAACTCTTTGACAATAAAAATGAGAATGAAGATTCGTTTTCGCTCAATGTTCCTACAGTCAAATTCGCGACATATCGCCCTTGTTTGTCCGTTGTTTCATCCACTGATATCCAAACGCTTTCGTCTTTGATACTATCGCGAATTTTTTGGATTGATTGTTGGTAGCATTTATCCAAGTAGCTCTTTCTGAGAGTACTTTCATCTGGAATTAGTTGTCTTGTGTATTTTTTTGTTTAATTATTAAATGTAGCATTGCTAAGCACATTCCATGGTATATTTCTCGCAACCAACGCTGTGCATAAATCCATTTTATATTCATTGTTGGAATTGTCGGAAAAGTTGCTGGACGTGTTACTAGAAGTATGTGCATTTTCTTCGTTTTTATTATTGGATTGTTTTTTCGGGAAGGCTGTTATGAAGGAAGGCTATGATTTTTGGCATTTCTCTACACTACACTTCATTCAACTTAAATATATTTATGTGATAGTTTTGCGACTGTAGAAAAGTACTTACAACGAACGCGCAAAATAAATAAATATCAAACAGATAAGAAATTACACTAAAAAATATGTTATCATAAATTTATCACGTGATAAGTCGTGCTTCCAATAAAAAAGCGTACCGGTTCTTGGGTGCACTTTACTTTGCGTAACAACAACAAAAGCTTTCAATGGTTTTAAGTCGGGATTGCGATAAGAACAATAAATGGTAAATCGTTGGAAAGGGAAAGTGGTATATGCTATACGGTATATATTATATATTCTTCTGCATTGCTCGCACTTTAATATTGGATTGGAATTAAATTTTTTGATGAAATTCATTTGCATATATTTTGCATATTCGTGGCACATGGTTTTGCATATTTTTTGCATATATTTTGCATATTTTCGATATGCATTACAATTTGTTATATATGAACGATAAAACGTCTAGATACAAAGTTTGGTATCAATCTGATGAAAAATATGCAAATATGCAAAATCCGAGGTCTAGTAATCATTCAACTTAAAGTATTCAGGAATCAGTTAATACCTTGTGAATACAATTCACAAATAACCCAATGAGTCCTGGTATTTGATATTGACGGTTTAAAATAATGAGTGGAGAAAAGTAATCAAATTGGAACTGTATGATATATAGAACATCGAACATGCGACAAGAGAGTGCAGGAGCAGAGAAAAATGGAACAGTGTATAGCGTACAGTGCAAAAATGCATATGCAATGCATAACAAAATGAAGGAGGGAAACGAGACGTGCTGTTGCGGTTGGGTTACTGTGTGTTTGCATTTACATACGTATGTGTATTTTATATTACTCCTTTGGTGTTTATCAGCAAATGAGTATCAGTATTCAATATCGAATACAGTAATGTCTCGCTAATCCGAATCAATTATTGCAAGGGGGTATCCGGATTATCGAATTATTCGGACTAACGAGCACAGGAAAAGGCAAAGAAAAGAGGTTTTATTTAATGACAAAAATTCATGTTTACTGCTGCTTTAAACCAAAAATTGCAATAATAATAAAAATTAAAAAAAGAAATTAAAACAAATTCATAACATATTCGATTGTGTTAATATAGTTCATACAGTTTGGAGCGTGAAATTAGTAATAAGCGTATGTTTTTTTCTTTTGCCGTGCATTGCAGTCAAGGCCTTTTCTTTAAGGTTTTGTAAGACTAATATATCAGAAGCAGATGCTTCGTTCTCCAACGCCCATTTTGTAGAAACAGCCAACGCTGTTATTGCATCTTCATGCTTAACCTTCTCTTGTTGCTGAAGTAGTGGTTCTTCTTCTTCGCTATTAGGGTGTGTACTCTCCTGAATGTTGTTGTCGTTCATCCAGTCGATAATTTCAATATCAGTCAGTTGAATTCCCAATATACCTTCGATAGTTTCCGCAAAATTTGCTATGTGAGAAGTTGGTATACAATTTGCTTGGTTCATTAGTCGAGCTAGCGGAATATCGTCTTCAAGATCCCATTCAACTTTCCAACAGTTTTTCATAAACGACAATAAAAATGAGAATGAAGATTCATTTTCGCTCAATGTTCCTACAATCAAATTCGCGACATATCGCCCTTGTTTGTCCGTTGTTTCATCCACTGATATCCAAACGCTTTCGTCTTTGAATTTTTGAATCGCGAATTTTTTGGATTGATTGTTGGTAGCATTTATCCAAGTAGCTCTTTCTGAGAGTACTTTCATCTGGAATTAGTTGTCCTGTGTATTTTTTTGTTTAATTATTAAATGTAGCATTGCTAAGCACATTACATGGTATATTTCTCGCAACCAACGCTGTGCATAAATCCATTTTAAATTCATTGTTGGAATTGTCGGAAAAGTTGCTGGACGTGTTGCTAGAAGTATGCGCATTTTCTTCGTTTTTATTATTGGATTGTTTTTTCGGGAAGGCTGTTATGAAGGAAGGCTATGATTTTTGGCATTTCTCTACACTACACTTCATTCAACTTAAATATATTTATGTGATAGTTTTGCGACTGTAGAAAAGTACTTACAACGAACGCGCAAAATAAATAAATATCAAACAGATAAGAAATTACACTAAAAAATATGTTATCATAAATTTATCACGTGATAAGTCGTGCTTCCAATAAAAAAGCGTACCGGTTTTTGGGTGCACTTTACTTTGCGTAACAACAACAAAAGCTTTCAATGGTTTTAAGTCGGGATTGCGATAAGAACAATAAATGGTAAATCGTTGGAAAGGGAAAGTGGTATATGCTATATGGTATATATTATATATTCTTCTGCATTGCTCGTACTTTAATATTCGATTGGAATTAAATTTTTTGATGAAATTCATTTGCATATATTTTGCATATTCGTGGCACATGGTTTTGCTTATTTTTTGCATATATTTTGCATATTTTCGATATGCATTACAATTTGTTATATATGAACGATAAAACGTTTAGATACAAAGTTTGGTATCAATCTGATGAAAAATATGCAAATATGCAAAATCCGAGGTCTAGTAATCATTCAACTTAAAGTATTCAGGAATCAGTTAATACCTTGTGAATACAATTCACAAATAACCCAATGAGTCCTGGTATTTGATATTGACGGTTTAAAATAATGAGTGGAGAAAAGTAATCAAATTGGAACTGTATGATATATAGAACATTGAACATGCGACAAGAGAGTGCAGGAGCAGAGAAAAATGGAACAGTGTATAGCGTACAGTGCAAAAATGCATATGCAATGCATAACAAAATGAAGGAGGGAAACGAGACGTGCTGTTGCGGTTGGGTTACTGTGTATTTGCATTTACATACGTATGTGTATTTTATATTACTCCTTTGGTGTTTATCAGCAAATGAGTATCAGTATTCAATATCGAATACAGTAATGTCTCGCTAATCCGAATCAATTATTGCAAGGGGGTATCCGGATTATCGAATTATTCGGACTAACGAGCACAGGAAAAGTCAAAGAAAAGAGGTTTTATTTAATGACAAAAATTCATGTTTACTGCTGCTTAAAACCAAAAATTGCAATAATAATAAAAATTAAAAAAAGAAATTAAAACAAATTCATAACATATTCGATTGTGTTAATATAGTTCATACAGTTTGGAGCGTGAAATCAGTAATAAGCGTTTGTTTTTTTCTTTTGCCGTGCATTGCAGTCAAGGCCTTTTCTTTAAGGTTTTGTAAGACTAATATATCAGAAGCAGATGCTTCGTTCTCCAACGCCCATTTTGTAGAAACAGCCAACGCTGTTATTGCATCTTCATGCTTAACCTTCTCTTGTTGCTGAAGTATTGGTTCTTCTTCTTCGCTATTAGGGTGTGTACTCTCCTGAATGTTGTTGTCGTTCATCCAGTCGATAATTTCAATATCAGTCAGTTGAATTCCCAATATACCTTCGATAGTTTCCGCAAAATTTGCTATGTGAGAAGTTGGTATACAATTTGCTTGGTTCATTAGTCGAGCTAGCGGAATATCGTCTTCAAGATCCCATTCAACTTTCCAACAGTTTTTCATAAACGACAATAAAAATGAGAATGAAGATTCATTTTCGCTCAATGTTCCTACAATCAAATTCGGGACATATCGCCCTTGTTTGTCCGTTGTTTCATCCACTGATATCCAAACGCTTTCGTCTTTGAATTTTTGAATCGCGAATTTTTTGGATTGATTGTTGGTAGCATTTATCCAAGTAGCTCTTTCTGAGAGTACTTTCATCTGGAATTAGTTGTCCTGTGTATTTTTTTGTTTAATTATTAAATGTAGCATTGCTAAGCACATTACATGGTATATTTCTCGCAACCAACGCTGTGCATAAATCCATTTTAAATTCATTGTTGGAATTGTCGGAAAAGTTGCTGGACGTGTTGCTAGAAGTATGCGCATTTTCTTCGTTTTTATTATTGGATTGTTTTTTCGGGAAGGCTGTTATGAAGGAAGGCTATGATTTTTGGCATTTCTCTACACTACACTTCATTCAACTTAAATATATTTATGTGATAGTTTTGCGACTGTAGAAAAGTACTTACAACGAACGCGCAAAATAAATAAATATCAGTCAAGGCCTTTTCTTTAAGGTTTTGTAAGACTAATATATCAGAAGCAGATGCTTCGTTCTCCAACGCCCATTTTGTAGAAACAGCCAACGCTGTTATTGCATCTTCATGCTTAACCTTCTCTTGTTGCTGAAGTATTGGTTCTTCTTCTTCGCTATTAGGGTGTGTACTCTCCTGAATGTTGTTGTCGTTCATCCAGTCGATAATTTCAATATCAGTGAGTTGAATTCGTCTTCAAGATCCCATTCATCTGATTCGGTGAAGGATAACAAAACTTTCCAACAGTTTTTCATCATATCCTGTGAAAGCCCTTCCCAAGCACTAGCCAAGAAAAAATGCGTCCTTTAGCGTCATGCTTTTCAAAACACTGGTTATTTCAGCATGTTGCCTCATGACGTGCGATAACAAACTTTTTTTATAGTTCAGCTTTGTAATTCTTATGATATTTTGATCCATGGGTTGGATCAGTGACGTGCACTTTGGTGGTAAGAAGAATGTTGTTATCATGCCGTCTTCAGTTGTAAGATCATTTGCTGGTGGGTGGCATGGCGCATTATCCAATAACAGCAATTCTTTGTCGGGCAGCCCATTAGAAGGCATAAACTTTCTTACCTAGGGCACGAATGAGTTGAAAAACCACTTCTTGAAAACTGTAGATGTCATCCAGGCGCTTACAGTAGAGTCGTAATCTACAGGCATTTTCCTTTTCACATTTTGTGACGTATAGGTCAAGTAAATCTCAATAGATTCGCTGTGGCTTGGGAATAAACCCTCATAAAACTGATCTTGTCTTCTTTTCCAGGAAATATAAAATTCCAATCATAGGCCCTCCTTCAATAAATGGTACCAGTTTAGTTTTCTCCGATACAGCAAAATATTTCGGTCTCATTTTTGACAGGAAACTAAACTGGAAACCTAACATTCAAGAAAGAGTCAATAAAGCTACAATAGCTTTATTCTCTTGCAAAAAAGCCATTGGGAACAAATGGGGCCTTCAACCTCGCATAACCCACTGGCTATACATCTTGGTCATAAGACGGATACTTACTTACGGGTGGTTGTCTGGTGGACGCCTTGGAATATGCAGTCAACCGCATTAAACTATGCAGAGTCCAAAGAACAGCATGTCTATGCACAAGCGGAGACTTGCGGTCTACCGCCTCTGCGGCATTAGATATTCTGATCACTTGACACCCCTCGACATTTTTAGCAGGCAAGTAGCTGCGACTGCAGCTATTCGCCTTAAAGCGACTAAACAGTGGACAAATAATTCATTTGGCCACGCCAACATTCTTAATACATTAGGAATCCTCACAGAGACCATCGATTACACCATACCTGAACTTTGGTTTGACAAAAACTTCCATGTAAGCTTCTTCTCTAGATCATTCTGGGAGGAAGATGCTTTCATGGAGGACAAGTCAATCCATCTCTACACAGATGGATCTAAAACCGATAGCGGAGTTGCTGGCGGTGTTTTCTCAGATAAGCTAAATCTAAGCCCTTCTTTCCGTCTTCCAAATCACTGTAGCGTGTTCCAGGCGGAAATTTTGGCGATTAAAGAAGCCCTGTCCTGGCTGAAGAAAAATGTGATATCTGCAAAGGATATCCGCAGGCCGCCATTAAGTCCCTGGACTCGGTCTCATTATATTGTAAAATGTTTGTGTGGGTACAAATGATAGAACTTATTCTTTTCAATACAAATCCCTTCGTCCCGACAACTTCGTCAGTCAACATCCCGTTGAAATGGCACATTCTGCCACTTTCAATTTTCCTCGATCGCTGTATACGGTAGACAACGTCATTAATGCAGGTTATTACCTTGTATGGACCTTCCCAGTCCTGTTGCAATTTTGGTGATTTGCCTTTCTTACGCAGAGGATTATACAGTCAAACCAGATCTCCTTCGTTGAAACCGGAAGATTCCGCCTTGATATCGTACCTAGTCTTAATGCGGCTGCTTGCTAACTTCATCTTTTCTCTGGTGTCTTCATGCAATTTACGAATCCTTCTGCGCAAGTCATTCACGTAGTCGTTCACCTCTTCGGGCTCTGTTGGTGGGGATCCGAATTTTGCTTCACTTGGCAACCGAATTGTTTGACCAAATAAGATCTCGGATGGTGTGTGCCCTGTTGAGCTATGGACCGCGTTTCGGTAGGCCATTAAGAAGAGGGGTATGTGTCGATCCCAATCCCGCTGGCAATTGCTGACAACCTTAGATAGATGCTCATTCAATGTCCGATTGAATCGCTCGACCATTCCATCAGATTGAGGGTGTAGTGGCGTTGTCCTTGTCTTTCTTATTCCCAAATATTGGCATATTTCCTGAAAGACTTTTAACTCAAAGTTTCGCCCTTGATCAGAGTGCAGCTCCATTGGGACCCCAAATCTGCTCACCCAGTTGTTGACTATCTGTTCGGCTACGGTCTTAGCCTCTTGATTTGGGATGGCAAACACTTCCGGCCACTTACTGAAGTAATCCATGACCACGAGGGTATATCGGTTTCCATTAAAGGTTTCGGGAAACGGCCCAGCGATGTCGATGGCTATTCGTTCGAAAGGTGCTCCGACATTGTATTGTTGCATTTGCCCATGTGGCTTTACTTTTGGACCCTTGGTAGCCGCACACCTTATGCACTTTTTGCACCAATTCTCGACATCTTGTTTAGCGGTTAGCCAATAGAAACGTTCCCTTACCTTTTCCAACGTTTTGTTTATTCCCAAAAGGCCTCCTGAGATTCCGTCATGTATTTCATGGAGTACTTGGCTGACTCTGGACCGTGCCACTATTAGCTTCATACGAGATGTTGTCCCATCTGCACTTTCCCATTTTCTCTTCAGCAATCCATCTTGCACAAAAAGCGAGTCCCACTGTGCCCAGTATGCCTTCAGAGTTTGGCTCCGACCTGATATCTGCTGCCAGCTTGGTCTTTCTTCGTGTTCCTTCCAGGCCAATATTGGTTCGATGTCATTGTCTGCCTGTTGGGAGGAACGGATTTCGTCTATACTCCAATCCTTTATTGGCTCAGTCCTGATCATTTGGATAGTTGCCTGTTCTTTCGCTTCCTTACCACTGACTACTTCTGCTGGGAGGCTTTCATTGCATTGTTTTACCTGTGAGACTGGGATAATTACCATGGAGTCGACTCCTACTACAGACTTCTGCCCAGTGAAGTAAGCATTTCCCAACTGATGGCTGCGGAAAATTTGACCGGTTTCTTGGTAGCCGTTTCTGCCGGTTTTTCTTTCTATTTGACTGAACCCCAGTGCAAGCAGCCTTCTCTTCGTACTGGTTCTTTACAATGCCCTTGCAGATGTCCTTGTTTATCGCAGTTCCAGCAGCGCATCCTTCGTCTCTCCCGCGGGATATTTCGGTGCACGGTAGTTAGTCTTGAGCAGGAGCATTCACCAGATACTATTTCCCTGACGAAATGCATTCCTTTGGAAGCCTGATTGGATGCTTCCATCGCCAGAGCGAAGGCAAGTGCTTCAGCAAGGGTTCTTTTTCCGGTCATCCTTACTGCTGATTGTAGCTTCAAATCTGCAATTCCCCTGATGAATGCGTTCTTTGCCATTTCGTCGATTATTTCTTGGCCTGCGGTGGGATATGACAAATGTGCCAGTCTACTCACGTCTGCTTGGAGCTGTTGCAGTGTTTCTCCTCGTTGCTGCATACGGCCTTGCAATTGAAACTTGTAAACTTCCCGCATGTGGCTATCCCCAAACCGTTTCTCGATAGCCTGCACTAAAGCCATATAGTCCTATTCTTTTCGATATCGATTGTTTGTAACAATTCTGCCGCAGGACCACGTAAGGCCATCGCTGGGCAAAGCACTTCTCCTTATTGTCCCAGTGGTTTGCACAGGCAGCCATTTCAAACTGCTTCTTATAAGTAGACCATGAAGTCTGGCCATTGAATGGGGGAGGCTTCAACTCTTTTCTCCTTGGACCGCTTAAAGAACTTTCTCGCAGTTTCTGTTTTCGCACTGTGTCGAGCTCTTTTGCCAGTTGCTGAACTTTGCTGTCCATCTCTTCGAATTTTTCGCCAACATTCCTCTCTATTGTATCAAATTTGTCATCAACGTTCTTCTCTATTCTATCAAATTTGTCATCAACGTTCTTCTCTATTCTTTCAAATTTGTCATCGATTTCTTCGAATTTTTGCTGGAGAATGTTCTTTTGTTCTTCCAGATTATTCTTTTGTTCATCCATTTTCTGTTGAAGACCGTGCAGATTGTTGGTTTGTTCGTTGAATTTTTGTTCAATGCTGCTCTTTTGCTCGTCCATTTTTTGTTCCAGACTGTTCTGGAGAATGTTCTTCTGTTCTTCCATATTTTTCTTTTGTTCGTTCAGCTTTTGTTCGAGGCTATTCTTTTGTTCGTCCATTTTTAATAAGAGGAGTTGCATCATCGCAGCCATGTCATTACCGGTACTTGTCTGTTCATCCTCGTCAACATCAAAGGAGTATGCATCAGGGTCATGTCCCTCGTTGTTCAAAGAATCCTGAAGTCGGAGCAGCAGGTCACTTTTTCCTAAACTGGCGCTGAGGCTTCTCTTGTTCAACTCGGATTTGAGTTGGACGAGGGTCAACTGCAATAGTTTTCGACCCATTCTAGCTTTTTCAAATAGTCAGAAAACAGTTTTTTTGTTGTTTTTTTTTTTTTTACACACAATAAGTCCTATCCCACCTCTGACACCAATGTAAAATGTTTGTGTGGGTACAAATAATAGAACTTATTCTTTTCAATAAAAATCCCTTTATTCAGTACAGTTATAATTCACTATTTAATTGTTTCTCTCAGTACAATCCAATTTCTCAACCGCTTATACTTTTCTTATCTTTTATTTAATCACTTCTCCTAATTAACACTACAAATTTCACTTTAGAACTGATTTGCATACCTTGGGGATGCTGGTATTTGTACTCGAATGACATACTTCGAGAACAATCCTCGCCATTCAGCGTCCCATACAATTTCCAATTTGCTGGAAAATTCGATTCCGCTCTCCAGTCGAGACTTCGTTATTCAAGTATCGATATCTTCTGGCCTTCGAGTATTGACATTTTTTGCTCTGTGAATCTAGATGTCGCTGCTCACATTTAAGTGGTTATCACAGTATGTATGAAACGCTGAATAGTGCAAAAAGTTATCGAAAGATGAAAGAGAGTGTAAATACCGGCGTCGAACAGAGGTGGAATTAGTCCTACAGTTCAATTTGAAACGTTAATTAATAGTAGTAATAAATCGGTTTAAGTACAAGATAAAGGAAAAAGCAAAATGAATGATAAAAGTGATTGAATTATAAATCGTAGTTGTATTGAATAAAGCGATTCTGTTGTCAGAAGTAAGTTCTATCTTTTGAACCCACACAAACATTTTACAGTATCTTAGTTATTAGTACGAAGAGGAATATAATTTAAATGGCCTTCTAATATTGCCAATGTACTTCGCCATCTGGGTATATAAAATAATTTTTGAATTCATCCCGAATCGTTTGCAGCAATACTTCTTGAAATCAAAAAATTGTGGAAGGTATAGGTTTGACGTTTTTTGGAGAAAGTTATATTGGTTTCCTTATAACTCTAAACTTGCTTGCCATTCTGCATACTGTAAAATGTTTGTGTGGGTACAAATAATAGAACTTATTCTTTTCAATACAAATCCCTTTATTCAGTAGAGTTACAATTCACTATTTAATTCTTTCTCTCAGTACAATCCAATTTCTCAACCACTTATACTTTTCTTATCTTTTACTTAATCCCCTTAATCACTTCTCCTAATTAACACTTCAAATTACACTTTAGAACTGATTTGCATACCTTTGGGATGCTGGTATTTATACTCGAATGACATACTTCCAGAACAATCCTCGCCATCCAGCGTCCCATACAATTTCCAATTTGCTAGAAAATTCGATTCCACTCTCCAGTCGAGACTTTGTTATTCCAGTATCGAAATCTTCTGGTCTTCGACATTTTCTGCTAGATGTCGCTGCTCACATTTAAGTGGTTATCACATTGCTCCCTCCCTACAGTTGTTCGTCCCGAACAACTTCGTCATTCAGCATCCCGTTGAAATGACACATTCTATCCAAATGGACCACTTTCAATTTTCCTCGATCCCCACGCTGGATCCGGTAGACAACGTCATTAATGCGGGTTATCACCTTGTATGGACCTTCCCAGTCCTGTTGCAATTTTGGTGATTTGCCTTTCTTGCGCTGAGGATTATACAGCCAAACCAGATCTCCTTCGTTGAAACCGGAAGATTTCGCCTTGATATCGTACCTAATTTTCATGCGGCTGCTTGCTAGCTTCATCTTTTCTCTGGTGTCTTCATTCAATTTACGAATCCTGCAGCGTAAGTCATTCACGTAGTCGTTCACCTCTTCGGGCTCTGTTGGTGGGGATCCGAATTTTGCTTCACTTGGCAACCGAATTGTTTGACCAAATAAGATCTCGCATGGTGTGTGCCCTGTTGAGCTATTTACCGCGTTTCGGTAGGCCATTAAGAAGAGGGGTATGTGACGATCCCAATCCCGCTGGCAGTCCAGCTATCTACCTTAGATAAATGCTCATTAAAGGTCCGATTGAATCGCTCGACCATTCCATCAGATTGAGGGTGTAGTGGCGTTGTCCTTGTCTTTCTTATTCCCAAATATTGGCATATTTCCTGGAAGACTTTTGATTCAAAGTTTCGCCCTTGATCAGAGTGCAGCTCCATTGGGACCCCAAATCTGCTCACCCAGTTGTTGACTATCTGTTCCTCTACGGTCTTAGTCTCTTGATTTGGGATGGCAAACACTTCCGGCCACTTACTGAAGTAATCCATGACCACGAGGGTGTATCGGTTACCATTAAAGGTGTCGGGAAACGGCCCAGCGATGTCGAAAGCTATTAGTTCGAAAGGTGCTACGACATTGTATTGTTGCATTTGTCCATGTGGCTTTACTTTTGGACCCTTGGTAGCCGCACATCTTATGCACTTTTTGCACCAGTTCTCGACATCTTGTTTAGCGCTTAGCCAATAGAAAAGTTCCCTTACCTTTTCCAACGTCTTGTTTATTCCCAAATGGCCTCCTGAGATTCCGTCATGTATTTCATGGAGTACTTGGTTGACTCTGGACCGTGGCACAATTAGCTGCGCACGAGATGTTGTCCCATCTGCACTTTCCCATTTTCTCTTCAGCAATCCATCTTGCACAAAAAGTGAGTCCCACTGTGCCCAGTATGCCTTCAGAGTTTATCTCCGATCTGATATCTGCTGCCAGCTTGGTCTTTCTTCGTGTTCTTTCCAGACCAATATTGGTTCGATGTCATTGTCTGCCTATTGGGAGGAACGGATTTCGTCTATACTCCAACCCTCTATTGGCTCAGTCCTGATCATTTGGATAGTTGCCTGTTCTTTTGCTTCTTTACGATTGCAGTGTTTGCATTTTACTCCGCATGGTCGACGAGAGAGAGCATCAGCATTTGAGTGGAGTGTTCCCTTGCGGTGTTGCACTTCAAAGTCGTAGCCCTGCAACTGCTCTATCCATCTTGCAACTTAGCCTTCAGGGTTCTTAATTTGGAGTAGCCATTTCAGAGCTGCGTGATCTGTCCGGAGAATGAACTTTTGTCCGTAGAGCTACTTATGGAAATGTTTCGTAGCCAGAATTAAAGCCAGAAGCTCGCGCCGGGTTGCACAGTAGTTCCGTTCAGGTCTGGAGAGTACTTTGCTATAATATGCGACCACTTTCTCTTGAACGTCATGATCACAGCTCCGACCCCAACATTGCTAGCGTCTGCGTCCATGATGAACATTTTTCCGGGCGTGGGGTAACCCAAGATGGGGGCGTTGCACAGCTGTCGCTTCAGTTCTTGAAATGCTTTTTCGCATTCTCCAGACCACCTGAACTGTCGGCCTTTTTCCGTAAGTTGATGCAGGCTCTTTGCAATGCCAGCAAAATCCTTTACGAACCTTCTATAATACGTGGCGAGTCCCAAGAAGCTTCTCAGTTGGTGTTTATCTTTTGGAGAAGGCCAACTTTTCACGGCTTTGATTTTGTCAGGATGCGTTCTTACTCCTTCCGCTGATATAATGTGACCCAGATATTTTACTTCCGGACGAAACAAGGCACACTTTTCTGGGTTGAGCTTTAAATGAGCACTTCGTAGCCTTTCAAACATTTCTTTTAGATTTTCGCGGTGCTCCTCGTATGTCTTACCTATGACGATAACGTCGTCCAAATATACTAGGCAGGTTTTCCAGGTGAGTCCTTGCAATGTTCGTTCCATTAGTCGCTCGAAGGTGGCCGGAGCGTTGCACAGTCCAAACGGCATCACCGCAAACTGCCAAAGACCGCTTCCTGTAGTGAAGGCAGTTTTCTCACGATCCGTACGATTTATCTCTACCTGCAAGTAACCGCTCTTCAAGTCAAGTGTTGAAAACCATTTCGCTCCAGAAAGCATATCCAAAGTGTCATCGATTCTCGGAAGTGGGTAGCTGTCCTTTTTAGTGACATCATTGAGACGTCGGTAGTCTACACAAAATCTCGTGCTGCCATCTTTCTTCTTCACGACGACCACTGGAGATCCCACGGACTTTGCGTCAATCACTCTCTCAATTTTCATCTTCGACATCATTTCGGCAACTTCTGTTTGCTTTGCCAATGGAAGACGCCTTGCAGGTTGACGGATTGGTCGAGCGTCTCCGGTGTCAATATGGTATTGAACAATATGCGTACGTCCATATTCTCCGTCTTGTGTAGCAAATATATCAGCGTACTCACCGATTAGTTTTTCTGCCAGGATTCGCCGATCTTCGTCCAGATTACAGAGGCTGAGAATTTTGTTCTTGATTTTTATGCTCTGAACTGTTGTGACCGGTTTTGCACTCTTTTTTTCCGTTGTGGTCGATATAGCCTCAACAGGTACGCATTTTCCCACTATCTCCCCCTTTTTCACCTTTACACTGAATGTCTTTGGATTTAGAATCCTTACAGGGACCATGTTGTTTTTTGGCTCCACTAAGGTCTTTCCCACCAAGAAGTCTCTTTTCTTTTCTGGCTCCATCAAATAGAATCGGTGGCTACCAAGACCACCTTCCACTTTTGCCCACAAAATTTGCTTCTGAAGAAAGCTCTAGACTCTGATTGCTGCAGATGATGACATTTGAGACTGTGGTATTGGCGTTTCCGTATATCATTGGTATCTCCATGTTTCCGTATTTCAGGGTTTGTGCCCCTACCAGAAACGCATGAGTGAATGCTATTCCGGCCAGTTGGATTTTTATGCGGACTTCACCATATACCTTAATCGTTGCTCCTGTAGCTGTTTGCAAGCTGCAACAGCCAAGACTTCTGCACAAGATTCCTCTTTATGATTGAGGCCGTGGCACCGGTGTCTATTGTTGCCATCCATTTTTCTTTTCCACTGACTACTTCTACTAGAAAGCTTTCGCTGTATCGTTTTGCCAGCGAGACTTGGATGATGGTCCTGGGGCCGTCGACTCCTGCTACCAACTTCTGTCCAGCGAAGTTGGTGCTTAAGCATTTCCCGACTGGTGGCTTCGGGAAGGTTGACCCTCTTCTGCGGGTTTCTTCCTCTATTTGCTTTTCACCACAGTGAGGGCAGTCTTTTCGTCGCACCGGTTCTTTACACTGCCTTTGAAGGTGTCCTATTTTATTGCAATTCCAGCAGCGTATTATTCGTCTATCCCGTCGAGTATCTCGTTCCTCGGCACTAATTCTTGTGCAGGAGCATTCGATAGATGCTACTTCCCTGACGAAATGTGTTCCCCTGGAAGCCTGATTGGCTGCTTCCATCGCCAGAGCGAAGGCATGTGCTTCATCAAGGGTTCTTTTCCCGGCCATCCTTACTGCTGACTGTAGCTTCGAATCTGCAATTCCCCTGATAAATGCATCTTTTGCCATATCGTCGATAATTTCCTGTCCTGCGGTGGGGTATGACAGATGTGCCAGTCTACTCACGTCTGCTTGGAGCTGCTGCAGTGTTTCTCCTCGTTGCTGCGTTCGGCTTTGCAATTGGACCTTGTAGACCTCCTGCATGTGGCTATCCCCAAACCGTTTCTCGATAGCCTGTACTAAAGTCACATAATCTTTATGCTTTTCGATGTCTACTGTTTGCAACAATTCTGCTGCAGGACCGTGCAAGGCCATTGTTAGGGCAAAGCACTTTTCCTCATTGTCTCAGTCGTTTGCACATGCAGCCATTTCAAACTGCTTCTTATAAGTAGACCATGAAGTCTGGCCATCGAATGAGGGAGGCTTCAACTCTTTTCTCCTTGGACCGCTTAAAGAACATTTTCGCAGTTTCTGTTTTCGTACTGTGTCGAGGTATTTTGCCAGTTGCTCAACTTTGCTGTCCATTTGTTCGAATTTTTCGCCAACATTCTTCTCTATCCTTTCAAATTTGTTATCGATTTCTTCGAACTTTTGGTGTAGAACGTTATTTTGTTCTTCCAGTTTTTGTTCTAGACTATTCTTTTGTTCGTCGAATTTTTGGTTAATGCTGCTCTTCTGCTCGTCTATATTTTTCTTTTGTTCATCCAGCTTTTGTTCGAGACCTTTATTTTGTTCTTCCAGATTTTTCTTTTGTTCATCCAGCTTTTGTTCGAGACTATTCTTTTGTTCTTTCAGATTTTTCTTTTGTTCATCCAGCTTTTGTTCGAGGCTATTCTTTTGTTCTTCCAGATTTTTCTTTTGTTGGTCGAGACTGTTCTTCTGTTCGTCCATTTTTAACAAGAGGAGTTGCATCATCGCAGCCATATCACTGCCGGTACTTGTCTGTTCATCCTCGTCAACATCAAAGGAGTATGCATCAGGATCATGTCCCTCGTTGTTCAAAGCCTCCTGAAGTCGGAGCACCAGGTCACTTTTTTCTTCACTGGCGCTGAGGCTTCTCTTGTTCAACTCGGATTTGAGTTGGACTAAGGTCAACTGCAATAGTTTTCGACCCATTCTAGCTTTTTCAAATAGTCAGAAAACACCGTTTTTTTTTTTTACACACAATAAGTCCTATCCTATGTAAAATGTTTGTGTGGGTACAAATGATAGAACTTATTGTTTTCAATACAAATCCCTTTATTCAGTAGAGTTACAATTCACTATTTAAATGTTTCTCTCAATACAATCCAATTTCCCAACCACTAGTACTTTTCTTATCTTATACTTAAACCACTTAAACCTCCATTCTTTTTTAGAACCATCGGCGATGCCCACTCACAATATTTAACCAGTATTAATATTTTCTCTGATACTTACTTATCAACTTCCTCTACTACCTTATTGCGAATCCCAAAAGGTACTGAATACGGTCTCAAAAAACTGGGAACCATGTTATCTTTAAGCTTTAATTGAACACAATAACCGACAATAGGATTTTGCATATCTTTTGAAAGAAACTTTTGGAAATTTAACTACCAACGCATCGATTTTCCACGTTATTTACTTTAAAACTATTTCGCCAATTTGGCATCAAAACGTCTTAACCGGTCGCGACCTAAAAGGACTACGATTGGAGTTAATGCTAAGCATATTCAAAGAATGGCTTTTCAAACTAATATTACCACCGTGCACATTAATTGAAATCGTTCCCACAATTTCTACCTCATGTCTCGTAACCGCATTCAATTTCTTTAATACAGGTAAAACCTCTGATTTCGTAAAATATTTTTTGCAAAAATCAAAATTTATAACAGTTGAGCATGCATCATTATCTAGTTCTTAAGCTACATTACATACACTTGAAACAGAATTTATATACCCTATTGATAAATTATTTATTTCAGCATTAACATTTTCTATTGTATTTTTTTTTTTTTTAACTATTCGTACAATTATTATTATTTTGTCTCCAACAATTTCTTCTACAATGACCTTCCTGTTCACAATAATAACACGCCATTTCTCCATCTGTGCTTGCTGTTTCTCTTTGAATGTGTTCATGTTGTCGGTTCCCTGTTGTAATTGTATCTTACTTGCTCCTTTGTTGTTGACTGGCTTCTTGCTCGCTGCTGACGTAACTGATACTGTTCATTTTAAATTGATATGCTGTTGAACTTCTCATATCTGATCTCTCGCAATTGCATATTTGTCAATTCCATAGTTTTTACCACTTCACATGCTCTGCCGAATGATAGTCCCGCTTCATTTAAAGGCTTTTGTTGGATTCCTTCTTGTCTCGTAGAGCATCATTCAAGAAAGCTTTGAAATCACACAACTCGGTTAACGTTTTTAAATCAGTAATATAATTACTAACTGTTGCATGTGCTTTTTGATTTATTCTATAAAATTTAAATCTTTCCGCGATAATATTTACTTTTGGCTTAAAATATTTTTTAATTATCGCGATTAATACATCAAAGGTTTTCTTATAAATATTATATGATGTACCAATTAATGTTATTAGACACGAAACTGTTGTTTTATTTTCTGTAATATTGTTTATCGCCAACAAATGCTGAAGGCGTTCCTTCCAATCTTCGAAGTCTTCACTAGGTGTAAAATGTCCAATAAAATCCATTCTCATGTCTGTTGATATCATTATATAGGGTCCGCCTAAAATTTTTTTTTGAAAATGCTATAAAAAAAAACTACTGAATATTTTCTCAAATTTCTTTTTTTATTTGAAAGTAGAGGGTCCGCCATCTAACATTTTTTTTTCAACTAGTGCTTATTTCGTGAATGGTAACACTTAGCTCATGTCTGATTCGACATATAATTAGTTTTATCCTTTCGCTGAACGAATATGGTTGTGTATACGCTTGAACGACGCTTGGAAATATTGCTTGTGATCGACTTAGAGAAGATGCCGATTTTGCCAAAAAAATCATCTTTTCAGATGAAGCTCATTTTGATCTTGGCGGGTATGTAAACAATCAAAATTGTCGCATTTGGGCACAGAAAACCCGCACGAATACATTGAAAAACCGATACACCCAAAACGAGTCACTGTTTGGTGCGGATTTTGGTCCAGAGGCATAATTGGGCCATTTTTCTTTTTTTTGGCCGTTACAGTCAATGGCGATCGTTATCGGGCCATGTTGAACGAATTTTTGTTCACAAAAATTGAAGAGGAGGATATTGGCAACATTTGGTTTCAACAGGACGGCGCTACGTGCCACACAGCCGAAGCTACACTCGATGTTTTGCGCCCTGTTTTTGAAGATCGCATTAACAGCCGCAGAGCTGATGTCGTTTGGCCACCTCGGAGCTGCGATTTGACACCGTTGGACTATTATTTGTGGGGTGCCGTAAAAGATAAGTGTTACGCCGACAAGCCAGAGACAATTGACGCTTTAAAGGACAATATTCGTGAAGCCATTGGTGAAATACAGCTGCACACAATCGATAATGTGTTTAAAAATTGGACCGATCGTGTAGGCTACTGCATGGCCAGCCGAGGCAGCCATTTGAATGAAATTATTTTCCATTATTAACCGGAACAATCCGTTCGACTTTGTGTGAGTTTGACCGGTTCTTTCTTTTTTTTGAAGAAAAAAGTCTTTCTGTTAACCTTTAATAAAAAATATAGTACCGCTCTTGTGTACGTTATAAAACAGAATTGTATTTATATTTTCGAATTGCCCCTTATTAATAATTTAATTAATTTTTTTATATACTCGTACATACTTAGGTATTTGACATATATGATACAATTGACATTTGTTGATTATTATAGGACAATTTCCCTGATGTTGTGGGTGGGTGCATTCCGCACTATTGGATGCTTCTTTCTGATGATATTCTGTTAATTGTGAGGTTTATGTTATAAACATTCTCCCGCCACCGATGAGCGAAGATCATCAATTTGTCTGCTATCAGTAATGTTTTGCCTCACTGTAGTCTCCTCTACAACGTCTATATCAAAACTCTCAACGTACATGAAAAGAGAAGATATATTAATTTTCTTCTAAACAACAATAACAAACGAAACAGAAGATTGACAAATATTCTGTGGAGACTTCGGACAAAGTTTTACACAAGATACCGTTCTTGTACACTCGCTAGTTTGTTATTGAAGGTGAAGATTTTATTGTGTTGTTATTAAATTTGAAGTTAAAATTATATTGATTTGCGCACTGTTGTAATTCCAGTGTAATCCAGGTAATTTGCATTAAATTTATGATAATACATAATTATTGTTCATAATAACAGTAAAATTCATTTTTGTTTAATATGTGTTGTGTTGTGCGATGTGTAGTTGTTGTTTTAGTCATGTGTCGTGTCCCTCGTTGATGTGCATGTGTGTGCGCAACGTTGTGCAATGATTGCTGTGTGTTGGGCCAAGTCGGGCAAATGTCGTCGTAAAGTTTCAGTGGGCATAATGAGTAGTGTAGTGTGTGCGTGTTTTCTACGTTTTTTTGTTTATGGAGAGAAAATGAAAAAAGGTTGACTGTATTTTCGTAGTTGTGTTGGGTTTGAAATAAGTGAGTGCATAAATGCTGTCCATGTTGATTTGAGTGGTTTTGTGGACTCTGTATTTGTTTTTTGTTTTTTTTTGAATCGGTATGACATCAGTAGGGAGCATATTGAATATTATTATTATAGATATTTGTTGTGTTGTTATGTGTTATTATGCGTCATTCAAAAGAAGTGGACATAGCTTAGTGATTGGTCTCCGGAATTCTCCATATTGTGCTTTCCCCTTCACAACCCTTGTTACATTGTCTGCTACGGGGTAAGTTTCGACTATGCGGCCTAGGTTCCATTTTGCAGGGGGAAGTCGTTCGTCTGAAATCAGAACTAAATCTCCTTCCACTAGTTGTGGCTAAGGCTTCAACCATTTTGGACGGTGCTGCAGACGGCTCAGGTATTCAGACTGCCATTGCTTCCAAAATGTCTGCAAATTTCTTTGAATAATTTTCCATCGGTCGACAAAATTCTGCTTCGGGAACTGTAAATAATCTTTCTCCGATAAGAAAGTGTGCCGGTGTCAACGCCTGATAGTCTGCAATATCTTCTGTTAAGGGACAGAGGGGTCTCGAGTTTAGACACGCTTCGACTTGTGTCAAAAACGTGGCGAGTTCCTCGTAAGTGAGTGTTCCATTTCCTACAATCCTTTTTAGGTGGAATTTAACACTCTTTACTCCGGTTTCCCACAATCCACCAAAGTGTGAGAAGCCGGGGGAATGAAATTCCACTTGGTTTCTTCGGTTGCTAAGACGTTGGCAATCTCCTTGTAGTCTTGAGTTCCACAAAGTTCGTACCACAGTCGCTGTATATCTGGGCACAGACGCCTCGCCGCGTAGCGAATCTCCGAAAATCAGCTATAAATGCCTGACTTATTAAGTCGGTGACCACTTCAATGTGTATTGCCTTGGTGGCCAGCCAGATAAAAATAGCCAAGTACCCCTTGTGGCACTTAGCTCCACGCCCTTTCCATGTTCTTATATTAACAGGGCCCACATAGTCAATGCCAGTATGGGTGAAGGGCCTTGACATTGTGACTCGAGGTGCAGGTAGTTCTCCCATCAGTTGCTGAGCCTTTTGAGCGCGAAACCTGTAGCATGTAATGCAGCTGTGTATGTGCTTTTTCAGAGCCCTTTTGAGTTTAAAAATCCAGAATTTGTGTCTTAAATGCTCCATCATTAACTGAATTCCTCCGTGCAGCGATTCAGCATCACATATGATTAATAACGAAATCTGGTTATTAGGATCCAATATCATAGGATGTTGTTGATTGTACGGGATGTTCGCTCAGCTCAATCTTCCGCCGACTCGTATAACACCATGTCCGTCTACAAAGGGGTTAAGAGATCCCATACCTCTTGTTTTTGTGATGCTATCTGGAAACATCTGTCTTTGTGCCACTCGTATCAGTGACCTTGTAGCTTTATCGAGTTCTGTTGTCGTGAAAGGTCTACTGGTGTTGTTCTTTCGTAGACTTCGTGCGTAGTTGCAGAATTTTCTGTGATGTTGATCAATATCTGTCAATATGCAATAAACCTTACCAAGCTTTGGAACGTCGAAGCCCTACTGATAAGTCGCATAATTTGGTTGTCTTCTGTTTCCAGCATGAGACAGCGTGTACGTTTCTGTCCTTCATCGGTTTCCAAATTCGTTGGCTGCGTTGGCATCTCAAAGTCCCACGATGTGTTCAGAAATGTTGGTCCTTTCCACCATAAACGGTTCTGTATTAGTGTCGGTTCTGTTGATTATTATAGGACAATTTCCCTGATGTTGTGGGTGGGTGCATTCCGCACTATTGGATGCTTCTTTCTGATGATTTTCTGTTAATTGTGAGGTTTATGTTATAAACAGTATGTTCTAAAGACTGTAAGAAAGTCAATTATAATTGTTGCTTTTTCGCACAACCCACCTAATCCAATATAATGGGTGATTGATTTTGTATATAAAAAAATTAAAACAAAACATTGAAATGCTTTTTTTGGTTTTTATTGGTCGGCTTTTGTATAAAAGCTCAAAAAGCATTTTATACACATCCCAATATCGCACTTCGAACATTAAGTCCTTCCGACAGAAGTGCACATTTCACCTCCACATCGTCTTCTTTTTGCGCAAGGACGAACAAAGTGATTGCTGCCATCGTACAGAAGACTTTCTTTGCTTTTTTCTTCCCAATTTCTTTTACGGGAGCCAAATGCCTTTGGTTTCTCACCAAAATGTTTGCAATATTTCGTCTGAGACAAATTGGGATGAGTTGAGTGGTGTAGTTGTCATTCGCTTTGTATCGTGACATCCACTAACCAAGTGAAAATACTATTCCACCATTTCATACCTTTTATTCCAATTCGATATAAGCTCACATTCTGATCCATACGGTCTACACCACACATGTGAAACATTAATCTTTTTGTTGTGCTCACTGGAGTACCGCTGAATATTTCAAGTTATCTTTATAAGTAGACGCGATGCTAACTACAGCATTATCGTTCCACTTGGTTAGTTCTGATATATATGTAAGAAAGCACATAAAAGAGCCACTCTCCTCTCTCATAGAATTAAGACATAGACATAGTCATGTAAGAGTTTTTATTAAATAAAGTTGTTGAATAAATAACTTCTTTTGATTTAATTTAATTTTAATGCAAATTTATTAACAAACTTTATTACAATGTTACTTATATCTTTAGAGATACGCTCCTAAATACCCACTGACTTACAGACTACGAATGGTCGTCTTAACATAAGCAGAGATCACATTTTAGCTTGCTAAATTTAATATTGTCACATAGATGGCGACCATACTCGATAGTTGTTGGGACGAAACCGTTGAAAAAAAGCGTTGCAACCGTTTCATCCACAAGCTACAAAAGCAAAAAACGTTTTATATATTTTTTTCATCTTTAATTATAAATTTTATAAAAAAACGAGTTAAATAAAAATGTATTCCAAAAAGAAACTCAGCTCTTGAAGTCTTCTGTGGTTGAGTCTGCATACACTGAACGCTACAAGTACTCCCTCCCGAGTGACAGATGTGACGGATTTGACATTTCGAAATTAATTCGATTTCGTTTTGCTTGTACTGCTTTTGCAGAATATGTTTTCGAGTGTCTTGTGCGCGAAAGTATTGCAGGATTGTCTAGAGAAGGCACATTTGTCGCCCATGATGCTGCTGGACGCCCGCCTGGAGGCTGAATGCTGGATGTTCCTACGTTTTCACAATATGCTGGTTTTAGTCTCTCGGAGGATATCGTGGTGGGAATGCAATTGATGTTCACTTTAAAAACTGCATCCGATATTCTTTCCAGCACTTCATATTGTCCATCATACGGGCGTTCACAGGGTTTTCGCACCGAATCCACTCTCTCAAAGACGTGTGTGCAAGTAAACAATGTCCTGTGAGTGAAGGTCTTGCATTTCGTGTGATGTGCTGATGTTGTCGATCGAACTAGTCGCATCTGTTCGCGGAATTTCTCGACAAAAAACTGAGGCTCGGTTGAAACCTCCTCGTCAATGAAAAATTCACCAGGTAATCGCAATGTCGTACCTTATACTAACTCCGCCGCTGTGCTCTTGATGTCTTCTTTGTAGCTGCTTTGAAGCCCTAGAAGTACAGTTGGTAATAGACTTACCCAGTCGGATGCGTCCTGACACTTGATGGCCGATTTGAATGATCGGTGCCAGCGTTCTATCATTCCATTAGAGGCTGGGTGATATGCTGTTGTTCTCGTTCGCCTGCTGCCGATGAGTTTGGACAATGCGTCGAACAGTATGGACTCGAACTGGGATCCTCTGTCAGATGTAATGGTTGTCGGTGCACCGAATCGGGATACCCAACCTGAGTAGAATCCGTCGACTACTGTTTCTGCGGTAACATCCTTAAGCGGGACAGCTTCAGGTCACCTGATGAATCAGTCTATCATTGTCAGGAGGTATCTATATCCTTTGCAGAGCGGCATCACAACGATATCAATGTGGACGTGATGGAATCTGTCACTGGGCATTGCGATGTGTTGTGGTGTGTTTTTAACGTGCCGACTGATTTTTCTTCGCTGACAGGCAATACAAGACCTGGCCCAGTTATGAATGTCCTTATTCATGCTCGGCCAGACATAGTTTCTGCTGATGAGGCGACGTGTTGCTCGTCCATTTGGGTGTGACAAATTGTGGCTGTTATCAAAAATCCGTCTGCGTAGTGACCTGGGTACATACGGACGAATATCTGTGCCACTGGTATCATAGAAAATTATGTCGCCTGTGCCATCGACGTGCAGTCCCTGAAGTTGGAGTCATGTTGACTTTGGAGATACGGTAAGTTGCTTGAGCTCTTCATCGTTCTTCTGCATATCCGCTAATTCCTGTGTGTTGACGATGACTGGCATACTGATAGTGTGAATTCGGGACAGTGCATCCGCTACGATGTTCTCAGCTCCAGAAATGTGTACAACGTTCGTAGAGTACTGGCCTATCTCCTCGAGCTGCCGTGCTACTCGGTCGCAAGCGTGGTTGGACTTCTTTTCGAAAGCGTACGTTAATGGCTTGTGGTCGGTAAGTATGATTGCTTCCCTACCGTCGATGAGGTGCTTGAAGTATGTAACCGCTTTGTATATTGCCAACAACTCTCGATCATATACTATGTAACGGGCTTCTCGTTCGCTGAGCTTCTTGGAGAAGAAACCAGGTATATCTCTAGAGCGTTAGTCCAAGACGGCGCCAATTGATGTATCTGATGCGTCACATCGCAGAATCAATGGAAGGTCAGACCTCGGAGGTGCTAGTCGGACTGCGTTCTTTAGCTTCATTTTACATTCCTTAAATGCGCATTCAGCTTCAGGTGTCGACTGAACCGGGCGCTTGTCTCTCTACTTCGCGTGTATGGTGAGCTCAATGAGAGGGGCCTGTGACTTTGCAGCACCAGGTAAGTAGCTGCGGTAAAAATTCCAGGATCCTAGGAACCTCCTCAATTTATCCATGGTGTCTGGCTTCGGATAATCGGTGATTACGTTGACTCGATCGTTGGGAGGCTTGATTCCTTCACTGTTGACGGTGAATCCCAGGTATCTCACTTCCTTTTGTCCAAAAAAAAACATTTAGACAGGTTGACCGTCAAGCAGAACCTTTGGAATTACTTCAGGACAATATGAAAATGTTGTCGATGTTCATGTTCACTGCCTGACGCGAGTAACATTGAAAAAAACGCGTTGCAATCGTTTCATCCACAAGATACAAAAGAAAAAAACGTTTTATATATTTTTTTCAATTTTAATTATAAATTTTATAAAAAAACGGGTTAAATAAAACTCAATACCCAAAAAACTCTGTCACGTAGGCCAAAAAAAGGTGTGCGTTCGTGAACTTGAAGTAGTCTCTAGTTGATACAGCGTATATTGAACGCTACAGCTCTTGAAGTCCTCTGCGGTTGAGTCTGCATACACTGAACGCTACAAGTGGAAAATAGAAATGTACTAATATACGAGTATTCAACACGCCTTACGTTTGAATTTCCATTTCGAGTATGATTTTATCATCATACAATTTCATTACATTGACTTTAACATTATTTATATCAGTTTTAAAATTTCTCTACATTTTTCAAACTTTCAGTGCATCTGCATCATCTGCAATATTATTCTACTTTTATTACATTAATAATTCTCGTTCACATAATGATATTGCACTTCAATGTGCTTCGAATTTTTCGTAAAGTTACGATATTTCGCAATAGTTAACGCTACTGAATTGTCTACAAATATTTTTATAGCCTCTTTTATCTCAATTTTAAATGCTTCCCTTAACATATCACGTACAAAATTAATATCAGTCACTGCTTCTGGCAATGCTACATATTCACCAAATATTGACGATTTCGTTACAAAATTTTGTTTATGTGACTTCCAATAAACAACATTATTAAACAATCTTATTACATATCCAGTTATCGATTTTCTATCTACACTATCTCCTGCCCAATCGGCATCTACTCGTACATAACAATCAATAATATCATCTTTTTTATTTTTGTTATAAATCAATTTCAAATTCTTAGTTAAATATAAATACTTCAAAATTCTTAGAGCATATTTGTAATGTGTATTGTCGTAACAATTTTGGAATCTACTGAGATAGTTAACACTAAAGGCTATATCAGGTCTAGTTCCAGTACTAATATATAGAAGTTTTCCAATTAAGTTTCTATATTTTATACTATCATCGTTTTCATCTGCAGGATCTAATTTTAAATTTGTTTGCATAGGTGTACAATAAAGTTTTGCATTTTCTAAACTGTACTTTTTCGCTAACGACTCAATGTATTGCGTTTGCCTCAAAAACATAATATTATTATTGACATCATATTTAATATTTATTCCAATGTAATTCCTAACCTTTCCTAAATCTTTCATTCTAAAACGTTTTGATAATTTTATTTTTACATCATTAACATGTCATCTACAAATAATAGTATATAAATTGGTTCTTTATCTTTACAGTTTGCATATAAACAATAATCATAATTACTTCTTTTAAATCTTATTTCGTTAGTAAAATCATTCATACCATGGCCTTGGACTTTCTCTTAGACCATATAAGGATTTTAACAGTTTGTAAACTTTATTATTTTCCTTTTTATAACCCTCTGGTTGATTTACATAAATTTCAGAAATAATTTGACTATTCAGAAATGCTGTTTCGACATCCACTTGTTCAATAAATAAATTATTTTGGCAGCAATAGGAAAGTAATATTTTTTTGCATTTTAACTACTGGAGAATAAACATTTTCTAAATGATCCTTCTGCTGAAAACCCCTTACTACTAACCTAGCTTTAAACAAATTTTCATGTTTCTTTCTATAAATCCATTTTACATCTATTATCTTTTTGTTTTGTGGTCTTTCAACTACTTTCCGTGTTTTATTTTTATTTAAACTTTCCATTTCAGACTCCATGGCCTTTTTCCAATTTTCAGACTCAAGAGACTCAATTGCCTCTGTTGGAGATTTATTCACATATATCTATTGCAAAAACATATTGTAAAATAGTTACGTATAAAATTTGAATTTGGCGCGTAAGTGACACGGTTCGCCATCTTTTTGATTTTTGCTTTAACGAAACCATAGTACTAAAACTGTAAATTTATTAAATGAAAACCATTGAACTAAACTTTAAATTAAGAACTCAATAAAAATTGCATTCATTCGCTTGTTGTATATTGAAGTCATCTCGTCGTTTTATTTCCAACTCGGGTTTTTATTTGGGCGAAACGTTCAACCAAATTTCTCCGGGTTGATAAGTGGAAAAAGCTCCACTTCGGACAGCCTCCTCAAATGTACTCGGCACATTAGCATCATATTTAATAACAGGTTTGCGCTTTCTAGAAGAACGTCTAAGCTCTACATTATCAAATTTACACTTTGGTACATTTTGATCACTTTTTACTTGTTCATTAATATTATCAGATTCACTATTTTCATCACTTTCGCTTTTATTTTCATTTTGACTTATTTCGCTTTCACTATCATCATAGGCATTAATATTTTCATCTGATAAACCTATACATTTTACTCCCTCTTCAATAACATCAACATGTCTTGCATTAACAATTTTATTACTTATTAAAACTCTATTACCTGTTTCATTATAGCCTATTAGAATACTATTTCTTAACCTTGCTTCTGCATCCCATTTTGAATTTTTCAACTGTTCAAGTATCCTAACAAAAATTCTACTTCCGTACAATTTTAAATACTTTACATTAGGCTTTTGATTGAAGAATATCTCATACGGTGACTTATTTCTTTTTACAGTGTTCGCTAATGTTATATTTTTTAAGTAGGCTGCGGTTTTTATAACTCCAGGCCAAAACATTCTATTTACTTTTGCTTCTTTTAACAAACACCTAGCTGAGTTCATAATTGTCCTGTTATATCTTTCTGCTACTCCATTCAACTCATGAACATATGGTGGACATGGATTTAAATATATTCCCTTGATTCTTATGAATTCATAAATATCTTTATTTAAGTTTGCTTTACCATTATCGCAAACCAGTTTTTTAATCCTTTTTCCTGTTAAGTTTTCTACTTGATTGACATAATCGATAAAACATTTATTCGTGTCTGACTTTGTTTTAATAGTATATACTCTAGCTAGTTTGCTGTAATCGTCAACAAATGTTAAAAAATATTTCTCTTCACAATTTCCTACTGTTGAGTGAGGCCCATTAAGGTCAGTATGAACAATTTCTAGAATGTCTTTTGTTCAATGTCTATTATTGTCAAATGGTACTCGTAAGTTACACATTTTGCTTTCAATACATATGGCACATTTTAAATATCCTTTCTCCAATTCTTTCATTTTTAACTATACTAACGCTGACTTCTTTATTTTGATTGTTTATAACGAAACTTGTCATTTTTTTTTTTTTTTATAATTTACGTGCGCCTAAGGGGTTAGATACCCTTTTACTATATTTATTTTAACTGTACTCGTACATACCATATAAATTTGTTGTATAATTATTGGTTTATTAATATAAAAATATATCATCTGTTATCTAAACTCTGTATGAAGCTCTATACTATTGCTTGTCTTTTTAAAAAGGCTTAAAACTATAATAGATTCACATTGGTAATAATTTCAACTATGTATCGGAGTCACAGAACATTTCTTTAAATGCGGAGCCAGTTTTGGTTAACTTATGAATTTTAATAATGTATTATAGCTATGTATGAGTATATCCATGGAGAGTTCTATTAAAGTTTTAAAATAGGAAGTTAAGTGTATAAAAAGGCACCACAGCAAGAAGACGAATGTTATTGCAATTCATTTGTGCAAGCATAGGCTTCGTTTGTATTTTTAACGAACTTTTGGAAATGGTTATCTGGCTTTGGATCCACATCCAGAACAGTTACTTTAGTGATGAATGTTTTCCCATTCAAATGAATCACATTGGGATGTTGTGAGATTTCTGTTGAACAAGTTTTAGGAATTTCTTTGAACGCAACAATTATCGAACAATCTAAAAAGGTGGCAGCCAACAGGTATTGCTCATAAGGTGAAAGGTCCTCCAACTTTGTTGGTTTCCTGTCGAGGAACTTTTCTAGCCATTTGTAGGTTTTCTTCTGTGTAAAGTTGCGGCTTTCAAAATCCGTCCCGATGATGTAATTCTTTGCCAGAAGTTGAATATTTAAAATCCGCTCAAGGACGCCACCTCCACCCGCTTTCAACCCCTTGCTTCCTTCATTCCCTGAATAATTCTTTAACAGACAATTAATAATCAAATCCTGGAACGTAGTCAAGTCTCCCTGAAACAGGTTCATCTTCAATTCTTCGAATGTTTGTGTCGCTGGTCCTGCCTGATCGCCAAAAATGAGCTGTCCATTTTGGAAAATTCGCAAATTATTCTGAGGACATTCGAGTAGTGCATTCAAGGATTTTCGCATCCTCGGCGGTTTTCCTGAAAACATGTCAATGGGGCAGTATGCGCTCAGTCTTGACACTTTACGGCTTCGTAGCTTAGAAAATTGCATCGTACAATACCGGCATCTAGTCGAAGCTCTTAGCTTGAATGGGTTGCGGAATGACATTCGAGAAGGACCAGCAGTAGAATTGCCAGCATTGCCACTGAGAATGGAACCAGCATCAATGCCAACTTCGACATCGATGTCCTGCAGCAGCCATCCTTGTTTTGGTTTTATATCGACGGCAAATGTGTCCCCCGGTGTTAACTGATGTTGGAAATCGGCAAGTAACAACGTCTCCGGCAGGAGAGTAGCATCTGGCAGCAGGAGTCCAAATTGTCCACAAAACTCTTTGTCTAGTCGATGAGCCGGTCGAAATGGTCTGCAAAAATTATTAATCCTCCGGCGATCCGCCTCTGATGTTATATTGACAATCTCCGGTATATTCACATATTCTCTGCCAATAAATCTTGCCACAACACTCACGAATGCCACCAAATCTTTAGGATGTACTGCATCGTCGCCCTCGATATTATCTACACCAGAGTCGCTACCTTGTGTCTGATCCATATCGAGGGTGGTATCGACTCCACTGGGATTGTGTCCATCAAAAACACGACTTGGGGTGTGCTTCACCCGCTCCAACTGATGATAGTCATCGCAACATCCAGTGTTTTTCGGTCTACTGATGTTGGCTTTTGGCAGTCGTAAAACTTTTTTAAGTTGTGGAAGGGCCACCACCAAATTTGCATTACCCTCGGCGCTGTATATCAACTGTATTTGGCTTAAATCCATTTCGGATTCAGATTCAAATTCGGATTCAGATTCAGATTCAGAATGTAACGAAACTTTCTCTGTGTGTCGACCCTGACTAGGTCCCCCAACGAATACAAATCTGTGTGCGGTTCGGTTGCGCTTACGATGGACGAGCAGCGGCGGTGATGATGGCGGTTTGGGATGACACTTTCCGTGAAACACATCTACAATACAAGCGCATTGGCAGCCGAATATAATAACTCCAGCCAGCTCGAGTTACCCACCCCAAACTGTTGCCAGGGCGCGGGCGAAAAGTTAGAAAGGAGGAGAAAGGAAAATTGTTTTGTAGTGGTTTGAAACTCATGTGTTTTTGGTTTCGGTATTTGCTCTCCAGGGGTGGGAGCCCGAATAGGACGGAGAGTTTTTTCTTCACTCAGAGTGGAAGGTTATAATTCGCAGTAATTATTTGTGCTTGAAACTTTACAACAGCCAAATCTACGTGTCAGTGTTATGCCTTCACACGCAGAATTTTTCTGTCTGAGTTCCAATTACACAACTGAAAAACTTGAAAGACTTGTTCATGGGCAGGATTCGAACCTAGACCCCTCCGAGTGAGAAGCGATTGCTAGTACCACTACACCACGGTCACCCCCATAATATGATATAAATTTTCATTTTTTGTCGCTATAGCTATCCAAATTTTGTCTTGATTATAAATCTTAGAATTATTACCATAAGAAACTATTTTATTATCATTTGTAACCTTTGAATAACTAATCTGATTTTGTTTCATGTCTTTAACATAAAATACATTGTTCAAAGTTATGTCACTGTTTTTATCATTTACCTATTTTAGTTGCTTTTAAAATACGACCATCTCCTAATTTAACATCTATTGGCTTTTTCCAATTACATATAAACTAACCTTTCTTTTCCCTTTTTCACCTGTGACATATTAACTTCTGCGATGAAAGCTTCTATATTGGGTATACCACGATGAGTTTGATATGACTCTGTTTCCACCTCTGCCGCGACCATAACCTCCTCGTTGAAAACCTCTGCCATAACCTCGTTGAGCGCCTCTGAACTGATAGCATCCTTGACTGCGTCCACGGTGTGGTGCCTCTTTTGTTGGGCATACGTTTTGCTTATGTCCAGGTTTTCCACATGTATAACATTTTACTTGCATGTATGTTGTATATGCATTCGAATTGCTCTCCGTTTTTTCTTTCATTTGTTTTTCTTACACAGACTTCATTTTTATTTTAGATTTTAAAAATTCAATAGTTTTATCCTTTTTTGGTAACACATCAATCCAACATAACTGTACGATGACGGTAGCGCTTTTAGCATATAGTAGTTTTTCAGTTTTTCTCTTTCCGTTAATTTACCACCTGATGCCTTTAATTCATTTGCCGCCTTTTCAAATTCATCAAAAAATGATTTTGTATCATCAAAATCTTTTAATTTCACATTTTCTAAGTTGTTTCTGCGTACTATTTGTAATGCCGTTGATTCTGTTATATACATTTCATCGAAATTGCTAATGATTTCATATGCAGAGTCAAGTTCACCGATATATTCTAACTGTTTGTTCGTCATACAACTGTATATATATAGGGTCCGCCAACAATTTTTTTTTTTTGAAAATGCTATAAAAAAAAACTACTGAATATTTTCTCAAATTTCTTTTTTTATTTTAAAGTACAATCCTTCCGGTTAATAATGGAAAATAATTTCATTCAAATGGCTGCCTCGGCTGGCCATGCAGTAGCCTACACGATCGGTCCAATTTTTAAGCACATTATCGATTGTGTGCAGCTGTATTTCACCAATGGCTTCACGAATATTGTCCTTTAAAGCGTCAATTGTCTCTGGCTTGTCGGCGTAACACTTATCTTTTACGGCACCCCACAAATAATAGTCCAACGGTGTCAAATCGCAGCTCCGAGGTGGCCAATTGACATCAGCTCTGCGGCTGATAATGTGATTTTCAGAAACAGGGCGCAAAACATCGAGTGTAGCTTCGGCTGTGTGGCACGTAGCGCCGTCCTGTTGAAACCAAATGTTGCCAATATCCTCCTCTTCAATTTTTGTGAACAAAAATTCGTTCAACATGGCCCGATAACGATCGCCATTGACTGTAACGGCCAAAAAAAAGAAAAATGGCCCAATTATGCCTCTGGACCAAAATCCGCACCAAACAGGACTCGTTTTGGGTGTATCGGCTTTTCAATGTATGCGTGCGGGTTTTCTGTGCCCCAAATGCCACAATTTTGCTTGTTTACATACCCGCCAAGATCAAAATGAGATTCATCTGAAAAGATGATTTTTTTGGCAAAATCGGCATCTTCTCTAAGCCGATCGCAAGCCCACGTTCCCAGCGTTGTTCAAGCGTATACACAACCATATTCGTTCAGCGGAAGGATAAAACTAATTATCTGTCGAATCAGACATGAGCTAAGTGTTACCATTCACGAAATAAGCACTAGTTGAAAAAAAAACGTTAGATGGCGGACCCTATAGTTAGTTTCCTTACGTTTCCACTCCACTTCATCCTTATCTGCCTGTATTTTTTGTCTTATTGCCCGTTCTTTGCAGTTTTTAAATTCCAGAAATTATTTTGGCCTTTTTCCAGTTTGTGTAGTCCTCTCCATCAAAAATTGATATTACCACATCATCCATTTTTGCGTATGCCATTTTGTCTTTCCTTTAATCACATACACACGGCAAACTACTCTTTCTTTTGAATTACACACCTTTCAGAGGTGTATTTTTAATTAATTATTTTAATTATTATAACTACGCTCTGATACCATGTTGATAAAATAACTTGTTTTGATTTAGTTTAATTTTAATGCAAATTTATTAACAAACTTTATTACAATGTTTCTTATATCTTTAGAGATACGCTCCTAAATACCGACTGACTTACAGACTACGAGTGGTCGACTTAACATAAGCAGAGATCACATTTTAGCTTGCTAAATTTAATATTGTCACATAGATGGCGACCATACTCGATAGTGGAAAATAGAAATGTACTAAAATATTCAACAAAAGTAATTAGTCTTAGCCCAACTCCCAATGTGATTAAATCAATCACCTCATAAACATTGCAGTGCCGACGAGGATAGAAGTGGAAAACCGCGTTGTCGTAACAAAATCGTGAAATTCGGGTATTCTTTTTATAATTCATAAAAGAACTATAATTAAAGAATTTGTAAAGTGGCAAGATGACGTAGTGTGTAAAGTTGTTTATGGGCTTAATTGAATCATTTACATTGGGTGAAGATTTCAATTTATATACACGGCGGTTGGATCATTTACTTTCTCTAAACAAAGTGTTAACAGATCCTAAAAAGGTGTCATATCTTGTAAGTCATATTTATAGAAAATCCTTATGTCATTGATTGCGCCAAAATTTTAAACCGATTTTACATACGACAAATTGATTGAAAAGCTGAAATTACATTTCGCGTCAAAAAAGAACATTTTATGTTGTTATTAAATTATGTTACAAACCATCATCGAAACAATAATAACAATCGACTCAGTAGATTAAGTTCTTCGCATAGGGCAGAACAAGGAAATTCACCACAGTCCCATCATCGGAAGCCAAGCAAACAATTACATCAACAAAAGGCAGTGCATGATTCGAGGGACAAAAAAACGTAATGTGTTATAAATGTGTCCGATTTGGACATTATGCTAGAAATTGTTATCAGAGGAATAGACGAGTTCATAATATTAATGATATTGAAAAAGGTGAAATATATTCGTTTGGTTTAAGTTATTTAAATTCTATGATACATGAAAGGAAAAAACCTTTAGTATGTAAGATGAATGTTGAAAATATTTTTTTTGAAATGGCAGTCGATACGGGAGCTTGTGTTGCAGTGTGTTACGAATCGGACTATTTGAGTTATTTTACACATTGCAAATTGGTAAATGAGAAATTACCCTTAAAGCTTTTGTCAGGTAATAACGTTGAGGTGGTTGGGAAAATTTCCGTGCATGTTGAAAGTAATCAAGTGTCGCACAACCTTGATTTGATAATTAAATATTAAAGGTAAACATAGGTTTAGCGCACTTTTGGGAAGAAAGTGGATAGAAGTTTTACACCCGGAGTGGAGACAATACTTTAGTGAGAAAAGTAGAATGGTTCATAAGATCGAGACCTTGAAGGAACTTCCAGAAAGTATAGTTACTAAATACTCGTTAATATTTTCAAAGGGTAATAAATCGGTGATAAAATAGGTTGAGGCCGAAATAGATCTTGTGGAAGACATTTATCCATTTTTTTGTAAAGCATATTCCGTTCCATTTGGATTAAGAGACAAAGTGAAAAAGGTTATAGAAAGGTTGTGTAGTGTAGGAATTTTGATACCTAGCTGATTGGAAATATTTTTGTAAGATAGATCTTACAGGGGCTTATTTGCAAGTACCATTGCCAGAGCGATCGCAAGAATTAATGACAGGTAACACACATATTGGATTGTTCAAATTTACAAGGTTGGGTTTCGGGCTAAAAACAGCTCCTCAAATATTTTCGGGAATTATTAATGAAATACTAAAATGTCTCAACATGGTTCATATATATTTTGATGATATACTAGTGGGTGGTAAGGATAGAGAAGACTGTGTGGAAAATTTAATTATTGTTTTAGATAGAATGTTAGAGTTTAATGTTAAGGTAGGGGCGGTCCTATCCCATGTAGTTAATGGAGTAGAACGTCCCGTAATGTTCGTGTCAAGTACACTATGCTCTGCAGAAAGAAACTATTCACAATTTGTTGGCAATTGTTTTTGCGGTTCAAAAATTCCATAAATACATCTATGGATTAGGTTTCACAATTTACAGTGATCAATTACCTCTTCAGGCTATTTTCGGTGAGAAAAAAGATATTCCCTCAGTAGCAGAAAATAGGCTCCACCCGTGGGCCTTTATGCTGTCGATGTACAAGTATTCCATAAAGTACAGAAAAGCGTCACAGATGCAGATGCTTTGTCGAGGTTGCCTCTATCGGATAGCACAGAAGTTGAGGAGGACATTATCAATTCTTTAAACATTGGATTTTCCTTGGAGGGTGGAGGATGTTCGCCGGGAGACAAAAAATGATAAGGTGTTGCAGGAAGTTTATACATTTGTCAAGACGGATGGCCAGATGTTGTGTCTATTGAAATAAGATCATATTTTTTGAAAAGATTTTCGTTAGCAACCGAATCTGAATGTTTATTTTACGAGGATCGAATAGTTGTACCAAAAGCCTTGCAATCTAAAGTTTTGGAATTAGTGCATGAAGGGCATATTGGGGTAGTTAGGGCAAAATCGTTAGCACGCTCATTCGTATGGTGGCCAAATATTGATAGGGACGTTGTCTTACAATGTGAGGTGTGCCAAGTCACACAGAATTCTGAAAAACAGGTTTTGAGTACGTGGCCTAGTTCAAGCTACCCCTTCGATAGAATACACATGGATTTTTGCACAGTTAACAAAATGTCTATTTTGGTAGTAGTCGATACCTATTCCAAGTGGATAGAAGCGTTTACAATGCACACTACTACAGCAAAAAGTGTTATTGAGCTGCTGCTAAGAGGCATTTTTAGTACGTTTGGCTTACCGACATATATTGTAAGCGACAATGGGCCACCTTTTGGCTCAAAAGAATTTATGTCGTTCTGTACGTCAAACGGTATTGAAGTACTGAAATCGCCACCATATCATCCTCAGTCAAATGATATTGCAGATCGGGCGGTTCAAACATTGAAGAGTTCTTTTAGGAAAATGTTAGTAGACCCAAAAGTACGTATGTTACCATGGAATTTGAAGTTAAACAATTTTCTGATAAAGTATTGAAATACCCTTAGCACCGTAACAAAATTATCACCTGCAGACATGTTGTTCCAATTTAATCCTAGAATATTGTTTGATTTAATTCTTCCTCAGCACCGAGGAAATGGGTCAGATAACCAAAAAATTGTGTGCAGCGATCGTATTTTGAAAACACAGCAACAAAAGCCGACGACTTATGATTTTAAAGTAGGAGAAACCATATTGTATCGAAATATTTTTTCAAATTATGTTAAATGGTTACTAGCCAAAATAATTAAGAAACTAAGTAATTTTAGGTATTTAATATTCAATTGTACAAAATAGAAATATACGTAAAAGACGACAGTCTCATGATGATAAAGTAACAGATGATTCGTATATGCTTTCCCGAAGCAGGGCTAAAAAGTTTAAGAAGAACCTCATTAATAATGATTCTTAAAACAATTGTTGAATTAAAACTAATTTGGGACAAGTCATTTTAGAAAATGAATTTATTTAGTTATGTTTCTATGGATTAATTTACATTATTTTGCTCTTTACATTTTTCAAGTATTTCATTATGCTGTATTGTTAATTTTTTTTAAAGGGGGATATATGATATATATGTAAAAAAGTACACAAAAGAGCCACTCTCTTCTCTCATAAAATTAAGACGTAGTCATGTAAGAGTTTTTATTAAATAAAGTAATTAGTCTTAGCCCAATTCCCAATGTGTTTAAATCAATCACCTCATGAACATTGCAAGTACAATGTTTGTTTCCTTCATTTTGATAGACTTTGTGAAACCTCGATGCTGCTTCTTAAGACCCTTCTTATGCTCAATAGGACAACTTTTGGGTATTCGGTTCTCCTTAATTGTTCCTGTTGCAGAATAACCTCGAGACTGCAAATAAGTAAGCAACGGAAAGCCAGTAAATAAATTGGCGAAAAAAAAAGGAAAAAGTTAAGTTTTGAATTTCAGGTGAAAAGTCGTCTATCGTATTCACGAGTGGTTCTGCGCATTTGCTGAATCTTTCCTCATAACTTTTTACTGTCTTTGGGTTGTTGCTGGAATCGATTTCTGCGCATGGCTGAATACACTATCTCGTTTCATATCATATCATCATCAGTGTTCCAGAATGACCAGAAGCAATATACGTTTTTAGCTCAGTGATTGCGGACTTGGTTTTCCGACAAAGATTTCGTATTTTTCCGATTCATTGATAATGTGTTCATTGTCAATAAACTCTTCCAAGTGGTCATGCTTATTACAATCTTTGTAATTGGCTAAGGGAAAGATGGGGATCCTAGCAACTAAAGTTTCCTTTGCCCAAGTAAATGTGGTATCTTTATTCGAGGAAGGAAGGCTTATTTTGGACGTTGTTGCTATCACTTTTCGTAAAGAACTGTGCTCAGCTTTCGAAATAGATGGCTCAGTTGTTCACAATGATTGACCCAGTAAATCAACTTCCAAATTTGAACTTGAGTTTGCTAGAATATCGGCCAAAATAGAATCGCTGCATCCTATTGTATCGACTTCGTCATTGTCGTCGTAGTCCGTCACAATACCATGCAAAGTAATAATGCGTCTCTCATTTTGAATTCAAATTTCGCACGATTATTTCAGTTGACCAGCACATACATCGTCTGGTACACTATCATCATCATCATCAGCATCATCCTCTCCGCTCAGTACGCCACTTCGATTTCTGGTGGTGAAAGGTACAGTGCTTGAATTGTTTCACTCTCATCGTCATTGCACAGTTCATTTATGAAATCAAACACCTCTTGCGCACTTAACGGTCTACAATTTATAAGAACACAGATATAACCAAATAAGCAAATAGATAAAAAATATTGAACCTAAAATAAAAACATCCATTTTATTTATCTATACACATAAGTAGAAAATTTAAGTATCTATCTACTATAGAGTCATCCAACAAGAGTTGTCATTTTAAATTTCGCAGCATTGTTAAACTGTCAACATTCAACTATCAGCCCGATAATTTTAAATATAGATCGATACACACTCGCACAACGTGTTGAAAGAGTAAAAATTTACTACAAAAAGAGTGAAAATATCGCGGAAATGTTTCACAAGGTGCGTGCTTTTGTTCATCATCAAGCGCTTCCTCGAACAGCTATAGTGAATTTTATCGATAAATTTAAATATCTCGGACAGGATGGTGATGCAAACACTCCAACCCGTATTTGTCCGGTCTAGTTGACACAGTTATAAGGTCCAGTTGCAGCCCGCAGATCACGCACAATGCCTTTTTTGCTACTGATTTAAAATGACACCTCTTGTTGGATAACTCTATATGTAACCTAGCGTGAACATATGGTCACACCTATAGTTACAGTTTTACTAACTAATCGACTAATATGTTTAAAATCACAGAAACTAAATTCAACATATAAAACTAAAGTTTGTTAAATAATAAAATATTGTAAAATGTTTGTGTGGGTACAAATGATAGAACTTATTCTTTTCAATACAAATCCCTTTATTCAGTACAGTTATAATTCACTATTTAATTGTTTCTCTCAGTACAATCCGATTTCTCAACCGCTTATACTTTCCCTATCTTTTACTTAAACCACTTAATCACTTCTCCTAATTAACACTTCAGATTTCACTTTAGAACTGATTTGCATACCTTGGGGATGCTGGTATTTATACTCGAATGACATGCTTCGAGAACAATCGCCATCCAGCGTCCCATGCAATTTCCAATTTGTTAGAAAATTCGATTCCTATCTCCAGTCATCAATGGTCGAGACTTTGTTATTCAAGTTTCGAAATCTTCTGGTCTTCGAGTATCGACATCTTCTGCTCTGTAAATCTGGATGTCGCTGCTCACATTTAAGTGGTTATCACATTGCTCCGTCCCTACAGTTGTTCGTCTCGAACAACTTCGTCATTCAGCATCCCGTTGAAATGACACATTCTATCCAAATGGACCACTTTCAATTTTCCTCGATCCCCACGCTGGATCCGGTAGACAACGTTATTAATGCGGGTTATCACCTTGTATGGACCTTCCCAGTCCTGTTGCAATTTTGGTGATTTGCCTTTCTTACGCTGAGGATTATACAACCAGACCAGATCTCCTTCGTTGAAACCGGAAGATTTCGCCTTGATATCGTACCTAGTCTTCATGCAGCTGCTTGCTAGCTTCATCTTTTCTCTGGTGTCTTCATGCAATTTACGTATCCTGCTGCGCAAGTCATTCCCGTGGTCGTTCAGCTCTTTGGGCTCCGTTGAAGGGGATCCGAATTTTGCTTCACTTGGCAACCGAATTGTTTGACCAAATAAGATCTCGGATGGTGTGTGCCCTGTTGAGCTATGGACCGCGTTTCGGTAGGCCATTAAGAAGAGGGGTATGTGTCGATCCCAATCCCGCTGGCAGTTGCTGACAACCTTAGATAGATGCACATTCAAGGTCCGATTGAATCGCTCGACCATTCCATCAGATTGAGGGTGTAGTGGCGTTGTCCTTGTCTTTCTTATTCCCAAATATTGGCATATTTCCTGGAAGACTTTTGATTCAAAGTTTCGCCCTTGATCAGAGTGCAGCTCCATTGGTACCCCAAATCTGCTCACCCAGTTGTTGACTATCTGTTCGGCTACGGTCTTAGCCTCTTGATTTGGGATGGCAAACACTTCCGGCCACTTACTGAAGTAATCCATGACTACGAGAGTATATCGGTTTCCATTAAAGGTTTCGGGAAACGGCCCAGCGATTTCGATGGCTATTCGTTCGAAAGGTGCTCCGACATTGTATTGTTGCATTTGTCCATGTGGCTTTACTTTTGGACCCTTGGTAGCCGCACACCTTATGCACTTTTTGCACCAATTCTCGACATCTTGTTTAGCGCTTAGCCAATAGAAACGTTGGCCTCCTGAGATTCCGTCATGTATTTCATGGAGCACTTGGTTGACTCTGGACCGTGGCACAATTAGCTGCATACGAGATGTTGTCCCATCTGCACTTTCCCATTTTCTCTTCAGCAATCCATCTTGCACAAAAAGCGAGTCCCACTGTGCCCAGTATGCCTTCAGAGTTTGGCTCCGACCTGATATCTGCTGCCAGCTTGGTCTTTCTTCGTGTTCCTTCCAGGCCAATATTGGTTCGATGTCATTGTCTGCCTATTGGGAGGAACGGATTTCGTCTATACTCCAACCCTCAATTGGCTCAGTCCTGATCATTTGGATAGTTGCCTGTTCTTTTGCTTCTTTACGATTGCAGTGTTCGCATTTTACTCCGCACGGTCGACGAGAGAGAGCATCAGCATTTGAGTGGAGTGTTCCCTTGCGGTGTTGCACTTCAAAGTCGTAGCCCTGCAACTGCTCGATCCATCTTGCAACTTGCCCTTCAGGGTTCTTAAATTGGAGTAGCCATTTCAGAGCTGCGTGGTCTGTCCGGAGAATGAACTTTTGTCCATAGAGGTACTTATGGAAATGCTTCGTAGCCAGAATTAAAGCCAGAAGCTCGCGCCGGGTTACACAGTAGTTCCGTTCAGGTCTGGAGGGTACTTTGCTGTAATATGCGACCACTTTCTCTTGACCGTCATGAACTTGAGAGATCACAGCTCCGACCCCAACATTGCTAGCGTCTGCGTCCACGATGAACATTTTTCCGGGCGTGGGGTAACCCAAGATGGGGGCATTGCACAGCTGTCGCTTCAGTTCTTGAAATGCTTTTTCGCATTCTCCAGACCACCTGAACTGTCGGCCTTTTCCGTAAGTTGATGCAGGCTCTTTGCAATGCCAGCAAAATCCTTTACGAACCTTCTATAATACGTGGCGAGTCCCAAGAAGCTTCTCAGTTGGTGTTTATCTTTTGGAGAAGGCCAACTTTTCACGGCTTCGATTTTGTCAGGATGCGTTCTTACTCCTTCCGCTGATATAATGTGACCCAGATATTTTACTTCCGGACGAAACAAGGCACACTTTTCTGGGTTGAGCTTTAAATGAGCACTTCGTAGCCTCTCAAACACTTCTTTTAGATTTTCGCGGTGCTCCTCGTATGTCTTACCTATGACGGAAACGTCGTCCAAATATACTAGGCAGGTTTTCCAGGTGAGTCCTTGCAATGTTCGTTCCATTAGTCGCTCGAAGGTGGCCGGAGCGTTGCACAGTCCAAACAGCATCACTGCAAACTGCCAAAGACCGCTTCCTGTAGTGAAGGCAGTTTTCTCGCGATCCGCACGATTTATCTCTACCTGCCAGTAACCGCTCTTCAAGTCAAGCGTTGAAAACAATTTCGCTCCAGAAAGCATATCCAAAGTGTCATCGATTCTCGGAAGTGGGTAGCTGTCCTTTTTAGTGACATCATTGCGAGAATGTTCTTTAAGCGGTCCAAGGAGAAAAGAGTTGAAGCCTCCCTCATTCGATGGCCAGACTTCATGGTCTACTTATAGGAAGCAGTTTGAAATGGCTGCCTGTGCAAACGACTGGGACAATGAGGAAAAGTGCTTTGCCCTAACAATGGCCTTGCACGGTCCTGCAGCAGAATTGCTGCAAACAGTAGACATCGAAAAGCATAAAGATTATATGACTTTAGTACAGGCTATCGAGAAACGGTTTGGGCATATCCACATGCAGGAGGTCTACAAGGTTCAATTGCAAAGACGAACGCAGCAACGAGGAGAAACACTGAAGCAGCTTCAAGCAGACGTGAGTAGACTGGCACATATGTCATACCCCACCGCAGGACAGGAAATTATCGACGATATGGCAAAAGATGCATTTACGAGTATCAGGGGAATTGCAGATTCGAAGCTACAGTCAGCAGTAAGGATGGCCGGAAAAAGAACCCTTGCTGAAGCACATGCCTTCGCTCTGGCGATGGAAGCAGCCAATCAGGCTTCCAAGGGAACACATTTTGTCAGGGAAGTAGCATCTATCGAATGCTCCTGCACAAGAATTAGTGCCAAGGAACGAGATAATGCGCTGCTGGAATTGCAATAAAATAGGACACCTTCAAAGGCAGTGTAAAGAACCGGTGCGACGAAAAGACTGCCCTCACTGTGGTGACAAGCAAATAGAGGAAGAAACCCGCAGAAACAGCTATCAAGAAGCCGGTCAACCTTCCCGAAGCCATCAGTCGGGAAATGCTTAAGCACCAACTTCGCGGGGCAGAAGTAGCCGGAGTCGACGGCCTCAGGACCATCATCCAAGTCTCGCTGGCAAAACGATGCAACGAAAGCCTTCTAGTAGAAGTAGTCAGTCGAAAATAAACGGTCTCAATCATCAGGAGGAATCTTGTGCAGAAGTCTTGGCTGCATAACACTAGCAGTTACAGCTTGCGAACAGCTACAGGAGCAACGATTAAGGTATATGGTGAAGTCCGCATAAAAATCAAATTGGCCGGAATAACATTCACTCACACGTTTCTGGTAGCTGACATATGTGACGAGTGCATCATTGGTACAGACTTCATGAGAGAACATGGACTTGTAGTCGACTTGGGGGCACAAACCCTGAAATACGGAAACATGGAGATACCAATTATATACGGAAATGCCAACACCTCAGTCTCAAATGTCGTCATCTGCAGCAATCAGAGTCTAGAGCCTTCGTCAGAAGCAATTTTGTGGGCAAAAGTGGAAGGTGGTCCTGGTAGCCACCGAATCTATTTGATGGAGCCAGAAAAGAAAAGAGACTTCATGGTGGGAAAGACCTTAGTGGAGCCAAAAACACAATATGGTCCCTGTAAGGATTCTAAATCCAAAGACATTCAGTGTAAAGGTGAAAAAGGGGGAGATAGTGGGAAAATGCGTACCTGTTGAGGCTATATCGACCACAACTGAAAAAGAGAGCGCAAAACCGGTCACAACAGTTCAGAGCATAAAAATCAAGAACAAAATTCTCAGCCTCTGTAATCTGGACGAAGATCGGCGAATCCTGGCAGAAAAACTAATCGATGAGTACGCTGATATATTTGCTACACAAGACGGAGAATATGGACGTACGCATATTGTTCAACACCACATTGACACCGGAGACGCTCGACCAATCCGTCAACCTGCAAGGCGTCTTCCATTGGCAAAGCAAACAGAAGTTGCCGAAATGATGTCGAAGATGAAAATTGAGGTAGTGATTGAAGAATCGCAAAGTCCCTGGGTATCTCCAGTGGTCCTCGTGAGGAAGAAAGATGGCAGCATGAGATTTTGTGTAGACTACCGACGTCTCAATGATGTCACTAAAAAGGACAGCTACCCACTTCCGAGAATCGATGACACTTTGGATATGCTTTCTGGAGCGAAATGGTTTTCAACGCTTGACTTGAAGAGCGGTTACTGGCAGGTAGAGATAGATCGTGCGGATCGTGAGAAAACTGCCTTCACTACAGGAAGCGGTCTTTGGCAGTTTGCAGTGATGCCGTTTGGACTGTGCAACGCTCCGGCCACCTTCGAGCGACTAATGGAACGAACATTGCAAGGACTCACCTGGAAAACCTGCCTAGTATATTTGGACGACGTTTCCGTCATAGGTAAGACATACGAGGAGCACCGCGAAAATCTAAAAGAAGTGTTTGAGAGGCTACGAAGTGCTCATTTAAAGCTCAACCCAGAAAAGTGTGCCTTGTTTCGTCCGGAAGTAAAATATCTGGGTCGCATTATATCAGCGGAAGGAGTAAGAACGCATCCTGACAAAATCGAAGTCGTGAAAAGTTGGCCTTCTCCAAAAGATAAACACCAACTGAGAAGCTTATTGGGACACGCCACGTATTATAGAAGGTTCGTAAAGGATTTTGCTGGCATTGCAAAGAGCCTGCATCAACTTACGGAAAAGGCCGACAGTTCAGGTGGTCTGGAGAATGCGAAAAAGCATTTCAAGAACTGAAGCGACAGCTGTGCAATGCCCCCATCTTGGGTTACCCCACGCCCGGAAAAATGTTCATCGTGGACGCAGACGCTAGCAATGTTGGTCACATATTACAGCAAAGTACTCTCCAGACCTGAACGGAACTACTGTGTAACCCGGCGCGAGCTTCTGGCTTTAATTCTGGCTACGAAGCATTTCCATAAGTACCTCTACGGACAAAAGTTCATTCTCCGGACAGACCACGCAGCTCTGAAATGGCTACTCCAATTTAAGAACCCTGAAGGCTAAGTTGCAAGATGGATAGAGCAGTTGCAGGGCTACGACTTTGAAGTGCAACACCGCAAGGGAACACTCCACTCAAATGCTGATGCTCTCTTTCGTCGACCGTGCGGAGTAAAATGCGAACACTGCAATCGTAAAGAAGCAAAAGAACAGGCAACTATCCAAATGATCAGGACTGAGCCAATAGAGGGTTGGAGTATAGACGAAATCCGTTCCTCTCAACAGGCAGACAATGACATCGAACCAATATTGGCCTGGAAAGAACACGAGGAAAGACCAAGCTGGCAGCAGATATCAGATCGGAGTCAAACTCTGAAGGCATACTGGGCACAGTGGGACTCGCTTTTTGTGCAAGATGGATTGCTGAAGAGAAAATGGGAAAGTGCAGATGGGACAACATCTCGTGTGCAGCTAATTGTTCCACGGTCCAGAGACAACCAAGTACTCCATGAAATACATGACGGAATCTCAGGAGGCCATTTGGGAATAAACAAGACGTTGGAAAAGGTAAGGGAACGTTTCTATTGGCTAAGCGCTAAACAATATGTCGAGAATTGGTGCAAAAAGTGCATAAGATGTGCGGCTACCAAGGGTCCAAAAGTAAAGCCACATGGACAATGCAACAATACAGTGTCGGAGCACCTTCCGAACGAATAGCCATCGACATCGCTGGGTCGTTTCCCGAAACCTTTAATGGAAACCGATATACCCTCGTAGTCATGGATTACTTCAGTAAGTGGCCGGAAGTGTTTGCCATCCCAAATCAAGAGACTAAGACCGTAGCCGAACAGATAGTCAACAACTGGATGAGCAGATTTGGGGTCCTAATGGAGCTGCACTTTGATCAAGGGCGAAACTTTGAATCAAAAGTCTTCCAGGAAATATGCCAATATTTGGGAATAAGAAAGACAAGGACAACGCCACTACACCCTCAATCTGATGGAATGGTCGAGCGATTCAATCGGACCTTGAATGTGCATCTATCTAAGGTTGTCAGCAACTGCCAGCGGGATTGGGGTCGACACATACCATTCTTGTTAGTGGCCTACCGAAACACGTTCCATCCGAGATCTTATTTGGTCAAACAATTCGGTTGCCAAGTGAAGCAAAATTCGGATCCCCACCGTAGGAGCCCAAAGAGGTGAACGATTACGTGAATGACTTACGCAGCAGGATTCGTAAATTGCGTGAAGACACCAGATTAAAGATGAAGCTAGCAAGCAGCCGCATGAAAACTAGGTACGATATCAAGGCGAAATCTTCCAGTTTCAACGAATGAGATCTGGTTTGGCTGTATAATCCTCAGCGTAAGAAAGGCAAATCACCAAAATTGCAACAGGACTGGGAAGGTCCATACAAGGTGATAACCCGCATTAATAACGTTGTCTACCGGATCCAGCGTGGGGATCGAGGAAAATTGAAAGTGGTCCATTTAGATAGAATGTGTCATTTCAACGGGAAGCTGAATGACGAAGTTGTTCGGGACGAACAACTGTAGGGAGGGAGCAATGTGATAACCACTTAAATGTGAGCAGCCACATCTAGATTTACAGAGCAGAAGATGTCGATACTCGAAGACCACAAGATTTCGATACTTGAATAACAAAGTCTCGACCATTGATGATTGGAGAGTGGAATCGATTGGAATTGGAAATTGTATGGGACGCTGGATGGCGAGGATTGTTCTCGAAGTATGTCATTCGAGTATAAATACCAGCATCCCCAAGGTATGAAAATCAGTTCTAAAGTGAAATTTGAAGTGTTAATTAGGAGAAGTGATTAAGTGGTTTGAGTAAAAGATAAGAAATGTGTAAGCGGTTGAGAAATTGGATTGTACTGAGAGAAACAATTAAATAGTGAATTGTAACTATACTGAATAAAGCGATTTCTATTGAAAAGAATAAGTTCTATCATTTGTACCCACACAAACATTTTACAATATATTAAGAACCGGAAATTGCAAAAAATTTGAAAAATTCTTTGCTCGGACACCGTTTAAAAAATAAAAAACCATGCTTACTTCGTATATGCCTATATGGTTACGTTGGACAGATTTAGGTTAACTTATGCTAACATAGGTTTCTTACATGCTAGTTTATAGTAAGAGAGAAAATCTCTCTCAGCTACTGTTAAATTTATATCATGTTACTGTTGGCGCCATGAGAACAAATCCATACATATCCGTTCTCAAGAATTTGAGATCTCTTGGTTTCAGCTCTCGCATTATATTTGTGTGGCGCAATTTCGCCCTTTTCAAAAATTAATGTTTCATTCAATACTTCCTGTTTTTTTATTTTAACGCTGGATGTCTGTAGTGCTAATGCAATTCCAATTTTTTTTTTCTTCGCTAACAATGACATGATGATCAACTCGTACGAAATCTTAGACTGGACTGGCAAATTGGGATGTGTGTAGATTCGCACACAATTTACGCCCAGCTCAAATATCCTAGAAATTGTGTATAAATTGCCTGTGTACGCGCTTTTACTCTTGCTTTTTGTTGATTTTGTTTTTGTCTTTAAATTATTGAACATACAAGATTAGGAGGATTCCATCGGCGAATCAAAAATCCTATTTATATTCTGTGTTAGCAAAAAAATTATTTTCCTTTTTGTCATTTGAAAGTTCAAGGTTTGAGAAATACAATTGACGATCTATGATATGTGTTTAATGATAGGATGATTTATATTTTATGTGTCACGGAAATAGAATCGGAAATGTGTGAGAAAAAATGTCTGCTTGGTTGCATATACATACATGGCTCACATGTGGTGATCTTAATCTTAATATTTTAGGGCACAAAAATAAAGTTTTCTAGGAAATGGTCGATTCATTGCATTTTAGCCTTGCAAATCTTAACCAACCGACACATTTTGTTCCAGATCGCATACTAACACTATTTGATAAAAACATATTTGACTCTTGTCCTTTAAGTTCTGACTTTTGGAGAAAAAAAAATCGTTTCCCAACAGTTTTTCAGTTTTAAATGCATTTTATTTTCTTAACACTAACTCTTACATTCTAACAAAAAATGCTTAAATGCTAGCTTACAATTACTTAACAATCTTATGCTAACTTACTGGCCCCACACAGGCACTCTAAGCTACTCTGAATACTTATATCTATGTCTTTCGACTTCATTTAAGATCGTTTCTAGTGTGGATCTAGATGAACTAAATGTGAACTTCGTTTATGCTTGCAATTTCATGTGAAGTAAAGCGATTGTTGGATAACGTAAATACTTAAAAATTCTGCTCCTTTTTATTTTGCATCAAATCACACACATTCATAAAATAATTATAACAACCTCGGTTATAAAACTAGAAAACTGCGAAAGTTCTACTCCTTCCTAAATCACCAAAGGGAGCCCTCGAAGAATACCGGCCTAATGCGGTCTTACCGTTTTTGAGTAAAGCCTTTGAAATAATAGTATGTTGTCAAATAACAAAACATCTAAATGCTAAAAATATGATAATTAAATACCGGTCTGACCATCGTGCAAAATTTAGTTGGACTTTAGCTCTCAGCAATCAATTAAGCGAAGATTTACTTGCTGGTGAGAATTACATGTTGGGATTAATTGTTTTCTTCGATTTTCGAGAGCTTTTGACTATGTTAATCATTCGCTCATACTAAAAAGGCTCAAATATCAATTCCTGTTTGATGAGTCTTTATCTAAACCTTTGACTTCATATCTTTAGAACAGTTCTCAGTGTGCATTTTATAAGAACTAGCATTCTGCCTCTGTTTTGGTCCCGCTATTGTTCACTTGTTTAAAAAATGATATCTCTCAGCGCTTTCATAATTGCAATTATCACATACATAGTGTTCCGAATTATGTGTCGAAAACTTTAAGGGGAAATTCCTTCATATATTATTTTATGTGATATTTGGGGATTATTGTTTGCAACTTTGAAACGTGTAAATAGTGGTTACGAAAAAATAATCAGTCAGCCCATTTCATCTCAAGTCAGTAGTTTTCAAGATTACGACCCAACTTGCTCAAACTATAAAACTCAAAAAATGGGGTATTCTTTCACAACAGCCTTTCTTTTAAAAACTTAACTAGTTAGCAGCTATTGTATTTTTGATGTTGGATTTGCAAAAAAAAATTATTGGGGTAAAAAAAAATTGTAGGTCCTTTTTTTGTAGAAAAAAACAAAGTGCATCGCTTATGAAATAAAAAAAAAAGTAATGCAAAATTATTTGCATATCCATTTGTAGTTTTGAACCGACATAGCGAAGTTTAATTCATAATATCCTCGATGATGGACTTTTCAACAAAAGAATAACCAGACATGGCTTGTGCAACAATCTCGGTCAATGAGCGAGATTGGAATATCTGAGACGATACCCTGATAGCACTGCCCCATTTATTAGACATTTTTTCGAGTTGCGGGAGACAGGAACAACGCGGAAATCGTTGAGAGGTTCACATCCTGCTTTCGCAAAAGGCGTTTATAGCAATGAGGACGCTTTACATTACGTCAGAAATCTTCCAAATAGCAGTCCTAGACAAATAAGTCCAAGCAAGACTTACATATGCAGAATTCTGCATTCCAAACTCATGCATGCATTCCATCGTATACAAATACAAATGGATTATTGGACTGATGATTCCCAATTCACTAGGGATGAAACGCAGAGATTTTCAGCATAATGTAGGAATATTCGGTATCAGGCTGATCGGAACATATCGGCTTCTTCCAAAGCTTAATGCGAATCTCTACCTGGAATTTTTGTAAAACAAATTACCAGAACTATTAAGTGATATACTCGTACCACTGCAACAAAGAATAATCATTCAGTACCAGCAGGATGGGACCCCCGCACGAGTTACAACTTGATAGTTGGATTAAATAAAATAATCAGTTTATGTTCGAAAATATAAAGTTTATTTTTTATCTATCAATTAAATCTTTCCTTCTCTGTGGTCAAACATCGAATGATCTTCATTTCCGCTAAACGTTTCTTCCGTTCTTCGAACCTACATACGTACCTTATTACATCCAATTATATTTCATGCGTAACAACAAAGGGACCCAAAGAGAGAACATGAAAACAAGTTGTTTCACACAACGGGAAGACACAAGCATGTACCCCACGCCAAGTGATATGCATACGAAGCAATAGCGGAGTAGCTTCCAATGTATAGGTCATTGCTGGGCATAAGAGGAGAATATGTGCTTGATTTGCGGTTAGCAACAACTGGCACCTGACGCATCGCAGTACCAATCAATGCACCAACCACACATGTTCGCATGAATTGGGCACTTAGGCAAACATAGTGTAAGAGGTTGCATCTATGCAGGTTACCACAACATGTTATGGTCTGCCTTGGTTGTGCTGTTGTCTGTACACATAACTCACGCGTAGATAGGTCGGGATGGACTAATTCTGTGGTCTCCAAGGTCTTCGCACTTGACTCCAACGGACTTCTATTAATGGGGACCGATGAAATTGTTTACTCATCAGAAAAAACAACATTGGATGACTGAAGAATATGATTGACAAGGCAGCTGCAATAAAGGTTCAAGAAGAAATGGAAAGAATGGACATTGTTAGAGCCTTTCAAAGACGAGCTCTGGGGTGCATACAAAACAAAGGTATGCACTTTGATACAAAGTTTGATGAACAAATTAAAAATAAAAATGCGCAATCAATATTTGTATTTTTCCTACAATATTTAATTTAATGTTTTACCTATTTCAAGAAGTTGGGTCGTATCTTGAAAACTACTAACTTGAGATGAATAAGCCAGATTTTTTTGTTTGTAAATACTAAGTACGCGTTTCAAAATTCCAAAAAGTGAGGGTTAATGAAATATTTTACGGAAAAAAAATTATAACAAATTAAAATTTTAATTAAAAGAAAAACCAAAAAACAAAAATCACTTTTAATCCTTTAAGTTATGACACATTATTTTTAGGGCAACATTTATTTAGAAACAATTAAAGTACTCATATTTACCGGGGTTAATGATACTCCATTTGTTACCATACACACATACATTTGAAAAATATTATTTTCAGTAAGAGTCAAAAGAGGGCAGTGTGTGTTTCCATCAGTTATAAACCAGGATTAAACAATCGAGATTTATAAAGTGTTTCGAAGAAAAAAAGACTAAATAGACGTTAATCAAAAACAAATGTTATTGTCTATCATTTGGAACTGCCCCAAACAAAACTTTATTTATTAGATTTAAAACAAAATAAAAAATAAATAAATGAACATTCATTTGAATACGGCGCTGGCGGGCGCAAACGCAATTTTTTCAGACCAGAATGATTAATGTACTGAAATCAATAGAGAGTAGAACTCATTTCTATCGAAAAAGACGACATCAATGTCTGGATAAAGGTGAGTACAATACCATAATACCCGCATTATTTCTATCAATATTATAATTTTTTCAGATTCGTACAAGTATATTTTTGGGAGAAGGACGTTGCTGAAACCAAAGAAGAATATCCCGACACAATTTTGAAACCTTATGTGCTCACCTTGCACAACTTAGAAGAAAAGACACCAATTATAGAAACTGCATACCACTGCTCAAGTAAATAGCAATTACTTTGTATGCCCTGAGATCTTCAGCAGAATATCGAAACATTGTAAATATCTTTGGAGTAAGAAAATTCGCAGTGGGGAAAATATTAAAAATTATTCGTCACGCAGTATGGAATGTTCTTGTGCCAACATATTTCGCTGCTTATCCGCTTAGCGAGGAATTGATGATGGATAATGTCAACAGATTTCTAAAATTAGGGTTTCCACAGTGCCTAGGAGCAATAGGATGAATCTTTATCTAGTTATAAGATAATCTATATAAGTTATGACTTATTACATTTACTCGAAGTATATCTTTTTCTAGATGGCAGAAAATGATGTCGGTTATTTTAACTGCAAACGATGGCATTCAACAATATTGCTAGCTGTAATTGATTTTAGGTAAAATTAGTAATATGACCGATCAATTTCTAACCTTTACACTTTTATTCAGATACATATCTCTTTACATTAACGTAGGTAGTCCCGGACTGTGCAAAAACTCCCAAACTTTTGAAAACATATCTCTTAGGATACATCATGAAGATCCAATTCTTTGCAACATGTCCAAGACATTCAGCATTTTCGTTCTCCAACATTTTAATGAAGCCAACATTCATTCAGCTCTAGTTTTAATTTTGGTGGGGGCTAACGCCCCCATTTATTATGCTTAATACAAGCTTAAAAACTAAGACTTAAACTAATACTAGGGCTTAAAGCTAAGGATGGTGAAGGAGATCGAATTTGAGGGAAAGTGTGCTGCGATTAAAATCGAAAACGGAAAGGTTGGAGTTTACCTTACGCAGTATACGGGAGATTGGTTCGTTAGAGCCATATGTGGTGCGGTGTATAGGTAGATAAAAGAGACGGGTGGAACGTAGATTACGAGGGTTAGTGTTAAAGAAAATGGAGTTGCAAAGAGGCATGCAATCGACGGATCCTGAGAGGAATCGGTGAATGAAAAAAATGTCTGCTGCGTCCCTTCGTTCCTCAAGGGTATTCAGGTTAATGAGTTTGAGACGGTCTCGATAGGGAGGTAAGATTAGAGGATCGTTCCAAGGTAGACCTCGAAGAGCAAATCGAAGAAAACGACGCTGGATCCTCTCAATACGAGATACATGAACTCGTTGAAAGGGACACCACGCTTGGCTAGCGTACTCGAGAAGGGGGTGAACGTAAGTGATGCATAGTGATCTAGTCACGTACGGGTTGCAGAATTCTTTGGACCATCTTTTAACGAAGCCGAGTGATGAGTTTGCTTTAGAAATTATCTCATCAATATGCGAGCGGAAATTAAGCTGCCTGTCGCATAATATACCAAGGTCGCGGATAGATTCAACAAGGAGTATAGGTTGGCCGTCGAGATGGTAAATTCGTTGAGGAGACTTCTTGCACTTACGTGAGAAAGTAATCGATTGACATTTGGAGACATTGAGTTCTAAGCAGTTCTTGATGCACCAGGTGGAAAAACTATTTAGATCTATTTGAAAGAGGGTGGAGTCTTGTTGTGAGGAAATGGGTTTAAAAAATTTGGTATCGTCAGCATAGAGAGAAAGTGTTGAGTGTTGAATGAGCCTTTCAAGGTCGTTAATAGTTAGGATGAAGAGGAGTGGACCTAGGTGACCTTGAGGAACACCTGAAGTGGCCAAGAAAGGGGCCGATAGGACAGATCTGAAACGAACATTATAAAAACGATTATCCAGGTAAGTAGATATCCATTTAAGTAAAATGGGTTCAAAGCCCAGGACGGACAATTTGAACAGGATTAGTTTATGTGATATCTTGTCAAAAGCTTTACTGAAATCAGTTGTTATAACGTCAACTTCTTTACCATTTTCTAAGGCTGAGAGAACAGAGGACACGAATTCTACGAGGTTAGTGGTAGTTGATCTACCCTTCAGAAAGCCGTGTTGATTGGGGGAAATAAAAGATTTACACTGGAAGCTTAAGGCTTCATGCAAAATACTTTCGAGGAGTTTGGGTATATGGGAAAGTTTAGCTATAGGACGGTAATTAGTGACTTCGCTCTTTAAACCCTTTTTGTGTATGGGTGTTATGAAAGAGGACTTCCATATCTGTGGAAATTCACCTTGAGAGAACGATAATCGGAAGAGATTAGCAAGGGGGCGTGAAAGAGTTGAGGAACACTTTTTAAGAAATATGGATGGAAGGCCATCTGGGCCGGGTAAGTATTCATCATTAAGTTGTTGTAATTTGTTTTCTATTACTGTATGATCAAAGCTATGAGAAATAGTGGGGCCAATAGGGAAGTTAAGTAGGTATTTGAAATAAGAGGGATCCGGTACGAATGAATTATCGGCAAAAGATTGCTTAAAAAAAGTAGCAAAAAAGTTAGCTATGGTATGCGGATCAGTTGATGATATATTTTCGTATGAGAGGGATGGAGGAAAACCGTCGGATTTTTTTTGTAATTAACGAATTGGTAGAAAGACTTAGGATCATTTATAAGCCTTGATTGCGCACTATCAAGGTATCGCTGATAGAGAAACTTATAGAGCTGGGCGAATTGAAGGTATGACCCGAGATATTTTGAATAGTCAACAAAAGAGTTGAACCGGAGGAAAACTGTCCATAATTTGTTTCTTTTGTTACGTAAAGAGCGAAGTTTACGATTATACCACGGGGGGCTCGTAGAAGAGGTCCTATTATGCGAAAAGGGGACATAGAGAGAAATAGAATTAAGTAATTCTCTGTAGAAAATAGAGAGAGCACTTTTTAGGGGCATATTGGCGAAATCAAAAGAGCACTAACTAAGATATGCGTTAATTTTGCGGAAATTCGCTTTATGAGAGTCGTAAGAAGTGGTAGCTGCAGATGGGGTGTTACGGAAAGGAGAGTGGTGGAAAAGAAAAAGAAGAAGTGGTGGGTGAAAGTTATCAATGGTCGATAGTGCAAGGGGACAGAGCGAGACAGAGGAGTTTATGGCGTCAGTGGTGAAAATGAGGTCTAATTGCCTTCCCATATAGTTGGAGACTCCACTAACTTGGCATAAGCTAGAGTCTGTGAGCTCATCCAAGAAGAGACATTCTTTACTCGAGATAGGGTAAGCGATAAAAGAAGATTTATCATCTGATTGAGTTCAGTGCAGCTGAGGTATATTGAAATCACCGAATACGATGATATCATCGATAGGATCAGATAAGTTAATTATTTGATCAATTGCATCGATAGCAAGTTGGTAGCATTCGATTGGTTGGGCCGGTAGGATGTAAAAACACATAATGTACAGGGACCTGCAGGGGAGTGTTATCTTTATTGAAACGTAGTCAAGTTTAGAGGAAGTAGAAACAGCGATTGGTGAAGAGTTTAGGTCATTACGGATGGCCAGTAGAACACCTCGACACGGAGCATCATCATTTGGACGCGTAAGATCGTCCTCTCGGAAAACATTGAAACTAGGGGTGAATAATTCCTGATTCTTTATATCGGGAATTAGATTAGTTTCGGTCAGAGCGTAGACCTCAAATGGGAGAGCGTGAGATTGGCGCAAGACGGCACGGGTCTTAGAACGCAGTCCTCTTACGTTTTGATAGTAAAAGGTAAGAGGAAGGTTATTACGAGAGGGCGTAGGAGTGGATGGTCGAAACACTGGCAATGGTAGCACGTTAAGGAGGAAAAAATTTGTCGTTGTCAGCTCTGCTTCGTTGGAGGTGTGAGATCCTTTTTGAGTGCACATAGTTACCGAAAGCAGCAAGGTCGTCTGAGCCTTTTTGCGGAGACATATTAAAAATCTCGTGGAACTTGATGTATAAGTTCCTCAGACTTGTAAGGTCAGTAGGGAGACCTTCCTGCTGTATTGAGACCATGACGCTTGTTTTAGTTTTCACCTCATAACAAACTGAGTCTGATTTGTCATGCAGATATGCTAGAAGGAGACGTATATTCTCGTACGTCTTTTTTTCTCTAAGCCTAGAAAGTGCATAACGACAGTCTGTTGAGCCAAAAGTTTGTTGGGTTATTTTAACTTTGGGTGGCAGAAGGGGGTCAAAAATGGGGCAGGTGGACGAAGATTTTGAAGGCGATGCAGGGGTGATTGAAGGGGCATTAGACACATGTTCAGGTGAGGGATTTATAATATGGGACCTAACGAAATGGGATATTTAGCTCCGGTTTTAAGGTCAGAATTAGGGAAAGAAGTGCTAGTGGGGGCACGTGCAGAGGGGTTAGATATTTCAGAGGGGTTATTGTGAGCGGTTGGTGCTAATTTGAGAGAGACGCGTTGACACGGTGGCTTGGGTGGAACGGAGGCTGCAGGTGCAATATAATTAGAGGACCGATGAAGTCGGTTCGGGATGTGAGTGGGAGGGGCGAAATTGGGGAATATATTAGTTTTAAATCTCCAATTAGAGTCAGAATTGGAACGGGAGTTGGAAACGGTTTTCGGTACAGAGTCAGGTTTGCTACGGTTTGGGACGGATTTCGGTATTTTATTAGAGTCCGGTTTGGGATGGGAGTTGGAATCGGAATTAGGTAACTTAGATTTAAGCTTCTTTTTATCCTGTTTCTTGGTAGGTGTTTCGATCCATTTACAGATGCGCATCTTTCCAACGTTGAAATTAGTACCAGCAGGGTTTTTAAATAACCATTCGTATCTAGCAGGGAGGTCGAATTTAAAGCTTCGATTACCTTTGTGGTGAGATAGCAGGAACATTTCACATTTGCTGATGATGATGCCGTATTTGTCTGCGAAGAATTTCGTGATCCAAGAAATATCAGCGTTTACGGGGGTGCCTTTGATGAAGAATGTACTCATATCGGTTTCAATTTTTTCCAGTCTACGCCTCCATTCGGAAGGTGTCCATGTAGTACCAAAATGTTTGATTAGCTTGCGTGGGGCGGCGACGGGAGGAGTTGACAGTGAAACAGTTTCGGTCTCCTGGATTGAAGTGGCAGCGGGAGAATTTGTAGATTTAATTAACCGTGGTGGAGGAGGAGGTGGTGGTAAAAGTGGGTCGACTTCGGTTTCCAGTAATTCAGCCAAAATTGATGTACTGTAGTGGACATTCTGATGGTGTTGTGTGTGGTATGGTAAATCGTCAATTTTGCTGCTTACTGTTTCGATATGATTCTCAGTATCGAAAATGGTTGATTGTGCGGCAGCTAGATCGTCACCAACACCGTTGATTCTGTCAAAGATTACTTCGAGCATTGGATCAGGCTGCATTAGAGATGGATGGTTCTTTGAGGTAGATTGAAATTGAGTCTCAAGATCTTCACGCAGGTTATTTATCGATTCGCGCAATTTAAGGTTAGAGATGTTTTGGGCGGAACATACTGCTTTGAGATTATTGATCGCAGTTTTCATCTCGACCAGACTTGCAGATTGTTTGTCGATGTTGGTGAGCTTGGACTTAATTATATCGGTTGAGGACAGAATCGAGTTGCCTAATTCATCAACATAACTGACACTATTTCTAAGTTGGACTGATTCGTCGTTATCATTTTTGTGAGATTTTTTTGGAATGAGTCATTAGAGTCACTGAGGCGCTTTATAGCAAGCAACACGTGCGAAAGCGAGATTATCTTGCACTCATCACAAAAGAATAGGAGGTTGTCAGAGAAGTCTTTGATGTATACACTATTCCTTTTATTTAATCCGACACAAATTGCATGGAATGATTTTCCACAGATGCCCTTACAAGTGACAAAGTCAGCATTGACATCAAAGATTGGACAGTTAGTGATTCCGCAAGACATGGCAAATTTATCAAATGTAAACAAAAAGGTAAACAAAGAACTTTGCGCACTGTTATGCACTGCAAGTGAAATTCAACAAAATCGGAAAATTAGTCAACACTTGGGGGGGTAATGCACTAAATATATGCGGAAAAAAACAAAACAAACCAAAAAGACAGACAGCACTTGGGGTAATGTAATAATGTCGCGGAACTGATATCAGAAGTAGAGATATGGAAGGGGAAGAAATAAATAATATTTAAAAGTTTAATGCGGAGCAAAACCAAAACACGTCCGAATACGACGAGAATAGACGACCGTTCTCTAGTGGACCAAACGCCGGGATTTTTAACTACAACACTAGCAAACTTTTCTAGTGTGTTCACCCGTGTCCAACTAGGCCTCTCACTCATACCAATTTTCCACATTCACACTAAACTCTTTAGTCTCGGAGTTCGCTCCCACTTCCAGTAATGACTGGGAACTCCACTGAGAGAGTTTATGGAAGCTGTGGATCCTAACTATGCCTAAATATTTCCCCTACCATTAGATTCTACAAATAAATTGTGCAAAGCAGAGTTTCTTTCTCTTCTGATGTCCGGGTATTTTTCCCCCATCGAATTACACTAATAGAATTTATTACAAACAAAAACGACAGCCCAGGAGAAAGCAAATCCGACGGGAAGGTAGGTGGGACGAAAGGTAAAGAGTGTTGATACAATCCAAAAAGGATTTTATCTCGATCCAGTTGTCGATCGGCATTAAAGTGTGTAAGGAGTCAGTTGGCCACGGAGGCCTCCATGATGCAGGAGTAGTTGGCAGTGGCACGCTCGCGGTTGCTCGGCTCTAGCTCGTCGGGTTGGGTAGGTTCTTGCCACTACCCCGTGCATCGCAACTCAACTTACCTTTTTGTTTTCGTGCCGGGTTATAAAAAAAGAGAAAACAAAGATAGCCTGGAGAAAGCTACGTTATTTCACGGACGGACTCAAAAGATAGGAGGAGAGAAAGATGATATCTTCTACGAAATGAAACAGCATGATAATGATAAGAGGAAATGAAACAGCAATATCACTTCTGTGTGCCATCACCACTGTGCAAGACCGGGACTAGCGCGATGTAGCTAACTAAACCTACTCTATCCTAATCCCTAACTACCGAACTTAATTTACGACTTATAACTAAACCTAATACTAACTTAACCCTACGTACCCTACACCGAATAATGTGTCCCAGTATCATACAGCGATGACAGCTCGTTACGACCTGAAATAAGCCAGGTGTTGTTGGCTGAGGATGGCCAACCCACCCTTATCGCACTTGGATGCGACCAATTGCTACCATTCTGGCCAGATCTGTGAATGGTAGCCCCTAAAACGAAGTTCCTCCCAGTCACCACCTGTAAAAAAACTTCAGGAAAAGTCAGTCACGTCATATTCGTTACGTCGTCATCGTTTGTGCGTCATGTTTCGTCACAGTCGCCCCATCGAAGGACGGTCGGTCCGCCCATCCACACACCACTTGCGTTGGATTCACTCCATCATTAAAACAAAAAAACCGTTTTTCAACTCACTACAAAATCCATTACATGTTATTTATTTTGCTTAAAGTAATTCGCAAAAAAAAAGGGAACTTAATATCTATCGTACTCGTACAATAATTGATTTATTAAAAAAAAATTTACAAAAGAGAAAAACTACGAGCCTTTTTGAATTTTATTTCTTTTTTATTATTATTATTTTTTTTTTATTTTTACTCTATAAGGCTACTTTTATTCTAGCCACTCAACTTATCATTACGCATAGGACTTACCGGTTAGACATGGATCCCCCGTAGTTCTGGCGCCAGCACTTCGACGAATCGCTTATGTGAAAAATAAAAAAATTTTTTTTTGTTTGCGCGCACATAAATAATAAAAAATAAAATTAAAAAAAAAGGAAAAAAAAACTTAAATCTAACACCCTATTCTTACTCTACACATCAAATTCAAAAAGAAAACTCAATTCTAAGGTCCTACAATCTAACTTAATCTAAATTAGTTATTGTACATACACATATACATCTATCTACTGCACTAATTTAATAATTTCAAAACTCTTTTTTTTTTTTTTTTTTTCACTTGTCTGGCTGTGTTTTAATCTTAAGTATCTTCTTTTTTTTTCACTTTTAATTTCTTGTTTGTTTTTTTTTTTCTGTTGTTGTTGTGGTGGTTGAGGTTGTCCCGCGGAGCACCTCTTGCAGGCGATGTAGCTTTGTAAGTTTATGGGGTGGGGGATCGTATTTCGCACTACGATTTTATTTTTTTTGTTTAATTATTTTTTTTTTTTTCGCACAACACCAGCAAGGACTTTTCGCCCACCAGCTTATTTGTGGGTTGTCCTTATAGCACCGGTAACAAATAAACGACACCGCGTAGGTGTAATGGGGGGGAAGGATGGTTCAAATGAACTTTTTTTTTTTTTTTTTTGTACCGCGGCAGTCACTTTGGGGTTTTTTTTTTTGATTGCCCGGGGGTTTTTTTTTTTTTGTCGGCTAACTTTGGTTTTTTTATTCTAAAAAAACAAGCGCGGACACCCGGTGGATATAAAAAAAAACTTTGTTCCGTATCCACGGATCGGGAAACCTTACGCGCCGCAGTTAAATTTTTTTTTTTCTATTGAACTTATTGCGTTTCGCGTAACAATCAAAAATAACGAGCGGACCCCGAATCAAATGCGACCTTGTCGCTCTATTTTCAGACATCGACTGTCTCGACTTTTAACACCCAAAAGGGGGAAAAAAAAATTCCACCCAACACGACCTTGTCGCTGTGTCCCCAGACACACCAAAACACAACAGCTGACCGCATCGAACGATGGTCAGCTGACTTTCCTCTCAATGTCATTGACCTTCTTCCTTACTCTTTTCTTGGACTTTATTCTTAAGTTCACATTTCTTTTCTTCTTCCTTTTGCCTATTTCCATTCCCCACTCAAATTTTTTCGATCCAGCTCGTCATATAAGAGTTTTTGTATCGCTGGCGAAATGGGGTAATGTCGTTGTTTGATAGGAGCTTGGTGGTCGTCTACCTCAATCACATGCTCTAGAAGCTTCGTCTTGCCTAACCCCAGGATTGCGAACGACGGAAAAAGTTGTTTCACCCTCTCCAACTGCTCGATTTGTGATTGGGTGAGCGCTTGGATTGGGGAATCGTTTCCGGTCGGCGATGGCAAGTCTAGTCCCGATATAATGTTAGGAGCGACCGCGAAGCTCTTCCAAAAGTCTACCCCTAAATATAATGGTTGTTGTAAATTCGGGACCACGAATATTTCTAGGTCCCTGATTTTGCCATGCCATGAGACAGGAGAAGTAAACCGTCCAAGTATTTTCTGATGGTTGCCATCAGCTGTCCGTATATCGGTCGTCATGTTTGTCAGGGTAATGTTATGTCTCTTCAAAAAGTCTAGCGCCCCTTTTCCCAAGCAGGTTATGGATGCACCACTGTCTAGCAGACCGAGGACATCCTCTCCCGCGATATTCACTTGGGCGAACGGTCTGTTGTCATGTCGTGTTGTTATCATAGTTTCGAGTATTCTCTTTAGTCGTCGTCACATTATTGCACATTTTTCCCTTAGCCTATGTAGTTTTTTATATTTTCTAGTATTCTCCACAGGCACTGCCACTTCTTCTCCGAAAATCCGCTTCCTCGCTTCGTTGTACTCCACTATTCGTTGGTGGAGAGTCTTCCGTTGAGGAGGAACGGGACACGTCTGTGCTCTAGATGTCGTTGGGTCACGCTGCAGGATGCTTACTGGCTGGGTTTGTCGAGGTTCGCCGGGGTTGTGGTCGGTTTCGACGGATGACCCCCGGCATTCCCGCCGATCTGCAGGTTTCCCTGACACTTAGCACAGTAGAAATTAATGTTCCCTTGCCCACAACTGAAGCAAGTAAGCGTATGAAATCCGGAAGGACAAGCCTGTGGATTCGTCGAATTTATCGTCGGCTCAGTTTTGTAGACGTTCGTTCTTTCTTTTGTTGGTCGGTCAGGTTTAGTGTAGTTGTTGGGTCTACTTGTCCGTTGATTTTGTAGAGCCGCTACCTCGAAGTCGTCGTTGTCAGAGCTGTCTTGTTGGTCATGTCTTGCCGGTCTTCCGCGTAAAGGTGGTTCGTCAATCTCGGTCACGTAGCGTTTATAACGTTGGTCTCTGGTCGACAAATACCTTTCCGCTCTTCTACATTCATCGCGGAGGTCCTGTATACTCCGTATGGAGCAACCGAAGATAAGTGTCGCGACTCGGTCCTTGATGTTATGTCGCAGTATGTCTACCAGGTCCAGTTCGTGCGGTCGGTTGGTCATATGTATTGTCATCGACCGTATGTCGGCGTAAAAGTCGTCGAATGTCTCATGGGGCAACTGTTTCCTATCCATGATGGACCTAAGAATTTCGTGGTCCCGTCGTCCGTCTCTAAATTGTTTGGTCAACTCAGCTTTAAGATCGTGGTAGCTGAGCTGCTCATCCCCCCCAATTTCTTCTAGGTATTCCCAGTACCATCTTTCAGCCGGGCCTGAAACTAAGTGATGGAACTGGGCTAGCAGCTGGTCAGAAGACACCCCATTCTTCTTTTTAAGAGTTTCGATGCGGAAGACGAAACTCTCTACCGGCATCGTTTTGGATGTGCCGTCGAATTTGATACCCCACTTGTGGATCGCCGTATCTGCCCTCCGAGCATCATCGCGACGGTAGTATCCAGGTGTGTCCTGGTACCTGTCCGTCCCTGTCGAGTGATTATTTCGTCGTGGTCTGTTGGTGTAAGCCATGTTATCGTATGGAGGCGATTCTGGTCTGTCTTGTCGTTCCCTGGTTTCGTTTAAGCGTCTGTTAGTCGTCGTCATGTTACCCTTGGAAGATGACGCAACTGAAAGCTCGAGACAGCTTATCTTTTCGCTCATGATGGCAATGCTCTTTTCGAACGTTGCCATCATTGCGGTCATCCTGTCGTCGAGCTTCGACATTACGTTGTCTTCTTTTCTTTCCATCTTCCTAGGGTAGGCGTTTTGTGGTCTGTATGTCCTTTGGCTGTCCTCTGGTTGTTTCGGTCTACGTACGTTGTAGTCTTCGTCTTCGTACATTGTTCTGCGCCTCCCTCCTGGTCGTCTCTCACTATGTTCGTCGTATGCTTCGTATTATCCAGTGTAAGTTTCGTAGGCGTCTTGGCGTCTCATTGGTACTCGTTTGCTTGTCGATGCTCGTGTTTGTCGATGCTCGAAGTTCTCATCTTCCGAGCAATGAGAGCCAGATTCTTCTGCGGAAATTTCCGGAATCCCTGTCAACACGGGAACCGCCTTGTGGGCTGTTGGCTCTGAGGCTTCGGCCTGTTGTTTTTGTTTTTGCCGATCTGGACTAAACCGCAGAAAGTCATGCGAGATCTTCGTGAGGTCCAGTGCATCAGCTGGTTCGGCATTTGCTTTGGGCCGCGTGTGTCGGTGGTTACCCATCCTAAACACATCGTTCCTCCATGGAGATTGTGTTGCGACTCCTAGGAGGCAGCTATCTGAGCTGTCCCTTGGAGCTCTCCGCTCATCCTCAAAACCGAAACCTCCAGTAGCTACATCGCCCGAAGAAGTGTCCCTAGGGACTGACCCTGTCTCGTTATTCATTGTCAAAAAAAAAACACAAGGTCTTACCTTTTCTTTCCTTTTTTCAAACAAAAAAAGATATATAGAGACAATGTATATGTACGAGTATATGTATGTATTGGAGTTAATATTATGAGTAAAAAAAAGGATGTGTTATAATTCAAAAAAAAAAAAATCAAAAAAAATTCCAAAAAAATGTAAAGAAAGAATATCTAACAAAAATGAAAAAAAAAGAAATATATATAATATAAAAGGCAAAAAAAAAAAATATATACATGTAAATACTTTCGAAAGGAAAGAATTTTTTAAATGACTTTTGGTGATTGTTTGAATTTTATAAATCGCGTTGGTGTGTGGAATTTGGGAACCGATTTTCCAGTCACTCTCGATGGGTACTAGAGTCGGTCCAAGTATAGTTCGTAGTGTAACGTTGCGTCACGTATAGTGGTGACTGGTATTTCAGTGTCGTAACGAGTGCTGAAGCATAACCCTTAACTTCCCTCCACACTGGGTATATGGCTGAACCACATCCCAGGCTGGCAGAGAATGTCCAGGTTATACTTAAACACGGCTAGAAGTTCATGATCTCAAGCCCACGCCTCACGATAAGTCACCCTAAGGCTAACTGTATCGGACAGCAGTCAGCTTATCGACCTCTCACTTCTAGTCCGCTTTTGGATCCTTTACAGGTTACCTCACTAAGTCCCTTGGCTTCTCGCCTGGAGACCGGACAGCCACCGTTGATCTGCTCAGAAACCAAAAGCATAATCAGACTGTGATCTTGGAGAAATAAAAGATAGATGAGAAAGTAAAATGTTGGAAAAGAAAAAAACTAGCGGACTAGCCGTATACGTTGGGCGCCATTGTAAGGGAGTCAGTTGGCCACGGAGGCCAACCAACGACACCTTTTTATTTCCTGCCGAATTGAAAAAAAGCAGGAAAACAAGGATAGCCTGGAGAAAGCTACGTTATTTCACGGACGGACTCAAAAGATAGGAGGAGAGAAAGATGATAGAAGAAAGAGGAAATGAAACAGCAATATCACTTCTGTGTGCCATCACCACTGTGCAAGACCGGGACTAGCGCGATGTAGCTAACTAAACCTACTCTATCCTAATCCCTAACTACCGAACTTAATTTACGACTTATAACTAAACCTAATACTAACTTAACCCTACGTACCCTACACCGAATAATGTGTCCCAGTATCATACAGCGATGACAGCTCGTTACGACCTGAAATAAGCCAGGTGTTGTTGGCTGAGGATGGCCAACCCACCCTTATCGCACTTGGATGCGACCAATTGCTACCATTCTGGCCAGATCTGTGAATGGTAGCCCCTAAAACGAAGTTCCTCCCAGTCACCACCTGTAAAAAAACTTCAGGAAAAGTCAGTCACGTCATATTCGTTACGTCGTCATCGTTTGTGCGTCATGTTTCGTCACAGTCGCCCCATCGAAGGACGGTCGGTCCGCCCATCTACACACCACTTGCGTTGGATTCACTCCATCATTAAAACAAAAAAAACCGTTTTTCAACTCACTACAAAATCCATTACATGTTATTTATTTTGCTTAAAGAAATTCGCAAAAAAAAAGGGAACTTAATATCTATCGTACTCGTACAATAATTGATTTATTAAAAAAAAATTTACAAAAGAGAAAAACTACGAGCCTTTTTGAATTTTATTTCTTTTTTATTATTATTATTATTTTTTTTTATTTTTACTCTATAAAGCTACTTTTATTCTAGCCACTCAACTTATCATTACGCATAGGACTTACCGGTTAGACATGGATCCCCCGTAGTTCTGGCGCCAGCACTTCGACGAATCGCTTATGTGAAAAATAAAAATTTTTTTTTTTGTTTGCGCGCACATAAATAATAAAAAATAAAATTCAAAAAAAAGGAAAAAACAACTTAAATCTAACACCCTATTCTTACTCTACACATCAAATTCAAAAAGAAAACTCAATTCTAAGGTCCTACAATCTAACTTAATCTAAATTAGTTATTGTACATACACATATACATCTATCTACTGCACTAATTTAATAATTTCAAAACTCTTTTTTTTTTGTTTTCACTTGTCTGGCTGTGTTTTAATCTTAAGTATCTTCTTTTTTTTCACTTTTAATTTCTTGTTTGTTTTTTTTTTCTGTTGTTGTTGTGGTGGTTGAGGTTGTCCCGCGGAGCACCTCTTGCAGGCGATGTAGCTTTGTAAGTTTATGGGGTGGGGGATCGTATTTCGCACTACGATTTTATTTTTTTTGTTTAATTTTTTTTTTGTTTTCGCACAACACCAGCAAGGACTTTTCGCCCACCAGCTTATTTGTGGGTTGTCCTTATAGCACCGGTAACAAATAAACGACACCGCGTAGGTGTAATGGGGGGGAAGGATGGTTCAAATGAACTTTTTTTTTTTTTTTTTTTGTACCGCGGCAGTCACTTTGGGTTTTTTTTTTTTGATTGCCCGGGGGTTTTTTTTTTTTGTCGGCTAACTTTGGTTTTTTTATTCTAAAAAAACAAGCGCGGACACCCGGTGGATATAAAAAAAAACTTTGTTCCGTATCCACGGATCGGGAAACCTTACGCGCCGCAGTTAAATTTTTTTTTTTCTATTGAACTTATTGCGTTTCGCGTAACAATCAAAAATAACGAGCGGACCCCGAATCAAATGCGACCTTGTCGCTCTATTTTCAGACATCGACTGTCTCGACTTTTAACACCCAAAAGGGGGAAAAAAAAATTCCACCCAACACGACCTTGTCGCTGTGTCCCCAGACACACCAAAACACAACAGCTGACCGCATCGAACGATGGTCAGCTGACTTTCCTCTCAATGTCATTGACCTTCTTCCTTACTCTTTTCTTGGACTTTATTCTTAAGTTCACATTTCTTTTCTTCTTCCTTTTGCCTATTTCCATTCCCCACTCTAATTTTTGCCGCTCAATTGTGGGTTCTTGTCTAAACTTATACTTAAATTTACTTTCACGCGATCTCTAGCTCCTTAGCTAGGTTTTCCACCTCCTCCTTCTGAATTTAAAGTAGTCAACTCTCTATACTACAAAAGGGACATATTCACCATAGTAACAAGACACAGGGAGAGAGTGAGCCTACGAAGAAAGTGGAATGAGGGAATTTGAAAATAGAGGGACGTTTAATAGAGTACGAGTTGGGAAAGAGAGATTAGTAGGATCAATTAATGGATTGGTAGGGGAAAAGGTCTGTTTTTTTGACAAGGGGTAAATTTACTGGACTTGGTACAGTGACGGAACACAAATCGAACATCACAATTAAACATATTTATTTGTTCTAAAAGGCTGACGCTACAAGTATTTTGCGAATCAATTGATTTCTATAAAACTGCCTTAAATGCTTTAAAGGTAAAAAAATGTCAATTTTTCTCGCACGATCTTAAATGCGAAAAATCATTTAAAGTGGTTCTTTTTGGCCTCGATGAATATCCAACGGACTCAATTAAGAACGAATTAAATTCTCTCGGTCTGAAGTACAAGGAAATCAAAATGATGAAAAAATATATGAAAAATATGTGATTTCCTTTACATTGTTTATTTTGAGAGCGGTTCAATTCGCCTCGCCGATCTTCGAAAAAACATTAAATCCATCTTCCGTACGCAAGTAAGATGGGAATTTCAATGGCATACTAAGCACAGCATCACTCAATGCCACAACTGGCAAATGTGGGGGCACGGGGAAGGCACTGCAATGTGAAAAACTTTTGTGCCAACTGTTCGGGTAATCACAAAACTAATTCCTGCACTTCTTCCGGAATTTAAAAATGTGTAAACTGTGGAGGCAATCACAAATCTACGGACGAAAATTGCAAGTGTCGTGCAGATTATTTGGAAATTATTGGAAAAAATTCTCAAAAAATGTCTCGTACACGCGAGGTCATCAACAGTGTGGATGACTTCCCTTCTCTACTTCGATCATCACGTCAGTCGGAGCAGCAACAACATCACTGGAGTAACCAACAAATACCAGCTCAGCATCGTGCACAGGAGAGATCTTCATACTATTCCTCTCCACCAGCAAAGCATGATTTATTTTCTGTCGATGAACTAAGTGCTCTTATGTTTGATATGGTCTCTGAACTTTAAAATTGTAAAACAAAAGCTCAACAGTTCAAAGTAATTGCTCAGCTTGCAAGTAAATATCTTTGTAATAATGTCAAGTAATACTCAGTCTCATCTTAAACTTTTATGTTGGAATGCAAGAGGCATCCGCAACAAGAGCTTTGAGATCTTTAACTTTCTCTCCAATTTGGATATTGATGTTTGTCTAATAAGTGAAACACGTAATATTCCTTTTCCATGTGGTAACTATTTGTGTTATCGTTGTGATCGTAACAGTAGGGGTGGTGGTGTTGCCATCCTCGTCAAAATAAGTATTGATCATTCTGTGCAGCCAATGGTGCACACTTTAGTACTAGAAAACGTTGGAATTGAAATTAAATTAAGTAATAATACTTGCCTACAAATTTTTTCCGTTTATTTTCCTGGAGGAATTCGTGATGCATATAAAATTCAGTGACCTTAGAAGATTGTTAAGTTTTGGGAATGTTGTCATAAGAGGCGATCTTAATTGTAGACATCGTAGCTGGGGTTGTTTAAGGGCAAAATTTTGGGGAAACACATTATATGACTTATGCTTAAGACATATCTTTACAATAATGCACCCATCTAGTCCTACCTACCTCCCTGCTTGCAGTAGGTACTCTCCATCGACACTAGATTTATTTCTTACAACCTAATTCGCTTACCACTCCTGTTGTGCACAATGCGCTTAGTTCTGATCATTTTCCTGTCAGCTGTGATATTTTACTTAGTCCTAATATAAATAATGTGCAATATTTAGATTATAGAAACGCGAACTGGGACGTGTTAAGATACCATCTCACTCACAATATACGAAGTTGTTCGAAAAATCTTTCTGCTGTGAATAGCAGTCAAGATATTGACGATCATATAGAAACATTTCAAAACAAAATATCCGAAAGCATTCGTGCTACTGTTCCATTAAAAAAGTCTCCTAAAAGAGCATTTATGCTACCTCGAGAAATACTCAATTTAATAAAGATTAAAAATCGTTACAGAAGGCTCTGGCAGAGGTACAAATCTCCTAACGATTTCTATGAAATGAATGTATTCAGTCGTTTAATTAAAATTCGAATAAATTCTGAATTCTGAATGTTCCAGAAATTCTTTATGGAACAATAAATTAAGTTCACTCGATTCCAACTCTAGACCATTCTGCAATGTTACTAAGATACTGCGCAAGAAAAACTATTACTGCCCTAACTTCGAAGTTAACTGGACACCAGTATCAACTAATGAAGACAAAGTGGAAATCCTAGAAAATACATTCCTTAAAAACCATACGACGACAAATAAAGGGTCCGCCATCTAACGTTTGTTTTTTCAACTAGTGCTTATTTCGTGAACGGTAACACTTAGCTCATGTCTGATTTGAAAGATAATTAGCTTTATCCTTCCGGTTAATAATGCAAAATAATTTCATTCAAATGGCTGCCTCGGCTGGCCATGCAGTAGCCTACACGATCGGTCCAATTTTTAAGCACATTATCGATTGTGTGCAGCTGTATTTCACCAATGGCTTCACGAATATTGTCCTTTAAAGCGTCAATTGTCTCTGGCTTGTCGGCGTAACACTTATCTTTTACGGCACCCCACAAATAATAGTCCAACGGTGTCAAATCGCAGCTCCGAGGTGGCCAATTGACATCAGCTCTGCGGCTGATAATGCGATCTTCAAAAACAGGGCGGAAAACATCGAGTGTAGCTTCGGCTGTGTTGCACGTAGCACCGTCCTGTTGAATCCAAATGTTACCAATATCCTCCTCTTCAATTTTTGTGAACAAAAATTCGTTCAACATGGCCCGATAACGATCGCCATTGACTGTAACGACCACTCCTTGCTCATTTTCGAAGAAAAATGGCCCAATTATGCCTCTGGACCAAAATCCGCACCATACAGTGACTCGTTTTGGGTGTATCGGCTTTCAATGTATGCGTGCGGGTTTTCTGTGCCCTAAATGCGACAATTTTGCTTGTTTACATACCCGCCAAGATCAAAATGAGCTTCATCTGAAAAGATGATTTTTTTGGCAAAATCGGCAAGTCGATCGCAGGCCCACGTTCCCAGCGTAGTTCAAGCGAATACAGAACCATATTCGTTCAGCGGAAGAATAAAACTAATTATCTGTCAAATCAGGCATGAGCTAAGTGTTACCATTTACGAAATAAGCACTAGTTGAAAAAAAAAACGTTAGATGGCGGGCCCTTAGTTTGTTATCTGCTATTGAACCGGAGGTTGAAAACGAAATAACTGTTTTGAACAACTCCACTATTTCCCTACCCTCTAATGAATTCACAACTATCCAGGACATAAAATTCATAGTTTCGGACCTAAAAGATCGTAAGTCCCCTGGCCATGAGAGCATAAATAATCAAGTGATAAAGCAGTTGCCAACATGTGCCTTGATATATTTAACATTCATCATCAATGCCTGCCTAAAAATGCTATACTTTCCTGATTTATGGAAGAAAGCCAAGGTAGTTCCACTCTTAAAACATGGGAAAATCCATCCAATCCAGTCGAGACCACTCAGTCTTTTAAATGGCTTTAGCAAAATTTTTGAAAAAGTAATCAAAATTAAAATTGATGCCTTTTTGAGTGCTACTAACATTCGACTTCCTGAACAATTTGGATTCAGAAAGAATCACAGTACTACGCATCAAATACTAAGAATTTGTAAGACTGATAAGCAACAGCTTAATCTTAAAAAGTCGACTGGTCTTGTCCTCCTAGACATTGAAAAAGCCATTGATTCAGTCTGGCACAATGGTTTTGTATACAAACTGATAAAGCTAAATTTTCTTAAGTATCTTATAAAAATACTACAAAGCTTTTTGTCCAATGGAGTCTTTAAAGTATATCTTTTTGAAACCTTCTCCTTCAATGTTTTTCTTGCTGATTTACCCAGAGTTCCCAACTGTGATATTGCACTCCATGCAGACGATCTGGCTTTATACACTTCCCACGAATATGGGCCATGATAGAAAATTATCTTCAAATTGGAATACAAGCATTTTTCGATTACTATAAATGCTGGAAAATAAAAATAAATGTCGATAAGTGCACAGCTATGTTCTTCACTAGAAGAAGGATTAGTTGCTTCTTGCCTACTGGAAGTCTCAACTTAGACAACTCCAATATACCGTGAGTCACTACTGTAAAGTACCTATGGGTGTATTTAGACCAGAAATTGACCTTCGGGTATCATATACGAGAAACTTTAGCCAATATAGATGTTTTAATAAAAATTCTTTACCCTCTTATCAATCGTAAATCACTCCTTAATAAAAAGAACAAAATAATAATTTTTAAGGTCGTTTTTCAAGCACTGATGACTTACGGGTCTCCTGTATGGGGTAATTGCGCGAAAACTCATATTAAGCGGCTTCAAGTTGCACAAAATAAGGTGTTAAAAATGATGCTCAACCTACCGCGAGGCTTCTCAACTCTTATTCTGCACGAAAGAGCAGGTGCTATCCAGATTGGTAGAAGGATTGATATTCTCAATGAAAAGTTCATGTCCTTTTATTTGGGCCCCGCCCATTTATCAAGGCTTCGCCCTTTAATGACGTTGTCTAATAATGAACGGGGGCAGAGCAAAGTACTGGTCTTATCGTAAACATCTTCAGATGACGCTACCGAAAGTTGCTACGATTCGATCAGTCACAAGTTGCCGGTCATAGGTCTTGTTGGCGGCTGGACCACCGGTAGTCCCTACCAGGACTTAAATCACGGTACCATGGGAGTCAGGAGCCCCCCGGATCTCGGTCCGGACCTGACTTGTTAGAGGTAGGCCCCCTTGTGGGAGCGTCATGGTGGCTGTGGTTTAAACCCAAAATCGCGGGAAGGGTCTTACCTTGGGTTTTCCCTTGGTTTTTCCCTTGGTTTGACCCAATGTAGAGTTGCAATGAGTACTGGGTGCTGCGACCCTAAGAGCAGTAAGAGGTTTTAGGTCGGCCTCGAATCATACCAAGTGTGGAACTTGTGCCGGCAACACAGTTCCGAATTGGTATCTGAAACAGTGAAAATGTTTGGTGAGCGATGGCAAGGCGTATCCTTGCTCCCATGGATGTATGGGCATCCCGTAAGTTTAAGCCTACATGGCAGCTACTTACGCTAAACACATGAGACGTTGTCCTTTTATTTATGTTGTCACATTAAAGCTTTATTAATCGCCTATTATTATTATTTATTTATTTATCTATTTACTATTTAATTTCTATTTATTATTTATTATTATTTATCTTTTTTGTAACATTATTTATTGTTCAAGTTAAGGAAATCCTTTAAGAGGAATCCCAAAAAAACGCGAACGTCAGCCCAAAGGGCTGACCCAACTGTTCGACTTACATAAAAAATAAAAACAACTCTTTTCAACCCGTTCATAATTAAATTTATTTAGTAAGACGATAATTCTGTTTGCCGTCACGATTACAACTAACTGCCCAATCCATTCCCATCTAACCCCAAAGCTTAGCCTCTATCCAATTGTTCCCATGGATATCTCCTGACTCGACACTTTTGATATTTCGCATGCATCCCATCCGGTGTCAAGTAGCTTGCGCGTGCATAAACTTCCATGGGAATATTTGCAAGTAAATAATATGCTGACTCAGTTGGGAACCTGTCTGCGCATGTCGAACCAAGTGTAAGGCGATGCATATTGGGTTGTGATAACTCCTCCCCCTTTGAAAATCTACGCCTCGTAGATCCTTTGAAGGCCTGCAGGTCAGGCCATTGCTTGTGGTAGGTTGTGGGATGAAATTGTGGGGATATTTGGTCTTCCGTGTATTTTCCGCCAACTGGTAAGAACAACGGATGCCACACATAAGAAGATTGCCATCTCAGTAAGTATAGAAATTTTAAATTCCTTAGTTAAGCTTCGTAGACGTTCTATGTTCGGAATGCTGAGTCCATGAAGGTATCCCAAGTCGATCATGTGGTTGCGGTTTGTGATGTTCATCAATGCCGGGGGAAGGGTTTGCAGGACTGTGGCCGGGGAACTCGTAAAGGTTCTTCCCTTCAACTGGACCGTTTCTTTGTGTATCTGGATTATGTAAGTACCCGTAAGGGGCCTCAAAATGTTGTTAGAAGTTAAATCGCCTTTAAAATTGGTGACGAAAATGGTGTCCTCCTTAATGAGTTCCAGGATTTCTTCGGTATTAGTTTGGAAGGTGCAGGTTGTGGGTCCTCCTTTAAGTAGCCTTGCCACGCAGCTTTCCTCAGGAATTATCTCTAGTGCCTTATCCTCACAGATCGTCGAGTTGTTAATTGATAGGCAATTAGACCTGACACCGTATGTTACCCTATGAATTTCAGATCAATCTGTTTTCCATCTATTATTGATGGTCTAGTTATCAGTAAATTACGAGTATACTCCTCTTTTCCTACTTTTGGTATTGAAATAACATATAACAGCATGGAGCCGTTGGTGAAAATAGATGGTGTGCCATACTCGATGGCCTCTATTTCATTAGCGTACGGTAAGGTTTCCAGCTCATTGATAACCATGCTGATTTCCTCTGTGTCCAGGAGATTTGTATTAATCAAACCGCTTTTAGCCATTTGACAAGCTCGAACAATTTCGTTTATTTCTCCTTTAACGACCAGTATTTCGTCCAAAATATCCCGCTCAAATCTTTCGGAATTTGAGTCCTTAATGCCGTTCTCGTATCTCCCTATGATTAAGTTGATCTTCTGTGCTATTTCACGCGTGATGCCAAAGAGCTTCTCGTTGATCTTATATTGTTGATTACTGTTTTCAATTATAGCTTCCTCACTCCGAAGGATCTTGCTCCAGTCAGTGGCATCGGGGTTGCCAGCTATCCACTTCCAAGCGGTTCCCAACCAATTGATGGATCTTGCCTTTCTCGTAGATTTTCCCTTCAGCGAATAAATACGTCCTTTTGCTTGCCGTAAATGAAATTCTATTATGCGTTTTCTGTCTCCATCCTTAATGCGGTTATTTGTGGCGTTGGTCACTTCAGCTAACAGATGTTCAAATTGCGCAAGGTCAATGGTACGAGTATGTACCAGCTTGAACCTGCCATCAACGATCCAGCCCTTACTCTCTTTCGGGGAAACTATAGGTGCTTTGTAATTGAAGATTTGGAACCCCTCGGTTACAGCTAAGGAGATTAATCTGTGGGATATGCAAATATTTTTCGTGGATCGATATATGTATGTGGACATAGGGGTATATTCGTCGCAACTTTACCGTGATGTGGAAGTGGACATTAATGGTTTTAAACAAAAACAAAAAAATCTTTCTAGTTCTGTAACAATTGTATTCCTAATGAAATTTACATTAAATGCTTAATCAAATATACAATCCCAATCTTAATTTATAGTTCTTATAATTAGAGTAATATTTCCTAAAGTTACTTGGACTAAATTCTATACATATTATAATTCATATTTGTGCTATATAAGGAATGGCTATAGGTGCATTGTAGGTATATTGAGCAAGTTTGGTGTGCATACTTCTTCTTTAAATACATTACATACATATATATTGTGGCTATTCTCTGTTAATTAAATATTCTTTATAAGCGCTTTGTGAATTCTACGACCACTTGTCGTGAGGACGGTTACTTTATTGTCCTTTGCTACGAATTCTTTCTGATATAAAGGCTTATTTTTGGCTGTAATTTTTTTACCAACTATATAGATTATTTCACCCTTTTTATATTTTTTGGGCGAATGTCTTTTTATGTTATGACGCTTATTACTGATTCTTTGTTTTTTTTTTCAATTTCCGCTCGCAACTCGTGGTTGACTTTTGAGCGGAAGCTCACCAAACCCTGGTAGTTAACCCTGGAGCTTCTATTGTAGAAAATGTTTGATGGTTTCCTTCCAGTCACAGAATGGATGGTGTTATTATATCTGTCAACCGCTATATTGAGTATTTCCTTTGTTTTCAAATCCTTGTACTCCGCTTTCAGACATCGGTAGATTTCTATAATGGTAGAATGCAATCGTTCTACTTCACCATTAACCTCACTGCGTTGGACGGGGGTCCTGTAGAGTTCTATGCCCAACATTTTGATGAAGTTTAGTATGATTGGGCTGAGGATACTTCGTTCATTGTCAGTAACTAGAATTTTTGGCACAGTGAAGTAATGTAAGATTTTTGTTATTTTGTTCCTTAGATATAGAGACGATTTATTCTTAATGTGGAACAACTTGGCAAACTTGGAAAATTTGTCGATGCAAGGATACGATGGTACAGGAGTCGCACGGAGCTCTGGATTCATTGGATGCCTGTCATATTTGTTCGCAAGGCAGATATCGCAAGTTTTAGTGTACTTGGTAATCAGACTATTCATTTTCGGAAAATAATAGCGTTCGAGCAGCTGCTCTTTATTTTCCCTAGCGTTCCGATGAGCTCTTCTGTGTTCCTCCGCAATTAACTGCAGAACTCTATTGTCGCTTGTTGCGTCCTCTACCACCCTTTGCGTTATGCGAATCTTTTAGTTGCTAAAGTTTTCCAAGTATACTTCCTGTAGTATTTCTAGATGTGCCTCTGGAATCTTAACACCGTTAATGTCGTTCGGTTTAAGCTTCTTTTTTAGAATGTCAGTGAGTTTTGTTTTGTCTAAATTTTCAATGGCTAGGTAATGGCGGGAGAAACCAGGGTGAGGTTCCTCAAAAATTTCTAAACCTTTGGTGTCCCTAATAATAATTTGATTGCGAAATACATTCAAAGGGGCCTCCACGTGAGGAATGAGATCAGAGTTATCCGGTGCCGCGCTATGGATGGTTTCATCGGCGGTATCGGTCGAGCATTGACTTCCACTGGTAGTTTTCGTTAGGGGACCCGGTTCTGCAGCAGTATCAGTTGAAGCATTGCTAGATGCTGTATCGGTAATTGAGCCATTGTATGCCTTTCTAGAATTCAGTGCCGTTCCAGGTGCTACTATGCCAGAAAAGTGATTCACCTGCGTTTTTAGTCTGGAAAGAGCATCAGCTACATGGTTTGACTTACCTGGTTTGTAAACCAGCTCGTAGTTATACTCTTCGATGCGAGCCTTCCATCTTTTCAACTTAGCATTGAAGTTCCTGTTGCCTAGATCGAATGTTAGTGGCTGGTGGTCAGTGAAGATCCGTATCTTCTTTGCTCCGTACACATACGAACGAAGATTGTCAAGGGCCCAAACTATGGCCAACATCTCTTTCTCGTTCGTGGCGTAATTCTCCTCGGTTTTGTTGAGGGATCTCGAGATGTAAGCAATTGGTTTGTCCTGACCTGATACGTTTTGGGACAACACAGCTCCAATTGCATAATTCGAAGCATCAGTGGTCAGGTTAAATGCCTTTTCAAAATCTGGATAAGCCAGAACTTCGGATGACGTCAATAGGCTTTTCAGGTCCTCGGAAGCTTGTAATGCATCTTCATTCAACTCGATCGGTACACGTTTGGACTGATGCGCTTTAATTTGGGCATTTTCGCCTCTTGTTAAATTCGTGAGAGGCTTCGCCACCTTAGCGTAATCACGAATAAATTTTCTATAATAAGACGTGAGTCCTAAAAAGCTTTTCAAATCTTTGAGGTTTTCCGGGGGCAGCATTTTCTGTATGGCCTCGACCTTTTTGGGGTCCGCTCGAATTCCGTCATGACATCTCCCAAAAACTCAACCTCAGTTTCCAGAAAGTGAGTCTTTTCCAGGTTAACTTTTAAATTCACCTCATGCAGACGAGAAAGAATGGTTTCGATGTTATTCAGCATATCGTCTATATCGCTACCAAAGATGACAATGTCGTCGATATATACGTAGCATATCCTTCCAATATATTCCTTAAGAACGTCATCGATCATTCGTTGGAAGATCGCTGGCGCGTTTTTTGGGCCGAATGGTAATCTAAGCCACTCGTACTTTCCATTCATTGTGGAAAATGCGGTTTTTGGTATGTCGGATTCTTGCATGGGTATTTGGTGAAATCCAGAAGTAAGATCAAGCGTGGTGAAATACTTTGCTTTACCTAGACTGGCGAGCGTTGAGGTAATGTCCGGGATTGGGTATGCATCGGATATAGTAACGAGGTTCAACCGTTTAAAGTCGACCACCATTCGGTATTGAAGTTTTTCTGTGGGTTTGGGTTTTTTCGGCACAACCCAAATCGGAGAGTTATAAGGGCTTTTAGAAGGACGAATGATTCCTTCTGCCAGAAGTTCTTTTATTTCTTTGTCCACCTCTTTTCTCATGCAAGGAGGATAAGGATAGCTTTTCGTGTAAATGGGTTCGTCGGTGGTGGTTCTAATTTCGGCTCTCACTGCGGTTCTTATCAACTCATTAGAACTAAGGGGGCCAAAGACACTGTTGTACTTTTCTACCAAGTCAGAGAGTCTTTGCCGAATACTGTCAGGAGTCCTTTTATGAAGTACAGCATTGACCACTGAGGATAGTTTGTTCTTAAGGGGAATTTGTACACCGTTTGATAACGTTAGGATATTCTTTTCGCGATCAATAATGGCTCCTAGCTATTTTAGAGTGTCGTCGCCGATGATGCCATCAAAAGATTTTAGGCCTGGGAGAACGTAGAATGTCAATGGAGAGTCAATTCCGACCCTTTCAAAGAATTTACCGGTGATTTTTTCGCTGATGTTAAGGCTACCGGCTGCAGAGTTCACTGAAAATGTTTGAGCTAGGCGGGTCGAACCTTGTGATAGGCTTGTGCTTATGAAATTCTTGTTAGCCCCAGTATCCACAAGGAAGCTCAACACAGTGCCGTTTTTAAGGAAGTAGTCTATGTATGGAACGCTGGATAGCCGTCCCTCATAAAATTTACCTCTTCCTTGTAATTTACCTCAGCTACCTCATTGTAAGCTTCAGGCGTTATCTCCTGATGTTCCCCACGATCTTCTTCGTGAACTTCGTCTCGACTTTCGAGTGATGCCTCCTTCTCTGCCTGAAGGTTGTATAACCTTTGCTGTTTTTGAGAGGAGCCTTGTGGACGTGAAAAGTTCTCGGAATGTGCCTTCCTTTTGTGAAGATTGCCTTGGGGTCTATTCATATAATCGACCTGTTTGGTTTGCACCGAATGATCTACCTCCATTTTGGGATGAGGTTTTGGACCAGTTGGCCTAGGGGGTGCGTCAGAATTTTGAGAGAAATGAGGGCGATTGTGAACGAAGGAAGTATGTTGTTTGGGATGGTATCTCTGCTGCTGTGGAGGAGGTTTATTTTCTCGCCTAAGACTTTGGTTAAGGGGGGCCGTAATTGTGTTGGTCGCGTTATTCACGTGAATAGAGTGGTTCCGGAAGTTGAGATTCTGAATCTCCAGACATGAAGCATACGCCTCGGGTAGGGTTTTCGGTCTTTGCACAATAAGCATCCTTGAAAAGTCACCGTTAAGGCCTCTTATGAAGACGTCCAATGCTCTATTACGGTATGTCTCTACCAATACACCAACGGTTTCTTGCGTATAAGATTCCGTTTTAATCTTATTGATTATCAGGGAGAACTGGTGATTTACCGTGGCGTAAAACTCGTCCAACCTCGACCCTCTCTGAGAGAGTTGGTTGAGCTGATGTTCAAAGGTTCTAATATCTCGTTTATCTGCGTAATGCAGAGACAATACCCTTTTAATTTCTTCCCAATCATCATCGAAGATATTGTAGAAGATCGGGGCTATATCGGCCCTATTTCTGCCGGATATGCTGTAAGATAGCTCAGTACAAGTGTTTGGTTCGAATGATGCTGAAGTCTTTCAAAATACCCTCGACGTTATGTATCCACGACACATCTTGTGTTGGATTACCGTCGAAGGTTTGCAACTCTTTCACGCAATCGGGGAGTCGACTTATCTCTTTTAGGTCAGCCTCCGTCCTTGGTTCACACAAGGGCACATTCGCACGATTGGTTTCGATATCTGTATGAGTGCCTCGCTCCAGAGACTTCAAGCGCTCATCCATGTCTTTGAGCTGATTCAATATTACATTGACAGCTCCGGTTAACTCCGTTATGGATTTTGCGACGGCGTCCATTTTTCGTTAACAAATTTGTTGGCTTATAGTACTTCTTAATTTAAATTTAATTAATATATATATATCTTTTCTCTTTTATTTAATTAATAGTTAATTTATTCAACTTGGCTTAATAATTTATTCAGTTGTCTTAATATATAGGTTAAATATAAATTACTCTAAATTAAATTTGGTATCGCAAAATTACGTATGCACACAATTCAACAAAGTAGAAAAGAAAACAATGCACCTTACCTTTTCCTTGTGATAGTTGCTTCAAATTTTTCTAATTTCTTTTCTTTCTTTTTGATTAAGAAATATTCTTATACATTTAAAATCTTCCTCAAACTTTTTCTTTCGATTTCACAATTAATAAAAAATTGTCACTCTTTTTTCCCTTTTAGAATTTTCACTTAGAAATTTTTATATTATTTTTTTCAAGAAAGCTCATCGACCTCTTTTTGATTTCACAATTAAAGATTTTTCTTGAATTCTCTAACTTTTTCTTTCGATTTCACAATTAATAAAAAAATTTTCCTCTTTTTTTTCCTTTTAGAATTTTCATTTAGAAATTTTTATATTATTTTTTTCAGCAAAGCTCATCGACCTCTTTTTGATTTCACAATTAAGGATTTTTCTTGAATTTTCTCTATGAGCCTTTTTTCTATTTTTTTTTCTTTTTATTTTACTTTTCCATTTGATTCCACAATTAATTAAAAAAAAAATTTTCTTTTTTCTTCTTTTAGAATTTTCACTTAAAATTTTTTATATTATTTTTTTCAGCAAAGCTCACCGATCGCTTTTTGATTTCACAATTAAAGATTTTTTTTCAATTTTCTCTATGAGACTTTTCCCTGTTTTTCTATTTTATTTTTCTATTTGATTCCACAATTAATCAATAATTTGTTCCTTTCCTTTTAAAAGTTTCACTTACAGGAACAAAAAGCACATATTCCGTTCAATTATAGGTTGAGATCCGCCGGTGATCTAAAAGAGATATCGATTCTAAATATTACTACGGGATTCTCGTTCGAGACAGGTTTAGCGGAAGGATCGTGGTGTCCCCGTTTAATCGCTATCGTTAATAATTGAAAGTGATCTACTAATGGCACGATTTCTTCACGTATACATCCTTTAGTCCTTTTGGCAATCTCCACTGTGTTCCCATGGTAACAGCAGAATGTGACAGATAATTAATGGATTTTTATTAAGACCAGAAAGGCCGTTGTGTTCCCATGGTAACAACTGCATTCACTCCATAGAGAGTACTGGTCTATGCCCACTCAAGGATATTATTACTTTATTCTGCCACAATTGCTCGGACAAAAAGGATATACTTTTTCCAAACCTGTCCCTGCTCAGGCGCCAGTTAAGGAAATCCTACAAGAGGATTCCAAAAAAAACACGAACATCAGCCCAAAGGGCTGACCCAACTGTTCGACTTACATAAAAAATAAAAACAACTCTTTTCAACCCGTTCATAATTAAATTTATTTAGTAAGACGATAATTCTGTTTGCCGTCACGATTACAACTAACTGCCCAATCCATTCCCATCTAACTCCAAAGCTTAGCCTCTATCCAATTGTTCCCATGGATATCTCCTGACTCGACACTTTTGATATTTCGCATGCATCCCATCCGGTGTCAAGTAGCTTGCGCGTGCATAAACTTCCATGGGAATATTTGCAAGTAAATAATATGCTGACTCAGTTGGGAACCTGTCTGCGCATGTCGAACCAAGTGTAAGGCGATGCATATTGGGTTGTGATAACTCCTCCCCCTTTGAAAATCTACGCCTCGTAGATCCTTTGAAGGCCTGCAGGTCAGGCCATTGCTTGTGGTAGGTTGTGGGATGAAATTGTGGGGATATTTGGTCTTCCGTGTATTTTCCGCCAACTGGTAAGAACAACGGATGCCACACATAAGAAGATTGCCATCTCAGTAAGTATAGAAATTTTAAATTCCTTAGTTAAGCTTCGTAGACGTTCTATGTTCGGAATGCTGAGTCCATGAAGGTATCCCAAGTCGATCATGTGGTTGCGGTTTGTGATGTTCATCAATGCCGGGGGAAGGGTTTGCAGGACTGTGGCCGGGGAACTCGTAAAGGTTCTTCCCTTCAACTGGACCGTTTCTTTGTGTATCTGGATTATGTAAGTACCCGTAAGGGGCCTCAAAATGTTGTTAGAAGTTAAATCGCCTTTAAAATTGGTGACGAAAATGGTGTCCTCCTTAATGAGTTCCAGGATTTCTTCGGTATTAGTTTGGAAGGTGCAGGTTGTGGGTCCTCCTTTAAGTAGCCTTGCCACGCAGCTTTCCTCAGGAATTATCTCTAGTGCCTTATCCTCACAGATCGTCGAGTTGTTAATTGATAGGCAATTAGACCTGACACCGTATGTTACCCTATGAATTTCAGATCAATCTGTTTTCCATCTATTATTGATGGTCTAGTTATCAGTAAATTACGAGTATACTCCTCTTTTCCTACTTTTGGTATTGAAATAACATATAACAGCATGGAGCCGTTGGTGAAAATAGATGGTGTGCCATACTCGATGGCCTCTATTTCATTAGCGTACGGTAAGGTTTCCAGCTCATTGATAACCATGCTGATTTCCTCTGTGTCCAGGAGATTTGTATTAATCAAACCGCTTTTAGCCATTTGACAAGCTCGAACAATTTCGTTTATTTCTCCTTTAACGACCAGTATTTCGTCCAAAATATCCCGCTCAAATCTTTCGGAATTTGAGTCCTTAATGCCGTTCTCGTATCTCCCTATGATTAAGTTGATCTTCTGTGCTATTTCACGCGTGATGCCAAAGAGCTTCTCGTTGATCTTATATTGTTGATTACTGTTTTCAATTATAGCTTCCTCACTCCGAAGGATCTTGCTCCAGTCAGTGGCATCGGGGTTGCCAGCTATCCACTTCCAAGCGGTTCCCAACCAATTGATGGATCTTGCCTTTCTCGTAGATTTGCCCTTCAGCGAATAAATACGTCCTTTTGCTTGCCGTAAATGAAATTCTATTATGCGTTTTCTGTCTCCATCCTTAATGCGGTTATTTGTGGCGTTGGTCACTTCAGCTAACAGATGTTCAAATTGCGCAAGGTCAATGGTACGAGTATGTACCAGCTTGAACCTGCCATCAACGATTCAGCCCTTACTCTCTTTCGGGGAAACTATAGGTGCTTTGTAATTGAAGATTTGGAACCCCTCGGTTACAGCTAAGGAGATTAATCTGTGGGATATGCAAATATTTTTCGTGGATCGATATATGTATGTGGACATAGGGGTATATTCGTCGCAACTTTACCGTGATGTGGAAGTGGACATTAATGGTTTTAAACAAAAACAAAAAAATCTTTCTAGTTCTGTAACAATTGTATTCCTAATGAAATTTACATTAAATGCTTAATCAAATATACAATCCCAATCTTAATTTATAGTTCTTATAATTAGAGTAATATTTCCTAAAGTTACTTGGACTAAATTCTATACATATTATAATTCATAATTAATTTAATTTTTTTACCAACTATATAGATTATTTCACCCTTTTTATATTTTTTGGGCGAATGTCTTTTTATGTTATGACGCTTATTACTGATTCTTTGTTTTTTTTTTCAATTTCCGCTCGCAACTCGTGGTTGACTTTTGAGCGGAAGCTCACCAAACCCTGGTAGTTAACCCTGGAGCTTCTATTGTAGAAAATGTTTGATGGTTTCCTTCCAGTCACAGAATGGATGGTGTTATTATATCTGTCAACCGCTATATTGAGTATTTCCTTTGTTTTCAAATCCTTGTACTCCGCTTTCAGACATCGGTAGATTTCTATAATGGTAGAATGCAATCGTTCTACTTCACCATTAACCTCACTGCGTTGGACGGGGGTCCTGTAGAGTTCTATGCCCAACATTTTGATGAAGTTTAGTATGATTGGGCTGAGGATACTTCGTTCATTGTCAGTAACTAGAATTTTTGGCACAGTGAAGTAATGTAAGATTTTTGTTATTTTGTTCCTTAGATATAGAGACGATTTATTCTTAATGTGGAACAACTTGGCAAACTTGGAAAATTTGTCGATGCAAGGATACGATGGTACAGGAGTCGCACGGAGCTCTGGATTCATTGGATGCCTGTCATATTTGTTCGCAAGGCAGATATCGCAAGTTTTAGTGTACTTGGTAATCAGACTATTCATTTTCGGAAAATAATAGCGTTCGAGCAGCTGCTCTTTATTTTCCCTAGCGTTCCGATGAGCTCTTCTGTGTTCCTCCGCAATTAACTGCAGAACTCTATTGTCGCTTGTTGCGTCCTCTACCACCCTTTGCGTTATGCGAATCTTTTAGTTGCTAAAGTTTTCCAAGTATACTTCCTGTAGTATTTCTAGATGTGCCTCTGGAATCTTAACACCGTTAATGTCGTTCGGTTTAAGCTTCTTTTTTAGAATGTCAGTGAGTTTTGTTTTGTCTAAATTTTCAATGGCTAGGTAATGGCGGGAGAAACCAGGGTGAGGTTCCTCAAAAATTTCTAAACCTTTGGTGTCCCTAATAATAATTTGATTGCGAAATACATTCAAAGGGGCCTCCACGTGAGGAATGAGATCAGAGTTATCCGGTGCCGCGCTATGGATGGTTTCATCGGCGGTATCGGTCGAGCATTGACTTCCACTGGTAGTTTTCGTTAGGGGACCCGGTTCTGCAGCAGTATCAGTTGAAGCATTGCTAGATGCTGTATCGGTAATTGAGCCATTGTATGCCTTTCTAGAATTCAGTGCCGTTCCAGGTGCTACTATGCCAGAAAAGTGATTCACCTGCGTTTTTAGTCTGGAAAGAGCATCAGCTACATGGTTTGACTTACCTGGTTTGTAAACCAGCTCGTAGTTATACTCTTCGATGCGAGCCTTCCATCTTTTCAACTTAGCATTGAAGTTCCTGTTGCCTAGATCGAATGTTAGTGGCTGGTGGTCAGTGAAGATCCGTATCTTCTTTGCTCCGTACACATACGAACGAAGATTGTCAAGGGCCCAAACTATGGCCAACATCTCTTTCTCGTTCGTGGCGTAATTCTCCTCGGTTTTATTGAGGGATCTCGAGATGTAAGCAATTGGTTTGTCCTGACCTGATACGTTTTGGGACAACACAGCTCCAATTGCATAATTCGAAGCATCAGTGGTCAGGTTAAATGCCTTTTCAAAATCTGGATAAGCCAGAACTTCGGATGACGTCAATAGGCTTTTCAGGTCCTCGGAAGCTTGTAATGCATCTTCATTCAACTCGATCGGTACACGTTTGGACTGATGCGCTTTAATTTGGGCATTTTCGCCTCTTGTTAAATTCGTGAGAGGCTTCGCCACCTTAGCGTAATCACGAATAAATTTTCTATAATAAGACGTGAGTCCTAAAAAGCTTTTCAAATCTTTGAGGTTTTCCGGGGGCAGCATTTTCTGTATGGCCTCGACCTTTTTGGGGTCCGCTCGAATTCCGTCATGACATCTCCCAAAAACTCAACCTCAGTTTCCAGAAAGTGAGTCTTTTCCAGGTTAACTTTTAAATTCACCTCATGCAGACGAGAAAGAATGGTTTCGATGTTATTCAGCATATCGTCTATATCGCTACCAAAGATGACAATGTCGTCGATATATACGTAGCATATCCTTCCAATATATTCCTTAAGAACGTCATCGATCATTCGTTGGAAGATCGCTGGCGCGTTTTTTGGGCCGAATGGTAATCTAAGCCACTCGTACTTTCCATTCATTGTGGAAAATGCGGTTTTTGGTATGTCGGATTCTTGCATGGGTATTTGGTGAAATCCAGAAGTAAGATCAAGCGTGGTGAAATACTTTGCTTTACCTAGACTGGCGAGCGTTGAGGTAATGTCCGGGATTGGGTATGCATCGGATATAGTAACGAGGTTCAACCGTTTAAAGTCGACCACCATTCGGTATTGAAGTTCTTCTGTGGGTTTGGGTTTTTTCGGCACAACCCAAATCGGAGAGTTATAAGGGCTTTTAGAAGGACGAATGATTCCTTCTGCCAGAAGTTCTTTTATTTCTTTGTCCACCTCTTTTCTCATGCAAGGAGGATAAGGATAGCTTTTCGTGTAAATGGGTTCGTCGGTGGTGGTTCTAATTTCGGCTCTCACTGCGGTTCTTATCAACTCATTAGAACTAAGGGGGCCAAAGACACTGTTGTACTTTTCTACCAAGTCAGAGAGTCTTTGCCGAATACTGTCAGGAGTCCTTTTATGAAGTACAGCATTGACCACTGAGGATAGTTTGTTCTTAAGGGGAATTTGTACACCGTTTGATAACGTTAGGATATTCTTTTCGCGATCAATAATGGCTCCTAGCTATTTTAGAGTGTCGTCGCCGATGATGCCATCAAAAGATTTTAGGCCTGGGAGAACGTAGAATGTCAATGGAGAGTCAATTCCGACCCTTTCAAAGAATTTACCGGTGATTTTTTCGCTGATGTTAAGGCTACCGGCTGCAGAGTTCACTGAAAATGTTTGAGCTAGGCGGGTCGAACCTTGTGATAGGCTTGTGCTTATGAAATTCTTGTTAGCCCCAGTATCCACAAGGAAGCTCAACACAGTGCCGTTTTTAAGGAAGTAGTCTATGTATGGAACGCTGGATAGCCGTCCCTCATAAAATTTACCTCTTCCTTGTAATTTACCTCAGCTACCTCATTGTAAGCTTCAGGCGTTATCTCCTGATGTTCCCCACGATCTTCTTCGTGAACTTCGTCTCGACAGTCAAATCACCCAATCAAGACCTACTCCAAAGTTCTATACTGATCTGGCTAATTGGGATCGATTTCAATTTAATGTGGTCGAATATTTCAATAGCCATCCTCAATCCTCTAATATTAACCAAGAAGCCGCTAAAATAATCAAAGGCATCCGGTATGCGGCAAATATAGCCATTCCACAAGCAAAACATACTCCATTAAAATTAATAGTTCCTTGGTGGAACGCCGAAATTGCCGAACTGAGAAATAAAAAGCAGCTCTTATTCAGAACTTTTAAAAAATACCCAAATGACACAAATCTCATTAAATACCGAAAGGCAAATGCACAATTTCGTAGGAAAGCCAAAGAGTCCAAAAAAAACAGCTTCCAAACTTTTACATCTAATCTGAACCCTGACACATCATGCAAAAAAATCTGGTCTGGTATCAGGACATTGACAGGTAATTACTCTCCTCTTTCGATTAAAACAATTAATACAGGCTCCGAAATTCTAACTGAACCTCTTAAAATTGCTGAACATTTCGCCGAAAATTGGTCAGCCTATTCAAATGACTCCAACTTTTCTACCCAATTTTGTGACTCCAAATACTTATCATTAGATAGCAATGACATTCTCTTCGAACCATCTAAATCGGCAGAACTCATCGAATTGCCAATCAACTTTGTTGAATTTGAAAACTGTCTAAGCTCCGTGAAAGGCAAAACCCCTGGCTATGATAGAATTTCCTATCTCATGATTATAAATGCACCTTTTTTATAAAATCATTTCTTTCTAACAGAAAATTCAGATCGAAAGTTAATAACACATTCTCAAACATCCATAGTTTAAAAAACGGCATTCCTCAAGGATCACCACTTTCGGTGGTCCTCTTCATCATCGCCTATGACGATTTAAGCGAAATTATCACTAAATTCAAAAATATCGATCACTCGTTATACGCGGATGATCTTTATTTAATGACTAAATGCAATGACTTAAACCGAACCCGGATCATTTTCAATGAAATATTAAACCAAATTTATAGTTGGAGTACTCAATCAGGAGCCTTATTATCTACAAACAAAAACAAGCATCTGCATATTTGCAGGAAAATAAAATGTCCTAGTCTCAGTATAAATCTCAATAACATAAATGTAGAAAATGTAATCAATTTAAACATTCTAGGGATATTATTCGATAATAAGTTTTCTTTTAAGAATCATTGCTTAGAGTTAAAAAAAAAAGTAGTCTCCAGATTAAACATTATAAGATACTTGTCATCTAAATATAGTTATGCTCATTCAAACACTCTTATTAACATTACTAAGCTAATTTTATTATCAAAAATTGAATATGGATTGGTGATATTTGGAAAGTGCGCAAAATCAAACCTTAAACTTCTCCACCCTTCGTACAACGCAGCTGTAAGAGCATCCTTGAGAGCTTTTAAAACAACGCCAATTTTAAATCTAATGGCCGAAGGAGGTTTTTCTACTATCGAAGAACGGAAAGAAATTTTAACATCCCTACTTATTCCTAAGATCTGTGCATCATTCGGTTCTCCTATCCATAAGGACGCTGCCAAAATTCTGACTAGGAAAAAAACTCCTAAACGACCATCAACTTTGTACAACGCACTATATTTTGCCAACCATTTAGGACTTAGCCCAAATGTTAAGAGTCTAGCCATTGAAAAACACCCTCCTTGGCTCCTTCCACCTGATTCAATCAACTTAAGCCTATCCAAGAACCCAAAAGACGTAACTCCCAATGAAGTTTATGCCCAACTTTTCAACGAGCTGTTAAACACCTTCCCCATAGACCGTTGGAATATCATATACACTGATGGTTCCAAATACAAGGATGGTTCAGGGATGGCTATTGTCAACAACAATGGGGTACTTCTGTGCGCCGAAAAAATTTCGACTATTTTTTCCATCTTTTCAATCGAATCTTTGGCCATTCGCAAAGCAACACAACTTGCACTTAAATCAAAGAAAAAAACACTTATTTTCACGGACAGTCTCTCAGTTCTCAAAGCTCTAAGCAACACGAAACAGCGTTCTCCTATTATTAATGACATTCGGGACAACATAATTTCCCTTGGAGACAAAATAAAACTTGCATGGGTTCCAGCTCATATTGGAATTAAAGGCAATGAATTAGCAGATTCTGAAGCAAAATCTATCTCTACCAACCCGCATGCAATGCTAAAACAATATCGCCCTAGTTCAACTGATTTGACAAAACTCATAAAAACACACTATAAATATAAGAAAGAAAAAGCATGGAATGACTACACCCACTACTACACTTCAATCAATCCGAAGGGAATTCAAGCAACTTATCCTACTACAACCAACACTAAGATGAACAGGTGCTTTTTAAGGCTTCGTCTTGGACACACCTATTTAACACATAGCCATTTAATTAACAAAGAATCTCCTCCGATTTGCCACCTTTGCCAAACAAATGAAACACTTTCAATCAAACACATCACTTCCGACTGCAGCAAAATCAACCATCTTAGTTTATCATTATTTAATAATAAGCTTTTAAACTTACTCTGTGTTCCTTCTGAAATTAATATTAGAAATGTTTATAAAATTTTGTCAATACTGGGACTAGAAGATAAAATTTAACCAAACTCGCTCTACCGAAAAGTAGGGGATGAAATGGTGGGGGAATGCTAGGGATTGTGCATTGACAACCATTCCCCATTCTCCTTCCATATATGTATTGTAAATACTTGTTCCTTTTTATTTATTACAACACTTATAACTATTTATCTTCGATATATACTTTACTAATTTTTTAACATTAATTATTTAAGCAAGACTTAAATTACCAAAACCATTTATGTACTTAACTTTAATTTATAGGTATACTATCTGTATAATACATATCTATCTTTGTAAAATCTCAGCAGAAAGCCTAAGATGCTAAAGCTGAAGTTAAATATGTTACTCTTTGTATTTATGCAAGATTAATAAATAATAATAATAATAATAATAAATTTATTTAGGAAAACAATAATTCTGTTTCCCGTCACGATTACAACTAACTGCCCAATCCATTCCCATCTAACTCCAAAGCTTTGCCTCTATCCAATTGTTCCCATGGATATCTCCTGACTCGACACTTTGTTACCGTCGATTCCCTAAACAAAAAAAAAAACAACGCTGCGACGTCAAGCGGAAGGGTACCGGGATTCGAACCTAGGCATACACGATTCACCGACTTTTACTGCGGCCCGTGCTACGACGAAGCGGATTTTTGAAAGCTGTGTACTTTGATCCGGCCCGAACTGTTAAGCTAAGTGTACCCTAGTCACTACTTATTGTCTTTTCACAAATTTGTTTTTAGTTTCTATTTTATATTCGTGTTACATGTACTTTATGTTCGATTTTATACAATATATTAGTACGATACCTTGATAAATGTATATATATACGAGCATGTCTATATATTCGTCTTATTTCTTTTTCAATAAGTTTTCCTTCTGCCTCTCAATCGACTCCTCTGGTGCGGTGTGACTCCTGTTTTCTTCCTTCGCCTACTTCCTTTTTTTTTTGTTGTTTTTTTTTTTTTGTTGTTTATTAGGATATACTTGTCCTTTTATCTTTAGCTTTATTTTTATTTTTATTATTTTTTTTTCTATTCCTTAACTCAATGGACGTCTGCTCCTTTCGTTCGTCCTAACTCAACCAAAACTCAAAACCGACTGCCCTGAATTGTCTATTCGCCCTCCTCACTTCCAACCGGACCCCTTATCCGGTTCGCTCTTTCCCGATTCACGGTAGTTTACCTCGCGCCATAGCGCCGCTACCCACGAGATTTGAGAAAGACGAATTCCAAAAAAAAAAAAATCAACATAAAAATCGGTCCTCGCTGAGATTCGAACCTACACGCTGCTTTAACCACAAAGGATAAAAGGAGAGACAAAAAGAATAAAGCCTTCTTTTAGGCGAAAAACTTTTTCTTAAAAAAACAAATATAACAACTTTTGATATTTCGCATGCATCCCATCCGGTGTCAAGTAGCTTGCGGGTGCATAAACTTCCATGGGAATATTTGCAAGTAAATAATATGCTGACTCAGCTGGGAACCTGTC